>JAEOAD010000057.1:5677500-6877500 GCA_036365145.1 Orientallactaga sibirica | reverse complement strand
GCCTTCCTTCAAGGTTTTCTTGTTTATCTTAAATTATGCAGTTTGAATATAATATGTCCAAATACAGGGTTTGTTTGCTGCATTGTTTGGAATACTTTGAACCTTTTAGGTCTGAAGTTTGGACAGTGTTATTAATTTAGGTCTGTTAAGTGATTGTGCTTCTAATATTCCAAACATGCATGCTCGGCTATCATCCTGTACTTCATGCACATTCTGCTCTGTTTTCATTATGTATTCTCTTCACATTTCACTTTTGGAAGTTTCATGTTTTTATCATGAGATAATAGATTATTCTCTTCCCTTTCCCAATATACACTGAACCCTTCATTATTTTGTTTGTTTTTATTTATGTATTATTATTTATTTATTTTTATTTTTGTAGTACTGGGGAATAAACCTAATGCCTCACATATCCTAGACAAGAGCTTTACCACTATGCTCTACATACAGCCTAATTTTTATTTCTTATTGCTCATATTGTTATTAACAGATGCTATATTTTATAGAAATACAGTTACTGAGAACACATAATACTTGAAGATGATATATTAGTGGTTTAATGTATTTGCTATGCTGTACTGTTTGATTGCCAGAATTCCAAAATAAAAATGTGGAATGTAGAATGCACATTCCACTTTACAAAAGAGAAAGCCAAGGCAGAGAGGTAAAGTTGCTCATTCAAAGTTGCACAACTAGTAAATGATGGAACCAGAATTTGAATGTAGGCAAAACAGCTGTAAAACCACTAGCTTCTCTCTCTCTCTCTCTCTCTCTCTCTCTCTCTCTCTCTCTCTCATCTATCTATCTATCTATATGTAATTATGCTGGTGTGTGTGTGTGCATGTGTGTGTGTGGGGGGGTGGTATGGTGCACCGTATTCTTGCCTACAGTGGCTGGGGCAGAATATTGTGTATCCCACTCCATCAATCTTCTGCCATGGTCTTCTTTTGAGTTTTACACTCTTTACTGATTCTGGAGCTTGCAGGGCTCTGACAATTCTCACATTTCTGCGACCATGTAAAATTGGGGTTACAGGCGTACTTGGCCATGCCGAGATGTTTACATGTCATGTGGAGATTTGAATTCTTCTGTCTCGGGCCCTTCCGGTCCCCTTAGATTCTCATACTTGAGCAGGAAGTGCACTTAACCACGGAGTCATCTCTTCATCCCAATACTGGCTGCTCTTGAAACACTATAACAAGTTTCTATGCTACATTTTTTTTGACCATTGCCATAAAACAGTATACCTTATTACACTGACAGCACACTCTCACATAATGTTTGATTTTTAAAATTTTGCTTAACTGGGGATTAAACCTAGAGTATCACTCTCCTAGGCAAGTACTGAATGACTGAACTATATCTCTAGGTTTCCTTTGACTTTCCATATACTAAGTTATATGAATTGGCTTTGAACCTGAAGAATTAACCCCTCAGTAGGCATTTTATTTTTATTTTCTTTTAATTTTTTTTCTTTGACAATTTAATATAGTATATATTGTATTTTGATCATATTCATGCCCCTCATTATCTTCTTTTGTTCCCCTCTCAGCTAAATCCTTCTTCCCAACTAGTTGCCCTTCTACTATAATTTCTTGATTTTTGTGACCTACTGAGTTTAATTATGGTTGCTTGTATAAGCATGTGGGGGACTTTATTTACCAGAAGATGTGCAACTTAACAGTGGCTACACAACTAAATAAAATGACTCCCCTCCCCTAGCACAATTAACCAGCCTCTCTCATCCAAAATGGAATGTTGACAAGCTTAACCTTGTCCAGGAAACCATAGCAACTGTGAGTTCAAGAGCACAAGGCTATGTTATGTCTAGATGACAGCATTCCACAGCACTCTTCCCTGTTAATAAATGGCATTTGTACTCCCAAGACTGGAGCAGTACATACAGGATGACCCCTCGGGTCAATCACACACCAGTCTAGCCCAAATGGCAAGCTCCAGGTCAATGAGAGGCCCTGTCTCAAAAAAAAGGTGGGTAACATTTCTGAGGAATAGCATTCTAGAATATCCTATGGCTTCTCTGTATTCATGCTCAATAAACACACATTACACATGTACATTGACACACACACATACACACACACACAAACATACCACATGCATCATTGAAAATAATGATTTAAAACTAATTCCCAATCAGTTTCTAGTTTGAGTTCTGGGGAAATAAATATACACATTTGCCTATAATGGCTTACTTCCACACTAATTTGATTGTTAAACAATAACTGATAGGCAAAATCTGGGGATTTTTAGGAGAAAAGAACAGTCATGTGAAGCTAATGTTTTACTATGAGGGAAGCCTAAGTTTGGGAAAATCAAGGAGACAAGGAAAAGCAAATTCAGCTTGGGCATCATCCATTCATATTTGATTCAACAACTGCTTTCAATAAAAGTACTTTTAAAAAATCACCAAATGTTTTAAGAAACCAATAATAAACAGTTTTACCTCATTTTTATGTAGTTTTACTTATGAAGGGATAACGTTTCTGCTGTCATTAATATTGATTTATATTCTCATTATTATACCCAAATTGATCAATTTCTCCATAAAATGCTAAAGGTTAGGTGGTGGAATACAACAGAAGCAGGTTCAGCCTTAGCATTCTGGATGACAAGGGCTAAGGGAAGAGGAAAGTACATGGCTAGTAGACAAAGTGTAGTCGGCAAGCTATAATCCCAGAGAAGATGGACAAAGTGAACTAGAAGCAAAGAACCACCATAATGAGAATTACACATGAGACAGTTCAGAAGTAGGCTGACATCAGCCTGGCTCTTCTGGGTTGTTGGAAATCACCTCCTAAACCCTTAATGTGGCAAAAAGTGTCAGCAACACAGCTCACTCCCAGCCACTGTTTGCACACACTGAGGGAACATAGTCCCATAAGATTTCCATAGACAAAAACTCTTATTCTCACTATATACCTTGGAAAATGTGGCTTGCTGTAACTACTCTCATCTTTAATCACACTCTTGGAGAGTTATAGGATACATTAGAAACTCTAATATGTCCTTCCATTTTCTTTTGTAACCCAAACTCTCCCAGGAAAGCATTGCCCTATCATCCAACAAACATACACATGCATACATTAATACTTTCAAAAACATTTACATTTTTGACTTAGTGTCCTTAGAAATATACTGAAAGTTTATAAGATATTTATATACTTTGTAATACAAAGCATTAAACAAGTTTAAACTAAAAAAATTAAAGGTTAGTTATATGAACATTCTTTTTTTAAATTTTTATTTATTTACCAGCAGAGAGAGAGAGAGGTAGAAAAGAGGCAGACAGAGAGAGAATTGGCACTCCAGGGCATCCAGCCACTGCAAACGAACTCCAGATGCATGTGCCCTTTGTGCATCTGGCCTACGTGTGTCCTAGAGAATTGAACCGGGATCCTTTGGCTTTGTAGGCAAAAATGGCTTAACCGCTAAGCCATTTCTCCAGCCCTGAACATTCTTAAAATAAGAACTTACATAATAGGTCAATATCTAAAAGTTTTTTTCTTGTTTTCTATGTGATGCTATTTTAAATAAAATTATGTAGGTTACAGATTTTAAATGTACATGTACTGTATTTAAGGATAAGTGATCAGGTTTATGATATCATTAGTCCATTAACAAAGAATTCTGTTTTCTACATGTAAATGCATGTGATTTGAAACTGGGGAGAATGTCAGAAAACTTCCCAGAATATTACACATTTACTTCACATTACTTCAATAAAAATAAAAATATATATTTATTTGGTTTAGAAAAAGAACTCATGCTTGAAATGGATAAACTACTTAAATTGTTACAGTTGAGGTATTTATAAAGATTTTATAAACTGTTTTTGAGACTTATGACCAAATAAGATATGTACAAATTGTCATTTATTTCCAAAATCAAAAGAGATAAAAACGGCCAGGCGTGGTGGAGCACGCCTTTAATCCCAGCACTCGGGAGGCAGAGGTAGGAGGATCGCCGAGAGTTCAAGACCACCCTGAGACTACATAGTTAATTCCAGGTCAGCCTGGACCAGAGTGAGACCCTACCTTGAAAACCAGAAAAAAAAAGAATCAATTCTTTATACATAATTTATATATTACTAAAATGTTTGAGATTCACTATGATATCCTTAAGGTCCTATAACTAAATCATGAGGTGCTTTCTCAGTAATTAAAGAGTATAAATTGTGTTCAGTGTTGCCTTACAGTGAAATGTCATTTTGTGAAAAAGGAGTAATCCATATCAAGTATATATGGTAATTGTCAGCTAAATAGAAGAGCAAATGAACTGAATCATCCAATTAACCATTCAGACAAATGAAGATTTATTTGGGTCAAACAAAGGTGCTCAGCTTACTTTCAAAAATCACTAAGAAGGAGTTGGCTCACTGTGCTCTAACTGAGCATTTAATATTTTAGAGGTGCCCCTTGGGCTAATCCTCAAGTTATCTCAGCAAGGTGCTATTTTCCTATAGCTTGATTCATAAGCGTAAAGGCCATAAGGGATAATTTGTTTAGAAACTGAGGAACATCTTATTATCATATATATTAAAACAAGCTTTAAAATGAAATTAGAGTTTTAATTTTCCTTATTTTATTTTTCTGTTTTGACATTGTACAGTCCCTATACAGTGAGAAAAAGACCTTATTCCATTAAATCTATATCTAACTCCAAAAATAATGACAAATAATTTACTTTTATAGTCAACTGGTCAATTACTTCTCAATGTCTAAATGAACAAAATACAAATGAAATATATCCTATAAATATGCTGATTGCTACTGAAAATAATTTGAAAAAATGGCCAGTAGTAGAGTTAGGGAATTATTTCTTTCTATTTTCTTAGAATTTATAAATAATTAAAGTCATTTCATTACTAATTTACATGAAATTATTTTACCAGTTTTCTTACCTATCCAAAGTGTTTCTTCCTTCAGAGTCATCGTGACTATTAAAATAGCCATTCTCTTCCAGAGTGTATAAAAGGTGCTGTGTTTAAAAGCAAAATATCCTCAATAGGCTCCAGGTTTTGAACACTTGTTTCCCAACTGTTTGGGAAAGCAGAACCTTTAGGAGGTAGATACATGCTACATGAAATGGGTCCCTGGGTGTGGACCTTAAGGCTTGATACCCCAGCAGCACTTTCAGTTCATCTTTGACTTCCTGCCTGACAATGTGATGGGCCAACATCCTGGTCCTCACATGCCATTCTAGCCATGATGGAATATATACTTTGTAGCTATAAGTGCAAATAAATCCTTTAGTAAGTTTTATCTAGTCAGATATTAGATCATAGGAATGAGAAAAAAGTTGATGCAAAAGATTTAATAGTTCTAAGTTGATCTTGAAATAACAAATTTGTTTTCAAATTAATTCCTATATGGACTAAATGTTGTGTCATCCTTCCTGGGATTCATGTGTGAAATTCCTTATCTTCAAAATAATGTTTCTTATAAATGGGGATTTTGAAATGCAATTTAGTCAAGAGAAACCCTTAAGGATTGTATTTTCAAGAGATTAATAAAAGGAGACTAGATACATATATTATGTCCCTATTTTATTTCTCTTTTTCTCATTCTATGTGATGATTTGAATACAATGTCCTATAGATTAATTTGTTTCAATACTTAATACCCAGTTGGTGGTTCTGTTTAGGAAGGTTATGGAATCTTTGGGAGGTAGGGCCCTGCTAGAGAAAATGTTTAACTGTGAGTTGGTATTAAAGTGTCAAGCCCAGCCCCACTGCTGTTATTTCTCTTTACTTTCCCCCCTGCTGATTTGACATCAGCTTCCTGCTCATACCATGCTATTCCCACCATGATAAAGCTTCCCATATAAAGTGCAAGCCACAGTAAATTCTTTCCCTAAGCTGTTTCTCGTTGGGTATTTTACTCCAGCAATAAGAAAGTAACTGGCACTAAAAATTAGTACAGAAGTGGGGTTGTTGTACAGATAAACCTGACCCTGTGTTTCTTAGTCTTCTAGAACTGGTTTGTGGGAGGAATGTGGAAGAATTTGGAAATCTGTAGTAGAGAAGCTTTATAGTGCCATAAGCAGAACTTAATGGGCGATCCAGGTAAGAGTTTGGAAGAACAAAAGGCCAAGATAAATGCAGACAATGAAGACTTGGCTCATGAGGTTTCAGAGGGTAAGTGGGACTTAATCTGGAACTGAGCTAGAAGTAGATCACATGCTATACTGATTACTTTTAATTTCAACTATGCTCAAGCTCTCAGAAAAAGGACAGAATGTAGTAATATGTTTGTCTGAGGTAATTTCAAGACAGTAATGTCTTGAGTCTATGATTTGGCTTATCTTTGCTGCCCATATTCAGATCTATAATAAAAGAGAAGAAAATACAAAGAAGAAAGATATGAAAAGTATAAGGTTTGGTACAGAAAGAAATGTAATTAAATTTTATGTTCCAGATCCAGAGACTAGTTGATTTTGCTTCAATTGTTAAAGAGATAACAACCATTAAGGATAGACCAACTTCTCTACTCTGGGACAAAAGTAAAGATGCCCTGAAAACAAGACTCAACCATTAAAGACTCAACCCAGTAAGAAATCAAATTCTTTTGAAAAGAAAAGACCTGAAAGGAGAATGTTTCTGCTTGCCAAGGCCAGTACAGAAACTTCTATGACTGAGAACCAAGACCAGGATTCATCCTGAGAGTGGAACTTGGCAGTGTCATCCACTGGTACTGGTTTTAGAAGAATAACAATATATGATAGATGTCATGGATTGTGCTATGGTTCCAGTGGGCCACTTATGTTAAGCATTGTGATGCAAAAACAAAGTCCCTGCAAGGAGGCCCTGTGAAGCAATTACATAAAGCTGTGAAGATGAATTCTAGGTTGAAATGGAGACTTCAGGATATTAGGGATGGAAGTACTATGAAACATCTGATAAAAAGAGCTATAGGCTTTGGGTGGATCCTTCTCAGAAGAGGGAATAGAGGCAGCAAAGTCATTGTGACATAACCTGTTTCACAATATTTTAAAATTCTGGTTATTATTCTACCATCGTTGGTTTCTGGAGGAGAAAAGAAGATAAAGATAAAAGTGGACAGAGAAGCAGTTGGCAGGTAGGTGTGTAAAATATTACCTTTTCCTTAATATTCCAACTTTTCTTTTTTGGTTAAGCAACAGAAGGTAACAACTTAACCATTCCCAGGGTATGCTTTCTCTCATCTGGAAAATGTGGATGAAATATAGACTTACATTATCTTTGATAGGCTTGTATCACATAATTTCCTACAGCAGCTACTCATCTCATTTGACCTGCATAACAATCTAGGTGATTATCTTGCAAATTTTCAGGAATTAGTCAAGACAATAACTCAATTCACCCGAAGATCTCCCTATTCCCAAAGCTGAAATCCTATCTCTTATTCTTTTAGTCCAAATAATAATGTATGAAGATACTTTGTCCTATCTAATTAATCATGAAGGGCTATATAATGAATACCACACTGTAGAAGAATACCTATCAAGGACTGAGAATGAGCAGTCAGAATCAAGCAAGATGAATGGAAGCCTGCAAAATGTATTCATCACTGGCACAGTTGAAGTTTTGAGTATATGAGGTGATAATATACAAGAGATGTTTGGCAATATTCTGCCATCATTTAAGTTTAAAAATGTTTTATTTATTATTTTATTTGCAAAAAGAAAGAGAGAGAGAATGAGAATGAATGGGAGTACCAGTGTCTCTTGCCACAGCAAACAAACTCCAGACACATGCACCATTTTGTACATCTGACTTTACGTGGGTATGGGGGAGTCCAACACAGGCTGTCAGGCTTTATAAACAATCACCTCTAACTGCTGAGCCATTTCTTCAGCCCCATCACTTAGGCTTTTTTTTTTTTTTTTTTTTTGGTTTCTGGTTTTTCAAGGAAGGTTCTTGCTCTAGCCAGGCTGACCTGGAATTCACTATGTAGTCTCAGGCTGGCCTTGAGCTCATGGCAGTCCTCCTACCTCTGCCTCCTAAGTGCTAGGATTAAAGGTATGCACCATTATTCCCATTTCCCCTATCATTTAAGTTTAATGAGCCTTGAAGTCAATAGCCAGTCACAATCTTCATACAGGTCTTACTACCAAAAGGTTAGTAGAAGACACTTCACTTGCTGCTTGCTAATTACTCATTCTGAGTTAATAATTTAAACCCACACACCCCTTTTTGTACTGTGCCATTTTTTTTCACTGTTATTAAGAGTAATTATAGCAAACTCTGATTAATGCATAAGTAAAAAACAAATTATTAATTTTGGTAAAAATGGAATCTTGCTACTTTAACATTGCTTCATGATCTCTAGGGTATTTTCTTTTGATACAGAGTCTCATGCAGCATGGGCTGGGCTGTAACTCCCTATGTAGTCAAGGATAACCTTAAACTGCTAATTCTCTTGCCTTCACCTCTCTGGGGCCACCAGGTTTGTTTTTTTCTAGGTAAATTTCAGCCTATTTTTTAAATATATATTTTTTCTTTATGAAGACCATATTCTTTTCCTTTACCTACTATTCTGTTGAACATTTCTCTAATTTGTATTGATTCACATGAAACAAGAAATAATACCATATACTATTAGTTCACAGAAATGTGAACAATGCTTGGGAAACAGATTTGGGACTGTGGCAATTTTATAATGCTCTTGAAGTTTCTGGTGCCTTTGTAGGTTGTAAGATAGTTTTATGCACTAGTTATCAAATAAACTCTAAAAAGAAAAAATATAGAATTATGAAACTTGAGTTTTATACCAAGGACTGTGGTTAGTAGATTATTCTTCCAACAAGAAAACCATAGAGCAATAGGATAGTATTATATTTGTATATTCATTTTTAATGAGAGAAAATGTGTGCAAGAGAGAGAGAGAGAATTGGTGTGCCAGGGCCTCCAGCCACTGCAATGGAACTCCCTTGCATGTGCCACCTAGTGAGCATCTGGCTTACATGGGACCTGGATAGTCAAACATGGGCATAAGACAGTATTTTAAAAGTATATAGTAAGTTGATATTTCTGGACTAACATTCCATTAATGACTTGAAAATATTTTCAGGTCCGTTTAGATAATATTATGAAAGTATTTGAAGGAGAAATGCTTAAGCACACTGCTCTAATTTTCCTCACTGTTTATCACCAAGGTAGGGTGTCAATTGGGTTTGCAGGTTTATCAGTCACTTGCAGCACTGTTTATATTCTGTGGGCTTCCTTAAAACCCATGTAATGGAACCAATTTAATTTTCTGCTCAAGAGCACTGTTTAATTTACATTCAATGTGTTCTGTTGTTTGAGATTTAGGCTCTTTCAAAAAATAGTTTTAGCAGAATACTTCCTGAGGCAAGTTATAAATTCTAAGTTGCATAATATCAGTGAAGAAATTTAGACAAGTGCTGGTTTCTTAATTAGGCCTACTATGTAAATGAGCTCTTGAGTGGATGTTATAGAAATGCAAGTTTTGTCTCAAAACAAAGAAAATATATTTTTTTAAAGTTTAATTGCTTAAAACTGAAGAGCAGTACTTCAAAAAGCTGGGTGTTCCCAGTCATGCTGAGTGTTAAATGTGTAGACTCAATTGTTTCCCTGGGAGAATCTGCTATGAATGACTGACCTAAACTAGTATGGATATAAGAATAGCTTGGACTCTGTCACATAAATACCCCAAAATAGACTTAAGAGAACAAAGATTTATCACATGCTAAAAGTCTAAGGAAGGTTGACAGGGGTACACTGTTGGCTTTATCCATCATAAGTAATTTGGCACAGAGGCTAATGTGGGCCTTGTCTCACTGTGAGCTTCCATTATCACTGGAGTACTGTGAAGTGAAGGTGGGGACTCATTCAATGGCTCTTAAAAGTTTCCATTCCAAGTGCAACTTCATTTTATTGGCCAAATGAAAACATATTGCCCAACCTCAATAATGACTAGTAGCACAATGCTACTATGTTCCCATACAGAGGGTACAATGTTTGAACAACCCCAGTTGCTATAGAAGACTATACATTCTGTCTCTATGATAGGTTTTCATGAATGCAAATAGTGTATACAACAAAAATGAATTATCGTTGTGTTTCACTCTCCATTAATACTGCTTCTTTTTAGGATGGAAAGACAGATAAGAACAGTATATAGAAACTTTGAAAAATGAAAGCTATAGAAAAGCTAAGGAAAATATTGTAAACTACTAGTAAATCTAATAACATTTCACAGAACAACTTATCTTTGCTCATTTGGTATAAAATATGAATTCTGTGTAACAGAAACAAAAATTCAAAAAGCTAGAATACTCTGACATGGAAAATAATATGTGTCAGAGTAACAAGAAAGAGTGGAGCCCTAGTCCTTTCAAAGAGAACCACTCAAAATATTGTCATAATTGTTTTTTTTTGTATACTGTCACCATTCAAGTAAAAAAACCATAATAGTTTGTATTTTGAACTACTTCCATGGCTTTCTAATTTGTCTCCCTGGTTTCTCTTTTATTTCCCCAAATAAACTTATGTTGTGGTATCACTTCTCAATATACTTAAATCTTCTAATCATACTTTAGAAAACACATGCTCATACACACATATACACACATGTATACTCACATATGCATTCTTTACCATGGCCTGTGACAGACTAGGTGACTTTGCCTTTATCTACTTCGCTAACTTCATCCTATGAAAATGAGAGTTGTGGTCACTCTACTAAATAAAATCATGAGCTTTTCTGAGGATTTTAGATTAATATGTGTTTCCTGGAGGGGACACCTTTAGGCAAGGTGCTGACAACTAATTTATGTCTGAAATATCTAAAGATGAATGGGGCCAGGCAAAAAGGTGGTGGTGCTAAAAAATAAACAGCCCTTTAGAACTAGCTTATACTTTCAAAAATTAGATGTGTGTAAGTATGTGTGTGGTCCTCATGATTCTTACTGGTAAAATATGGATGCCATAGAAGAAAGATATCTTAAAAGAAGCTCCCATGAGACTCAAAGTGACACAAAATGTTTTTTATAAAACTGTGCTTTTCCTATCATTTCATTTACATTCAAAAAAATTGAGAGTTTTAACTATGATAAGCCAACTTATGCTTGGGTGTTTGGTTGTTTGGCTTTTATATTTATCTTTTTTGTATGCTGTACTACATCTTGAATATGTAACTTGATATGACTTAGGAGTTTTGGAAAAAAATTAGCTGTGTTCTCTGAAAGTACTGCTTCTATTTATTTTGAGATTGTTCTCCATTTTTGAAGCCAATTACATGTACGTATGTAAGAATGCTTCTCTATGTCCCATATAATCCGTATACTCTTTTCTTTTATATATCTCTTTTTAAAAATAGGTTTTCCTCAGCCATCACAAATATTTCAATTTGTTTCTTATTTTTAATGCCCAGTGCTCTTAGACTCATCTAATAGATTTAAGTTTTTAAAATTTTATTTTTGTTTATTTATTAGAGATAGAGAATGAGAAAACAAAAGAATGGGTGAGCCAGGGCTTCTAGCCACTGCAAACGAACTCCAGACACATGAGTCACCATGTGCATCTGGCTTACGTGGGACCTGGAGAATTGAACATTGAACCTGAGTCCTTAGGCTTCGCAGACAAACACCTTAACTGCTAAGCCATCTCTCCAGCCTCTAGATTTTAGTTTTAATTCCTTTTTCATTCTAGAATTCTTGCTTGATTTTTTTGTTTCAGTTCTTAATTTTCTCCTGAATTCTTTGCCTTGTCATTGAGTTTCCATGAACTTATGATCATTTCCAGATTTCCATCTAACAATAAATATCTGGTTTATAGGTGAGTTTGTCATGTCTACTTTATCTGGGTTTCTGTCTTTTTTTTTTTTTTAATGTTGGCCTGCCTTACTGACTTTTAATTGTTAACTGCAAATGAATAATAGTTCAGATCTTTTTAGGCTCTGGATTTTGCTACACTCCAGGGACAATTTAGGTTTGCTACAGGCAAGCAGTTAGGCCAAGAATGGATTATATTATTGTAGCTAAGGACTTAAGAAATTTAAAGTTGGGATTTAGTTACTATGGGAGCTGCTCTATTTCAAGTTCACCCTTGCTCTTGGTATATAACCCTTCAGGGTTTCAATGCAAAGTGTGTACCAGGACTATTTTTCTACCTCTAAATTTTTTCCTTTAATTCTGAGATTCTGAAAACAGTTTATACCATTTTATTCACTTTCTATAAACAGATAGGTGTTTTGAGAGGAAAAAATAGTAACAGATTAGATGTCTTGCCTTCCCGATTTCTTAGAGGTCATCGTATGTTTCACTGCATGAAAACAGATGTTGTTTTGGAAGTTAACCAGATTTTCTACTTTACTCAGAAATATTATTGTTCCCAAACAACATAGTCTCATATTTTCCTAATAAATTGTGATCACTAAAAATAATAATTTTTCTTTCTTCTATTATGTACTTCTGAGACTCAATTGAAATTGGTTTGGTAGTACCGTCAGTAAGATCTCTGCTTTTTTTTTTTTTTCAAGGTAGGGTCTTGCTCTAGTCCAGGCTGACCTGGAATTCATTATGTAGTCTCAGGGTGGCCTTGAACTCACAGCAAGATCTCTGCTTTTTAAAATGACTGTTTAAATACCTCGTGTCATGCATTGAATGTTTCATATATTGATAGATTGAATAAAATACATTAAATAAATTATTGAATAAATACATTGAATTAAATATTGAATAAATGGAGCATCAAATTTTTAACAGAAACATTGCCTGCATGCTGTATATATAGAAGAGAATGAGGCAGGCAAAGACTAAAATGCAATACATTAAAGCCATAATGGAGGAATGAATCTAATATAAAATAAGTTTTCACCATAATGCAACGTATGGTTTGGGAAATATGACAATATGATAAGGTAAGTTCAGCAGTTGTAACACATGTATTATGTTATTTATCAGAGGATGCTGGACTACGTGTGAATATGGAAACACTGTACTTTCTGCAGCATTTAGCTGTGGGTCTAAAAGTATTAAAAATATTCACAGTTTAGTATATGAAGAAGGGCCAGAGTTACAGAGAAAAATAATGATGCTGAAAAATTCCAATCAGTTCAGTATCAGTGGAGCTAAAGAATGGGTAAATATGGTGGCAGTGAGCATAGAGATGTTGAGAAAAAAGGTAGGAGAGAAAAGCATCAATGTAATGAATCTGAAAGGCCATAGTAACACATTTGGCCTTCATTTCAGAGGAAATTCAATGCTATCAAAAGGTTAAAACATGGGAGTAATATATTCATGTTTATATTACAGAAATACAATTCTGGTTCCATCTCAAAAATGGTTTGGAGGGGGCCTGTAGAGATGACTCAGCAGTTAAAGTTGCTTACTTACAAAGCCTGATGGCACAGGTTCTGCTCCCCAGTAACCACGTAAAACCAGATGTGCAAAGTGGTGGCACATGTGTATGGAGTTCATTTGTAGGGGCAGGATACCCTGGTGTGCCCATTCATATTCTCTCTCTCTCCCTCTTTCTCTCTGTACCTGACAAATAAATAAAATATACTTTTTAAAAAATGGTTTGGGGGGGGGCTAGAGAGATGGCTCAGTGTATAAGGTATTTCCTGCAAAGCCTAATAACCCAGGTTTGATTCCCCAGTACCCACATAAGCCAAATGCACAAGGTGATGCATGCATCTGGAGTTCATTTGGAGTACCTAGACACTCTCTCTCTTTCTTTCTCTCTCTTTCTGTTTCTCTTCAAGTAAGTAAATAAATAAATAAATAAAATAAATAGTTTGGAATAATCAAGAATAAAGGGCAAGAAGCAAATGGAAAGATCTAGCTGAGGCAAGTTTTAATCCTGTGAAGAAGAAAACATAGGGAAGATGATTAATTCACAGATATCTTTGTCCCATAAAACCTCTGCTTCTTCCCAGAGTTCTTTTTCTTTGTCCATTGTATCCAGAGACCAAGAAAGTACCCCTTTTCTAATAAGTAAAAATAAATTTAAAACTATTTATCTGGAAACTCTATTTTCATTTTAAGCTCAAAGTAATTTCTGTCATGTTACTTGCTTCTTCTTAGGCTACCTAGGTTTCGCTGAAAGAATATTGTTCGACATTTTCTAAATTTCTAAATTTCAAGATGATCATCATTGTAAATACATTAATTCATATTTTAACAACAGAGATAGAATGAAGACTTTTCAAGTGGATGCCCAGTAAATTTATTTGATTATGGTGCCAGAGTCAACTCTATGTCTCTTGGATGAACCTCTAAAGCAGACACAGTGTATAGGAGGAAGAGATTTATTTGAAGCTTACAGATCCAGGGGAAGTTCCATAATGGCAGAAGAACCTGGTCCTCTTTACCAGATCCAAGCAGAGAGAAAAACCACCACCAGAACCATAAGCAAGCACACTCTGGGAACCCCAGGCAGAGCTCAAGCACTCTACATACTTTAGGCTGGAATTCAGATCCACCTCATTAACACCTTAGGGCAGGACCCCAAGATCTGTCCAGGCAGCTGTAAATCCAAGTTACAAGCTTTAATAAAACAATTGAGTCTATTGGGGTACATAAATTCTAACTACCACAGTAAGCCTTGGTTTTATCAGCATACTTCAAGTTCTGTAACATCAATAAAATTAGACATATTGTTCATTCTCCTCTGTCTCATATTTCACATGGAAGACATATGAAAGTTATCTTAAAATATAAGCCAAGGAAATAAGTTAATTTAATTTAAAAAATTTAATACTATATTTTTCTCAAAAGGGGAATAATAAATGACCCATATGAGTTTTAAAAGTATTCATTTGTTTGAAATGTCAGTTATCTACTCATTAAATATGTAATCATATGCATTTGGAAGGAAATTCATAATTTAAATTCCTATTCACTATCTAATTTTAATTAAATTAAAAAATACTAAAATTTTAGTTGGTAATAAGACTGTACAAATATTAATACAGAATTAATGCCTATTATTTATATAATAATATAATATTTTAGTTGTTAGGAAGACACTTGTTGAGTACCTGTCATGTATTCATTATTATTATAGATGCACTGGTGAATAGAATAGGTCCTTTACTGTCTCAAAATATAACTTTCTCCTTGGAGATGGACAAATAGTTAAATAAATGTATCATTACTATTAGCAAGAACAAGTTTGAGTACCTAGAGAACCCTTTTTTATTAAATCTGGGATTTTGAGTCTTGAACAAGTCTAGATTGACATTATAGCTTTTCATTTTTAAGCAATTCCTAGGGGAGCAAAACCCTCCCGAGTTTCAAAGCAATTGTTACAATGGTAATGTATATATTTACCCAGACAGAATTCTTCCATAGTAAGGCATATATGAAAATGTTTTCTTTATGAAATAGTGATATCAACAAAATTAGACATATAGTTCATTCTCCTAGTGAGAAAAAAAATACTATATTTCATATTACAGACAAATCTTACTTTATTTAGTAATTGATTAATCAAGTCCAGTTATCTCATCATCTTTCAATGCTTGCATTCAGAAAAGATTTCTCTTATGTTTCTTCCACAATGTGAGTAGCAACAGAGAAAAGCTTTCAAGATCCTGGTTTGTACTGCATGCTTGTTCCACTTTCCCTAGCATTTTTGCATACTGAGATGTGAAGGGAATTTGTGAGCATATGAGTCACAGTCTACTTCCACCTGTGACAACCTTTATTAATCTTTAAATCCTTTCCCTGCTTACTGAAAACCACTGGCAATGTTAATCAGTGACAAAGTTAATTAGAATTTCGTTCTCCTAAAATGTCTCATCATCTTCAGCACTTTTCTGTGTTGCTGAAATATGCAGTTTAGTGAGGTTGTCTGCACTGATGCTTATCGAAGTAATTAGAAAACTGGGGCTTTTATTTTAGAATTAATCACTTTTTTGCATTTGTGTTTTAGAATGTGCTATAAATGTAATTGTACCACATAATAAGATGTGCTGAATTTTAACTGTTAATACCTATAAATTGAACTTATTTAGAACAGGTGACTTTGCAGATAGAGGTCATTAGGGTGAGACTGAATCTAATATGATTGATAACTTTATAAAAAATGGAGACATAGTGACACATAAGGGGACACCCATATAATGACAGAAGCAAAGCCTGCCATGGATGTAGCTGAAACTCAAGAAACTCAGAGAAGTGCTGTCCACCACCACAAGCTAGGAAGAGCCCAGAAAGAAATAGAGGAGGCAAGGCTCTGTTTTTGGAACAACAAAGTTGTAGTAGTCTTAACAAATTAATAGGCGAGTATAAGTGCATTATATTTTCTTCAAGTTAATTAAGCAGCTAATGACATGTAATTCTGTTTGAGAAATTCTCTGGAAAGATCACTCCAATGCCAGTATGCGTGGAAGTAGAGTATTTTACTTATCCTGAGGGCCAAAGAGCTTGAGATAGCTCTCCAAAGAAACTTTGGCCCTAAGCTGAGATTTTATTTCCATTGTATAGTTTTCATAGCTGAGGGGATGGGTAAGTAAACAAACAAGACTTGGAAATTTGCGTAATAATCATTTCTGTAGTCAGGACACTCTAAAAATGAACCCCATTTTACTTTGTTTTAGCCTAAAGTGTCTTTCCTTCTTATGATCCCTCTTTTCCCTTTCTGGACAGTTCTCTCTTAGTTCTATTTACTAACAAAGATCAGTTTAGCTCCTCAGCAATTAAGTCTTACATAACTCAGTGAATCAGTTCAACTTTTAGATTCTTTTCTATAATATTCCCTCTTCTTTATCATAATAACACCTTATGATTTTGTATGTAATGGCTGGTACTCCTGGTATATCACCTACATTTTAATTATTTTCATCCTAGATTGGATGAACTTGGACAGGACATTTAGAACATAGGGTTTTAATGTAAGTCCCAACATAACTATTACGAGAGGTCCCATTAAAGGAGTTATCAGTGTCCTCACATAATCCATAGAGGGTGCAGGCCCAAGGTATGGGGTATATCAGGTGTAAGACCTCCAGAGTCTTGGGTAAGCATGACCTTAAGGACCAAGCTTGTGTCAGTTATCATTGGGAACCCTGACAATGTTACCATTAAATCTTGTATTTAATTATCAGCAACAGGAACTGGTTCATAATTTTCCTTTAAAATATGGATGACAACATACAAGAATTATTGTAATCAAATAAAGCCAAAGAAAGAGAGCCAGGAGGGCCTAATCTGTACAAGATTAGTCAGCAGGAGTGACTGTGACTAATTCTATTGTGAGGAGGAAAGCACAGGACATTCCTGCTGTTAGAGGGAGGGGGTTGTTTCACATTCCTCAAAAAAAAAAAAAAAAAAAAAAAAAAAAAAAAAAAAAAAAAAAACAGATATTCCTGTAGAATGAAAATGATATGATACAAGGCAATACTAAAAAAACTGTATCTGTTCATGGGTGAAAGACATAAAAGTCCCTTGGAGTTAAAGTTCCATTATGGATCCCAAGAGGTCATCAAACGAGCTGATTGGTCTAGCAAATAGAAGGAGTTTGGATCCTTAGCACATGTCTGATTATTTCTGACTTGTAGAGCTTAATAGGATACATGTTACTATAGGAATTGGATAATATTTTTAACCAGGCATAGCAAATACCAGTAGGACTGGTGGACATTGTGTCAAATTTTTTTGGCATCTCATGTTGAATTCCTCAGGCTTCTGTCACGTGTGGACCAGTCAGCTTTCCAGATTAAGTGACTTTCACTCACATTTGTTTAGATCAGAGGCCTTTGTAAAACCTTGCATGAGATTTTTGTCTTGGTTTGTCTTTTTCTATCATTTAACCTCTTCCTCAGTGTCAGAGTCTGGACTGGTGGAATTCTCCTGTCTCCTACCCTTCTTTCTGTGGCCTTGGTTTTATACAATTATTACTGAAGAGTGTGTTAGAGCCGGGCGTGGTGGCGCACGCCTCTAATCCCAGCACTTGGGAGGCAGAGGTAGGAGGATCACCATGAGTTCGAGGCCACCCTGAGATTACAGAGTGAATTCCAGGTCAGCCTGAGCTAGAGTGAAACCCTACCTTGAAAAACCAAAAAAAAAAAAAAAAAAAAAAAAAGAGTGTGTTGGAAGGCAGCTGTGCGTGGGGGTAATCATCTCTGGCCTTCAAGCTTCTGGTCTGATTCTAGCTGAGCTGTTTTTTTTTCCCCAGGGAGAGTTTTAGATTTCTCTCAGGATTACAGGGCAGCTCCCTGATCTTGCCATTTTATATCTTTTAAGAGTAGGAAAATCTTGCTTTTTTCCTTGTCTATAATCTTACTTTCAGTGTTTCCTCTGGGGCCACTCAACATTAAAAGATGGTCATCCAAATTTATAGAGGCCTTAAGTTTTCCTGGTATCATCTTAGTATTATAATCTCCTGAATATTTCCTTTTGAAGTAAGGTTTATTTTTGATCATTCAGCCTAGGACAGTGTGGTGGAGGACTTCCCCCACAATGAATTTCCCACTGTGCTGGGGTTGCAGAACAGACACAAAGACAAAGCTTTCCTTCCTGAGCATGTACTGCTAGGGACAGAAATCACTCTGCAGCCTTAGGGCTGTAGGTAACATACATACTTGTACACACACATTAATATCAAGTACATTTTCATACAGACTCCAGATGTCCATCTCGACCTCACACATTTATTCATTCAATTCATTCAGAGTTTAAACACTTTTTCCTATCTAATCCCACTCATAACCCTGATCATCTATCTAGGCAATGAGACCAGAATAACTTATCTAGCTACTTACTGAGACTGGAAAAACATAGAAAGAGGGCTGTCACCTTGGATCTGCATGGAGGCTTGGGATTCCTCTTCCTGGGTTCAATGCATGCTGACTCCTCCTCCAGACCTCAAAATCACTTCAAATATAATGCAATCCTAACTAGTCACAATCCTATTTTAAGTTCTAATTTCCAATTTCTAATTACCCTGGGGAGTTCTTACCTGGTATAGACGTCTGGCTCATTCTCATCTCATTCTACTCAGGACCTCTTGCTTGGGGTTTCGAATTCTCATTGGGCCACTTGGAAGGGGACCCTGCTACTATGTCAGGGGTGTGTGCTTCTCATTTCCAGGGACCTTTGGCAGGTTGGGAGGCCCAAGAGAGATAGCCCTTCCTGAACAACAGGGGTTGTGGCCAAGGAAAATCTCACTGCGGCCTCCAGAGACGTGGAAAAATTTCTCTGGAAAGATCACTTCAATGCCAGTATGAGTGATCATATAGGAGTTTATTTCCCTGGGCGCCAAAGAACTTGTGATAGCTCTCCAAAGAAGCTCTAACCCCGAGCTGAGATTTTTATTATCATTTTATAGGTTTCATAGCCGATGGGAGGGGTAAGTAAACAAACAAGACTTGGAAATTTGCATTTCAATCATTTCTGTAGTCAGGCCACCCTAACAGTCAACTCCATTTTACTTTGTTTTAACTTAAATTTTCTGTCCTTTAGTCATCCCTCTGTGCCCTTTCTGGACACTTCTCTCTTTGGTATTTTTCCATCTGCTGGCAAAGATAACTTTAGTTCCTCAGCAATTAATTATTACAGTAACTCAGTGAATCAGTTTACCTTTTAGCTTTTTTCTAACACAATTCAAATATACAGAGTTGTTTGAGGCTTAGAATTCCAGGTCAGTAAACTTAAGCTTCTAAGACATAGAGTGATTCAAGTAGAGAAGTGGTTATGTCTCATTAGTTTAAAGGAGGTGGATAATTTGTTTTTCCAGAATCACGTTTTTTTTTTAAATGTCAACTTCATTTTGAAATACTTTTAGACTCCTATTCAATTGAAATATTTAGATGCTACTATATTCTTTGAAAGACATAGATGAAAAGATCCAAGAATTAATGATTAGCCTGAATTCAGTATGAAAAATTCTATAACATGAGATAATAATTAAAGAGAATTGTATATTCTCATACATATGGTATAAGTATGAAAAATATGTGAAAGAGTAAAAGAAGAAAGTACCCAAGGAAGTCATGAAAACTACAAATTAAGTTTTTTGGAAAGCCTAGATTTATAAAGTCTTATAGCTGCATTCAATGAAAATTAAGGCAGGTAATGACCAAAATGAAGATGATAGAATGCCCATGGAAGCAAAGAAAGAGCAGATCTTATTTCTTTTTATTATTATTATTATTATTTTGGAGAGAGACACAGAGAGAAACAGAGAGAGAGAGAGGAAGACAGCAGTGTCTCAGCTGCTGCGAACGAAATCCAGATGTGTGTGCCCCTGTGTGGTCAAGTGCAGCATTGCGCCCTTGCATCACTTTGCATCTGGCTAAACGTGGGACCTGGAGATTGGAACTGCTGGAGATTGGAACCAGTGTTCTTAGGCTTAGGAGGCAGGCGCCTTAAACCCTAAGCCATCTCTCCAGCCCAGATCTTATTTCTGAGCTGTGTGTTTATCTTTCAAGTATGTCATCATTGTAAATCATTAAAAACAATTAAAGGGAAACAAAAGAAACATGAGTTCATAAGGGAGTGGTGGTGGTGAAAATATCTCCCTACCCTGAGGATAATGGGGTCATTCAATTTTACTTTTCATGCATCAGGAATCGTGGGAAAATACATGAATATTGGCATATTTATGGGATAATTGAAGATAGTTATTTAGCCTACAACATGAAAACAGTGCTCAGAGTTATTAAAAATGTTTTGTTTATAAATTTGGCATGATGTCATAAACATTTATAGAAAATTTAGAGAGAAAACAAAACAAAACAAAAACCTGGACACAGGCTAAAATAACATGGTATGTGGTTTTGAAAACATACAAATGTCTGATGAAGCCAAGTAAATATCCAGTTAAGCAAAATCCATACACCAAACATTACAAAATGTAGAGGTGTTCATTCTCACCCTTGTTTACGAATTCCTGAGTTACTGCATACCACTTTCCTCTTAATTTAAACATTGCCTTCTAGGTGGAGACTCCTAGACTCATAAAGACTCTGGAAGTTCTGAAGCTCATTAGGGTTTAGTAAGTAAATGAGGCTCAGGACCTCACAAGTCTCAGAAAGTTCCTGAAATTGGCAAGCTTCTCAAGGCTATTCCTTAAGGTTATATTAGGAGTAGGAACTGCATAGGAGGAGACTCTCCTCTGAGCCAAGCTCATGCAACTTGTGCAGTGAGCTGCAGTGATTGCTAAGAGACAGAGAAGTTATTTAATTTAGAGTTATTTAATGAGAACTTTCACTGTGAGAAGATGAGGAAATTCCAGATGGCGATACTTTTATTATGTCAGCATATTAACGTCACTGGACCTTATGCATAAATGAATCAAACATTAAAGTTTATGTGTACTTTGTAACTGAGGTTGAAAATGGAGAAATTAACATTAAGAAGGTTCAGTGGTCATAAAATAAAGTCCTGTATCTTCATTATACTAACAGTTAGAAAGATGCATGTATTTATGTGTTCACTGAATATTTAAATACCTGAAAGTTATTATATTAAAATTAGACCTCAATGAATTTGAGGCAAAAAAAATATTTAATAATCATATCACTTGCTTTTAACTTTTAGAAAAGTATCATTAGACTAAATCTGAGCAATTATTGACAATATAAATGGATTTTGGATATAGAAACAGATATTTTCTCTATATACAAAGTATGATAATGCCAACATATAATATTATTGAGTTCTTGCCACAAACCAGTCATTATGCTAGATCACTATTCACGTACTATCTGATGATATGCAGTAGCTCTGCATTTAATTAGTGTTTACCCTCATTAAAGATAAAGAAACTAAGGCTTAGTTGCAGTAGCTTCCTTGATACCTTGTAGAAAAATTACTATATTCTACTGTAGACATTGCAATCTCAAAGCCACAATCTAAAGCAGTATACTATAATGATAATAATGTATTTCACAAATATAACTGACTCCTAAACTCAAAACAATTGCCTTTTGTTCTTGTAATGCTTGAACAGATAGTGAGAAGCCATGTAATGAAGCAATTAGAAGGTTAGAATAAGCAAACCAAAGCCAGTTGTCAAATCAGGTCTTGTGTTTCCTAGCTGTTGTTTTCTTAAGCTGTAAGTAGTCACATATCCTAAAAATTACCCTTTAAAGTATATTCAAAGATAGTTAGCATATATAAAAGCTTATGTAAAAATCACCATTTCAATTTCTAGAAATTTTTTATCTTATCTACAAAACAACATATTTCCACACTCATTAGAACTCACTCTAGATTACCCTCTTGATCATGCTCCTGGCCACAATTAATCCACTTCCTGCCTCTTAACTATTTTGTACATAAAATAGGAATGGAATTTTCCAATACATTTTGTGAAAGTCCATATGAATTTTAAGATAGATTTTTCTATTTTTCAATAAGTCATCAGGAATTTGAACTTAATATCACTTTAATAATGACATTATAACATTGTACAGTAGTAAGAATTCCAGTGCATGAACTGGGAACACTTTTTCATTGGCTTTTGTGTTATATACACTCCACATCATTTTATACTTCTCAGGGTGCAACTAAGATTTTTGTGTTACAATAAATGTATAGACGTATGAAACTGTCATTATCAATGAAATAATAAAATAGTTTTATGTTTGATATTTTGAGGAACTCTCATACCATGTTCTGCAGTGGTAGTACCACATTATATTGCCACCAGTGATACACAGTATTCCAATTTCTGTATAATCTCCTCTCATATGTTTTTGTTTAGAACTAGTCTTCAGTATTTTACTGTTTTCAAACTTCTTTAAATTAATTTTAAGTTAATCTTTTTTAATGTACACATGTGTGAAAGGGTATGTGTGTGTGTTAAATAGTTTTTTTCAACCTCTGGATTTTAATTAGCTGTTTGATTGATTTTTATCCAATATAATTACAGAGAAATTGGTTTCACATCTTCCATTTTGAGTTTTGACTCCATCTTTATTTTTGTATTCTTCTATGTCAATCTCTTATTCTTTAAATAGATATATTTAAGTGCATCATTTAATTTACTTGTCATTTATTTTTATTTGTTTTAAGAAGTTATTTATTTTCTTGAGACTAAAATTAACACTATAATTCATAAAAAATTTATGCCTCATTATCACTTTATTTCCATAACATTGAAAATTTTGGGGGGCTTGAGTAATGGCCCAGTGGTTAAGGCACTTGCCTGCAAAGCCTAACAACTCAGGTTCAATTAACCAGTACCCACATAAAGACAGGTACCTGAAGTGGTATATGCATATGGAGTTCATATGTAGTGGTTAGAGACCTTGGTGTGCCTATTCTCATTCCTTCTCTCTCTCTCAATCTCTCTCTCTCTCCATTGCAAATAAATTTAAATTTTTTAAAGATGTTTCTATGTATCTCCATCACTATCATCCTTCTTTTATTCTTACACATACAGGTTATTTCTTCATACTTCACATACAACAACATGTATTTATAATTATTGCTTTATTCAGTTTTTTCATATCAAATAAAAATTATTTTGTTTAGAGTGTCTAGTAATCATCTATATTTATGCTTAACAGTGATCTTTATTTATTCACATGGATTGATATTGCCCAGAGTTCTTTAATTTAATACTGTTTGGTATCAGTTACTTTCAACCTAGTGGTAGTTGTGAGTAAAAAATTTTAAAAAGTTGGGGCTGGAGAGATGGCTTAGTGGTTAAGCACTTGCCTGTTAAGCCTAAGGACCCCAGTTCGAGGCTCAATTCCCCAGGACCCACATAAGCCAGATGCACAAGGCGGCACATGCATCTGGAGTTCGTTTGCAGTGGCTGGAGGCCCTGACGTGCCCATTCTCTCTCTCTCTCCATGCCTATTTCTCTCTCTCTCCCTCACTCTTAAATAAATAAATAAATAAATAAATAAATAAATAAATAAATAAATAAAATAGAATAAAGCCTGGGCAGTGACTTGGCTGTAATTTTTTTAAGTCAGCATAAACTATACTTAATTAATGTTCATATTCATATATTAATGCTACTCTCACTTCTGGTTAGAGAAGCTTCTCTTTTCAGATGACCCAAAAGGCTACATAGTGCTGAGAAAAAAGGGACTGAGGAGTGTCCAGCACTGAAACATCTCTGTCATACCCTCCAAGGCTCAAGGTCCATTGCAGAAGAGGTGGTGGAAAGAATGTAAAAACCAAAGGAAGGATACAACTCCATACAATGCAACTGTTCAGACGGAAATTGGCCTCAATATCCATGACCTTGCAGGGCCTAGCAACACTTTCACGAGACCCTCATAATAGGAGAAGATGATGACATCAAATTAAAAGAGAGAGTAATGGAGAGAGGGAGGGGATATGATGGAGAGTGGAGTTCTGAAGGGGAATGGGGGAGGGGAGGGAAATATCATGGTTTATTGTTTGTAAGTATAGAAGTTGTCAATAAAAATTAATAAAAAAATGTGGATTGTGTAATAAGCACTAAAATATTTAGCTATCATGATAATAAAATAAATTGTCTTTAGTACTTCTTATTTCAAGATATATTGGCAACCAAGGTTTTCTTAAAAAGTGTTGTTCATTCTTACTTTTGAATTATAATTTTGCCAGATAGAAAATTCTTGCTTGATTATATTTTTCTTCTCAGAATCTTAAATATCTTTCCCCACTGTCATTCATCTCTTTGGTTTCTGAAGAGAAAACAACCATTAATTTTACTGACAAGTCTTTATGCATGATTAGCTATTCTCTCTCACTTAATCCTCTCCTGCAGTGTCAGAATGCCCTTTGTCTTTTACCTCAGCCACCTAGCTGTGATGTATCTCTTCAACTCTATACTGATTAAAGGTAGTTGAGCTTCTTAAGTATTTTTTTATGTTTTTCATCAAATTTAGGAATATTTTACCATTATTAAAATATCATCTCTTTCCTTTTCTTTTTCCTGTCTGGGTATATGTGTTGTTATCCTTACTGGCATCCACATGTCTGTGAGCCCCTCTTCATTTTTCCTCATTCTTATATTTTCATGTTTATTATATTGGAAGTACTCAATTGACCTTTAAGATTGAATATTCTTTTCTCTGTTTACTCAAATTTGCTATTGAATCTTTCTGGTGTTTTCTTCACTTCAGACTCAAAAATACCTTTATACTTTTAAATTCAAGAATTTATGCTTTGTTTCATTTTATAATTTTAATTGGTCTTCTTATTTTGGTAAAACATTATTGTCATATTTTTATACTCTACAGACATTATTTTGGTTACTGCTTGAATCATATTTTAAATGGCTGATTTTGAGTTTTGTCTAATAAATAAATATCAAGGCATTTTCAAGAAGACCTTGAATTAATTGGTTTTTCCTCTTTTTATTTTTTTATTTTTATATTTATTTATTTATTTTTGGTTTTTCGAGGTAGGGTTTCACTCTAGTCCAGTCTGACCTGGAACTCACTATGTAGTCGCAGGGTGGCCTCAAACTCATGGTGATCCTCCTACCTCTGCCTCTCGAGTGCTGGGATTAAAGGCGCGAGCCACCACACCCAGCCTGTTTTTCCTCTTTGTACATGAACTATACTTTCATGTTTCTTTATTTGTACCATAAGTTTTTGAAAATAGGACTTTTAGTTAATGTATGTGGTAGGGTGTGTGAATGTGTGTGTGTGTGTGGTATATGTGTGTTTGTGAACACGTACAGAGGCAAGAGGCCTTATTTCCTTGAGGCAATGTCTCTTTTTGAACCTGGACTTTGCCATTTTTTAGCTAGACTGTTTAGTCATTTAAAGTCAACTACTCTCCTGTCTCTGCACCCCTCAGGGCTGGTGTTTAATTTGCCTGCTTTATTTTATGTAGGTGCATGTGCCACTTTGTGCATCTGACTTTACATGGGTACTGGGGAATTGAACCCGAGTGCGTAGGCTTTGCAGGCAAGCACCTTAACCGTTGAGCTATCTCTCCAGCCCCAGTTTCATTATTTTGTTTTTTTTAATTGATTAATGAAATTAGTATGGTTATACATTTAACACTCAGGCTGTTCATTGTTCAAGTGCTCATTGTCAGCAGAAAGTAAGGGTAATGCCTTCTTAGACTATCTTGGATAGGTAGAGAGCTATGTTCATGTACATAACATTGTACATTCCCAGGAATACACCCAAGCTTCCACGGCTTCTTTGGCCATCTTAATTCCTAGATTTTCTTTTAAACATTTTGTATGTAGCTTACTTCATGTAGCTATGCAGTGAGTTAAATTCTTCCTTTTTTTTTTTTTTTTTTTTTTTTTTTTTTTGAAAATGCCCTTTTCACTTTGGGCAAACTCAAAGGCTTGGAAAATAAATACATGGAATCTTCTCAGGAACTATAAGAAAGGTTAACTCCTGTAGCAGACAGCTTCAGGTTCGCTGAGATGAACTTCCAGACCCGGCACAGTTATGGAGGAAGGCATATTATTTATTGAAGCTTACAGATCCAGGGGAAGTTCCATAAAGGCAGGAGAAGCAGCCTGCTCTTCACAGGACCAGGCAAGAGAGAGCGAAAACCAGCCAGCCACACAGCACACTGAGCCAAAACTACAGCCAAAAGGTCACACAGCACACTTCAGGAACTCCTGCTAGGCACATTTGCATATCTTTACGATGGAATCTCAAACCCACCATTAACACCTAAGACCGGCCCCCAGTGACATTGCCTCTAGCAAGGTGATTGCAGATGCAAACTATAACTAATAAAACACTGAATATATTGGGGGACATATATTCAAACTACCACAACTCCTAACAGTCATTTGTGATGAAACCTTGGAGAAGTTCTGGCTCCACTCTGCCTCCTGGCTGTGAGGCTGTTCATTTCACCAAGATTAAAAACTGCTGCTTTTCCAGATTTCTATTAAAGCCCTAAGAGAGGGACTTCAAATAGAGCAAATTAAGGTGCCACAAAGATTATTGCTCTTTGTAAGGCTTAGCATTTTGTTTGAATAAATCTTTTGGTGACAGCAAGGCTTTGATGAATTTTCATATTTTTGAGAAAGCCAATTCTGTTGATTTTTGCCTGATTTCTTGTTGCTTTTATATAAGAGAGAATTTACTACATTATTTTTTGGCTTCCCTTGGTGTAAAGTTCTAAATAAGTATTTTCTGTAACACCACAATGTTCATACATGTTGGTGGTATTATCTATATATGCCCTTATAATGACAGAGCTGAGCAGTACCTACAGAGACTATATGCCCTCTCCCCCACAAAAAAAATGTTTACTATCTGGTCTTTTTAAAACTGTGTTCCAAGTACAGGCTTACATGATTCTAGTATTTTGTTTTAAAAGTTAGAATATTCCAGATGTTCCTAAATCTTGTTTCGTATCAGAATTTCTCGTGATTCTGGTAGAAACACAGATTTTAGCACCATATACTTAAAAATCCTGATTAAGTGAGTGGTCACAGTCAGTCTGTCTATATTTTTTAAGGGTTTGAGAATGTTGATGCATACAATCCTATGATTGGGAACAACTGTAATAACTCATTTCTGAAGTTTTTTTTCTGAATGTGTTATTACATATATATCAGCTAACAAGGACAAGTGACAGGAAAGGGGAAAAGCCACCTTGTGCATCTGGCTTATGTGGGTCCTGAGGAATCAAACCTAGGTCCTTTGGCTTCAAGGCAAATACTCTAATCATTAAGCAATCTCTCCAGCCCTGCATTATTTTTTCTTCTAGAGCCCATAAGAGTCTCACATAAGCTGTGGAAAAAAGACTGGGGAAAAAAACTGAGTCTAGGAAGTTCTGGATATTTGTTATGAAAGGAAAAGAAGATTTTTCTGCAGACTATACTTTTTTTTTTTTTTTTGCTAAAAGTTCAACCTGTATTTGAAAACACACAGAGACAAAAATTTTAATATTGGGAATATGAATTTTGAGATGTTTTGGAGACAGCTCAATAGAAATTTCCAATGCATGTTTGTGAACATAAGACTGTCTCAGTGTACAAAGTTGTAGGAGACCCAGAATTAACAAAAGAAGTATATTATTAAAGGATAGTAGAATGAGGTATGGAAGTTGCAGGGGGAATACTGTGGATAGGAAGGCTTAAGGAAGGAGTGTGGTCAAGGTGAATGGAGAAAGGAGGGTTTGGAAGGAGTGTCAACACAAAATTAATGACATATGAAAAGGCCTAAGAGAGATCTGACACATGATAAGCTAATTAAAAAGTAAATTTAAGAATCCTGAGCAGGGCATGGTGGTGCATGCCTTTAATCCCAGCACTTGGGAGGCAGAGGTAGAAGGATAGTTGTGAGTTTGAGGCCACCCTGAGACTACATAGTGAATTCCAGGTCAGCCTGGACTAAAGACTAAAGAGTGAGACTCTACCTTGTAAACCCCCCCCCAAAAAAAAATCCTAACGCTATTGATCCTCAGGGAGGAGATTAAAGCCCAAATAGTACCAGCCAATCCCATGGTTGGTAATAAGACACTGTTACTTGATTGAGTCCATCATCTTCTGCCAATGAGATAGCGCTTCACGCCAACGTCATAGCTCCTGCCCCACTTGTCACCCTCCTGTCTGGCCTGTGAGCTCAGTCCTCGCAGTAAAAAATGAAGTGCATGTTGCCGCACCATATTTTAACAAACAGTATAACAATAATGACTTAAACAGGCATGAGTCTTGGGGATGGTAAATAGGGTAAAAACATGAATCTGCATTATATAATCAAATGGCATCTATTTTACCTATAAAGATTCTCCAAGTTATTTAGGGCAGTTTTTAAATAATCCATCAAATTTCACATTTAAGGCAGAACTGTCTGTGTTTTTGTTCATTTGTCATATATATGCATAGAAAATATATCTTTTATCAACCTATGTGAGCTTACACTTGAGACAGACCTTTGCAAAAAAAAAAAACAGACAATTAACAACAAAAAAAAAGCATTTTAAATGCATTCAGTGCATGTTAACAGAGAAAAGAGCCTTAATAAATGGTAATTCAAGGCAGTGGCTTAAGAGTGGTTTATAGTCTGTCTTCAGTAAACAACAATTAATTTGTAGAGCAATTAATTATAGGAAAATATAGACTAGTTTTAGAAAACAGTAGGAAAGTGAAAATATGTGAAAAACAATGGAATATGTTCTGTTTGTAGAGTCCTCTGGAGCTATCCCTGGACTGACAAGCATTATCTGCAGCAAAGGTAAATTTATACCCTTTCTTTAGGCAACACAAGTGGGAGATAGAGAGAGATGTTCCTCCAGTTGCTGCTTCTTAATTACCTTTACTTCAAGCTATTTTTTTTCACGCTGAAATGGAATATTTTGGCATGATAACCAGGATTTAATGTCATCAACTATACCTTTTAGTACTCAATTACACACACGCACACACACACACACACACACACACACACACACACCCATATACACACACTCATTAAAATGAAAGAAATTCCAATTCACACTCACATCTCTATGCAGACATCTGGTACAAGTCCTGTAAGAACCAAACATCTTTTCCATTTTCCAAAGATTTTCTGGTAATTGTTTTTAATTTGAATTTTTAAATTAATTTATTTTTCATTGACAACTTCCTTAATTGTAGACAATATCCCATGGTACTTCCCTCCTTCCCCCCACTTTCCCCTTTGAAACTCCACTCTCCATCACGGTCATTGATTTTTATGCTAGGCTTATTAGCATTCTTTCATCAAAACACCTCATTATTTCATTTGAATATGACAAATTATAACACAATAATCTTTTAAAACTCAAAAGTGAATATATAAAAAACAAAGTCAGATATGAACATATTTTATCATGGAGGCATTCAAACTAGAAATAAGAGCAGGAAACTTCAGGTCTGTATTTGATGCTATAGCCACCAACCATAACACTTGCTCCAAAGGAAGTAAATAGTTAATTCTAAGTCAAATCTACTTCTTCTGAATAATGGAGGCTATGCATTGAACTTTTATCATAAGAGAACAAGAGAAAGTCATAAATGAATTTTTTCCAGGTACACTGGTGAATCATTAGGTAAACAAGCTTCAGAATGGGGAAATCTTTTCTACAGGTTTCAAATATCATAGTGCTCTTATGTCTAAGAGTTTAGTGAGAATTAGTGAAATCCTAATTTTAACAATACATCCCAAAAGTTTTCAACATGTGACCATGGAAAATTTAAAAAGGCAAAAGGTAAAATAAAAAGGAATATAACAAAATAGAAGAGGATTCTCTGAACATGGAGGGACTGGTACACTTATGACCTCACAGTGGATATTATTACCTCTGTAAGACCTACATAATATTGAACTCATCAACATTTTTATATAAATGATGAAAGAAGGGAATAAAGAATGATACATCAAAATAAAAAAGGGACTACATGAAAGAGGAGCAGATTCACTGGAATTGGAGTGGAGACGGGGACTAAAGGTAAAGGGAGGGGTTATGACCAAATTGTAGTATGTTTCTGTATAACTATTTTCAATAGTGAGAAAAAATAAAATTAATAAATAAAAACTCATAAATTATAACACAAGACATAGAGGAAGAACAGGTTGGAAGGAAGAAGGGTTTCAACAGAAGGTATATGTGGGAAAGGGAACAAGAGAGAGTGATGGAAGGGTCTTCCTAAAATATATTTGGTACATGTATGAAAATTGACAATAAAAAGTTCTTCCTACTAGTTATAAAGAAGTTATGTCAGAAACAAAAAACAAATAAAAAGGAAGTTATGTCAAATACAGAGATTGGTAGCAAATAGCTATTAAGTAGACTATAGAAAGCCCAAGAGAATTTTGGATCTGAATCTGCAGCATTCCATGTCTATATACTCATTATATTCTAATTCACCTTTGTCAAAAAGTTTGTAAGATATTCAATGCCAATGTAGGGTGTTCAGAGAAATTTAGTTCACACTGCAATGTTAAAAGTGTGACCTAATAGCTGAGTAAATGTGTGCTGTTTACAAATCTGTATGTTTCCAGCTTTACTATACTATATTCGGATACAATGAGAATATTTAAGAAAATATGTATAAATGAGTCAATTATTGTTGCAAAAGATTATAGCATACTCATGATTGAGAAATATTACTTAGTGCAAAGAAAGAGAAAAAGAAAGGAAGGAAGGACAGAAGGAAAAAGTAAAATTAATTCTCTTTAGGACCCTATGGCTCTCTTTGACCAGCTCCACACACAGTAAGAAATGATATCCCAATCTGACACATGCAGCATATATTTAAGATAATTGAAATAAGAGTTTGAAAGAGATACAAGAGGTTGAGTGCTGTCATTTAATATTTTAAACACTTAGTCAAGGCAGAGAGAAACAACTGCAAGTACAAACAACACCAGCAAGTACAAACCTCCAGAGCTCAAACTGTTCTCACCACACCTTTGGGCTACACTTCAGATCTACCCCCAAACACATCTTGGGGTGGGACTCCATGATGTGTCCCCAGTGACACACAATTCAAGCCTGAGTCATATATTCAAACTACCACATAGCAGATTACAGTTATTTTTCTTTTAAATTATATTTAAATTATTTGGTTGTATAATTTTGTGCTTGGTGGAATTACTTTAGCATTTTTTTTACTCTTAGGAATTCATCTTTTATCATATTTGCCTGCAATAATATATCTCATCTTTTTAAGTAATAATTATGTTATTATGGCATACTGCTATAATTGTTTCATTTTGCAATTAGTTATTATTGATTATCTATTATTGTGCCTGATTGCTAGACTAAACTTTATCAGAAATGAGTATGATAGGAAAATACATAATATACTAATCTTTCTGTATCCATGAGTTCTGAATCCTTGAATTCAACCAATTATGAATATAAACTGTTCTGAAAAAATGTCATCTCTATTGAACATTCTCAACTTGTTATTCTTGTCATCTTCCCTATACAGTACAACATAGACACTATTTTCATAGCATATGCATTACAATAGGCATTACAAGGGAACCAGAGCTCATTTAAAGTATACAAAAAGATGTGGTAAGTTATGTGAAAACACTATGCCATTTTATATAAAGAACTTGGGATATTTTGGTATCTTTCCTTTTGTATACATGTTGGTATAGGATGATAGTTTTTTATACATCATGTGTACTGATTTCCTGTGTTAAAATTTATTGACCATTTTATACATGTATGTAATGTATTTGATCAAAATCCATTCCATTACCTTCTCTTCACCCCACTTCCTATCTTTCTTCTGTAGAATCTCTTCTTCCCAATGACTTCTTCTACTATTGTACTGTTTCTTTTTTCCTCATGTAGAAGTGTAAGCCTGAGAATTTGATTAGAGTTGCCTGCATTGGGAATAGATCAGAGATTGCGTACCAGATTATGTGGAGTCCTAGCACTGGCTGTACCACTCCAAAATATGTGTCCTGCTTCCCCAGCTCACAATAAGTGCCTATAACTCCACTCATTTGATACAGATTTGAGTTGATGGTGATTTTGATTACGTTCAATATTTTATTGCATTGTTTTCTTAATTATATAGTATCTAATAGGATATCTGTTTTAACTCTTTTCCATTTTTATATACATAATGAGTCCTTGTACCTATGTGTAATTTCAAGATTTTCCTTAAATGATGAATTCATCCAATGCAAATATGGTGTTTCTAAATTTGTTCATTATTATCTTGCTTTAGGTTCTCCAAACATTTAGGTTAAGATGACTTCATCCCTAAGAATGTCTAGGTCTTTATTCCATGAAATTCTTCTTCCCTTTATTTTCTTCTTATGCGATTTAATGACTCAAATATTATAGTATTTGATATTGTTCCATGACTCTAGTATCATTAATTCTTTTATTCTATTTTCCTCTTTGTGTATTATTTTGACTAATTTTGTTTGACCCATCTTCTAATTCATTGATCCCTTTCTCAACTTGATAGAATCTTTTTAAATAACAATTGAGAGCATTCTCCACTTTTATTACCACGTTTTTAAGCCCTGCATTTCAGGTTCAGTGTTTCATATACTTTCATCTTATTAAGCTTCTATATTTTTATTCATATTGTCCATTTCTATGCAAGCCATATATATATGGAGAGAGAGAGTTTTTATGTGTTTATGTGTTTATGTATGCATGTTATTATGTATGTGGACACTTGTGGGTTTGTATGTGTGCATACATGTTTATATGTGGGTGGAGACCAGAGATCAATGTCTGGTGTATTTTAAAGCCTCTCTCTACTTTATTTATTTTTTTTCCCAATGCAGGGTCTTGCTATAGCCCAAGCTGATCTGAAATTCACTATGCAGTTTCCAGGTGGCCTTGAACACATAGTCATCCTCCTACCTATGCCTCCCAAGTGCTGGGATTAAAGGTGTGTGCCAGAACACCTGGCTTTCTACTTTTATTTATTTATTTATTTATTTATTTATTTATTTATTTATTTATTTATTTATTGAGGTAGAGTCTCACTCTATCCCATGCTGACCTGGAACTCACTCTGTAGTTCTAGGCTGCTCTCAAATTCACAGTGATCCTCCTACCTCTGCCTCCTGAGTGCTGGGATTAAAGGTGTGCACTACCCTTTAAAGGCGTGCACCACCATGCCCAGCTTCTACCTGATATTTTGAAACAGTCTCTCACTAAATCTGGAGGTCACTGCTTTGGTTAGACTAGCAAACCAGAACTCCTAAGCACTGAGTTTATAGGTGTTTGCCATCTCATCCAACTTTTATGTAGATTATGAGGATTGGAACTCAGGTCCTTTTGAAAGTATGAAAGGCACTTTACCAAGACTGAAGCATCTCCACAGTCATAATCATAGTTTTAAATTTCTATTATAAGCCAGGCGTGGTGGCACACACCTTTAATCCCAGCATTCGGGAAGCAGAGGTTGGAAGATCGCCATGAGTTTGAGGCCACCCTGAGACTACATAGTTAATTCCAGGTCAGCCTGGACCAGAGTGAGACCCTACCTCAAAAAAACAACAACAACAAAAAATTTTGAAAAAAATTCTATTGTATAATCACATCTGGTTCAACTCTGAATCTAGAGCCTTGTTGATTTTTACATTGAAACTTGTTAGCTTTTATATTCCTTTTTCTGTTGCCTTATTTTTAATTTATCCTTAATATCATGTGAACAATAATACAAAATTTATGTAAATAAAAGTTATTCTTGGAAATTAACAGCTCCTAGGGCTGGAATAATGTAGTATTTAGTTAAACTACTCAATATTTGAATTGGATTGGTGTTTGGTTTTTCAAGGGGTACAGTGGAGGAGTTGCAAGGTGATGGTGATGAGAAAAGTGCTTAACTACAAAGGACATAAGAAAATTTTTGAACCAATGAAAACATTTTGAAGTTGAGGATATTTATCAGTGAGTGTTAAAGCACTTGCCTAGTATGCACACCAGGCTCTAGATTCAATGCCTAGTAATACACACAAAGCAATCTGTACCTTGGCAATGATGGCAGTTATATGTATTTGTCAAAAGCCTGGGAACTTTAATGAAGTGACCTTTACTATGTAAATGATACTTCAATAAAATATATTGAAGTATCCCCTGTTGTACATAGTATTTGATAGATGCTATAAAGTCTTTAAAAAGAGCTTATTAAGCAATTTGCAGCTAAAGATGGAGTTAAAATGAACATATGCCAATGAGTTAAGTATATTAATATTTAATATTTTATTCATTTTTTGCATTGTGAGCTTCTAAATATTTAGAATTTCTGTTGAGTTACTTTATTATAAATACTTTAGATGTTAAATTTCATACATAGTTTTATATTTGTACTTCTACATTCTTTGTCCTAAAAGACCGACATCATCTAGTGGGTTTCAGGCATGAAAACTTACATACATGTGATTTTGCCACATGTAAAAACAGGTCTTCCATAATCAAGCCAACATGATCACCAGCATCACTGAAGAGAAAAATCACAACACTGTTGTTTTCTATTTTTGTATCTCATTTTCACATGAAGGAAAGCACTACCATTTGTGTTATACTAATTTTGCATATGCATGAATGTATATATTTATCTTTATGTTCCCATATAGTATTTTCAAGTATCAAAAATATACTCTTTTGGTCTCAAAAAATAAAAAAAATATTACACACACACACACACACACACACACACACACACACACATATATAAAAACAATATTTATCAGTCTTGGAAACTTCCACACCTCATGGCCTAAGGTTATATCAGAAACTATCTTCAAAGATGGTTTTTCATTTATGAAAGATATTTCAGGTTTTAATAGATTGCAATTTTTGCATTCAAAATCTTTAGCCATGAGAGAGTTCGAACATAACATTTACATCACAAGCAAAACATTAGCAAAGACTCTTAAAATTTACCATCTTTGATTGTATGGAAGGATACAGGAAATGAGAGGAAAGGTGGAGAAAGAATGTAAAGTAACATGCTGAAAGATAAACACTAGTCCTGATAGAGATTAGGAGCAAGGTAGTTTTTTTCCTCTTAGGTAGTTAGATATGGACTGGCCCACAGAAACATGGCTACCACCTTGCTTGCTCTGGTAGAACTAGAAATCACATCTGATTCAGTCTTATCCAAGATGGCTGCCAGAACAACCTTCTAATCCTCCCTCAGCAACAAGAGCTTCCTGCTCCTTCCACAGTTTCATAGGCTTGCCCAATGGGTGGGCTCTTTCTGAGTCAATGTCTTTCTATGTCCCACCAAACAATCAGGCCCATCCCTACACATATCTGAGCCTGATGAGGCTCACACGTTTCTCAGGCTCATTTATATGAATGAGAAGCCACTTCCCTATGCTTTTCTGGAGAGAAAACTTTCACTATTTGAGAGAGAATTTCCAGCTTCCTGCTTCTAAGCTAGTCTGGAATGGGGAGAATTTCTGTTGGCTTGGGAGCTGTCCTACTTTACTTTCCCTCTTATCTTTACTCTAAAATAAATTTCATAATTTACCCTTCTCTTGCATCTGGTTTGCAATTCTTTGCTAATGTGGATAAAATACATGATTTGAGAACTGCTAGCATGGGAGATCTAATCCCACAGATCTCACTCTGGCATCAGTCCTATATGCTGTTGTAATATCTAGGTCCAAGAATCCATGAGTAGAGGGACCTTTATTTTCCCTTTCTGGGATACTGAGAGGCAGCATGGGAAATGTGAGTAGGAGATAAGATCAAGAGAAGACTGAAGGACAGTGTAGTCCCACTATGTTTTCTTCTAATGAAAATTGGAAGGATAAAGAAGCCAACTCTCTCTACTCTTAGAGATGACAGAAAGAAAAGAGGAAGTCGACAGATGCAAAGGAGTCTTGTGGTTGTAATAAAAATGCTACTGAGGAGAGCTATACGGAACATATGCCAAAGTCATGACAGGCAAGAACTATACTGAAAGATTGCAAGATCTCACAGGATGTAGTATGAGGATGCTTGTAAAGTACCAGACTTCAAAATGTTCCATAAGCTTCTTGGAATTTAGATGCCATATTAAATAAAGAAAACCAAGGGAAAATTCTGAATTAACTGAATTTTAAAAGGATCTTAATTATATATTGTTTCTATTCTCAATAAAATTATTTTTTATATGAGCTCATATTTTCTATTATCAAAACATGGAAGGAGAATACAAATACATTTTTTCACACCTTAGATCTATGGCTTAAAAAAATTGTATTCTTTCACAGAATTTGCAAGAGTGTATGTCTTTTAAAGTAGAGTGGCAATCTATAACTCACACTGATATTCTCTGGTACACAATGCATCCACAAAGGAATCCCTATGTCTAATATTAGAGGAACTGAATCAACTAGAAGCTATTTTCTTTCAACCAGCTAAGGACATTCTGTTTCTTTACTGAAATGTATTTATTCATCAAAAGTATTTATTAAAGACAAACCATGGGTCAGAACTAATTTTAAGATATGGAATATTGCAGTGAATAATTAATTATACAAGGAAGATTTTTGACAGCCTGAAGAATATATGTCAGGTAGGACAATGTGCTAAGGTATGATTCTATAAATAGTAAGGCCCATCTTTAAACTTGAAAAAATATTAATTCTATAGGAGTAATGGCAATAATACTTATTAGTCATTTTCTCTATAAAGATTAACTATTGTGCTAATATAAATACCAAAGAAATTATGAGTCTTTGAATTTAATTCCAGCTATATTAGTTACAATGTAATATTCCAAATATCTATAAGTAACCAGACAAGGTTTACTTTTCTGGTCTGATTCAATCTTACTAGGAAAGATTAAGTAGATGCTATTAGGGATTGGCAATTACTAGTGAAATTATTATGATACATCTTGACACATAAACAGAAGATTTGAACAAATTAAATAAAGGATGGAAGGACACATGTCAGTGTTCTGTTCTAGTGATTTTGTGAAAATATCTCATACTTAATTACAAAAGAATTAATTTCAAAAAATTGCAGTATATGTCAGATTGAATAGGAAAAAACATACATGCAGGTAGTTGTTTGGGACACATTGTAACCAATGTCATCTTTTCAACTTGAATATGACATCTTGTAACTGGTGATTGCAGAAAATCTTATTGAAAAAGCTTAATAGATGAATATATTAGCTAAAGGAGCATGAATTGAGGTCACTTTAAAATCAATTTATAAAGTAATCTCTTAATTCTCCAGCCTTCTTTTAATAGAATTTGCTAGTGGGACTGGTGTGAATTAAAATGGGACTTTTTTATCTCTAGTTAGGCTTAGCTTAGGAGTTGGAGTTCCAAACATTCATCAGTCACTAGAATTCCCCAATCCAGTGGTTCTCAAGTTCTTATCTTACAAGGATCAAAGAATTGGCAAAAGTAGACACACGGAAGGTTAAACCAAGAAAGAATTATTTTAAGAGTACAATAGAAATTAGAAGTAAAGTAGAAAAGCTCCCAATCTTGGAAAAGTCCTGAGCAGGTAACCACCTGTTGACTTGGATTTGGTTATGTTTTTAAGCCTGAAGATACAAATGATGCATAAAATTAGAATGGGTTTCATTGGTTAAGTCTACATGGTTCTTGATTGGCTAGTGAACTGGGAAGGAGAACACAGACTCAGAAACAGTCCATCAATGGGAGCAAAAGGTCCATGAAAATTTCCTGGCAGGAGGAAGAACCAGAAAGCTGCTTCTGATTGCCATCTTGATTCAGGTTTAAGTTCAGATTAGAGTTTCTTTCTAGTCTTGCCTGGGGTAGCTTTTAGCTTCTTGTTGCTGGGGCAAAACAACTGACTAGAAGCCGCTTAAGTGAGGAAATTGTTAATTTCAGGCTTACAATTTTGAGTGGAAGCTTCATTATGATAGAGGAAAGCAAGTGGCTCACAATAGCACACACATACACACACCATCACTCACTCACAGACATCAGAGAGAATAGTAAGTGTGAGCTGGTTCTGGAAATACAGTAGTGCTGGGCTCTTCAACCCATGGTCCATGCCTAGCAATATACCACTGACAGCAAGTCTTCATCTCCCAAAGACTCTACCAGCTGGGGACTAAATAGGTAGCACAGTTATGCAAGTGTACAATGTCACACATACACACAAGGGGGCACACTTGTCTGGAGTTCATTTGCAGTGGCTGAGGACCCTGGCATACTCATTTTATCTTGATCTCTCTCTCTCTCCCTCTTTCTTTCTCAAATAAATTTAAAAATGTGGTGCTGGAACCCCCTGAAAAATGCCTGAAGTTAAGGGGAATATTTACATTCAAACCACTACATTCCAACCCTGGCTGCCATCTACCCATAATCACCTCACAATGCAAAATGAACTCAGTCCAAGTTAAAAAAAAAAGTCTTCATAGTGGGTTGGAGAGCTGGCTCAGCAGTTAAAGACACTTTCTTGTAAAGCCTGACTGCCTGGGTGCCATTACCCAGTATCCACATAAAGCCAGATGCACAAAATGGTGCATGCATCTAGAGTTTATTTGCACTGGCTAGAGGCCCTGGAATGCCCATTCTCTCTGTTTCTTTCTTTCTTTCTTTCTTCCTTCCTTCCTTCCTTCCTTCCTTCCTTCCTTCCTTCCTTCCTTCCTTCCTTTCTTTCTTTCTTTCTTTCTTTCTTTCTTTCTTTCTCTCTTTCTCTCTCTCTTTCTTTCTTTCTTTCTTTCTTTCTTTCTTTCCTTCTCTCTTTCTCTTTCTCACCTTGCAAACAAATAAATAAAACTATTTTTAAAAGTCATTATAGTCGACAGGCGTGGTGGCACATGCCTTTAATCCCAGCACTAGGGAGGCAGAGGTAGTTGGATTGTCATGAATTCAAGGCCACCCTGAGACTACATAGTGAATTCCAGGTCAGCCTGAGCTAGAGTGAGTGAGACCCTACCTCGAAAAACCAAAAAAAAAAAAGTCATTATAGTTTTGTATCAACCCCAATACTGTCCCAAACTCCCAAGTGTCACCTGAGATTCAATACAGTCTCTCAACTGTGAACCTCGTAAAATCAAAACAAAAGTTAGATAGTTATAACACATAGTAGCACAGAGTACACATTCCCATTGCAAAAATAAGGCATAATAAGGAGAAACTGGACCAATATATGATCATTAATAAACAGGGAAACATTAAACATCTACAATTCCCTATCTGGCATCTGGAACCCATGATAACGTTCTTTGGCTCCCAAAGAATTTGCTGTGCTAATTGCAGTTCCAACCAAGGCAGAGATAGTACTTTCCTTCGTGGTCATCCCACAACTCTTGCATCTGCAAACTTCTAGGGTCTCTATTGCAAACCATGGTTCATCTTAATATCTCCATGCAATGGCCTTACAAGGATTTCAACCCTGCTTCACATTTCCCCATGCCAGTGAATCCTGGAAAAGTGTATACTTCATGACTCTCTTTCCTGCATTTCACATTGTTCCAGAACTAGTACCTGGTAGGTGGCATAGACAAAATCTAGGGTGGAATAAAGCTTTACCTTCAGGAGAAGCATTCTTCCTTCAAACCCCCTCTTTTCAAAATAATTTGCATTCTTTTAAAAATATTTTTATTTATTTTGGGGGTGGGAAAGAGGCAGAAAGAGAATTGGGCAAGCCAGGGCCTCCAGCTGCTGCAAAAAAACTCCAGATATATGTGCCACCTTGTGTATCTGGCTTACGAAGGTCCTGGAGAGTTGAACCTGGGTCGTTTGGCTTTGCAGGCAAGCGCCTTCACTGTCAATCCATCTCTCCATCCCTAATTTGCATCCATACTAGCATGTGTCTTCCCACTGTTCCAATATAGAACAGTTAGTCCAGTTTTTTTGTTTGTTTGTTTTGTTTTTTTCAGGTAGGTTCTCATTCTTGCCCAGACTGACCTGGAATTTACTCTATAGTCTCAGGGTGGCCTCACAGAAATCCTCCTACCTCTGCCTCCCCAGTGCTGGGACTAAAGGCGTGCACCACCACACCCAGCTAGCCCAGTTTTAATGGTGAAAATCTCCTTAACAATTGCAATTTAGTGGCCTAAAATCAGTCCCTGTGTCTCTAACATTAAACTTTCTTATATGCTTTCTGCATGAACTTTGTATTTTTCATATGTTCCTATTCATACTTCTGCTAAACACACCATTCCATTACTTTTAAATTCAACTTCGTTCAAATTCCCAGGACATGAGCAGAACACAGTCACCCTTCATACCAGTAGCCCAGTTCCCCAATATGATTTCTTTGCTCTCTGCAACCTCATAAGCCATGCCTTTATAGTCCATACTTCTCTCTGCATTTAGTATTTCAAACTCTCACCATAATTCTTGATAAAGCTCTGCTTATAGCATTGCAAAGTTTTTCTAGCCCAAATTTATTATAAGGAGGTAAGTTTTATAAATAGGCTAAGATTTCTTCAGCAATTCCATTTTAAATTTTGTGACGTTCATCAACAGTAAGATAGATAGATAGATAGATAGATAGATAGATAGATAGATAGATAGATATTTCTATTTTATTGCTATGTGATTTTCCATGGTAATAATACACCATGATATATACACAAAGTCATCATTAATAGATAGTTCTTTTTTATTAATAGTAGTACTAAACATTCATGTTTTTAAAAATGTTAGCAATAATTTACATTCTCACCAAAAATTATGAAAATTCTGTAAGTTTTATATCTATACAAATCAACAGGAGTGTAAAATGTGTAATATGTGTCTTGCTGTTGAACTTGAAATTATGTGCTTTCAATACAGGTTTCCCATGTTATGGCATTTTCATTTAATTTGTACTGACCATTATTTTTTTGCTATTCTGTTAAATACTTTTTTTTTATCAATATATATTTTTTATTTATATTATTCTGATTTTACATTCATAGTATTGGTTCCATTGTCCTCCTCCCCTTCCTCCCACTTTCAAAGGGGCCCTCATCAATGGGGAATGTTTATCATGCATTGTGAGTTTGCTCAAGAGTTCTGGTGGATAGGCCCCAGTCTCTGTGCATAATGCCCCAACTTGTGACTCTAACAATCTTTCCGCCCCCTCTTCTGCGAGTTTCCCTGAGCCACATTGGGGTCATTTTAGTTCTGCTTCCTTGATGAGGTTTTGGGAGCCTCTGTGTCTCTGGATATCTGGCTAATGACTGGAGTTGGATGTTCTCTGTATTTATCTCCTTCAGCCTTTTTCTGGTGTTGTGATCGCCTTGAGCGCTGTATTCTTGCCCTTCCCCTGCGTTGTTCTATGGTTTCAGCTGGTGAGGTGTGGTTAGCTGATCCTCCCTTCAGGTTCATTGTCCACCTGAAAAGAGATAAGCAAATTCTCCAACGGAGAGAGAAGTTAGTACTAGATAGAAGGGATAACCATATATGTTTTGGAGGGAACTTTATATGCATTGGCTCTCTTCTAGCCTACTTTTGGTGGCCACTAGATCTTGGAGACTGAGCTCATTTTTTGTACATGGCTTTGACTTATTTCCCAGTTCCAGCAATGAGTTCCACTCCACTGAGTGGATCTATTAGCCAAATCAAGAACAGTTGGTTACCCCCCATGGCTGTTTGCCACTACTGCACTTGTATGAGCATTACGTCAGATGGTTTCCTGCTGGGTATCTTAGACTGCAAGTTGTTTGGACCAATGTCAGACATTTTCCCCCAGTTGCTCATGTAGCACCCTCTGGTACTAGACTCGCTAACTGTCTGGGGACTGACCTTCTTCCAGATTCTGGCCAGGTCTCTCTGTGGATTCCACGTGACATGTGGCCAAACCTAATAAACACTCTGAGGACGAGACACGAAGGAGGGTGGGATGGAGGGAGGGTAATGGTGGGAGGGAATCAGAGGGTGGGAGGGAGGACAAGGGGGATACAAATTGGGACCCAAAAGGGAAAAATAATACAAAACCCTTTACTCTGGACAACAGGCTAAAACAGTGATCCTTCAGCAGGCCTACGGAGGGAATACTCGAACCACAGGAACCTGGAGAGAACATTATGAAGGCCAACTTTAATCTTGTCCTGCTTCTCTTTCTCTTCTCTCTCCCTCCCTCTCTCTCTCTCTCTCTCTCTCTCTCTCTCTCTCTCTACTCACTTTCTCTTTTACATTATATATCTTTTTCCTCCCTCACCTTCCTAGGTGCAGACTTATAACTCCCAGTGCCAGCAAGGGGTTAACTTCCACAATGAGCTGTTGATCTGAAACACCTACAAGGTTTCCCAAAAAAGACAGACTTCTGTCAGAGTACTTGGTGACCCACCAAAGGTTAATGGTAAGACCCTACTGTCGAAGACAGCATACGTCTGTTAAATACTTTTTGGTTCTATTGGGATTTTTATCTTTTTAAAATTTTTTTAATATATTTCATTTTTATATAAGAGAGAGATGAAGAAGCAGATAGAGAGAAAGAGGGAGAGAGAGACAAGGAGGAAAGGAGGGAAAGAATGGGTGCATCAGGGCCTCTAGGCACTACAAACAAACTTCAGATGCATGTGCTACTTTGTGCATCTGGCTTTATGTAGCTACTGGGGAATCAAGCCTGGGTCCTTTGGCTTTGCCAGCATGCACCCAAACTTCTAATCCATATCTCTAGCCCAGGATTTTTATCTTTACTTATTGATTTATAAGTATTATTTACACATTATGTATTATTGTGCTTACTAGGTTGCATGCTTGTATATGTGTCTTAATTTTATATTATATTAAATAAAATGTGACCTACCTAACCTGTTTTCACAATATGAACTTGAATATTCATTGTAAATCTTTTCCTCATTTAAAAAAATATTTATTTGGAAGTAGAAAAGGAGAGATAGGGAAGGAGGAAGGGAGAGAGAGAGAGAGAAAGGATGGGTGCTCCAGGGTCTCTAGCCACTATGAACAAACTCCAGATGAATGTGCTGTTTTGTGCTTCTGGCTTATGTTGGTACTGGGATATCACACCTGGGTCATTTGGCTTTGCAGAAAAGTGCCTTAACCACTGGGCCAAATCCATAGCCCCCTCATTTTTTTCTATAATTTAAATGATACTTCAATTTGTAACTACATCATAGTTCATTCAATCACTTCCTTGTAAGGCATAGGAACATCTAAAAATTGGCAATTATAAATAATACTAAAATGTATAATTTATGCATCTATTTTTTCAACTTGTTGAAAGCATATATTCAGGTAAAATTATGCAATTGGGAATACTGTGTCAAAGATAAGTGTATATGAAGTGTTCATAATGTGACTAAATTGACCTCCAGAATATTAGGCCAGTTTATATAGTTAACAATAATAGTCGAAAGTGTTTCTCCACAGACCCATAAACAGACTGTGTTGTTCTATTGTTCAGTTATTTCCAATTTATAAATAAGTAATAATATCATAGTATTGATTCATTTTTCATTCTATAATTATGACTGAATATAAATATCTTTCCAAATATTTTAGAGGCATTTAAAACCCATTTTGGTAAATTATCAAATAAATCCCTTTCTCCATTTTTTCCATTGGGTTCTGAAATATTTTCATATATCTTTTATCATACATATTTCTTTATATATTAGGTGATGATACATGCCTTGTATATTAATCCTTTGTGGTTGATTTATGTAGCAAACACTGCCAGATTGTACATGTGATTTTTTTTTTGAGAGATACAGAGGGAAGGAGACAGAGAGAGAGAGAGAGAGAGAGAGAGAGAATGGGCACTCCAGGGCCTCTCAGCTGCTGTGAACGAATTCTAGACATGTGTGCCTTCTTGTGTGCATGTGCAACATTGCATGTTTGTGTCACTTTTGCTTCTGGCTAAACATGGAACCTGGAGATTTGAACAAGCGTGCTTAGGCTTCACAGGCAGGTGCCTTAACTGCTAAGCCATCTCTCCAGCCCACATGTGATGTGTTATATATGATGTTAAGTAGCCAAATTTGTAAATCATTTCTTTAATTGCTTCTGGATTTTTGAAATATAGTTAGAATAGTTTTCTAAAGAAGAATTTATCCATTTTTTGTATTTGATTTATTATATCAATTGTATGTGTACCTAGGGTTTCAATGTTTTAATTTAGGCTCCTGACTGATTTTAAATTTATATATTAATAGTTATTTATCTAGTTTCTATCTTTTGTAAAATGCTACCACCTTGTTCTAGTATAATTTATTAAAAGTGCTATAATTCAACAACAATTTGAGATGTGATGAATGTTGCATACTTGATTTCCATATAAAGTTTGATCTAATCTCTAACTTGATTCAGTTTACTCTTAATGTATCACAGTTTAATGACTTTGGCTATTACATGATTATTTGTAAATAAAAGAGAAAGTATCATCATCAAATCAGAGGAACTCATTGTTAGCCATTTCCAGATTTGCTCTTCTCCTTATTAAAAATTAGGTTTACACTAATGTAATGATTTTAAGTGCAAATAAACAAGACAGAATTTAAGTTTACAATCTTCTCCCACGAGTATTAATGATTATATTAAGCTGTAAAAAATTATAAATTTTTTCTGATAGATAGTCTCACAGACATTTTTGCCAAAACAGAACAGTTTAATACAAGATTTAGTAATGGAAGCACTGTAGTCTTAATAACCTAAATATATTTTATAGCATTAAAACAAAAATTAGTCACAAAAACAATGCATGATTAACACACTAGCACACAATTTAATCAATTATTTAGCCAAACAAACAAACAAAGATTTAGTGGTCTTAGTTTGCAACACATTCTTAAAGCTACTGTTGACATAAAGATTTTACTGCAAGCAGTTTCTTAGGGAGATACAGGGGAAAATATTAGGAAAGTGGACATAGAAAAGGAAGGAAGAAAGTTGAGATGCCTTAACCAGCTAACACAGTGAGCAACTGTATTTTATTACTATGGTTCACCTTTAAGGAAAGTATAAAGCACACAAACTAAGATTATGTCACCTGAGGTGTGAATAAAACAGGACATTTATTCACCAACTCCTGAGAGGAATAGTACTGCTGGGGTATAGAATTATCCAAAACTTCAGGCTTCCCGTGGGCACTGAGTTATATTTTGTCTTTTTAATAAACTGACATTGAAAAAATTGTAACATTTAGTTTTGCTCCTATTCCAGCTATATTTACACTTAAGAAACAGCTATATTTTTCAGGATATACCATCTTTAGCTATTTTCTACTCATTGTATTTTCACTGTTCCCTTTGTCTCCATCTGTTAAATTTTAACAGATTAATTGGGGGGATACAAATTTTACTATTTTGTTGCTTATAATATTGATTTTATTACTGAAATTTAATTTTTAGTATCCTTTCAAATTACTAGGAACTAATCCAGTCAAATGTAAGTTCAAAAAGTAAATTGTTGGGCTGGAGAGATGGCTTAAGTGTTATGTTGCTTGCCTAAGAAGCCTAAGGACCCAGGTTTGATTCCCCAGAACCCACATTAGCCAGATGTTCATAATAGTGCATGTGTCTGGAGTTTTATGCAGTGGCTAGAGGCCCTGATATGCCCATTGTCTCTTCCTCTATCCTTTTCTGTCTCTCTAATACATAATAAATAAATAAATAAATAAATAAATAATAAAAATTGAATTATGATTTATATTAAAAGATGTCATTTGCTGTATCTTTCCTTGTCTCCCTGTCAATATTTAATTTCTTTTTTGTTCTAGTAGTTTGTTTTATTTTCTTACTACAAATAAACTTGTATCATATGTCAAAGCATGTTATCTATTAATTGGAGTCATTTGAACATCAAACCTGTATGGCAGACATAGCAGCAAAACAAATTTTATTTATTTATTTATTTATTTTTATTTTTAATTTTTTTGTTTGTTTTTTGGAGGTAGGGTCTCTCTCTGGCCCAGGCTGGCTTGGAAATAAGTATGTAGTCTCAGGGTGGCCTTGAACTCCTGGCGATCCTCTTGCCTCTGCCATCCAAGTGCTAGGATTAAAGGCATGTACCACCAGGCCTGGCCCAACTTTTTAAAAAATATATTTCATTTATTTATTTACTTGAGAAAGAGAGAGTGAAGGAAGGAGAGAGACAGAGAGAATGGGTATACCAAGGCCTCCAGCCACTGCAAATGAACTCCAGACACATGTGCCTCCTTGTACATCTGGCTTATGTGGGTCCTGGAGAGTCGAACTGGGATCCTTTGGTTTTGCAGGCAAATGCCTTAACTGCTAAGCAATATCTCCAGCCCCCACCCCAGCAAAACAACTTTTTACATAGATCTATGCATTGAAGAACAGTGGCTTAATTCAAGAGAATCTCCATGGTATATGACTATCTAAAATATCACAGATGCTGTGGAATTGGGAAGAGCTATTTCTCAAAGAAAGGAGAAGTGAATATTATTAGCAAGGAAAGGAAGGATTAAATGCTCTATGTAGAAAAGTAAATTATCAGGTCTTATAATATTTTGTAGCAACTTTTCCATGCTATAATTTGCCCCTGCCATATTGCCTATTCTTTCAAGTTATATATACTAGAGATTTATAGAATTATTATGTATGTGATATTTTACTGGTATAAGAAATATATATATATATATGTATATATATATATATGAAAATTATACTACATGGAAACATTTGTTATACTTTGGGTACTCCGATAAATTCTAATCACTGTATGCTTCTGTTATGAAGCACCTAATTTGACATGAATAACTGTCATAGTAAATGACTATTAATGACTTTTTAAAAACAATCATATTTCTTAAATTTGTTGCTAGGGAAAAACAAATTATTGATGATCATGGAATATGAATGTAGAGCGCTTGCTGTGAGGATGAGTAATAATGTTTTTTCACAGTGTCAGAAAATAGCATTTAAGCAATAAATAGAAAGATAGGCTTTTGTTGGTACATATCCCAAGGAGGGCAAAATAGAAAGACACACTCTCCTGCCTTTATTTTATTAAGATCTTTTCCCTTATTGTTTTTCAAATCCTAAGAAAGCACTGGAGTGAGTTCTGGGTAGATTACTTCTCAATCTAACCTCAGAAAGCTAAGAATCTTCATCAGAAGATTCAGCTGATAGTAACTTTTACAAAAGCAAAAACATTTCAGGTTAAATTCATAAACAAAAAGATAGGATCAGTTAAGTGCTAAATTGTACCCTAGGCTTTTGTTTTTGTAAAACAAATATAAGATGCTTCTTGAAGGATGGGGGTGTAGTTCAATGGTAGAGTGTTTATGTGACATTCATAAATTATCAGTTTGTTCACCAACATTGGAACAAAAATTATGGACTGAAAGACAAAGATTTTGTAAATGTAGTTGCAAATTCAGCTACTTTAACAAATCTGTATGTTTTTAATGTATAATAAACTATAAAAATAAAATGATGGAAAAATTGGTAGTACTGTGCATTGAATACAGAACCTCCTACATTTTAGGCAAGTGCTCTACTACTGAGCTGTACCTAGACTGGAAAATGTTACTTACAATAAAACACTGACTTGGAATAAAGTATCATTTATCAGTACATTCAATTTATCATTTCCTTTCTGAAATGTTTGAGGCTTTTTAAATGGTATGCCAACTAAATGTTTATTTAACCAAAGTGTGGTAGTTTGAATGAGATGTCCCTCATAGCCACACTCATTTTGATTTCTTCATCCTCAGCTGGTGGCAAATGGGAGGTGGAGCCTTCTGGAGAAAGTGTCTTACTGAGGGTAGATTTGTGGTTTATTAGCTCAGCTTGCATGTGCTACCTAATTCAGTTCCCTTTTTGTTGCTTACTGCAAGCTGCTATGGCAAGATGTGATGCCTAGTCTTTGCTCTGTTATGCCATGCTGAAACTTCCACTGGAGACTGTGAGCCAAAATAAGCTCTTTCCTCCCTGGAGCTGCTTCTGGTCAAGTGTTTTATCCCAGTAGCAAGAAGGTAAACACACCATAAGGTCACATAGATTCTCTATTTGCTTTTGTTTCAAAAGTCACGGGGGATGTAAAATTTCTCATTTACTCACTTAGTGTCCCTGACTGGGTATAAAAATTAAACTGACAAGAGGCAGATCAAGCATACAAATCTGATTTAATAATCTTACATGTTCATACATACCCTCATAAAAATGAAAATCCAGGCCGGGCGTGGTGGCACACGCCTTTAATCCCAGCACTTGGGAGGGAGAGGTAGGAGGATCTCTGTGAGTTCAAGGCCACCCTGAAACTACAAAGTTAATTCCAGGTCAGCCTGGGCCAGAGTGGTGAGACCCTACCTCGAAAAACCAAAAACCAAAAAAAAAAAAAAAAAAAAAAAAAAACCTGGGGAAAAAAATGAAAATCCAGAAGTCATTCATCTTACATGAAAGATCTTAAAGAAAGACTACTGTAGTTACCTGGATATTTATGTCTTTTAGTCATTCTTTAATCATTATATGTGAAGATTATGTGTAGTTTCCTTTCCTTTGTACCTGAAGAAAAGTCCTTTGGAATTCTTTCCAGTAATTCTGTTAGAATATTTCTTAGATTGCCTTCATATCAATTTTTTTTTTTTTAAATTTCATTTCTAAAGGTTAGTTTCAGTGAAATCTATTTTAAGTCATAGTTGGAATCGATTAGACTGTCTTTTCTCTTGAGTCTATCAGATTTTCTTGCTTCCTGGATCATAATAAGCCCTTGTTTTAATAAACCAAGAATTGTGAGAAAAGCTTAGTGGTAGAGCTTATAGCAACAATCCTGTATTTGATTCCCAACAGTAAGAAAATTCTCCCGTAATAGATTTATTTCTTGTGGTTTCTACCAATATTACGACTAGCATCATAGTAGGCAATGTTCTGGCTACATTCAGAGGCCAAGACGATCCCTGTCTTCTTTGTGAGGTGCTGTGGAGCCATTTCTGGTTCTAATTCCTTCTAATAGTTTGTGGGTGCTTTTTTGTATATACCACCCAGGTTTGGTCTGGACCTTGGGCAGATTTATTTATTTATTTATTTATTTATTTATTTATTTATTTATTTATTTATTTTTATGTGCCTGGACCTACAGTCTCTGCAAATGAGCTCCAGATTCATGTGGCCACTCGTACATCTGGATTTATGTGGGTACTGGGGAATTGAACCTGTGTCATCAGGCTTTGCAGGCAAGTGCCTTAACCACTGAGACACTGCTCCAGCCCCATTGGGCAGTTTTTATATCGCAGTTGTCAGTTTTTCTCCTGTCTTTTGTGAGTGTATTCTATACATTCACAGCTTGAAAGTGAGCCCAGAACTTTTTTGGTTCATATTCACATCAGTCATTTGCTTCAATTTTTCCTTCTCTTTAGGGATTTCTTTAACTTTATCTGCCTACGAAGGGTCCTATTTTTCCAATATTTTTCTGGCCAGTAAAATACAATTCTCTCAAAATTTTTCACTCCCATGATGATGCACATGGTCATTACATGGACAAGATCACTATCACTTGGACAGCACTTGGAAACAAGTGGTAAGAGAATAAGAGAAACATGCAAATTATGAGGTTTCCTCTTGCACTTTGCATAACAGAGACCCTATTTCCAAGTAACTCTAATTGATTGATAAAAAACGGGATTTCTTCCCTGGTTTTGGGTAATCATAGCAGACCTGCTGTGACTCAGCGATAAGGCTGTCCTTAAGGCAGGGCTGAGAGGCAAATAATAAGTGAAAGATATGGAGAGTTATTATACTGAAAGTCAGACCTTTATTTTATTTCATTTTTTTTCCACCCCACCTGCTATGCAGTTACTGGTTTGATCTGCACTGAAATTGAACTTAAAGGTGAAAATACAAAGAAAAACAATTACGAGAATAAACTCCATCTCCTCCATGCTTTCTTAAGTTTTGATTTCCTGCCCCAGTGGTCCTAATACTAACTTTTTCATGTTCTCTTGAGTAGTTGGCGATTGTGTATGCTGTCTTAGTTTTTAGATATAATTACTTTAGTGCAGTAGGCTTATTTATGGTAGGTAGAATTAGGTCCTTTTAATATTTTGAAATAATAAATAGTCGTTTCATTTTACAGATTACATCTGCAGCTAATACATGAAATCATGGTAAAGGCCAAGACTTGATCATTTTTCCTATGTTAACCATTTGTGAATGAAATGGAAGTCCTTTAAGCATCAGCAATCCATTCACATAATAGTCTCCAGTACTCAAAGTTGAAGCATAGAAAAATTACATGAACTCCATTACTCATTCAACTCTCATTTCCCTTTTGAACGAGAAAGCAGATCTTATTTTATTTCAAGCTGAATATAAACCAAAGAATGATTTATCAAATAAGATAAATCATAGTCAACAAAACAGACATGGGAAGGAAGAAGAAAAGTTCTTCTAATTTACTTCCAAGCAAGGTTAGCAGTGATTCCTCAGCTGTCAGGTCATTCTCAATTTCGCAAAGAAAACCATTTTTAAATAATTGCTTATGCACTGTATCCTCAATAATCTGAGAGGACGAGAAGTCACTGTGCAATTTCTTTCAAGCTGGAGATCTCATAATAGAAAAGACTCACCTCAGCAGGCATGGTGAAATTTCACATAATCAAATAGCAGGGCATCATATTCTCATTTTCAGAATATAGCTGTGTACATTTTCTGAGCACATCATTTCTGAAAATGGCCATATCACCAAGCCTGTGTGGTTGATATTTTTGGTGATCATCAGATACAAATAAAACTTTACTTTAGTAACCTTGAAAGTAAAAAAAAATAATGCAATAAGCTTATGCTAATTTTCATCATAACATATATTACAGAAATTGATGAAATTTCCTTTTACTCATAACATTTACTCATTAGTACACAAAGAAAAGTCATGTTATTCCTGGAATTCACAATATTTTTAAGATTGGTCGCAAACTCACAATTCTCCTACTTTTGACTCTTAAGTGCTAGTATTACTTCTAAGTGCTAGTCACAAAGCCCAGGGAAATTCACATTTCTAAAGAAAATTGCTCATTATGTAAAATGAGAGTAATTAAATACCCTTCCAAACTTCTTTAGAAAAGTAAAATTTATAAATTTTTATTTAAAAGAAAAGTTTAAATTTACATATGAAGAAAAGAAATCCTTGAAACAAATAAATATTTATTGGCCAATATATGAGACAGACAAAATAAAGTAAAAGGTTGGCTTTTAGCTCCATCTCTTAGAAGACACTAATGTTCTTTAAGCATCATTTATAGATCTCCATTCCAAAAATGAAATGAAAGTAATAATATTGTTAAAATTCAGAAATAATGAATTCTGAGAACTGAAAATATGTAATTACGTTGTGATCTACATTGATTCATCAGAACAAATATTCTTTTGTTTGACTTCCAATCATTATACTTTAATTTAGCTATTTAGCTATTTATTTAGCTATTTAGAAAACACTTATACTGGCAATATTTTATTTGCTAAGAGAACAGATCCCAGAATTACCTTAACTATTTAAATATTCTGTATCTTTTAACTTTAAGAAGTTCACTATTTGTTTAGTCAAGGTACTATCACATTATAATTAAGTTGTATATATTGGTAACTTTGAAGCCTGCTTTATATGTTGTTGTCCATTAGTTTACTCATTCAAAATACTATTGACTGGGCTGGATTAGCAGCAGAGTGCATGCCTAACATATAAACAAGGCTCTGTATTCCTATCCCAGCACTACAAAAACATGTATATTTATCTATATACATAATATATACACATATGTATCCATACACACACACACACACACACACACACACACACACACACACACATAAAAAATCTATTATGTGCCATGAGAATTTCTAGTGAAGAATATAGCAGCAACATTTTATAATAGAATAGAAAATGCAATTGCATTGGGTCATCTATTTCAAGAAAGAGAAAAGGTACTGATGCCGGGCATGGTGGTGTACTCCTTTAATCCCAGCACTTGGCAGGCAGAGGTAGGAGGATCACCATGAGTTCGAAACCACCCTGAGACTACATAGTGAATTCCAGGTCAGCCTGAGCTAGAGTGAGACCCTACCTCAAAAAAACAAAAATTAAAAAAAAAAAAAAAAAAAGGTACTGATTTTCCAGGGAATGTCAGTTAACTCTTGACTCAATGACTAGAGTGAAAGTGATTTTCATAAACTTACTGTGATAAAACACCATAGTGAGAGGCACTCATAAAGTTTGGCAAAACATTGTTCCCACTAGGAAGATCCAAACTTCACAGAAAGATATACAAAATTTTAAAGTAAAGTTCTTAATGAGCATTCACCCTGAACACAACAAATCATTCATCTCTTATCTGAAGATATAGGGTAGATTTGAACTGGGACTAACATGTGACAATAGAAAGATTGGGTATAGTTGCCAGCATACAGTTGGGTCAGGGTCTTGAGCAGTGTTTAGGTCACAGTTTGGTTCTCAAAAGCTTTTTTATGTTTCAATTCCTTAGTTGTGTTCATAGCATGAATAGTCTAAAGGTGAGAGGAGAGGAGGGACATGGGCAGATGGGAGCTCACAAGCCTACCTGAATATTCCTAATTCATTCCTTAATGTTATAAAATTCATCAGATATGAGATTCAGTCTGTGATATTCTGGTTTGCCACCTCTGATCTAATCAAATGTAACTTTTTTGAGAAGAGAAAATGGAGTCTAAATAGAAAGAACTGACTTACCCTCACATCAACTTTAATTAGATGACAGGATTGGCACCTGAGCCACCTAATGACCCTTTATCCAGTGCATTCCCCACTACATCCAAAGAATGCTCCTTTCTCTATTACTGTATTTTGAACAATACAATTTCCTAAATAGAAAAGAATGTGGAATAAAATATAAAAAAATAATTAGAAACACATTTAACTCCAGATAAATGAAGGAAGTTTGAGTATTTTTGAGAGCATTAGTGAAGCAGAGCTGAGATTCTAGGAATAACTCTTGCTAAGGAAACCATCCTAAATAATTTGTCAGCAAATCAAGCAACTTCCAGATAATTATTGGATTTAAATTTCTTTCTGAAACATGAATCTGTACAGACACTATACTTATCAGTACCAAATGAGACATTTTCTACCAATGTTTACATATATGATTTATAGCTTGGGCTGCTTTTAGGTAAGACTCTACTCATGACCTGTGCCATATGTGACCTTTCTCACTGACTATAATGATAATGACTATAACCTTATAGGCTCTCCAGTTCTTGACATACAGAATTAGAATTTAGTTATTTATAATGTAGTCACAAACTATAGCTCATGAAATAAAGCCTATTATAAAGATAATTTCCCAATGTGAAATCTTGGACATTACAAAATAAACACCTTACATTTTGGCCTTCCATTTTAACTTAAAACTATTATGGCCCAAAATCAGATTCAAAGGGAGTGTTGTGGGAGTATTTAATCAGGCTCCCCCATTCATTGTTCCTTCTTTTCTACTGGCTTCTCTTGCTTTAGCTCTCTTATTCTAAGTCACAGATTTAATCATTCATTTTTTTAAAAAATGTGTAAAAGGAATTAAGGAGTATAAAAGTGGAGGCGATTTCTCCAGTTTATGTAAACAGGGAAGGCTTCAGAAAGGAAGCCGTGTTTAAGGCTGGTCTATATTAATGAAGAGTTTCCCAGAATACAAAATGAGAACTGCATTACAGATATAATGTAATTCAGTTTCAGGAGTATCACAGAAATTAGTTGGAAATGAGAAATATACATGATTTCCACCCTTACCCAGGAAATAAACAACTTCTATTCACCTTTTATTTTTTTTAAAGATTTTATTTTTATTTATGTATTTATTTATTAGAGACAGAGAGAGGGAGAGAAAGATAGACAGAGAGAGAATGGGTGATCCAGGGCCTCTAGCCTCTGCAGCAAATTCCAGATGCATATACCACCATGTGCATATGGCTTACATGGAACCTGGATAATCAAACCAGGGTCCTTAGGCTTTGCAGGCATGTGCCTTAACCACGAAGCCACCTCTCCAGCCCTCACCTTTTCTTTTGTTTGTCCTTCTATGTCTAGCTCTTGTTCAGGAGGCTAAGTTTTATGTGCCACACCCATGTAATTTCTTGTCCTCTTTTCACCCTTGGGATTGACATGAGAAGAGTTGGCAGAAAACAAGACGGCAGACTGAAAAAAAGATTTGACTAGCATTTCTCTGATTCTTCCTTATATGCCTTGTCTGATTATATTCCTCTACTAAAGTCCATCATCTGCTTCCTGAGCCATACACCCCCAAACTCTAGATTTTTCCTTCAAATTCAGTAGCTACAAGAGCTTTCTTCTGTTACTAATTAAGAACACTATATCATCTTTAGTTACCCTCTTTAAGCCCACATTGATTTTTTCAAGATCATAAACTACCATTTATATTTCAATTTAAGTTTAATGTTATACTGTCTCTTCCCACATTGGATTGGTGGCATCCACTATAATCCTGGCAGTCAGTTGGCTGAGGCAGGAGCATTGCAAGTGCAAAGTTAGCCTGAGCAACATAAACAAACCTTGTCTCAACAAAATTCAACAATACAAAACAAGCAAACAACAATAACCACAACCAGTAGCAAAAAAGAAATGCCTTGTCCACAGGTATCCAGAGATAAAAATAATTCCTTTGTTGAAAGTCCTTTAATTCCCTATTTGACTGTGACTATTCTCTGCTTGATATAATCAACAATTCAGGAATTTGTTGTGAGCTTTGATAAAGTAAGTTGGAGAACAGAAGTTCTACAAGAAAGCCAACATAATATAGGAATATAATCACATATCTGAAAATAAGTGTGAAAAGAGTCATTATAAAATTGCCATCAGTGAGTCAAGAAGGATCTTATCAAGTAAAGGATATTAGAGCCTCAGTGAAGAACTGAAAATGCAAATAAACAAATTACACAGGAAATAATTTAATTTTATGTCAGAAGAATATTTGATGAGAGCATATAACATTAAACTTAAATTGAAAAAGAAATGGAAATTGATCATCTTTTTATTTATTTATTTTATTTATTTGAGAAAGTGGCAGAGAGAGTAAAAGAGAGAATGGGTGTGCCAAGGCCTTCAAAACACTGTCAACGAACTCAAGACACATATGTCACCCTGTGCAGCTGGCTTATGTGGGTCCTGGGAAATTTAACCTGGGTCCTTTGGCTTTGCAGGCAAGCTCTTTAACCGTTAAGACATTTCCTCAGCACTTCATCATCTTAAAAATCAGGCTTTTCCGTACTCTGACAATGTTGTAGCTTGCTATGCTGTCACACCACAGTGAATGCCTGGAGCTATCTTAATTTTAAACTAGTGACCAATTTTTGGTTTCAGTTTTCCACTAGAGGAAATGAAGAAATGTTCATTCTAGGAGGCAAGAGTAATTTGAATGTATGAAGTCTATCAGTGCAAGAGCAAAAGTCTCACATTAAAAATGCCTTGAAAAGACTAGTTTGTGTTCTTTTGAGCATCAAAACAAGAAAGTATTAATTGGGCCGGGCGTGGTGGCACATGCCTTTAATCCCAGCACTCGGGAGGCAGAGGTAGGAGGATCGCAGAGAGTTCGAGGCCACCCTGAGACTACATAGTTAATTCCAGGTCAGCCTGGACCAGAGTGAGACCCTACCTCGCAAAACCAAAAAAAAAAAAGAAAGTATTAATTGGAACTAATTACATAATTACATCATGTGCACTCTGCAAAAGTACTGACTCTGTTAAACCACAAATATTATCAATCTCCCACCAATCTTGGACTATAGGAGGGCCTACACCCATTAATTTCTCTCTAAACTAATAATGGTTATCCCATTTAGCCTGGGCTGACTTCATTCTCCATTGGAGAATATGTTTCTCTTTTTCAGATGGAAACAGGACCCGAGGAGAGAAACAGACCATTGCAATTCACTAGGGCCGCAGCTGAAACCATAGAGGAATTGGGGAATGAGCAAGAGTGCTGTTTTCTTAGTGAACCTGATATCAGCACAAGGGTGAAGGAGATCGCTATTAAGGACACTCAAAACCTACCAAACCAGAGATCCAGAGATAGAGGCTCCTAAGAGCCCATCACTGAAGTAGACCTGAAACAAACCCAAGATGATTCAGGGAAATTCACAGAAGAGGGGGCAGAAAGATTATTAGAGCCACAAGTTGGGACATTATGCACAGAGACATTGCCTCTTCCCCATAAATGATGGCTACCCCCACAATGCACAACCCACAATCCCCATGGGGATGATCTGCATCACCAAAGAGGAGGGTCCCTATGGAGGGGGAGCAGAGATGTGGGTAAAGATGGTACCAACATGAGCTGTTTATATATTGTATATGTCCATAACTAATAAAAATATTAAAAGTAAATGTAAACAAAGTTACCGAAATATGAAAATCTCAGTGAAGATAGATGGCTATTGGTTTTTATTTAATGTATGTATAAGTATTATAATAAATCAAAGTTATTCTATTTCTCTATAGAAGAAGAGAACTTTAAAAACCTTGAACCATATACTCATTTGCAAAATTACTTTCCAACATGATGACTAGCGATTAGTAATAAAAAGTGAATGTTTTCTTCATCTTCATACTTATTTTTGTACCTAAGATTATGCAGCTTTTAAGTATTTTTATAAAGTTAACAGACTTATTTTTCTCTGATTATCAATTTTATATACTTGCATTCATTTATGTCTTGTATATTTACTTTTAGTTTGCTTTATCCAACCTTTTAAAGTATTTCTATTTTTGATTAAGGAAAACAATCACATGGTTAAAAATTAATATCATTTTAAAATGTATCCAAATCACTGACTAAATTTGCTAACAACTGAAATGAGTTGTTGGTCAGGAAGGCCCCAGAAACTCCCTAAACAATATAGGCTATTTTCAAGGCTCTTGTTTCCCACCAGGATTAGATGGTAAGACACTATTGCTGAAGATACCATATATGTAGGTTGTAGGACACTGAGAAATCAAGTTGGAACTGAGCTAGAAATCTCCTTGCTAGCTAGCTGTCATAGCGCTAAAAAATGTCATGCAGACTGCTGAGGGAGAAATGTTATCACCAGTCTTAACCAGTGGTGGATCCACCATGTTTGCTACACAATCAACTAGCCAGGAAAGGTGTTCCCACTGATGCAATAGTGGAATCACTATTATGGGGCAATCAACTGCTCTGTGATTGGATTTATGGACCACATCATGGAAGGGAATTCATGCCTGGTGTTGAAAACCTAGTTGAAATTATTTGGCATAGAAAGTTATAGGCCCTAAGGGGGGAACTGTTGCTGTTGTTTGGCTAAATGTTAATACCATTCCCATCAAATTACCCTCTAAATATGTATATTTATTTTCGTATATTAGTGCTGTTCTCACCTTTGATCAGAGGAGCTTCATTTTGAAGATGACAGTGGATACTGGGATAATAAATGGCTGTTTGAATGCTCAGAACTGAATGAAAAATCTCTAACATACCCTCCAAAGCTCAGGGAACATTGCAGATGAGGGGATGGAAAGAATGGGACAGCCAAAGAATGGGATGGAAAGCTTTTGAATGTTATCTTTCAGACATGAAGTGACTAATATTTATGATCCCACAATAGATGATGCTACTTGCACAATATCTACACATTATTGGGCCCACTGACATTTTGTCATGAATTGTGGAGGAGAACAAAAGAAATAAACGAAATGACATAAAAACAAAATAGGGACTAGCTGGAAAAAGGAATTCATTGGAGGGTGTCAGGGTACAGAGACAACAGAAGGTATTCAAAGTGAACTGAGACCAAATACATTATGGACATGTCTGAAAATTGTTAATAAAAAGTTTAAAAACTGGGCTGGTGAGATGGCTTAGCAGCTAAGGTCCCTGCCTGCTAAGCCTAAGAACGCCCATTAAATTCTCCAGGTACCACGTTTAGCCAGATGCAGTGATGCAAGGGTGCAATGCCACACTTGTCCACAAGGGGGAATAGGCGTCTGCAGGTCGTTCATAGTGGCTGAGAGGCCACTGGCATGCCCGTTCTTTCTCTCTCTCTGACTTTCTCCAAAAAAAGTTTAAAAACCAGTGAGATATATAAGATTGTAGCATGCAAGATATTGGGTGACAGAGAATAAAATGTGACAGTGATCTCAAGAGATCAGAATGGATAGATCATTTTACCAATGACTAAAACTTATCATTCACATAGCCCTGGGACAGGTGCTCAAACAAGTTTTAGTCCTTAAGTAGGGAAGTTGTTCCTAAGTGAGTTACTGCTCTCTTTCACACTAAAGGAAAAGTTCAATATGATTCAAAGTAACTTAATTTGATCCTATAGAAAAATTCAGAAATGTTTACTGGAATAAAAAATATAACATTAATCAAGGTGAAATTTACTGTGTATGTTATATAATAAAAAAAAAAAAACCCTGAGAAACATACAAATAGGCAGGGAAATACCTTCTAAGATAAGAGGAAAAAACAAAGTGCAAACTGCTGTCACTATATTTGGCTTTATTCTGACCAGAATGTGCTTGTAGCTTTTTTTTCCTGTTTATGGAAATTACTGATATGTTTCTTTATAATAAGGTAAGTGGCCAATTTAGAAGATGTATTTTGACGAAGTTTGAAGAAGACAAACATTCTATTACTAGTTTATCTTACACTATTTCAATTTTCAACAATCATATTCATTTGTCTGAAATTGTTATGTTATATGATTTGTGTACTATTCTAGTTTTCTTCTCGATACAATTCCTTATGTTCTTCCTAGTTAATTTATCTTCCTAGCACACACACACATACATATATGTATAACTTATGAGTAAATAGGTAAACTATATCATATATTTACATTTTGTGTTTAAATATTTTTCCATAGTTATCGTTGTCAATAATACTCTATATCCTCATCATAAACTTAGCTCTCTCTTTTGTTTATCTTTAATATCCTTTGAATCATACCCATTATATTTTCTGACAAACATTACATATATTTAAGGTATACAACTTAATGTTTTGATATATATAGATATTATGTAATGATCATATCCTAACATATTTGTATATAAATGTCTAGTTACCATTTGTATGTGTATCATTGTTCTGTGTGTGATGAGATTTCAGGTCTGTACTTAGAAAAGATCAATAAGGATGATAATTAAAAGCAGTGAATGGTCCTTATTGTTCTCCTCCTCTTTCATGCTTGGGACTTTGTAGGTCAGTGAGGATATTTAGTCATGAAGTCACAAATGTTGAGGTTTTGCCTCCCTCTCCCCATGTTTTTTTTTTTCTTTTTGGTAGTGCTAGTGATGTAACCACAAGCTTCATAAAAAAAGCAAAGCAAGCACTGAACCACTCAGCTACAAACCCTGCCCAGGTAATTTTACAAGATGCTTTCTTCAATAGAGAATCTCCTGTTGTTAACTGTAGAAGTCTGTGCTCTGTTGCCTATCAAGATCTTTGCTTCTGAAACCTACTGCATGTAAAAGCCGACATTTAACAATTTAGCATAATTTTGAAAATGCATCTGAGGCATTTGAAGATCTTCCAAGCAGGATTTTGTTATGACTTCCAGATCAAGTTTGAAAGGATTTTTTGATAAATCCAAAAGCAGAGAGCATTTATGAGCCCATAGTAGTACTGTTACTAAAAGACAATTAGTTCATCTGATGCATTAGAGGATGTGATAGTAATTTTGATGTACTGCTTTTAAACCTCAGAAAGCAAGATACAACACAGCAATAGTTCAGTGTTGATTCTGATGACCTCATTAGCATGGGATCCAAGAACATTGACGTGTTAAAGAACATTGACACTCCATCTGTTTTTATTAGTGAATCATGAGCTAATTGCCTGTAAGATGAATTCAAATGTGAAATAGGTGTCACATCTTTTTAGCTCCAGAATTTTAGCCTTTCTCTGGAACACGATCTAATTCTCTTCCTCATCACCATGGATATCTATCATATCTTCCTACTCATTTTCATGGTAACACATTATTCCAGGAGAGATAAAGAGCTAGATCAAAAAGACTTTGTAAAGATTAACTTGACAAATCCCCTATACATAAATTCAAGAAGGGATGATGTAAGTGCCAGTTGTTTGGATGAATGTGAACATGGTGCAAACATAATTTTTCTTTGTCTCCCTCTATTACTGGAAGTATGTAGCTCCTTGGCTAAGTGGAAGCACAAGTATCTGTTCAATGGACAAGCAAAAGCTGTTCCTCACAATGACTCAGGCTCTGAAGAGTCAGAACATAGCGCTTTAGGCTTTCACCTTCTGTCATTGCTTAGGCATTCGGAGTTTTGTAGGAATCTCACTCTTTTCAAACATGCCAGAATCTTCACATTGTGAGGAAATGACAGTGAAGATATTGATAAATGAGATAGAAAACAATTAATGAAAGTGGTGTTATGTTGCAATCACAGCTTGATGATCATTGGGATTGCAACAGAAAATACTGCTTGAGGGCTGGAGAGATGGCTTAGTGGTTAAGGTTCTGGTCTGAAAAGCCAAAGGACCCAGATTCAATTCTCTAGGACCCAGGAAAGCCAGATGCACAAGGTGGCTCATGTGTCTGGAGTTCCTTTGCAGCAGCTAGAGGCCCTGGCATGCCTATTCTTTATTTTTTTTTTTATCTCTCTCTCTCTCTCAAATAAATAAATAAATATAAAATATTTTTAAAAAGCAAGTACTGTTTGACCATCCAGAGAGTATTGGTACAGTTATTTAATTATATAATTTGATTATGTTTCTCCTTTAAGAGATTTCTGTAGAATTGATTCATTTTGTTGTATTCTAGAGTCATTGGATTACTGAAAATGGTTGTTACAACTCGTCATCTTTTTGCAGGAGGCTAGTTTTATAACTTTTTTTTCATTAGTGAGTGAGGTAATGGACTGAAGATACTAAAGTATCAAGTCAACTGGTTGAGGATGAAACATAAGTGAAATATGTGTTTAAAACTCTTCAATATTGCTTACAGTTTTGAAAGATGACAGCTGGGCATGGTGGCATAAACCTCTAATCCCAGCACTCAGGAGACAAGGCAAGTGGATTGTGAGTTCCAGGTCAACTTGGGCTTAATGATGAGAATGGTCCTCAAAAATAAAAACCAGATTGGACCAGGGAGATTGCCCAGAAGTTGAATACATATAATTTAAGTATGAGTGGTTCTGTGGCCAAAGACTTCTAGATTGGAATCCTCGGAACCTATGTCACAAGTTGGGCATGGCCATTCATATGTGCTGTAACCCCAGTTCACTGACTTGGGGAGAAGGTTTAGATTTCTGGAGCTCACTATAGGACAGCAGCTCTGGGTTGAGAGAGGGACCCCCACATATCCCATTTGAAGGAAATATGTGGTTGGTTAATTTTAAGAGCTTATACTAACAATGCTATATGTAATTTTAAATTGACACTTAAAAGTAACATCTTTGGACTGAATGAATTTTCTTTTCTTTAAAGCTTTTCTTTTATAATAACCAAAAGAAAATATATGATTGATATCCTTGGATCATGTACCCTTTTAAAATGTTTTATTTATTTATTCAAGAGAGAGAGAAAAAGAGGGAGGGAGGGAAAGAGGGAGAGAGAGAGAGAGGGAGGGAAAGGGCATGTCATGCTCTCCAGTCACTGGAAACGAACTCCAGATGCATGCACCACCTTGGGTACTAGGGAATCAAACCTTAACTTCTAAGCCATCTCTCAAGCCTCATAGTTCTTAAAATATTTTATTTATTTATGAGAGACAGAAAGAGGCATATAGAAAGAGAGAGAGATGTACCCTTTTAATAGAGAGTATCTAGGGCTAAAGACATAACTTAGTGGTAGAGTAAGTTGTAAGATATAGATTAGCATGCTCAGTGCACTTGTTTCAATCCCTAGCACAAAAGAACATTTCTTAAGTTAACTAGTTCTCATAATTATGTAGCAATGAAATTATTCATATTGTGGATTTGAAAGTATGTAGTAAATTTTATATATAAAAAATACATATGATATAAATTTATATACAATCAAGATCCTAGGAATTTTTAAATTTAATTTTAACTGTTACATAAAAATGTAAGATGCTAAGAACTTACATATAGCCTTCATTATAAGGAGTTTGAAGTATTGGATGCTAATAAATACATACTTCTCATTAAAATTTGTACATATTCCACTTAGTACACACACATCAATGACACTTATTTATAGCCATTTATCTTGTCTCTCCCTTCTTATTTTTAAATATGCTTTTATTACTTTGCCAAAACATGTAATTCTTATATTCTAACATTTTTCTTTTTTTACATTCTAATTTTCCACCCATGCTCACATTTTAAATCTTAGTTGTATAATAAAAATATTCAATATTTATTACCATTTCTTTTGAGTACCCTAGTCATGCATTAAGTAGAGCTTGTCTATTTTTGAAAACATTCATGAATGCAATATATTCTAAATATCTTAAATGGTTGAAACTTTTTCTCAGCTTTGAATAATTGAATGATAGTTTGGTGAGATGTAAAACCTCTTTTATAATTGTTTCTTTTTAAAAATATTTAATTTATTTACTTGAGAGAGACAGAGAGAAAGGTAGTTAGAGAAAGAGAGAGAATGGGCATGTCAGGGCCTCCAGCCATTGCAAACAAACTCCAGATGTATTCAACACCTTGTGCTTCTGGCTTAAATGGGTACTGGGTAATCAAACCTGTGTTTCTAGGCTTTACAGGCAAGCACATTAACCACTAAGCCATCTCTCCAGCCCTGTAATTATTGCTTAATGATATTTCAGTTTGGTTTAAGCTTTGATACTTCATTTTGACTTGTTTTGAAATTGGCTGTAATAAAGACTTGATCTTCTTTGTTTTATCAATTGAGTTTACTCCATCCATAGAAGGACTGCAGTAGTAATCCTTATCTAAAAATTTGTTAGGCTGTGCCAATATACTCTGGTATTAGACTAGATCCCTAAAATATTCACATTCATTCTTTTTCATCCTTGTAAAGCTACTTTTGATTATAATTTAAAGTGTAAATATTTCAGTACTTCGCTTCTTTTCTTCGAGGAATCAATTTACACGGCATTTTCTTTGTTCATATGCTATAGTTCTTTCATGTATTTTTTAACTCTTAACTATTGTTTTTCATATATATATATATATATATATATATATATATATATATATATCCTGCACAAGATAAATTATAAAATAAATTAGATTCTCAGGTATTTAGCTATATAAATTATTATGAAAAATGACTATAATAAAAATACAAATATTATCATCATAGCATGAAATTTCATCATTTCCTATTGTAGTAAATCTCATTCCACAAATCATAACACCAGATGTCAACTAGAATATGAAAATGCTTCCTGATATTTTCTGCTTCTGGAGAATTCCATGCAACTTGATCAATATATATAGCAGATTTTCCCTTCAAAATGCTTTGAAGATAACCCATATTGTTATGTATATCATGGTTCATTCTTTTTTGTTGTTAATTGTCACCAGCATAAGTTTATTACTTTAAAATTTTTCAGATATTGGTGGAAATGGAAGTTATTTCTAATATGAATAATGAAACTGTGACTAATATAGTCTTATCTTCCGTACGAGTCTTTTTTGAATGTTTACGAAAAAGAGTTTGATGGATTGCATAGCAAACAGGCATTTGACTAACTTAATACAAAATTGCCAAACTATTTTCCAATGAGATTTTGTGGGACTACAATCCTCCAACCAGCTCTCTCACCTTTGTCTAACTTTTAAAGTAGCAATTTTAATGAGTGTATAATTTTGTATTATCTTTTAATTTCTAATTCTCTGCTGCATGCCCATTGACCACTTTATTTATATAGCTTCTAAGATAAAATATCTATTTAAATATTTTCCAATTTTAATTGGGCTATTTCTCTTCCCAACATTTTCTTCTTAAAATACATTTATTTATTTATTAGCAACACAGAGAGAGATTGAGATTGTGTGTGTGTGTGTGTGTGTGTGTGTGTGTGTGTGTGTGTATGCGCATTGGCACAATGATACCTCTTGCCACTGCAAAAAAACTCCAGACACATGCTCCACCTTGTGCATCTTGCTCTATCTGGCTACTGAGGAATCGAACCTGAACCATCTCTTTTTGTAAACAAGTGCTGTTAACCACTTAGCTATCTCCCCAGCCCAACATTTTCTTTATTATATTCCATAGAAATATTTATAAGTATTTTCTTTAAGTTCATGGCTTGTCCTTTCATTTCCTTCCACGTAACTTTCAACAAAGATATTTAATTCTAACTGAAGGCATATTGGCCATACATCTTTATGACCATAATAAATTCATTAGTTCTAGTAGCACATTTGCAATTTCCTTAATATTTTGAATGCATATTAGTATGGCAGGGATAGTTCTCAAATACTTATATAGAGATGATCATGTTACCTATGAGCACAGATTGTATATCATGCCACCAAACACCTATCCAAATTATCCCTTAGTTGAATAATAAACATTAAGGGAGAACCCATAAACATGCTCAAATTATTTGAACTAGACAGCCTTAAACCTATGTGGGAGGTATATAGTGGTCAAGAGTAAGAGCAGAATGACCCACTTTCCCCATTGATGAGGATCCCTTTGGAAGAGGGAGGACAGGGAGGAGGATAAGGGAGCAAACACTATGAATGTAAAATCATAATAATATAAATAAAAATAAATTATATTTAAAAAAGAGTATGAGCAGAGAGCTGGGCAAGGGCAGTGCATGGAGGTTTAGGCTTCCTTACTGCTGAAAAAAGAAACTGCCTTGGCTCTAACTGGGGCTCCAAACTTGGCCAAGATAGTAGTTTGAAAAACTACACTACAGAGTTTTAGATGCATCTTTAACATTTCAAAATCCACTTAACACTACATGGTTTCTAATAAAATGTAGAAACCTTGCAGCCATAAAAGTCAACTTATCCCTTTCCCATTTTAATGCTATACTATGTGTTATATATAATAGATTATATACTCTAAAAGATAAAGTTGTAAAGTGTTCTTATTCAGACATGTGTAGAGAGGAAATTTAAAACATTAATTGTCTTTTCATATTTTCTATTGCCACTGAATTTCATTTCTTTCTGAAGATCCAAGTTTAGGAATCAACTTCTTTCTACCTAGACACCTTCCATTACTAATTCCTGTAACACTGGTCTAGTGGCAACAAATTCCTTTATGTTTCTTATCTATATGTCTATTTTTTTTCCTTCATTGTTGAAGGCTGTTTCCATTGGATGGAGAAAAGACTGTTGATAAGTTTGCTTTTTCATTGACTATAATAAAATGGCTCACCTCTTCTGGTCCCTTACTTGCTGATGCATAGCCACTATCAAGTGAATCACAGCTCCCTGTACATAAAGTGCTATTTTTTCAGTTGCTGCTTTCACGATTTTCTTTATTTTGGCTTTCAACTTATCTGATTATGCTGTGCCCAGACAGAAGCTGCTTAATGCTTGTTTTCCTTGGAGTTCCTTGTAACTGAGTTTATGTAAACTCATACTCATCATCAAATTTAGAAATATTATAGTCATTACTGTTTCAAATTTTGTTTTATGTTCTGTTCCCTCTCTATTCTTCCTATGGGACTTTGATTATATATGCTTTAGTCAATAGATTTCTCATCAGATCACCAAGGGCCTGTTAAATTTGTTAAAGAAAAATTCTAATTATAAGAGCAGTCTGAAGTTGACAACAAAATGAAGTGAAAAACTCCCATCAACCTGTCTCTTTCCTTCTCTCCCTCCTTCTCTATCTTTCTCTCTCTCTGTCTCCCATGTGCATGCTTCTTCCTCTTTTTGTTCTGTTATGTGATGGTGAGTCAGGTGACATACTAAGAGGAAACACAGGTATGACTCAGCTAATAAAGTGCATTATACTTGCAAGTCCTCATAAAGGATGCAGAGCATGTCGCACAGGACCACATGGGTACATACCAGCATTGGTCTGGGGTCAGAAGTAGCAGAGAAAGGGGAAAATTTAAACTACATCCTTTATTGGAATTTCCATGAGAAAGATAAAAATATCTTGGGATTTTAGAAAGTTAAAAAATAGCTTGGTATTGGTTAGTTTGAATATTTTGGTGGATTTGACCTGTAGGGGGATAGCTCTGTATGCCTGGTTGCCTGATACCTGTCCCTGGAATGATTAAAGCATATGAATACTGCCTCCTGGGTTATACAGGAGGAGATAAAGGAGGTTTTGAGTGGCATCCAAGACACTTTTAAGGCAACTCTTTAAGGCTATTTCTGAGATTTAGCTAATTTATAGAGGGACATTTTCTCCCCAATCAAAATGTTTTTTAAGATATCAAAGCATCATACTATGTAGAAAATTTTAAAAATATTTTTATGTTTTTGTTTGCAAGGAAAGAGAGAGAGAGAGAGAATATGAGTATGCCAGAGTCTCTTGCCACTGTAAGTGAACCCTAGATGCCTGTGTCACCTTGTGCATCTGGCTTATGTGGGTACTGGGGAATCAAACCCAGGCCTGCAGGCTTTGTGAGCAAGTGCCTTAAACAGCTATGCTATCTCTCCAGCCTGAAAAAAAAAATAAAGTCCACTCTCAGGACTTTATTTTACTCTATTTATCTTTACAAAGGTCCTGCCCAATACATTCTGTCAACATCCTGCACCCAGGTGGTCTACTTAGTACAATGAGTGCCTCTACACAGACTGAGTATTACCACCTAAACTCTGTAGTTTCTATTTGGGTTCAGTACTGGTGTTGTGTATTTTATCATATTTTTCAAATATATACTGACATTTATCCATCATTATAGAATGATCCCAAATTTTGCCATTGCTCTAAGAAGCCTATGTTACATGTATACATCCTTTCCTTTCACAAAACATAGAAGCCACTGATCCTGTTCACTTTGCCTTTGCTAAAATGTTATTTAGTTGAATCATACAGTATTGTACTCTTTATTTTACCACCTCCATTCTACTCTAAAGTGTATCAGTAAAATATGGTCTTTAAATTGTCTAGCAGTGTTTCTTTTTTACCTTTCAATTTCCGTTTGACTGTTTTACAATTTTTGTTTATGTGTTGAGATGTTTCTCTTTCCATTATTCATGAATGTGTACTTTTACTTTGGTGAGAATAATGACAACAGCTGTTCGTATTATTTGTTTAGTAATTCCATCACTGGCCAACCTTGGGGTCCGAGCCAGCTGATTTGTCTTTTCCCCCTGAAAATGATGAATATATCCAAGTTCCTATTTCATATTTGGATTGTATCCAGAATATGTGTGCTAGATTTAGGGGAGTCCATGTTCTTATATTTTACTTTGATGACCCTTATTGCCTCTGTTTCAACAGGCAACTAAGTTGGTAAGGGTCAAACTAAAATTTCCATTTCTTGCATAAGAGATAAACTCCATTTCCTGCATAACACATGACATTGTGTATTTGTTCTTCAGTGAACTACTATCTTATTCTCCACACATATATGGTTTCAACCTTGGCCAAATATGTGGGGAGAGAGAATGTAAACGTTCTGTGCTCTTGTTCCTTACCTTCTTGGTTCCCTTTTTCCCTTTGCAGTGTTTATGATTGTTCCAAGCTCAGCCTTCTTATTCCTGAGGCCAGAAGGCCCATGGTTTTTCTTCCAGAGCACAAGCTGTGCCAATTTTCATACTAAAAGTGGTGAAAATGGGGAGCTCACACTGCACATAAGCCTTTGATAGTACATGGACCCTCCAGACAGATCCTCCTGCTTTTGTTTACTGCCTTGTGACTTTCATTAATGTTCAGAGTTTAATTGTAATACATGGGAGAGGTTCTTAGTCATTATCAGGCACTTAGTTATTCTTTTTTCCTCTTATTATACTTATTTGAATATATTCTCATTCGGGCCCCTTATAAAATAATATTCATATCTTAAACATTTTCACTTCAGTTTTCTTCCTGACTTGTATCACCTCTCAATTCTTTTTGCCTGCCTATGTGCTGGGGTTGACAATTTATGATTAGAGGTTTTATTTTATATTTGTAAACTATTCTCCCTAAGATTAAATTCTTGCCGGCACATGTAGGTTCTTTAGTTCTTCATGTTTTATTTGTTTTCATTCTGGGATGAATTGTATTAGTTAAAATAACTTGATGCTCATTTCGTTTCTCTTTTTTTTTTTTTTTTGTAAAAGCTATATATGGACACAGTAAAAGTTTTCTTTTTATATATCTCATCTCATCTAGACCAGCAAAATTTACTGAGTGGAAGTATTTAGTAACTTACCAGGTCACTTACTTTAAGTGAATTATGGGTATTAGTGTGTGTGTGTGTGTGTGTGTGTGTGTGTGTGTGTGTGTTTTAAGCACTTTATTCAGTGCTTTGACCAAATACTGGACAGGAAAAAGCTTGAAGAAGGAAAGGGTTTCATTTGGCTTACAGTTTTGTTACATTACAGTGGGTGCGACATGGAGGCAGAAAGAAGAGGCAGGCTGGCCTCATTATATATCCACTCTCAGGAATCAGAGTGAGAAAAGGAAGTGGAACCTAGCTGTAAACCTCAAGGCCCACCTACAGTGATAACACTTCCTTTAGTGATATTCTACCTTCTAAAGCTTCCAGAGTCTTTCCAAACAGCTCACCAGCTAGGGGATAAAACACATGGGGCTATGAGGGACATTTCACATTCAAACCACAACATTCCACATCTGGCTCCCATAGTCTCATGGCCGTCACCTGGTACATAATGCATTCAGTCTAACTTTAAAGGCATTTTCATAGTTTTTTTTTTTTTTTTTTTTTTTTTTTCAGTCCTAACGCTGTTGAAAACCCCAAAGACCAAAGTCTCTTGTGGGACTTAAGGAAATTTCTTAACAGTGACACCCTATAAAATAAAATGAAAACAAATTATACATTTCCAACATATAATGGTACAGAGTAAACATTCTTATTCAAAAAGGGAGAAATTAGTGCATAGCAAGGAAATATTGGGTCAAAACAAGATCAAAATCGAGCAGGGCAAACCCAAAGTCCTAGGGCTCCATGTTAGAATCTGGGACTAATAATGGAATCATCTAGTCTACAAAGGACTTTGGTAGCTCACTCCTGCAATTCTGCTTCCTGACTGTGGAATCAATTTTACCAGCCAGTGTCCTGCTCTTGCTGCCATATCTTCCTAACCATGATGGCATGCATTCCCTGGAAATGTAAGCTAAAATAAACCCTTCCTGTCTCATGCTGCTTCTTGTCAGGTATTTAGTCAGAGCAACAAATAAAGTAATTAATGCAATATCTTTGAGTTTTGTTTGTTTGGAAAGGGGGATTCTTTCTTTCTTTCTTTCTTTCTTTCTTTTTTTTTTTTTTTTTTTTTTTGGTTGTATTGAGGAAGGGTCTCACTCTAGCTCAGGTTGATCTGGAACTCACTGCGTAGTCCCAGGCTGGACTCAAATTCACATTGATCCTCCTACCTCTGAGATTAAAGGCCTATGGCACCAATCCCACTGGTTTTGAAAGCATATTGCTTTGCAGCTCAAGGTGGCCTGACCTTGCTACCCCTGTGCCTCAGATTCTAGGAATGTTAACTTTACAGGTAAGCACCACCACATCCAGACTATACTGTGCTTTGAATCGGTGGTTCCTTTGGTCCAGGAAGACAGGATTGATATTATGATTTAATTTTGTTTCTATATGATGCTTAACTTTGTCTCCTTTCATGTTTTTCTCTATACCATTATCTAAAGAGATGTATCCATCTTCCAAATTGTATCTTTTGATGTCAGAGATATTATCTTCTAAAGACTGTTACTTCTTATTCTGTATACTTCCATATTCATTTCACGTAATTCAACACTCTCCAAGTTTCTGATCCAGCAGCTGTCAGATTTATGTCAGCATTTTTATTCTCAGAGATGATTATTTTTTATTTTTGGAGCAATATGTTTCTGGTTCTGCTTCTCTTACTTCTATGTTATTTTCTCCTATACTAAATCTATTCTGTCTGATTTTCTGCTTTGACTTGATACCTGGACATGCTTTTCCTGGTTGCAATATTTAATTTACACTTTAAAATGCTTGCAAATTTTTATTAATATTTATATCTTGGTTCAGTTATAGGCATGGGCTATAATGATTTTTTCTCTACTAGTTTTTCAGTATGCTTTTCTAATGATATATGTAAATATTCCGGTATTGGTACTGAATTTATCCTATGAGAACACCAAAATTACTGGACTCTTCTTTTTTCATAATGTGCACAAAGATAGCATTGTGCTTATAATATATCTATATATTTATCTTGATATTTGTCATTCTATTAAAATGATATTTAACAGTATTTAATTAGAATGATTTGGTAACAGAAGGATATTTTATTATCTTCTGATAAAGAAAAATAAAACTATTAAACTACTTATATTTAATCAAATACTTCATAAATGTACTTACCAAACTAGGAAATATTTAAAAGTACTGAGTGCAGCAATTGTTATTTCCAGGTAGAGGAGAGTAAAATTTGGCAACATTATGTTTATTATGGTATCCTTTTATAGGATAATTAAAGTGCAAACTTTATAAAACAAACCATTTTTGTAATTTCTATCATCACGTTTCACTACAAATCTGTTAAAATTTAATTATGTAAAGCTTACGTATTGAAAAGAAAATAATCTATAATCTATTTTTTGTTAGTGCTAGGTCTTTTATGCAACCATCTGTGCTCAGCAAGTCATAAAACCTGGAAAAGGTCTCTAAGCTCTTAGAAAAAAGATTCCAGTTCAAAATAGATGATCTCCTTTAACTACATTTATCGTCGGTTTGGTCACTTCTAAACATTTACACATATTTTCCTTAACATATGATAATTTATTCCTTGTGCCTACCTATACTCTCCTGAAGTATCTCACTAAGAAAATAGTAGAAACCAATTAGTAACCTAAATAAAAAAAAGACATTCTTAATAAACTTTGGATATCTTTGTAAAAGTTTCTTAAATGCAATGGTTGTTGCCAACCTGAAATTTATATTTGTTATGTGTTTTACCAAATAATAATAATAACAATAACAATAATAATAATTCAATTAGTTTATATGCATTTACCTACAGGGCTCTGTTTTAACTCTCTATCTTAAAAGTCTTCATTATATTTTCAGGAAACAAAAGGTGGAAAATAGTAGAATAATAACCCCAGAATGGATAAAGCACAAGTTGATGTTCTCTTTTCTCATTAAATTATAAGGTGGAGATTGGTTCACAAGCCCACACAGAGAGAAAAAAAAAAAAAGAAAAACCACCAGCAGCACAAGCAAGCATATATCAGGAATCCCAGGCAAAGCTCAAGTACTCTGCTTCTCTTTACATTGAAATGCCACATCTACCTTGAGTAACTAATACTTTAGGGCTGGACCCCAGGATTCACCCAGTGACATCTCTTCCAACCAGGAAGCTGGGGAATTTAAATTATAAGTTTTAATGAACACCTGAATGTATTAGAGGACATCCATTCAATCTACCACAATGCATCCCTGGCCCCCAGATAGATTCATAGTCATCTCACATTGTAAATTGTGTTCAGTCCAATTTCAAAGCTCCCCATAATCTTTACAAACTTAAGATATTTCTAAAGTCCCAAGTCTTATCTGAGATTTAAGATAGTCTCCTAGCTGTGAGTCCTGTAAAATCAAAACATGTTATATAACTTCAACATATAAAGGCACAGAGTAAACATTTTTAACTGTTATAAGGGATAGCAAGGAGAGACTGGAACAATGTAAATGCAATAAACATCAAACATCTGCAGTTCAAGTCCAATATCATAACTAGTGACTGACAGTCTCCAGAATTTCCAATTCTTCCCCTCCCGCTGAGCTGAATAGCAAGGGAAAACTTCCACTGTAAGCCAACAGCTCCATGGTAGCCCTTGTACAGTCCTGGTATATCCAAAACATCTTTGGGTCTCCGTGCAAATCATGGTCCACTTTCCAATGGCTTTACCAGCCTCTTCATCAGAGTCATCACACCCTTGTCAAATGGCAAGAAATGCTGATGAGGCTGTGGGGAAAGAGGAACCCTTAACCACTGCTGGTAAGAGTGCAAACTTGTACAACCACTATGGAAATCAGTATGGAGAGTCCTGGAAAAGCTGACAATAGAGTTACTATTTAATCTACCAATACCACTTCTTGGCATATACCCTAATGACTCTTTACTACAGAGACACTTGGTCAGTAGTGTTTGTAGCTGCTCTATTCACAATAGCTAAGAAATGGAATCAGCCAGATGCCCATCAACTGATGAAGCAGCTATAGAAAAAGTAAATATATTTTCTATCTACATGCTATGACATGGGATTAAAGTACAGAATGTACAATGACTCAAAAATTATATACCAAAAAAATCAAACAACCCAATCTGAAAATGGGCTAATGAAATGGACAGTTTTCAAAAGATGAAGTACAAATAGCTGATAAGCTTATAAAATATTCACTGTCATTAGCCATTATAGATATATAAATTAACACTACACTGAGATTCCATTTCACACCAGTCACATTGGAAGACCTTAAGAAAACAATTGCTCATCAGTATGCCAGCAAAAGAGAACACTTCTATATAACTGATGGAATTTAAACTAGTTCAGTTACTATGGAAATCAGTAAGGAGATTCTTCTAAAACCTATAAATAAATATGTTACATGACCCAGCTATACTACTCCTGGGTATTTACCCAAAGGACTTTAATTCAACAAACCAAAGAGATACAAGCACATGAATGTTTATTGCAGCACTGTGCACAATAGCTAAGTTACTGAATGATCTGTACATCAACTGGGGAATGAATAAAGATAATGTGTTGTATATACACAATGAATTTTCTCACCCATAAAGAAGAACAAAGTTACGTTGTTTGAAGGAAAATAGATGTAATTGAAGATAATGATATTAAGCAAATTAAGCTAGTCTCAGCAAGACAAATGCCATGAATTTCTCTTCATTTGTGGTTCCTGGATTTTATTTTGGCTGCATAAAATCATATGTTAATATGGCATTAGAGTAGAGGACAAACTGTCTAGGGGAACAAAGAGGATCAAAGGGATGAGAAGGTAAATAGTAGAGGAGATAAGGTGTTGGGAGGAATATGCTCAAAGTACATTATATACTTAAAACAAATTAAAATTTATAGTGAAATGTAATAGGAAAAATACCAGTGGTCAAAACTTGTTAAAATTTTGATATATTATCTTTCAGTTATTTTGGGTGTTTTTTTTACTTATTTTAATATTTGCAAACACAATCTGTGTTTTTTTAAATTTTTTCTACTAGTTTTAAAATTTAAGAGGAAACATTTTCAGTATTATCCCAATTATTTTGAACTGTCATGTCATTTTTTCCATTTAATTATATCTTATTCATGTTTACTATTTTTATTAGCACAGATAATTATACAATTCATTGAGTTTTGATATCATTTCATGTACCTATAATCCAAAAGAAAATAAAAAATCATTTCCATTACCAAGAATACTACCTTGTGCTCCACCAAAATTAAGACTTCTCACCCAATGGCAACCATTTCTCTGATATTTTTATAGATTTGTTTTGCTTGCCTTTAAATTTTATGCAAATGCAATCACACATTTATGTTCCATTGTGTCTTATGCTTGATGCTTGATGTTTATGCTTGATATATTGTAGAGACTAATCCATGTTGTTTTATGTATCAGTAGTTAATTTCTTTCTGTTGCTGAGTAATATTCAAGTGTCTGACTACTTCACAGTTTGGTTCCCTATTTTTTTCATGATGAACATTTGGGTTATTGCTAGTCAGGGTTATCACAAACATTATAAAACTGTCTTGAAAATCTGTAAAAATTCTTTTTTATATAAGTGTGTTAATTTTTGAGTAGAATTGCTCAGTCAAAACAATTGATTAATTAACATTTTTGTAAACTAAAATACTTAGACCAAAGTATTTGTGATATTCTTAATCCACATTCTCTAAATCTAACAGTTGTTTTTCTCAGTATTTTTAAACTTTTTCTTTTAAAACAATTATGTAACCCTAGGACATATCAAATGAGTATATGAAATGTGTTTTGTATATCTACAGATTAATAAATTAGAAAATGACATTATTGGGCTGGAGAAATTGCTCAGCAATTAAAGTACTTGCCTGCAAAGCCTAATGACCCAGGTTTAATTCCACAGTAACCATGTAAATCCATATAAACAAAGTCATACATGCATCTGGAGTTCATTTGCAGTAGCTGGAGGTCCTGGTGTGCCCATACTCTCTCTGTCTCTTCTCTTTATCTCTGGTTTAATCAGTCAACTGCTGAAGGATCTCTGGGATGCTTCCAGTTTTTGCTGTTGATAAAAAAAGGTGCTATGAAAACTCATGTACAGGTTTCTTGAGAATGTGAGCTTTCCTTTCCATGGAGTAACTGGTCAAGTATGCAATTAAAGCTTTGCATTGTAATTACATGTGTACTTTTACAAGAAACTGCCAGGCTATTTTTCTGGAGTGGCTTGCCATTTTTTTAACGTTATATTCAGCAATGTATCAGTGAACATGTTTCTGTGTCCTTACAAGCATTTGATATAGTTACTTGGATTTTGTTTTGTACTTCTGCTGTTCTAAGAGATTGTGTTGAACATCTTTCCTTCTGGTCGTTTGCATTCTATATATCATCTACAGTGAAATGTCTTTGATCCTTTTGAGTTGTTCTCATTATTGAAGTTTTAAAATCCTTTATACATTTGAGGCTGGAGTCTTTTGTTGGATAAGTGTGTTGCAAATATTTCCTCTGAGCCTGATGCATATCTTTTCATTCTCCTTTAAAGAGTGAGCTATTTAAATTTAATGAAGTACAATTTACCTTTTTTTCTTAATATGGATAATGCTTCCTTATAACATAGCCTTAGGTTTAAAAAATTGAAGAACTCTTTTTAAATATTTTTATTTGAGAGAGATAGAGAACGAGGTGGGGGGTGAGGAATGGGCATGCCAGGGCCTCAAACCCCTGCAAAGGAACTCCAGATTCATATGCCACCTTGTACATCTGGCTTTACATGGATACTGGGGAATTGAACCTGGATCCTTTGGTTTGCCAGCAAGAGCCTTAATTGCTAAGCCATCTCTCCAGCCAATGTAAGCATTCTTCTAAGTGTTCACTAGTCTTACTCCTCATAATTGGATCCATAGTCCATTTTGGAAAAAAAAATGTAAGTATAATGTGAGAACTTTAGGCCAAGGTTTATATTTTTCCTATCTAATTATTTGAGTGCCATTAGATAGACTTTGTTTTAACCATTGAGTTTTCTTTCAACGTTATGAAAAATAACTGGAAGTATAGGCACAACTCTATTTCTGGAATCTTGCTTCTAGGACAAAGGTCTTCTTATCTGTCTTTTTTGAAATGGTGCTTTCTTGGTATTGTAAATAGATAATCTTATAACTGAGTTATTGTTCCTATCCTTTAGTTACTGTTTTTTGCATATTTTACATACATGTCCTTTGCTAGATGCAAGTTTGGAAATATTTCTCCTCTAAAATTCCCTTTTCTATTATTTTCTTGAAGAATGTAGAGTTGATTTTATTTTTCAAAATATCCAAAATATTCAACTTATTGATTTCTTCTTTTATAGGTTGTTGAAAAAAATATAGTATCAGAAGACATATAGATGCATTTCTAGTAATTTTCTGTATATGTTGGGAGGCAAAGGCAAGATAATTTTTAGGATAAGTGGATCTACTTATTCTTGTTATTGCTTTTTTGTCTGTGGTTGCTTCAGAATTTTCACTATACTTCTGTAATGTATTATAGTCTATACTTCCCTCATATTTTTCTATTTCATAAATAGTATGTTGTAGGAAGATATCACATGGCACAATATAGTATTATTATTATTATTACATTATATATTACATTATATTATTATATTATTATTACATTATTACATATTATTATTACATTATTATTATTATTATTATTATTATTATTATTATTATTATTTTATTTTCTCCTTATGGCCTTTAGACAACTGCTATCAAACATTTTTTTTCATTTTTATTAGCTTCATAATTTGTTCTTAAAATACATTTAAAATTTTTTAAATTTAATTTATTAGATATGGATGCATGGTCTCACTCATCTACAGTTCCTAACCTGGATCAGTATGAGTTGCTGATATACCTGAATGGCATCTGAAGGCTTGGATGATAAGGAGGGTAGAGCTTGGGGGAAGGGGAAGGGTGGGGGAAACACAAAACTGAACCCAAATTGAACTGGTACAATAGAAGCCTTTATCCTGGAAGACAGACTAAAAGATTGAACCTTTAACAGGACCTTAGGGGGAGCACCTGAATAAAATAATGTTTTGAAGCAGATATTTAAATAAAATGGTTTTATATACACTGATAGTTACCATTTCTCATTCCTCTTTGTTGATTCAGATTTTTTTTTTTTACCTCAGGGACTTCTTTATTTTTTTTTTCTTACAATGTAAGTCTGTTGTTGATAAAGTATTTCAGGTTTTGTACATATGGGGGAAATTATCGTTTATTTTTGTGTGCTTATGTTATGTGGTATATGTGTGCATGGTATATGTAGTATATTCACATATGTGTGTCCATACATTGCCCCATACTCTTGCCTTTGGTCATCTGTGCTTGTCTGTGATAGCCAGAGGGGAATGTGGTTACTCCTCCATCACTATTCCACCTGTTCTTACTTGAGATAGAGTCTCTTCCAGATCTAGAAGTTGATTTTTCTTTTCGTGAGCCTTGTTGATTCTCTGCTCCCTTATCCCATCAGGATAAGAAGTTCAGATATTTTGGGCCACACCCAGATATTTATAAGGGGCCTGAGGATGGAATTGTTTTTGTTATTTATTTGCAATGACAGAAAGAGAGTGAGAAAGAGAGAGAAAGAACAAACCATAGCACCTTGCCCACTGAAAACAAACTGTAGATATATGCTACACTTTGCAAATCTGGCTTTACATGGGTACTGGGGAATCAAACTCAGGCCATCAGGCTTTGCCCAGCAAGTGCTTTTAACCAATGAGCAAACAGGCCTGAGTATTGAATTTGACTATTCCCAGGGTCCTGCTCAGCCTCACCCCCATGCTTACACAATAAGTGGTAACCTCTGAGCCAGCTCAATAGATCTGTTATCAATTTTCAAAGACATTTTTTCTTGGGGCTGGAGATATGGTTTAGTGGTTAAGGCACTTGCCTGCAAAGTCAAAGGAACTTGGTTCGATTCCCCAGGACCCACATAAGCCAGATGCACATAGTGGTGCATGCATCTGGTGTTTGTTTGCAGTGGCTGGAGGACCTGGTGTGCCCATTTTCTCTCTCTCTTTCTCTTCTTCTGCCTTGTTTTTTATCTCAATAAATAAATAAAAATAAAATATTAAAGGTATTTTTCTTAACTTAGCAATTTAACTTAAATTTGGATTGTTATTTTTACTGGCTTGTGTCTATTTGAATGTTTCTTTGAATATTTGATCTTTAAGTACTATAAAGATGTTGTTCCACAGCCCTCCTTCAATAAATGGTATTTACTGCCATCTTTATATTTCTTCTTGTTTAAGTGAGATGAATTTCTGGGTGCGCTTAGAAGAGGAAGATAGAAGGTTTCCTAGTTCTCAACTTCAAAAGTCTTTTGTTGTTTCCATGAAGCATGAAAGCAATGTGTCATTTTTTCCCCTGAGATATAACTTCTGTGCTCCTTTCCCAAAAGGTAACCTCATCCCTTATTTACTTTTCCTGAGTTTGTATTATCTGTTTAGATTATGTTGTACCCTCAATCATTTCTCCTTCATGAGGGAGAGCAGACAATTGCTTAGCTTATTTTGAGGAAAAAGGGTCTGGTTTCCTATTAGGCTATTACAGGTTCCCTTTTGCACTCCTTGGTAAATTAGATTAGTCTTCTTCCAGTTTTACATACCATTTTACTACATGACCATAAAGTTTCCCATACTTACAACAGCTTTGTATTATAGCCAGTAAGAATTTCTATTACCTAAGTGTTACTTCTTCCACACAATTGATAATTCCTATTCAACTAAGATGTAATCTGGAATTTAATATTTTTGTTTAGTGTCGCACATTGGAATGCAGAACATTTCTAAAACTTGAAGAATTTTGAGGTTCATATTTTGCAGTATTTTGATTAGAATTGGCCTTGTGCACGCAGCACAAGTGCTCCACCTTGGAACCATATCTCTAGTCCACTTTTTCCTTTAACCTGCTCAAGCTAGTCTTGAACTCTCTCTGTAGTTCAAGCAGGCCTTGAACTTATGGTATTCTTCTTATCCTCCTAAATGGCTGGGGACGACAGGCCTGTACCACCAGACCCAAACAGGGTTCTCACTCAAACCAAAACAAAAAATTCACATTTGACTTTGTACCTGGGGAGATGGCAGAGAGGAAAAACCACTTGCTGTGAAAGCATGCAGAGCAGAGTTTGGATTAGAGAAATGGCTTTTAAAGGCACTTTTTATTGAGAATTTTAATACTTGAACATACTGTAATTTTATCAAAAATGGCAAAAAATAGGATTTCCCTTTCCATTACCCTTCTTTTCCTTCTCTGTTATGAATTAATCCCCATCAAACATGGAACAAAAGCCCCATTTCCTCTTTTTAATAGACTTTTTCTAAAGAGTTTTATTTATTTGACAGCACTAGAGAAGAACCCCTCCTCTTTTTTTAATAGACTTTTAAAATTTATTTATTTGACAGCACTAGAGAAGAGGGGGAGATAGAGGGAGAGAGGAAGAGAGAGAGAGAGAGAGTGAGAGAATAGGAGTTCCATGCCCTCTAGCCACTGAAAAAGAATTCCAGGTGTATGAGCCACCTTGTGCATCTGGCTTACATGGGTCTTGAGGAATTGAGTCTGGGTCCTTTGGTTTTCAGGCATGCGCCTTAAACACTAAGCAATCTTTCCAGCCCAACCCTCCTCTTTTGAACTACTCCTTCAATTTTGATGTCTCTTTCTTTTGGCCCTCCTCCATCATCCATGTCAAAATATTCATGGGCTCAATATCGTGCAGGTCATGAGGCTATAACAGCCACAATGCAATCATGAATGCACCTCACCTGTCATTATGTCTGGAGGATAGTGTCCCAAAGTATTATCCTCAGCTTCTGGCTATTACATGTTTTCCCTCCCCTCTTCCATGATGCTCCCTGAGCCTTGGAAAGCATGAGAGAGAGATCCCATTTAGTTCTGAGCTCTCAGTAGCTTTTTGTCTTTTTTTTATCATTTTTTAAATTTCTATTTCTATTATTCTGATTTTACATTCATAGTGTTGGTTCCATAGTCTCTGTGCTTAATGCCCCAACTTGTGACTCTAACAGTCTTTCCGCCCCCTCTTCCGCGAGTTTCCCTGAGCCACATTGGGGTTATTTTTGTTTGGCTTCAGTAATGAGGTTTTTGGGGTCCTCTGTGTCTCCGGATATCTGGATTAGACCCCTGGATGTGTCAACTACATAAGGGATGTCTCTTCCTTCATAAAAAGACATCTTCAATATCACTCCCACTGCTCCACCTCTTACAACTTTGCTTCACTTACTTCATTTGAAACTTTTTAACTTCAAATACTCTGGCAGTTCTCCTTATTACATATCTACCCCAAATACTCCAGCAGTTCTCCTTATTACATATCTACCCCAGATAGCTATTGAATATAAACACGAGAAAGGCCTATTCAAAATTCAGTAGAAATTTAATTTCTCACAGCCTCCTTATTATTGATTTCACCTTTAACACATTCTTATATGATTTCTATGAGCATATGTGCATTTATCAGAATGCAAAGTAAATGGTAGGAAATTATATTTTGTATGTGGAGAGTTAATTACTGCTGTATTATAATGGAAAATTGTACTTCTGCAATGAATATAGACTTAATCAAAATTCTCAAATGGGTTTGTGCTCTCAAGAATAAGTACTGATAATTTTTAATTATTGAACGGCAAATGATTATTGTAAGAGTTGCAAGAGCAAGGGATTTATTGTCATTTTAACATCAATTCTTCACCATGAAAATTCTGCAATTAATTTTAAAAATTAACAAATTCAAGTTCAAGTACACTGACTGGTAAATGCAATCAACTAGTGAACAAACTTATAGCTATCAAATTATGACTGTCAATCTAAACCTAACAGACTCTCCTTACAAAGAGCTTATTTATACAGTCACTTATTGGTAGCTACTAAATTATAATTTAGGGCATTAGTGGAACAAGTGTAGTATTATTTAATAGAAGATAATTTTTCAAAGGACATATCAAAACTAAAATCTTTAAAGCTGCCATTTGTTTGTGTTTTCATGTTTTGGCAAACAACAGCTTTATGTCCTAAAAGGCAGATTGTCTCCATTTCATCACTATCCCTGGTTGAGCAATGTCAATATTATTGTGTCAACAAATACTTATTTGGAACATGTTTCTGGATAATGGTAATAAATTATGTTTGGAAGTTCCAAAATATAAATAAATATTATAATATTGTTGGATTGGAAAGGATTTTTAAAGATCATGTGTATTTTTTCCATTGCCTTTTAACTTTTATCCTCAATCTTCTTAATATGCCCTTAAGTTATTTTAACTTTTTGAAAATATTTTATTTATTTATTTGAGAGAGAGAAAGAGGCAGAGAGAGAGAGAGAGAGAATGGGTGCGCCAGGGCCCCCGGCCACTGCAAACAAACTCCAGATGCATGTGCCCCCTTGTGCATCTGGCTTACTTGGTCCTAGAGAGTTGAACTGGGATCCTTTGGCTTTGCAGACAAACACCATAACTGCTAAGCCATCTCTCCAAGCCCAAGTTCCTTTAATTTTTAAGGAAAGAATTTTTGTGTTTGTCTTGATTTCATTCATTATATATACAGATATATAAATATACATGCATATATACATATACTACTATATGTAGCAGACAGCTTCAGGTTCACTGAGATGAACGTCCAGACCAGGCACAGTTATGGAGGAAGGGATATTTATTGAAGCTTACAGATACAGGGGAAGTCCCATAATGGCAGAAGAAGCTGGCCTGCTTTCAAGGGTCAAACACAGAGAACAAAGCCAATAGCCAAAAGCCAGAAGCCACACAGCACAGCACACCTCAGGAACTCCAGCTAGGCACACTTTGCATATCTTTAGATGGAAATCCTAAATCCACCACCACACCTTAAGATCTGCCCAATGACATTGCCTCCAGCCAGGTGGATGCAGACACAAACTACAAACTAATAAAACACTGAATATATTGGAGGGCATCTATTCAAACTACTACACCATATATATGTGTGTGTGTGTGTGTGTGTGTGTATGGAGAGAGAGAGAGAGAGAGGGAGGGAGATAACATGTTCTGGAGAAATGGGTCAGTGGTTAAGGTGTTTGCCTGAAAAGCCTAATGACCCAGGTTTGGTTCCCCAGAACACATGTAAAGCTGGATGCACAAAGTAGTACATGGGTCTGGAGTTTGTATGCAGTGGCTAAAGGACCTGTTGCACCTATTTGCTCTCTCTGCCTGCAAATAAATAATTAAAATTTTTAAAAGATATAACTCAAGGCAAAATTAAAAGCATTCATGTGTAAATCATTTGCTCCATGCAAAAATTTATAATCATTCTAGCATGTAATACTTGAGCAACAGTTTAAATTTTACAGTGATTATTAGTAATATTGGCATTATCCCATAATCATTAGTGACAGAGGATCAGAGTGAAATGTGCTTTCAGCTCATCGTAAAAGTAGTGTATATATATATATATATATATATATATATATATATATATATATATATATGATGCAATATATTTTGCAGGATATACATCCATCCATGCAACCATGGAAATCATCTATTATCTGAATGCAAGTTTTTGGAGCCTCACACTCCATTCACACTGCACTGATTAATTCCTATACCTATGTCTATTGTGGAATGTCAAGCCGTATCATTTAAGTGATTGAAGTATCCAATCAATTACTTCAAAAAATTGCTGTTCCCCTATCAAAGTTGACATTCCTCAGAACTCAATTTAGACCCTTCTTCTGAGAAGGGCATAGTTAATCCTCTCAAACTGGATTAGGTGGCCATTCTCCATCATTACATAGCATATTTCATGTACCTTAATGGAAAATTTATTGTTTCTTGCCATTTGTGTTTCTTCCAATATTTGCTGTTGGGTCCACTAGACCATAGGTACCTAAAGACTAGGTAACTCATTTGTCTTGTTCATTCCATAGCTCTAGTACCTAATAGAATTCCTAGTACATAGCATGCATTAAAGAAAAATATATGCTTAGTGAAAGACTACATTGAATTAAGTGGAATTAAATGATTAGTGGAACTAAGTGGGAATAGGTATAGTGGTTGATAGGTCTAGTGTCTATTGAGAGTGATTACAGTTCTAAATTGATACCACTTTTATAATGAATAATCTGTTCTATGTCTTCTGCTACTTTAATCCAAAGGCTTAAGATCAGGGAGAAAGGATTGATAACTTCCCACTGGTCATACAGATGTTCTCCCTATATTCAGGCATTAGAAATTCAAGAACTAAGCATTAGTGATATAATCACTTTGCTATAGGCTGTTTGTATTTAATAATGATTAATGATCTTTAGATACATGTCAAAGCAGAAAGCCTACTTTCATTTTCTCACAATACCAATGGTGACAATGTACCACAAGTAGCTGTGTGGAAGTTGGCTAAAGATTGTAGCAGATTCATAGCAAAAATCAACCCTCATCATTGAAAAATATATATATAATATTTCCTCAAATAATAACTGGCTGCCTATTTTTTTTTCAGAAGGACCTATAGCACAGATCATGATGTAGCTCTGAAGTTAGAGAAATCCACAAATGACCATTCTCCAAACACAACAGTGATTATGACAGGTCAATATTAAATGGATTCAAATGGTCATATACAGAATTTCTCCTCTTTCATTATAAATTAACTATAAATATTATTTTGATCCTATGTACTATTTTCCCCCATCTTATCAAAAAGACAAAAAATATAAATGTCCATTATGCTGTGACAACTACTGTATTGAAACTTTGCTATTGGATCTGTTTTCCTGCAGACATATGGAATTAAGATTGGATTGGTGTTTTTTCAGTCCTGTCCAGGAGCATTAGTTTATATTTTGTAGATTCTCTTTTCTTGTTCATATACATGCAGAAAGTATGTTTTATAGTGGGATGAGAAGAATGCTCTGACTTTTCCAACATTGACTTTAAATATCTACACAAGATTCCAGTTTTGAGTGTTGAAAATATGGCTCAGTGGTTAAGTGCTCTTGCTTGCAAAGCCTGATTGCCCAAGTTCAATTCTCTTGTACCCATGTAAAGCCAGACAAACAAAGTAGTGCATGTGTCTGGAGTTTAGTTACAGCAGCTGGAGACCTTAGTGTGCCCATACTCACTTTCTCATTCACTTTTTTATTTCTCAGAAAGAAACAAAGAAGGAAGGAAAGACAGAAAGAAAAGGTGCAAGTCCTTCATTCTCTAAAAACTTCTGTTGCCTTAAGTACTTAATGATGTATCAGTAGTAAACCATGGACATAAAGGATTATCAGAAGAGCCTTCTTCTCCATTGTCTTAAAAATGTACAGAGGGAGGAGCCGGGCGTGGTGGCGCATGCCTTTAATCCCAGCACTCGGGAGGCAGAGGTAGGAGGATCGCTGTGAGTTCCAGGCCACCCTGAGACTACATAGTGAATTCCAGGTCAGCCTGGGCTAGAGCGAGACCCTACCTCGAAAAACCAAAAAAAAAAAAAAAAAAAAAGTACAGAGGGAGCAAAAACTGTGATAGGCTACATATAATCGCTCCTATCTTTGAAGACAGCAGGTCTTTGTTCAAACATGCATCATTGTTTCTGTCTATAAAAGTACCACAGTCTGCTCAGGATTAGAAGTAAAGAAAGTGAAAGATATAACATTTAGTGTTCTTAACTAGGTTCAATTCTGCTGGTTTATTATTCTGCAGGGCAAATAGTTGCACATCATTGAGAGACTAATGGTGCAAATGGAAAGCTTAAACTCATTGAAAGTCTATTATATCATTCTCAGTATAACACAGTACCCTGAGGATTTCAAAGGTAGTCTTGCTACAAATTACACTACATTCTGGCTATATGCTGGGCCACTCCTCAGACTGGCAGCTTCAAGAATTAAATTAATTTAAAGTCAATAGTGTCTTATAGTTTCTTCCTTTTTTCCCATATATGTTTCACTTTTTCCTTCACCTATAATATCTTTGGCTTGGATTTTGACTATAAAGCAGATCTTGACATCAGTCATTAATAGGCACAGGAAGCACTTTCTTCACAAAAATTTCCTACTTTGAAATGGTTCAATTGCCTGTGGAATGTAAAACCAATGTCACCTTGTTCCTTCAATAGCCTTTGGCTCTATGCTGTGATCAAACCAAATCATTCTATATGCTCAATATACATTCCCTGGGAACTATGGAAATCTAACATGTAGGTTAAAATAAATGATCTGTACACACTAATAGAGGTGTCCTTGTTCTTGAAATCCTACTGCTTCTATCTTAGAAGGAGTTTAGGATTTCTCACTCAGGTGGGAAACATTGTACTATCTTCATTTAGAGAGTTTTGGAGTAGGTAGGTGTTGTAGTTTCAATATGTGGCATGTATAACTTAATAGCCCTATGGTTTTGTTTCTTTATTTGCAAAATTGAGACTGAAATAGTACATATTGTGTATGGTTTTACTAACAGTAAGAAAGTGAATATAACATACATAAAAAGGTAAAACTAATGTTACTTGTCAGTGCTATATTACTACTATTATAAGCCATTATTATATAATTTTATTTTATATTAAGCCCTTGTATTGGGAACTGAAACTATGAGAAGAGTATTAGCATTTCTAAAGTAATTGGATTTGTTGAATGAATATATATATTTGTTAGATCACCTTTCATGATGTGGGCTGGTTAGTCACAATTTTGTCTACAGTGTGAAAAACTTATAGTAACTAAGTCAATGAGATTGTGTTCCCCAGAAGTCCCTATCTGGTTCTAAAGGCTTGGAGGATTTTTGGAGAGAATCTGGTCTTTAACACATTCTGGAAGGCTAAAGAACCTAGGTTCCAATGGTAGCAAAGGTCCGGAGCAACAGGGTAAATGCATTCACCATTAAGGAGTGAAGGCAGTGAGTCAAAAGCAGCACAAAATTTCTTATATCTAGGATGCCACAATGGGATATCCACTCTGGAGGAGAGCAGCATCTCCAGTTATTCCTTCCAGGAAATATCTTCACTGACCTGCCCAGATGTGGTATGTCTTTTACATGATTCTTGATCCAAACAAATTGACAATTAAGATTAACCAGGATAATATTTTAAGAGGAGAATGAAATAGTTATCACATATGATGGTTGAGGTAATGAATTAACTCTCAGAAGAATCAGAGAAGATTTCACTGGGGACACTATTCTAAAAGTAAACAGGGAAGATAGTTAGGAAATAGAGGGTAAAGGTGTGTTATGATACTGACTGTTTTCAAAAGAAAAAAAAAAACAAAAGATAACAGGACATGTGATGAATTCAGGGAATGGGAAACAATAGTTCAGTGTAAGAAATTATGAAGCAGGCTGACACATACTAGGGAAAGGCATTAAAGCCAGGCCTGAATCATAAATTTCAGGCCAACTTGTTATACCTAATGAGTTCAATGCTGGTATGTGGCACATACTCTGTCTCAAAAAAGGTAGTCAAGTCAACAAGATGGAAATTAGACTTCATTATGTAGACCGTGGTATATCTTGAAGTATTTTAAGCAAAATGATGGGTGATTAACATTCACATTTTAGAAAGAAAAGTTTGGTTGCAATTTGGCAAAGATTTTGAGAGCAGGGATAATTAGTTAAGAATGTAGGTAAGAATTGGGAGGATGATGTTCTGAATAGACAGATGGATTGATAGATAGATGATAGACAGATAGATAGATAGATAGATAGATAGATAGATGATAGATAGATAGATAGATAGATAGATAGATGATTGAGAGAGAGGGAGAGAAATGAGGAATCAGGATGAGGATAAATATAAGGAATACGGAGATATTAAGGAGGTAGAGTTAGCAGTACTTGATTGATAGAATATGCGGGTAAGAGAAAAGGAAGGTTTGAGGATTCATTTAAGGGAATGATTGCCATGCACCCACAGTATAATATCAGAAGCATCTCAAGTTTTGACTCAGGTATATATTCTACACTCCAGTATAGGAAACATCATGAGGAATATATTGGGGGTGGGTTACATAAGCTATTTATTTTGTACATTCATAGGACAAAGTGTCTGTAGAGCTACATAGGCTAAAACACATGTCTTGGGAAAGAAATCTGGAGCTCAGCAAAGAAAGTTATGATGTATCCTGTTTGTTAGTAATATCTGTTGGTTACTCCTTACAGGTTGATAAACAATGACAAGTTTTATAGTTCAGTACTATTTACTGGTGATAAATTGTTTATTTAAAATGTTCATGTTCTTGGATCAGTATCCTTTGCTAACAATGGCTTCTCTCTCTTCCTTCCTAACCCTTTCTTCTTCCTTTCACCATCATACTGAGAATGGAAGCCAGTGGCTTGTACATTATTATTTTTTTTCATAAATCTTTTGTCCAACACTCTGACCTATCTTTAAATGTATTTTATTTATTTATTTATTTATTTATTTATTTATTTATTTATTTATTAGAGAAAGACACAGAGAGAAACAGAGAGAGAGGGAGAGGAAGACAGATAGAGATGGGTGTGCCAGCAGCCTCTCAGCTGCTGTGAATGAAATCCAGATGTGTGCGCCCCCTTGTGGTCAAGTGCGGCATTGTGCCCTTGCGTCCTGGAGATTGGAACCTCTGGAGATTGGAACCAGTGTTCTTAGGCTTAGGAGGCAGGCACCTTAACCGCTAAGCCATCTCTCCAGCCCTTATTTATTTATTTGAGAGAGAGGGAGAGAGAGAGAGAGGCAGATAGAGTCAAAGAGAGAATGGGCATGCCAGGGCCTCTAGCCATTGCAAATGAACTACAGACTCATGTGCCCCCTTGTTCATCTGGCTTATGTGGGTCCTGGGGAATCGAACCATGGTCCTTAAACTTCACAGGCAAATGCCTTAACCTCTATGCCATTTCCCCAACCTCTTTGCACATCATTTACAAAACTGAGATAGCAACAGTGTCCATCATTCTTACACTATACAGAGCTGCATCTGCAGCCTCTGACACTGATGTCTAATGTTCATTAAAAAAAAAACCTGTATCTCTCTGCTTAAAGTAGCCAATAAAGCCACTAATTCGAGATACCAATTCATCATGTTGCTACTTATCAGAATTTTCACTGGATCTTTATTTAAATTCTCACATAATAAAAAATATATATGTACTGTTGTATACAGCTTCATCTTGCTGGGATGAACTTCCAAACAAGACACAGTTTATGGGATGAAGGGAATTATTTGAAGTTTACAGATCCAGGGGAAGTTCCAGTGATGGCAGAAGAAGCTGCCCCCCTTTCACAGATCCAAGCAGAAAGAAAAAATACCACCAGCTCCACAAGAAAGAGCAAAACTGGCAGCAAGACAGCAGGGAACCCAGGCAGAGCTCAAGCACTTTGCATACCTTTAGGCTAGAAATAAGGCCCAATCAGCCCTCAAACACACCTTTGGGCTGGATCCCAGGATCCACCCCCCCCCAACATCTCTTCCAGCTAGGCAGCTGGAAATCCAAGTTACAAGCTTTAATAAAACTCCTGAGTCTATTGGAGGACATAAATTCAAACTACCACAAATACATTGCAATCTGGATGTAAGAGTGCTGTAATGGTGTCCTATCAAAAGGAGGTTTATGATGAATAAGCCAAAGAAATCTTTAAGGGTAATGAGGTCCAACCCAAGTGATCCACAGAGAGCAACTTCAAAACTTCAAGGAAATCATTACTAAGTCGTTTGATAAGAATGGCAAATCTAAACTTTAACATTTATTATTGACCTTGTTTATTTAGCATTGTGTGTATTAATTATATATCTTTAATTTATACTTGTTTTTCAACAAGAGTGCAGCTCTGTATAGTATAAGAACCATGAATACTGTTGCTATCATAGCTTTGTAAATAATGCACAAGCCACCAGTTTCCATTCCCAGTATCCTGGTGAGGTAAGAAGGAAGGAAGGAAGAAAGGACTGAAAGCTTTTAGTTAAAGAGTCATACTTGAATGTAAACAAGCATAATGTACAAATAAAGGAATAGGGTGAATGTAGATATATGGGATTTGTGTCAGGATATACATGTTCATTGGAAGAGATTTAAAGGTCTAGAAAGAAATGCTTATGTTTTGATGAATTGATATTTAACAAGGAAATCCAATCAAAAAATAATAGTCTTTCCACAAATAATCTAGGACACTGGATATCCACATGAAAATAAAAATAAATTTAGACCTTTACCTCACATAATATGCAAAAAATAACTCCATATGGATGATAGACCTAAATTTAGGCACTAAAACTTTAAGCACTGGAAAGAAAAATGTGAGAAAAAGCTTTGTGACCTTAAATTGTGACTAAAATGTTTCATATATGATACTCAAAATACAATCCATAGGAAAAAAATTATATATTGGACTTCATGAAAATTTAAAAAAAAAAAAAAAAAAACTTTTGGCCTCTAAGTATCCCACATCAGCACAACCACTCTCTTGCTACAGCCCTTCTGGAAGGTGAAAGTCTATTCATAAGGGGCTGTATAAAATATTTGTTTAGTGATTTGTTTTCTCAAAGTATAACCCTGCATGTGGGATGTAAGATTAAACAAACATTTTTAAGTCTATATGCTCTTTCACTAATGACACCACTGTGAAATTTTGACATTTTCAGATTAGTCCCCATTTGGACTTATTTGTCAAGATGAGAAAATTACAAATTGAGCTGACTTTCAAAGTAAGTGACAAAAAAAAAAAAAAATCCCTGCAGTAATACTTCCATCACTCCTCTTTTATGTCCTCTGCCATTTCTCCACAAGTTAAACAAAAATGAGAAGAGTAGATCTGAGTGCTTTTTGTTATTCTTGAATTAGGTGATTTAAAATGGATTAGGGTTACTGAAGATTAACATGCCAATCCAAATATGAGTGTGTGGATTTCCAGTCACCTACATACCAATGGATATTAAAATGCAGATTTGTTGTATTGGTTAGAGATTATCTCTATAATTTCACCATCATTTGATGTCATTGAAATTGTTCATGTTTTTTTTTTTTTTCTAGAGGAAGTGGGAGTGATTATATTCAAGGTAGGCTATTACAATGGGGTTTTGTATTAGAAAGGACAAATTGAGCTCAATTCCCTAGCCTTTTTTTCTTTTTTAACATGGACTCTAAAAGAAATTATTTAAAAGGGTGCTGTATTTGTTTTTGCTGAACTATTAATTTGTTTGTGTTCAATGAATTATTTTTTTATTTTCTTTTTCCATGCTGGGGAGTAAACTCAAGTACTGGTACATACTGGGCAAGTACTCTACCACTTAGCAACACTCTCAAATACCCAGCACAATAGATTTAATGGTATGTTTTGATTATGAAGTGTACACATTATAAGGAATGACGTCCTTACTAACTAATAAAAGAAGTAGTTGCCATGAGCCGAGCAAGTAATAAGGCACTTCCTTTCAGTACACAGAAGTTCACTTAACTGCCTTAGAGAGTAGTTTCATTCATTGCCAGTTAAGAAAGTAGGATTACATTTAAATTTGGAAAGCTGAAACTGCTATTCTTGTGAATCTGTAGCCAAAATTTACTAAACCTTCTGTGATAGTATGTATCAATGCTTTAGATAGGATATTTTAAGCACCTGAAAAAATTTTAAATTTTTTCTTGTCTTTGAAAAGGAAGGGGAATATGGAAAATTTTGTGTTTGTTTGCCTCTGATTTTTAGCTGTGGGGGAAACTTCAAGTAATACTTCAGTGAGAAGAGTTAATCATATGAAATTCTGGCTTTCTCTTAGGAGGAAGCAATGAAAATATCAAAATATCAAAATGATTTGTGTGTTCCTGGTACTTAGCATGGTACAGATACATCAAAGGTGCCTACAGCAAGACTGAATGAGAACTGATACTAATTATTCAATTTGGATCTTACTTCTTGATTTTTAACTAGGAGCACATGAAAGAGATTGCTGAACAAATTATGAAAGCATTCTCCAATTTCTTCAAAGTATCTATTTTGCACAGATTTGTTTCATAATATGACATAATTTTAAAACATCTGAACATATTGATTTCTTAGATTTTATGCATTACTGAGAGAGATAAAGGTTTGGTCCTTGGTATGACAAAACTTAAATTTATTGAAATTCTGACTAGGAAGCATCTATCCTCTGTTCTTACTTTGTATCTCCCTTTGTAAAATGCAATTAGCTGAAAGGAGACAGCCTTCTATTTTCCTATAGGAAATCCATGGGCAGAGTGCAGGCACTGTGACTTAGTTTTACTTTACAATTGCTTCTGAAACTACCACCAAACTCCTTTGTTAAGACAAGATTCATAATGATTTAGAGTTGAATAGAAGAAAAATTTTCAGTTAGTGATAGATTCCCTGGCTTCTCCATCTTAAAAATGTTTTCCACCATTGAAATTAACTTCCTCTTTCAAGTTTACAATGCTTACTAGTTTAAGATTCTCTTGATGTATTTGTGTTTTATGTGTCAGATATGCCCTTTCTTTACATAGTAGAATAAAATTAAGTCAATCTAGAGTTCAAATAATACAAACATTCAAGTCCACAATGATTTTTTCCATAAAACAATCTAATTTACACTTTGAAACCCCATTTTCTCTGCTGTTGAACAATTTATCCTAAGTGACTCAAATTAAATTTAGTAAATATAAATTTTCTTAGTCAGACTGGGTTTTCTCCTTATAATTTAAGCTCTTCCAAGAGTTACATTAAATCTCTAAGGATCTAGCATTATTGAGAAGAGATATCTGCTCTTTGGTCCTAGGGAGATATTACTGATAGGACCTGCTGGAATCCATTATGAATTTCAGATAATGATCTCTTCAGGGCACTCTATCTTCCTAGTCTGATCATCTTTAGATTTGTCATCCCTTCTTTAACAACTGTGTTTACCACTCACTGGAGACAAGTAGTATTTTAAAACTTTACCTTTCTCTCTTAGGCTTCATGAAATTAATGGAATAGTTACATGCTCTCTATCTTAGACCCACCACAATGAGACATACTATTTCTATGGAATTGTTGCTTAACTATATTGACACCAGCAAATTCTATGACCTCCTTGAAGTTCATTTGAACATTTAAGCATCAATACTCTCTATTCTGTCAGGTATACTAATTTATGTACAGTTTCTATTACCCCAATTCTAACCCAAGGACATGGCTTAGGTAGAGGAATTGGCAGAATCGTGTTTCAAAAGTACCAATAGGTGTTTTCTGTCTTCCTTCTCCTTATCCTCTCCCTCTTCATGCAGTTCACTGAATCTCTTAGTTCTTTTGGTGATGAAGACATGGCTTATTACTCATTATACTTTCTTCTAATTAAAATTTTATGGCTTTGGATTCTTATTTATCAATGCCTAGGCTCTTGGAAGTTTTCCTTTGCAACTGTTCTCTGCCACTACTTCTGAAATAGATTTCAAATTGATTATTTTCTCCCTATTTCCTCTATTGCTCTTATGTCCTTAAACTGTGAATATCAAGGATTAGCTTAAAATGGAGAAAGCTTTGAGGTGAAAGACTTAGGAAATTAGCATACTGATGCTTCTAAATGTTGAGTGCATAATAAAAATGCAAACAATGCTGTAAGTCAAATGTGGGGGTATGCCATAGGAATATCAATTGGAACTTCAAATAATCCCCAAAATATAAAACTATAAACAATCTTCTCAACAACTATTCCAACTACATGTGTTCTCCTAAATCATTTGCCTATCAACATTGCTCTTCTCTGTACACTTAAAAGAGAAAAGATGATCTCCATAGAGAAGGGGGTCAAATATTAGAAAAAACACCGCTTCTTATGAGTTAGTGGCTTGCTTCTAGTATATGAATGGAAGAAAAACTGAATGTTTATGCAAATATGCTAACCTTACAAATTCAAATCATTGAGCAAGGATAGTCTTTGATTGAAAATAGGGAATCTAGAAACTGTATCCAAATTTATTTGATGATTAAGATTTACTACCTTTGTTCATTACATGGTTAACTTTAAATCTGTTTTGTTTCTTTATTAATCATTTTTTTATGTAGTGAGAGATAGGTGAGCCAGGGCCTTTTGCCAGTGCAAGTGAATTTCAGATGCATGTGCCACATGATGTATCTGGCTTCACATGGGAATTGGGGAATTAGACCTGGGCTGGCACATTTTGCAAGCAATCACCTTTAACCACTGAGCAATCTCCTCAGCCACTGATTTGTTTCTTATTTACCTCCACCGGTAATGAGTAAAACATGCTTTGTGTGATAGCATATGAACATGTCACTAAGACTAAAGGATTCTTCCTTGTTAACAAGTACCAGTACCCATTCTCCACTAAATTGAACGTTGTCCCTCTGGTGGCCATGTTGCTTCATTATAGTGATGTCTTGGCTCCCACAGTCCCTTGCTTTCTTACTCTGGGACTTATTCAGTTACTATCACTCCAGCTCCATCATTAACTACATCTCAGCTTGTCACTCACTTTGCTTCAACCACATTGACAATTTCCTTATGCTTTACAGAAAAGGAGCTGAGAGCTACATTTGTCAGAAACCTTCTTCCCATGTTTTCTCATTAAAATTTTCTCATGAAAGATATGCACAATCAGAAAAGATGGAGTTCTCTTTACTCTCCCAAAAAAATTTCAGAGAGACCAGTGGGAAGATATGACATTGGAAGGAGCTTTCTGAATTTCTTAAGAATTGTCTGCATACCTGGATAAAGTGTTGGAGCCCTTTGGACAAACTGGGCTCTCCAAGCATCTTCAGGGACCATTCCTAAAAAAACATTCTGTCCAGTCCAATGCTGTTAATTAATTATATGTTCCGTGACCTCTTTTCCACCTACTCTTCATTCCCAAAGTTGAATATCATCTAACTCTCTCAACTAAAATTTTCATATTTTACATAAAAAGACTGATAGCAATGTCCTGATTCAAACTCTAACAGATACATTAGGCATCATCTCTCTTCACTTTGTGTTTAGTGAAACCCTTTATAAGATTATAATTTACAATATATCCTTATTTGAAACAAAAGTGAACATCCTTCAAAAGTGTTTCTTCTGGTTTGAGGCAATCTAAGGTTGTATGTGTTTCTGTTCCTTGGTAATATTTTCACTATTTTACAACATAAGAAAAGAGTAAGGTGTTAAAGTATTTACATCTTGGGGTTGAAGATATGGCTCAACAATTAAAGGTACTTGCTTGAAAAGCCTGACAACCATGGTTCGATTCCCCAGTACCCAAATAAAGCCAGATACACAAAGTGGTGCATGCATTTGGAGTTCTGTTTGTGGTGACAAGAGGCCTGTGTGCTCTCACCCTCTCTCTCCCTCCTTGCAAATAAATAATAAAATAAAATAAAATAAAATAAAATAAAATAAAATAAAATAAAATATTGACATCCCAACACTGAGATGTTTCAGCATCCATAGTATCTCATATTCTTTGAATACCAGGAACATTTAGCACTGATCATTTCCATGCCTTTTTTTTTTAATGGGAAGACCCCTCAGTTGATGAGAAAATTCTACAATCTCCAATTTATTAATATATTTTACTATTTTAAGCATTGTAGATTCCTGAGAAGAGTTTGTAAATTTCATAATTCCTAAGGAAAACAAATTATTGTCAATATACAAGTCAAGAGAAATGTTTTTCATGAAAGATTAAGTCTTGTACTGGGATTATAGTTCATCAGTTAAAGGCTCTTACTTGTAAAGCATGTAGGTCCAGGTTCAATTCCTAAGCCACCCAAATAAAGCCAGACACGAAAAATACTGCATATGTCTGACATTCATTTTCAAGTTAAGAAATCCTGGCAAGCACATACACGTACACACATGAAAATACACAAAAATATTTTTAAATTTTAAAAATGTTATTTCTATAGATCTGCTTGCCCAATGCCATTAGAAACTACTTTCTTTGGATTGATTTGAAAACTTTAATTTTTATATAAGCAATGTGGCATTCTGAAATAATCATTGGAGCAAATGAAAAGGTAGAAGAGTCTCTATCCTGTATTATAATAAATGGTAGTAACATATTCTGTTTCAATCTTCTTGGATACAAAAGGGATAAAGGCTTGCCTGGTTGAAATATTGAATAAATATAGATAAAAATATGGAACTAGACATTTTGCGCTTGGTGCAGTAATGAAATACAGCTGTCAAACCCAGTAAAACACTTGCTTAATCATTTTTGAAAGGCATGCTATAATTTGCCATGACCACTGATGCATCCGATGACTTTAACAACACTCAAAGTATCACAAAGTGATATTTCTCTATGAATCCTTCATATTAAGACAGAACAAAATGGATATATTTATAATGTGCAATTTTGTTTAGGCAAGCAATAATTTCAAATTTCTAAATTACTTTCTTATTTGGACTTAAAAATACTTACTGTGGTAGTTTGAATATATGGCCCCTGTGGTAGTTTGAATATATCTCCCCCAATATATTCAGTGTTTTACCAGTTATAGTTTGCATCTGCAATCACCTTGCTAGAGGCAATGTCACTGGGGGCTGGTCTTAAGGTGTTAATGGTGGGTTTGAGATTCCATTGTAAAGATATGCAAATGTGCCTAGCAGGAGTTCCTGAAGTGTGCTGTGTGACCTTTTGGCTGTAGTTTTGCTCTGTGTGCTGTGGTGGCTGGTTGGTTTCTTGCTCTCTTGCCTGGTCCTGTGAAGAGCAGGCTGCTTCTCCTGCTTTTATGGAACTTCCCCTGGATCTGTAAGCTCCAATAAAGAATATCCCTTCCTCCATAACTGTGCCTGGTCTGAAAGTTCATCTCAGCGAACCTGAAGCGGTCTGCTACAGCCCCCAAAATATTCAATGTTTTATTACTTTATAGTTTGCATCTGCAATCACCTTCCTAGAGGCAATGTCACTGGGGGCTGGTCTTAAGGTGTTAATGGTGGGTTTGAGATTCCATTGTAAAGATATGCAAAGTGTGCCCAGTAGGAGTTCCTGAAGTGTGCTGTGACCTTTTTTTGGCTGTAGTTTTTGCTCTGTGTGCTGTTTGGCTGGGGGCTTTGCTCTCTCTGCTTGGCCCTGTGAGAGCAGGTCGCTTCTTCTGCCATTATGGAACTTCCCCTGGATCTGTAAGCTTCAATAAATAATATCCCTTCCTCCATAACTGTGCCTGGTCTGAAAGTTCATCTCAGCGAACCTGAAGCTGTCTGCTACACTTACTATAGACATATTCATGCACCTATAAACATATACTAAACCATAAGCTTCAGAAGGAAAATTTAAAGTTAAAGAATGTATTTCAAATGAACATGCAAAGTAGATTTGTTTGCCTATATATCCTCTTTGTTTTCTCCTTTATCGTTTTCATGTTCAGGTGTTCAGTATACGCATGGTCTTTAGATCATATCTTTAGTAATGAGTAGTCTGGTATTATTAATCAGGGTTTTCCAGGGTTCCCAGAAGAACAAAACTGATAGGATTAACTCACAAAATATGGGATGAACAGTATAGCAATAGGTGTCTGCAAACTAGAGTATCTGAGAACCCAGGAGCTACTTACTCCACTAGCCTGAATGCAACCTGGAGAGTCTGAGAATCTAGTAACTGTTCAGCTCATAAAGCTTGGTATCTCAATAGTCCCATTCAGCAGTGAAGGCCTTTCAGATTACTGGAGAGCCATTGGTCTTTAGTCCACTATGTTCAAATGTCCAGCAAGCAGAGAAGGCAGCCAGATGAAAGGCTCTATGTTCTCTCAAAGCTTCTTTATATATGGTCCACCACCAGAAGGACTGCCAATTCTGGAGGAAGGACTTGCTCCTTCAGTTAATCCTTCCTGGAAACATCCTCACAGTCCCACTCAAGAGGCATGCCTCCCATTTGATTGCTAACCTGATCAAATAAACAACAGAAACTAAAGTCACTGATAAACTTGTTCTCTCTGAAGATTCATTGACTTGTTGCTCAAAGAAAACTTGTAGCTGAAGAGAATTACTACATAGACAATGGCTAAACTCAATGGAATGAATATTATTGGAGCCATAAAGACATTAAGGGAAGATACTTGGAGTCAGGGACACAATACTCATGTCATTTACACCAGAAAATCTTTTACTATACTTCAAAGCTAATCTTGTTCATTTACGTTTATATGTGATTTTATTTATTTGCTATGTTTTGTATTTATCTTTAGCAAATTTGAGTTACCCAAAGAAGTAAAAATAGGTGAGTGCATGGGTACATGCCAGGGATTTTTTTTTTACTGCTAAGTCTAATTTCATTTATTTCACTTGCAAACCCTACCACATATGAGCTACTCAATGTATCCATAATATATCCACATGAAAAGTTCAAAATATCTGGAGTGAAGGATAAAATATCAAGGGGATTATTTAGATAATAATGGGCTTCTATAATATGAGTATCACTAGAGCTGGGGAGACAGCTTAGTTGGTAAAGTGCTTGCCTCCCAGCATGGGGAAATGAATTAAATCCCCAGAACTCACCTGATTTTTTTAAAGTCTAGTGAGATGGCAGACACTTATAATTTCAGCACCACAGAAGTAAACTGAGGAGGATCCCCAGAGCTCACTGCCCACCAATCTAGCCTAATTGGTAAGCTCCAGGACAATGGTAGGCAAAAAAGAGGTACATGGCATTCCTGAGAATGACACTCAAAGTCCTACATGTGTTCCACCAACACATGCACATATGTATAATCACCACACACATACATAAAAATCAACACAAAATTCTTATGTAATAATATACAAGGAAATCACTATATAAAACTCTTTATGCTTTTCAGGGAAGAGGGAATTATGGCTGTTTGAAATTTCATCAATGCTAATAAACATAATCATAACATTGTATTTACCCTGATATTCCTTTGAAACTTTTAAATTTTTTTTTAATTATTTTATTTATTTTTGGAGACAGACACAGAGAAAGACAGACAGAGAGGGAGAGGGAGACAGAAATGTGCACACCAACAGTCTCTCAATTGCTGTGAACGAATTCCAGATGTGTGTGCCCCTTTGTGGGCAAGTGTGGCATTGTGCCCTTGCATCACTTTGCATCTGGCTAAACGTGGGACCTGGAGATTGGAACCAGTGTTCTTAGGCTTAGCAGGCAGGTGCCTTAACCATTAAGACATCTCTCCAGCCCCTTTGAAACTTTTTAATTCTCTCACCACCTCAATCAGACCTGAGAAGTACAAGCTGTTTTTCAGGATCTATAAAGAAGTTGATTAAAGAGACAAATTATATAAAAGAAAGTTATGGAATAAAGAAATTTAAGTAGAAAGCTATAAGAAAGGAAATATTTGTAAAAATTAATTTCACAAAAAAATCTATGCACGACTGTCTTGTGTTAGCCCTGTGAGCATGAAATTAGAATCCAGCCTCTACTACCTGCAAAGGGAAAATCTTTTAGGCAAATATTTTTAAGCATGGGTTTTAAGTCACATACAGAGATGTTGTTATTTCCCAAGGGAAAATATGGTCACTCGACATCCTGTTTCTTTCTTATCCTTTATTCACAAAGTTACATGAAGGTAGGTAGAACAGTGCAACTAAAAGCCAGATTGGTAATTATTACTGTGTGTTTAATGACAGTTAAAGAGTGCACTTGCTCTAAATCAATGCTGCCAACTTGAGAATAAACAGAGATTTGAAGACAAACATAATAACTCTTATTTCACTAAGGGGAATGATGTTATTGTCATGGAAACCATTGGAGAGAACTCAAAGTGTCTTGTAAATACCATTCCTTTGTTGTGTTGCTCATTTGTTTGTTTGCCAAATAGTTCCTTAATGTGCCCAATAATTTCAATTAAATAAAACAAATGTTTTAAATATTATGGGTCTCAAAATATCTTGTAATCAATATTTTATGAATCAAATCACATGCAAATTTTTTGGTAGTATAGTAGCACATTCAGAAGGTCAGAAATTATTCTAACAGTTATTTTTTTTCTTTTAACTTGAACTTTCTTCACTTTGAGGTTATTTCTAAACTGGAAATTAGAATGTCTAATGCAGAAAGTGCAAGACTTGTTCCATATAAAGAATGTAATATTATTTCCTGCTATCATTTAATAGCTACTTTCCATTTTTTTTTGGTCAGGGTGGGGTATGCTTGAGATAGAGCTCAGGCATTGTACATGCTAGGAAAGCACTCTAGGTCAAAGCCTCACCCAAGTACTAATTACATTTGTAACATTTCCTTTCATTGTGCTCCTTTTATTCTAATTCTAACGAGAATGAACAGTCCTAAAATAAGGAAATTGAGCTAGGTATCTTCTGCTGCACAACCTGTTTTTACTCATTAGCAATTTAAATTAACTTCACATGAATTCACTTATCCCAACATTTTGGTATTAGATGATAAAACAGTAGCAGCCTTATTTCATTGCATTAAACACAACAAAGGTTATATGTTAACTTATAGTTAATATGGAACAATTAACTTGTATTGTATGAGTCTATTTGAAGAGTCCTACAAGTTTTTTTCCAAATATCCAAATCCTGTTTAATGGATCCAGAACTCAACAAAGCTGTTTTTCTCTTTTGGGTTACCTCACTATTAATTTATAAACAGGCAGGTGAAAACACAAAATAGGTGTCTTCTTTTTCCCTAGGATGGTACCTGTTACAATTGTAAGGGTGTTATTTGATTTTTATATTAGGCCAAAATAATGCCAAGAGCCTACACCTCGTATTTCTTCCTAACATTGCTTGCAAATAGTATCTATTCTCATCTTAGAGAGTCAGTATTGATTCATTTAACACTAAGACCTCAAAATCTAACATAATTGTAAAATAGCCTCTCCATCACTTCAACACACTGGAAAGAAAAGGCTTCACAATCACAGTCCATGAACACTTTTAAGACCTCTATAAAAGCATTTTAAAGAACTACGATTTTATGACTTTAAAAAATATCTGAACATTTTTCAAACATATACACTTTAAAAAACATTACTCCTCACCTGTGTGCTATGTCTGATTGCAAAATATGAATGCTGGCTTTTTAACAATGGATTCAAAATCTAATAAAAGGGCAGTGTATCTTCTAGGATTCCTTTCTCTAAAGGATTTCAACTACTTTTCAGTGGTTTGTTCCATAAATCCTCACACCAGCTATCCAGGGTCAGCATGAGGTAAGCCTATCACCCTTGCTCTGTAAACAGAAAAATTGATCTGCTGACATATTAAGTGACTTGCTTGCAGACTGTGGCTCAGAAATGGGTAAGACACAGAAACCTGATATGACAGAGAAGACTAAGGACAGGAAACAATAATGTAGGAGATCTGTTGTACTTGTTAAGCCTTTGAATTCAATTTAGTCTAAATTTCTTTTTTTGTTTATTTTTTGATTTTTGTTTTTGTTTCTTTGAGGTAGGGACTCACTGTAGCCCAGACTGTCCTGGAATTCACTACATAGTCTCGGGATGGCCTCGAACTCATGGTGGTCCTCCTACCTCTGTCTCCTGAGTGCTGGGATTAAAGGCATATGCCACCATGCCCAGTTTATTCTAAATTTCTAAGCAAAAGAGAAAAAATAAAAAAGTCATACCTGATGGAGAAACAGAGCAAGACCATGATCTATACATTATGAATTTTCAAAATTAAGGAACAATAATTTCAAACTATGATGAACATTCAGACAAGATGGGATGTCTTGCTGACCTGACCTAGGCTGTAAATAAATTCCTAGTGTTTTTTTTTTTTTCCTCAGTGTCTTAGATAGCTACTCAGGAAATAGTTCAGAGCCTGTAACTGTTATATTGTTATGTAAATAATGATCTCATAGAGAATCAAAGACCTTCAGACTTCTTAGGTCCCAAACGAAAAGTGTCACTGTGTATTTTCTTTCATTTCCTACCTTACCTGTTTCTCCATTTCTATAGTCACCTTAGCAGGGATTTCCTTAATCTATTTTTTGTTGTTATAATTGCAGAAAACAAATATGTACTCAGTAATTTATTTTTAAAAAAATGTTTTAGGTTTTAAGAATGCTGATATCTGGGAAATTAAGGTTGAGTGGCAGTATCTGGTGAGAGCCACTCCCTTGATAAGTTAATCTATTGATCTATGAATGAATTAATCCATGCAACTCATAATCCAATCACCTTCCCCAAAGTCCCACCTCTCAAATTCATACATTAATTTTAGGACAGAGATACTTATTAATGCATACATCATTAGGCAATTTCATCATTGTATAAACAAACAGTGTTCGTACACAAACCTGAATGCTATAACGAATTATCCTAGTCAATAAGCCTCTGCAGCCTGGTACTATACAAGTACTGCAGGTAATTTCAACACCAATATTTGTGTAACAAAAATATACAAACAGTTTAGTTTATATACCAGCACTACCACAAATGTGTAAATAATGCATTACTCTATGGTATAGTGTTATAACACCATGAAAAAATGTAAATTTTTCAGTTTCATTATACTCTTTTGGGATCAGCATTGTATATAGAGTCCAGAATTCATTAAAATAAAGGTACTATTAATATATCACTTTTGGAGATGGCTACAGTTACAGCTCAGAGGTACAGCAATTGCCTAATATGAGCAATTACCAATACTGAACAAAAAAATAAAGAAAAACTAGACAAACTAAATGAAACATGATTTTTGATTGTACAACATGAAATTTGAGGTGATGCATTCAAACTATAGCATGACTTTAAAAAACTAGTTTGAAAGAATATGTTAAAAATCACTTAACCCAATTTTTCTTAAAATTTCTAAATTCAGTAAGATACTACTCAAAAGAAAAGGTTTTTAATAAGTTTGAGGTACACTTAAACATAGTAAGTGCTCTAGAGTGTTACCCTGTGAATAAACTTTCATTTTTTTCTAGTCATAATTTTTCAACACTAGTTGGCTATATGACAGCATTTGGTGCAAAGTGTGTCATACCTATAACCTCAGTAGAATAAATCTGGGAACACCGATAAGTGTAACCCATTCATTTTGCACTTTACTGGGTTCTGAGGGAGAGAGAAATGTCTCCCAATGTCACAAAGATAATAAAAAAAAAAATCAAAAATGAAAGGTAAGTCTCCAAAATCCTATTCTTATGTTCTTTCCATTTCCTTATTCTGTCTCTCTTTCCTGATAGTCAACATATAAATTGCATATAATAATTTATTCTATCATGATTATACTTTCAGCATAAAATTTCTTTTTTCATTCATAATATTAACTCATTATTCACATAGTTGTCAAAATTGAGAAATTATTGCAATAACTTGAGGGGCATTTTAGAAGGAAATATTCCTGGGATCCAGAAGCAAGTACTATATAAGAGCTATAGTCCTAGACCCTGCTCTTTATGTTTTTCAAGATTGATACAATCTCATCAAATTACTCATGTTGATCTTGAACTGACTATGTAACCTAGGCAGGCCTTGAACTCATGATTCTCCTGCCTTAGCCTCTTCAATAGCTAGGATTACAGGTATACACCACCAGGCCCAGTATGAATTGGAGTTACACCAAGCATGTAGCATTTCCCTCAGGTATTCTTGATTTAATTAGTCTTTGGGTCACAATAGACTTGCACATTCTCCTTTGCCAATTTCCTTATACATGACACTTGTGAGATGTAATTAGTAAATTAATTATTTTCACTGATAAGCCCTTAACCTGGGGCATACAGCATGCTTGCATGGTTTCTAGCTGTAAATTTTACCCTTATCATATGAGATTTATTTTTATCAAATATAGGTAGTATGTCCCTGATTGAAATCATTGAATAAGTGATAATTTTTCAACAACACAATCAAGTCCTATGTTTCCAGAATGACTGCAACCTCCAAAATCATCAACTTACACTGTTATCTTAACAAATGGTGTACTGTTACCACACATGTCTTGCAAACCCAGATATCCATTTTTATTCTTGAAAAGATTACTGGTTATAATATTATGACTTTATTATCTCTTGCTAGAAAGTTTTTTAACGTATGTAACACTAGAGCTACTGATTCCCTTCCTAATAATAGGAATGATGGACTTCTAAAGCTAGCCCTCAGAAACCTCCTCCAGTTCCCTAGAACTCAAGGACAATACACACCACAAATATTTGAAAATAATGGATCAACACAATGTTCTTACATTTAAAAAAATGTATACTCAACCCTTTCCTCTTTCCAAGTAGTCCTTCCTCTGCTCAGTAACATGGGCACAGAGGAAGGCAAAGGGGGGAGTAATAAAAGAAAATTACAATCAAGCTACACTATGTTCATGTATTAAAATTCTGAATTAAAGTAAAATTTAAAAAGTATATAGTCCATATGAGCTTTCTCTGTCAAATAAAACTTTATGAGGAAAAAAAAATTAAAATAACCATGTTAGTCTCCTCAGTATCAATCTGTTTTTTTCCATACTTTTCCTTTTTTACTGCACTGTCTTCTCTTGATAGACATGATAACTTGACACAAAAGTGTCACCTCTCGTAGGAGCACTGGCCTTGAGCTGGGCATATACATGTTCAAAAACTGTGTAAGTAGAATCTTCAGGAAGATAACTGCTAATGGGATCTAAGTAGGAGTTTAGATGCTAGGTCATTGGAATGTTTTAGAATGGTGGGTTTCTTGGAGCAATCAATTCATGATAAGAGGACAGCCATTTCTTCATTTTTGAAGATTTATAGTGCTGTGCCCTCCTCTATAAAACTAAAAAACATATGATTTTTTTTTCGTTAGCTGTATTAACCTCACACAAAACTTTTACTAGGAAAGAATTCTGAAATTTTAATATTCTCTTTTACCAATAGTAGGAGGAAATTCTGGGAAATTCTTGCACTCATCCTTTTAAAATTCCAGGCTTTGGTCTTATTCTTCAAAATAAATGAGTTTTGGATTATTTTTTCTTGCCATCAAGAACTTTGTTAACTAGAAAAATCTAATCTTAACTCATCTCTCTGTGACTGTAATAGCTGATAGGAATAGATTTTGATTGTTTTCAATGTGTTGAATGAAGAAAGTATAATTAGTTAACTAGATACAGCAATACTGGGAAGCTAATATACCCGGTGTACCCACTCTGCCTTATTTCTTTACCAAAAATAAACTCTTCATATTTGAAGAGACAGTCTTTTATATATAATATAAGCCATAATGCCTTCCACATTCATACACAAATTTTAAAATTCAGTTGTTAACAACTCCAAGAAAGGAGTAGCCACAATCTATAACATGGTGTTGGTGAACATGGCAGTCATCAGAGCATTTCTTATGGTTGAAAAGGGATTCTCACTGAGTTTATTGTGCTTCTGCAAATAATCATGGTCTGCCTCCATTTGAAAGGAGCTGTGATGGATATACAAAATATAAAGATGAACAAAACACTTTTTATGGAGAGTGAGGGATGGAAGATAGTCCAATAAATCTACTAGTTCACTATGTAGAAGGGGTTCTTATTCCAAATGTGTACATTTGAAGGTAGGCTGGATTATGAAAGAAGAGCTGGAGGTAATGAAATGACAAGTAGTCACAGAATTTCAGCACCTTTGCCACAACAACCACATGGGGAATACCAGCATACCCACTGAGGAGGGCACCCAGCAGAATGGTTGCAGGGAGGAGGGAAAATATCAGACCAACAAAGTATTTATCCATGAATAGTATGTTATTAATAAAAAATAAAAAGAAAGACTGAAGTAGTATGTAAAGTAGTATGTAAAAATGTGTGGAAAACTAAGAGTCTCACTATTATTAGTTATTAGGTAAAAATAAAGGGTGGGTGAAGTGGGGACTCATCTCAGAGGTTAAATGCTATATCATAGGATGACATCCTCCTGCCAATAAACTTATTATGCAAATTTATCTTCTGCTTCCCCTTGCTCCAGCGCCTTCATGATCTTTCTGACTCCAGAAACTCCTTCATGATCTTTCTGACTCCAGAAACTCCTGGCTTCTGCTAGTGTGTGCTGGCTAGTTCCTGAAGCTCTCTTCATAGTATAGTCTCTTTCTTCCCTTATTAGATCCAGACCTTCCCCAGTAAGCTTTTATAAACAGACCCTGGTTTATAGCTTAATGGCCAGAATAGGAGGCAGGAGTACATCCTGAGAGAGATACAACTTAGCTTGCAAGGCAAAAAAAAAAAAAAAACTGCATAGCCTCCAAGCAAAAGGGATCACATCGTCTCTAGCAAGTAGAAATAAACTACTTAGGATAATGTAGGATTTCAAGATTTGTAGTGAATCAGTACAAGTGTAGGTGTTCCAATAGCCTAGTATAAGAGTCCTATTCATCCTAATCAGGGCTCAGCCTGACAAACAGATGTTCTATAGCTGAGCATTCCATCTACTCAAGACTTCTGAAAAGTTAATACAAAGACTTCTGGTACTCATAATTATATCTTGGACATAATCACTTTTTTGTCATTTTATTGCAGGAAATAGCATTTTGTTCACAACCTCTCAGAGTTCTCATGACTGTCACATTTAAACCTTAATTTGAAATGCATTATCAGCCTTTCCTTTTTAATTTTGTGATGAATTATGCCACTGAGCAAAAACTATCTGATTCCATTGTGTTAATTTGTGGTACTCTATACAAACCTTTCAAAAGCCCAAACAATATAACTTTTTCCCCTTCTACCAGTATCCCATAGTATTTCACAATTTATGAAGGTTTCACTACTTTTATGCATACAAGGATTTGTCAGTAATTCACACAAGTCTAGAGATGAACACTCTAACTGCTACCTAATCACCAGTCTAGTCAAATGCAAAATCCAGTGTTAGCTCACTTCCTTGGATGATTCCATCCCACATGAGCAGAGGTGCAAGAAAAACATATCTTGAGGAACAAATTTATATTTAGAAAGTTTATTGGAGAGCAACTTTGAGATCAACATTGGTGAAGAAGTAAAAAAAGGAAGGACTACACACAGAGAGGGAAGAATCTTTGAGATTGTTGGGCCCTGCCCTGTGTGAAGCCGAGTGGTTAGCCCAGCCAGTCTTGGCCTGCTCCCGGTGAGGCCTAGTCGAGCTTCCAGAGCCTAAGTAGAGTTTCGCGACCTGTCCTTGAAGTGACTCAGCACCTAAGCTGAAACTGCCTCCACCCAGCTGCTGCTGACGTGGTGAAATACTATTGGCCCTTATACCTTTCTCTCATCCCCTCTTCCCGCCCCCTTCCTCAAAATATATAAATACCTCCCCATGACAATAAACAGGGAGATTTTCCCACCTTAGATGGTCTCCGTGACTCAATGTGGTTTTTCTCCCCAGTGTTTTAGGGGGGATGGGTTTGAGTCACTGACACCCGCCTTCTCGCTCAGCCTCAAGAGAAGCGGCTGGCCCAGTTCTCTCTCTCTTCCGCTCTACCTGCCGGTGGTGGAGGGAAAAAGCCCTGGCATCTGGTGCCCAACGTGGGGCACAACAACTGGTGCCCAGTGTGAGGACAGAAAACTACCTGAAAAACTACGTGTGAGGATTCAAAACAGACTACGGACTGCTGACGTGACAAAGAAAAAATTCAAAATTAAGCTGACGGGCTAATTGTACTGCTGACGGGTGTATCCTCATAAGTTATGATGTAATCTTCATATTTAATATTCTAACCTTTACTTCTATAATCTGTGCTTACTTCAACTTCCTTTCTCTTTCCTTTCATTTCTGGTTTGCCGCCATTTCTAAACGGGTACATTCATGGCGGTCGCACCACGTGGGCAGACCTAGAGGAAACTCACCACTTTCTCTTTGCTTTCACTTCCGGGTTCTGCAGTGCTGCCATTTCTAAATGCCAGTTCATGGCGGACACACCACATGGGTAGACCTAGAGGAGACTTTAAATGTTTTGCCTCCTCATTTAAATAAAAACTCCGTCCCAAACTTCAACATCACTTGTTCCTTTCTCTCTCCTCTCATTTCCAGTTTTCCGACAGACAGCTTCTGCGGTGCCGCCATTTTTGTCCTGCCCCCTCATTTGAGTGGGGGCGCCATCTTAAAAGCGCCAGTTCATGGCGGACACACCACGTGGGCAGACCTAAAGGAGACTTTAAATGTTTTTGCCTCCTCATTTAAATAAAAACTCCGTCCCAAAAGACAAAACAAACCTCATGGGGAGATCTGCTCCCAGCTACACTATGTTTGATTTCATTACTATTGCCCTACTACTCCTACAGTGTGGCTCTTGGGACAAAACTCTTGTTTTAGCCCCATGGATTAATTCAGTCCTCCTTGCCTTAATTGCCAGCCTTAAAGGCTTTTCCGTGAAAAAGTTCATTTTTGCCCTTAACAAAAACTATAAAAAAAGACTAAAACTGACTTTTAAAATCTCCTTTCTTCCAAGACCACCACCCAAGCCGCCACCCAGCAACTATCTTTTTAGCTCTTTTCAGCCCCTAACTACTGCCTAAGACAAATGTGCTCAAACCCCTGGTGGAGGATATGGGCGTGTCAAAATTCTTCCACACTAACATTCTTCAGTAAACTCCTTGCCTCATACAGCTACTCCATGTAGCTTTCTGTGGATGTAAACTGTGATCAAATACAAGCTCAAGTTCCCCAAATGTCCCAAACCCAGGTTAGCTTTCCTCGCGGGCGTGGAACACAAGTCACTGGTCCGCCAGGCTCCGCCGACATCCCTGGGGGGAGCGGGCTGAATGGGACGGTCCTGAACAGCGGCTCCAGCCTGGCCCGGACACTGCCCCTGCCCCAGAGCCTCTGCCTCGCCCACACCTCCAGGCGTCACTTTTGTAAAAAACAAAACAAAACAAACAAACAAAAAAAAACAAGCCAGCCAAACGGAGAGGAGACAAATGGGCGGCTCCTAACTTGCTTTAAAAATATCTTAGAAACGGGCAGGCAGTCCACCATGAGGCCATGAGGCAAACCGCTGCCGTTCCCGCCCCTTACCTCTGGGCGCCCCCTCTATGCTCTTAACTGAGTGTCCCGCGGGGCCCAAAGTATTTACTTTAAAAATAAAAAATAAAAAATAAAACAGCTGGGGGCATTCGTATTGCCCTGCTAGAGGTAAAAAAAAACCTGTTTTTCAAGTCTATATGGCTATATCCTACACACCATTGTCCCACCCTTCACTGCCTTCCCATTAACATGGGACTAAAAAGATGGCTTAATGGTTAAGCGCTTGCCTGTAAAGCCTAAGGACCCCGATTCGAGGCTCAATTCTCCAGTACCCATGTAAACAATGGCTGGAGGCCTGGCACGCCCATTCTCTCTCTGCCAGCCTAGCTCAATTCATACTAAGCCCAACTAACTCAATCGGTAATACAATGTTGGCCTGGGATTAAAGTTTTCCCTAACAACTCTGCCCAGCTGGAGGGACAAAATTAAAAAACCAAAAAACTGTCAGTCTCTGGTTACTACAAAAGTTTAATGACAGCTAATGGTGGTTAAATTTAAATTGTTCTAGTCTCGCCTTACTATGCCTTATACCAATTAACTTGTTTGATTTTATTATTATTGTTACTGTTATTATAAACCTATTAAAAGCCAGGGACAAAATGTGATAATTTAAATATATGTCCCCAATATATTCAGTATCTTTTCTTCCTTGATTAATCATCCTAATATTTTATTATTATTTTAGGTCATTCCAACCCATCTGATCTCCAAGACCTCACTGCTAAATGCCTTGCCATTTTACAGGTGTCTCCAGAAAAGATTCAGACTGTCCCTCCCTTCAAAATTTTGGGCTATGATTCAAGCCCGCTCCCTACTTAAACAAAGAATTAACCCCATTTTTCTTCAACATCTCAGAGGCCATCAAAATTTACCAGGATTCCTCTCTAAAGGAAACGATTTGGCTGACAAACTGGCCTCTCAGCCTCAATGTAATACAATCTCAGAAGCTACACACTTCCACTTATTAACTCATATAAATTGGAGGTGCCTTAAACATAAATATCCCCATGTGCCAGTCAAGGACCTTAAAAAAATTGTCCAAACTTACACACTATTCTCCATTTGGAAAACTTAAATATATTTTTCTCTCAGTTGATACTTTCTCCCATGCTTGCTGGGCATCAGCACATGCTGGGGGGAAAACTAAACATGCTATTAGCCATATGCTTCAATGCTTTGCCACCCTTGGATTGCCAGATCAAATCAAAACTGATAATGGTCCCTGATTCGTAAGCAGGACTTTTATAGATTTCCTCCAAACCTGAAAAATCTCACTTTCCACAGACATCCCATATAACCCACGGGGCCAGCCATCGTGAAAAAATATCATCAAACTCTCAAGTCTCAATTACAAAAACAAAAGGGGGAATCTCTACCCCCACATGACCAACTAAAAAAGGCATTATTAACCCTAAATATTTTAAATTTTTCTAAAGAAGATAGACACTTGTCCCCTTTTCAAAAACATTGGACCTCAGCTGTCACCTACAGCTCCATCTGGGTCAAATGGAGGGACCCATTAACTGGGGCCTGGAAGGGACCAGACCCCCTCCTCACAGCAGGGAGAGGATTTGGATGTGTATTTCCTCAAGAGGAAAAAAGACCTATTTGGGTACCGGCAAGAGACTTAAAATATTTACCCCAACAAGGGGATGATAATAATCAATTCTCCAGGGAGTGTCCCACCCCTGAGAACTATGCCTCTGTTTCTTCCCCAGGAACAACTGAAGGTGCGGATGCTACTAGACCCAAATGAAGCCAGAAAAGCTCCAGAAAGATTTACAGAAGAGGAATCAGGACTTCTAAGACAACCTGCTGTAGACGAGATTACTTGGCTTTTTATCCCACCTTCTCCCTCCCCTTGGGCCCCTCCTTCTTCTTGCTCTTTACCCTACCTTCTCCCTCCCCTTGGACCCTACCTTCTCCCTCCCCCTGAACCCCTCCTTCTTCTTATCCTCACTCTCGGGCCCTATGTAATTAATAAGATTACACAATTCATTCACCAACAGCTTGAGGCAATTAAACTTCATCAGGTCAAGGCACCACAGGTTTGCGACTCAAAGACAATGGCTTTTCCACTTACTGGCTATCCACCTAACATCCCTCCCCCGCCCTCCATCGAACCAACAACGGGTAAGAACTCAGACAGGCTGAGACAACCTAAGACAGGGCGTGGTGTGGTCAATGGGCTAGAGGCATGGTGCTCAGAGATGGGTAAGATTCCCAGAGGGGAACAACCTAAGACAGAGGCCATAGCCATCCACCGTTCTTACAAAAACAAAAGGGGGAGATGTTGGGCCCTGCCCAGTGTGAAGCCGAGTGGTTAGCCCAGCCAGTCTTGGCCTACTCCCAGTGAGGCCTAGTTGAGCTGCCAGAGCCTAAGTAGAGTTTCGCGACCTGTCCTTGAAGTGACTCAGCACCTAAGCTGAAACTGCCTCCAACCAGCTGCTGCTGACGTGGTGAAATACTATTGGCCCTTATACCTTTCGCTCATCCCCTCTTCCCGCCCCCTTCCTCAAAATATATAAATACCTCCCCATGACAATAAATGGGGAGATTTTCCCACCTTAGACGGTCTCCGCGACTCAATGTGGTTTTTCTCCCTGGTGTTTTGGGGGGGAGGGGTTTGAGTCGCCGACACACGCCTTCTCGCTCAGCCTAAAGAGAAGCGGCTGGCCCGATTCTCTCTCTCTTCCACTCTACCTGCCGGTGGTGGAGGGAAAAAGCCCCGGCAGAGATAGTCCCCACTAAGAACTCTGCTTAATTCTATTAAGAAAATTGGAACTGGGGCTGGAGAGATGGCTTGGTAGTTAAGTGCTTGCCTGTGAAGCCTAAGGACCCCCGTTCAAGGCTTGATTCCCCAGGATCCACATAAGCCAGATGCACAAAGTGATGCATGCATCTGGAGTTCGTTTGCAGTGGCTGGAGGCCCTGGTGCACCCATTTTCTCTCTGTCTATCTGCCTCTTTCTCTCTCTGTCTGTTGCTCTCAAATAATAAATGAATAAACAAAATAATTAAAAAAAGAAAAAAAAAGTTGGAACTGGACAGGAGATTCGTCTCTCTTAAATGAAATCAAGTTTCTAATGTTAAGCATCTTGGGGAAAAGAAAATTATCTTATAGGAACCTCAAACTTCAATAGTGTTAAACAACAAGGAAAATATTGTTATTCTTAAACATTCTGTGCATGGATTCCTTACCTAACTGAGGACATTTCCAGCTAATAGTGATCATAGTGATCATACAGAGGCAGTTTTGGAACTTGGTTTGAATCTAGACAAGGATAAATGACCACATGAAAATGGATATTTTGGCTTTGTGTAGTTAATGTTGCTCTTTGAGGTCCACACATGCTTATTCATCATATAAAAATAAAAGCCATGTTTCAACTGCATGGAAGAAAATTAAAATTAATTCTTTGTTATCTATCACTTGTCCTACCATGGTGATAGAAGGAAAGTGACCTTTCCATTAACCACCAATACTTCGTGGCCAGTTCAGAGATGACAATGTGAAATAGTAATATTCTCAGGAGAAAAATGAGTCCAGGGGAACCTTTTCTTTGTATGCAAGTTTATTTCAGTATCCTCTTAGAAGTGCTAGATTTTAATTCATTAAGAATACTGGCTGGTTTGCAATCCCTTGGCAGGTTAAGGACCCATTTTTTTTTATCATGGCTACTGATAATAGCATTACTCTCTAGAGTTGTACCTTTATGTATTTGAGGCATAACCCAAACACAGATTTTCATATTTGCATTTATCCCTTACCATGTACTTCTAAACAGAATTTGGGGCAAATCATACTGAAATTTAAATGTGAAGTATAGGTTGTTTTCCCATGTTGTATGTATTTGGATGAGCATAAATATCATTGACCCTCTAAAATATGGGTCTACTTTAGATTATTTCTAAGATATATTCAAGCAGTGATGTCATTTAATATTCTTTGCTGACTTGACAACTGCTGAAAACAAATGAATCATGTAAGACAGGCCAAATGGACCTCATTTAATACTTGAAGATATCTAGGCATATGTTACCTAAACATTTTCTTAAGGTTGTAAGTTTAATTTGAAATAGAGTTGGAAGATAAAAAAATGGTATTTGTATTTTAAAATATTACACCCCCCCCCAAAGAACATGGCTAAGGTGTGGCTGTTTAGATGGCTTCATGGGTAAACAACAAAGACACTCTACCTAAACAAATGCAGAAGGCAAAGATATACAACAAAAGTTGTCATCTGACCTCCACACGTGTACAGTGGTATATGTATACCCACATAGACAAATGTGCACAGTGGTACATGTACACACAGAGAAAGAAAGAGAGATTTAAAAAAATAAAAATAAAAATGGCAGGGGCTAGAGAGTTGGCTTAACCGTTAAGATTCTTGTCTGCAAAGCCTACGGACCCAATGTTGATTCCCCAGTATCCACATAATCCAGATGCACATGATGTCTCATGCATCTGGAATTTGCACTGGCAATAGGCCCTGATGCGCCCATTCTCTCTCTTTCTCTCTCTCTCTCTCTGTCTCCCTCACAAATAAATAAATTAATTAAAATTAAAAAAGAATCTTGCAAACATGACTTTGATCAGTAAAGGGAATGGGATATATAAATTCTGTTTGGGACTCAAGACATGAAGGAGAGTGTCTCAAAACAGAGAGAGAAATAAAATGCAAAAGTCCAAAGTTTTGACTGTAGAATGTGGGCCAGATGTTTGGTTTTTCTGTTTGGAAAGAGATCTAACAAGAACTGCGGGAGAGACCTATAATCTAAATCACTGCATCTCTCAGCTTAGTACAGGTTGTTGCTTCTACCTTTATCCTTAATTTTCTTTCTCACTCACCAATCTTCTCACTCAAATTAAAGGTGTTAAAGTTAGGGATGTGTTCCATTCATTAGCAGTGACATAAATGCAACCTACTCGCTCAAGGGAAAAGCTCAATTTTTTTTTTTCGAAGGTCCATAAATAAGCCCTTGAAATGTGATCTTTCAGGAGCTTTTTCCTATGACTTACAAGATTTGGAAGAGTTATGTGATATTACAAGACCTCAGAGGGCACTTCCAAAGTACAAAATGTTGTGGAACTGAAAAGGATTTCTAAAATAATAATTACTATTATCATTTGAACAAAGCTTATTGCTGTGGTTATAATACATTCTGCATAATGACTATGTCTTCACAAGAGTTTTCCCTCCTCTATGTCCCTGTAACAATTTCTCTCTATAATGAATGAACTAGACTATATTGTGCACTGAAAAGAAAGCTGAACTCATCTAAATTATTAGCAATTCTTTTGTTCTGCAAATATCAAGAAGGAATTATTCTTGAATTATGTAATCCAGCCTCCTTCCTCATCATCTGCATTTCAAAGTAGAAAACAAATACCATCCAAAGTCCATAGATTCATATCACCTGGGTACAATACCCCAAACCAAAGATACCTTATAAGTTTAGCTATAGATAATTTATGTATTTTATAGCCACAGATACTATATTAAAAGTTGTACATTATATAATACATAAACATTTGTGTGTGTGTGTTTCACATTTTTACTGCTTTATTGCCAACTTAGCAGTTTTCTGAAAATGGATTTCTGGCAATTGACTTGATAAGGTAGGTGCCCTTCACACAGTAGGAGCAGAAACACGGACTTCTAATGAGTGAAACAATCCATGTTAATTGAGTATTCAGAAAAAAATTCTGAGGAAAGTCAATCAACTGAGATGGTAAATTGGTTGCTATGGAAACAGTTTTACTGATTTGAAATGAACCATCGCAGGACAAGAACAGATTTTACACAAGCTACAAGCTGGCAGTGAAGGAAGGGGGAAAAGCAACATGATGCTTTCTTTATTTGTTTCTTCTTTGGACATTAATAGGTAGATAGAAATGGCAATGTGTTCTTTATTTGCAGTTTAGGAAGGGAGATCTACCTCTTTATTAATAGAGTCAAGCTATTTTAATGGAAAGCAATTTTCTTGGCTGAGTTCTGCCATTAGTAATAAATGGATCCAATAAATGGATACAGAAAGAAAATATTCTGTGAGTTTTAGTGCTAAAGTTGTGCAGAATTTTCTGAAGGCAGTGGACAGGGAAAGAACAAAATATCATTGTTTTAATTCACACATGTTTAGAAAAAAATAATATCATTTTAGATGGTGTGCTTAGTTTTTCATAGTTCAATTTCATTTTGTTGCATTTTATGATTGGAGAACCAAGACCCAAATATTAGGATAATTGTATAAAAAGATAAATTTAGGTTCACTAAAATTATAGAATTTATTTGAGTAAATTTTGATTCATGAGTTAGGTAGTTCTACATTGTAGGCAGTTTGGGGCTCCAATGAGGGAATTCACTATTGAAAAAAAATCCACATTTATAAGGTACTCACAGAAGCAAGAAAAAAAAAGTTGGGGCTATAGTTATGATCTAAAACATTACCCAAAGGCCCCTATATACAAGGTTTAGTAAGTAGTTCATAGCACTATGGGTGGTCATGTAACCTTTTGGAGGTAAGTTCTATAATCTAGGTCAGTAGGGGTTGTGTTTCTTCTACTCTCTATGCTTCCTTGGCACCAGAAAGTGACCAGTGTGTCCTCTGTCGTGCATTCCTACCATCAGCTTCTGAATCCACCAACCAAAGTAAACCTTTTCTCTCTTATCTCAAATATCTTGTCACAGGAATGGAAGGCTGATTACCACCATGGCAAGTCTGTAGTTTGAGGCTAGGGAGTTTAGATTAAGAAAGTATCTGCATATAGATTAGTTGGGAGTCACAAAAATTGCTCTAAATTGAGCTTTTTAAAGCTTAATTACTTCGTGTTTAAACATTGTTAACCAGAGTGAATTAATAAGTGCTGACCTAATGCCAGAATTGCACATGGATACCACTTTGTAATTACTTAAACCATAGTTATTATTTCTGGAATTGAGAATGGTTACAGATCTTTCATTTATCAGTTGAGTGGCCATGTACATTCTCTGGACATTAGATTCTACGAATGTCTCAGAAAAAAATAGGGCTCATATTGGCTTCTCTGTGTATCTGATTAGTGGTTATGAAAATTTAATATATTTGTGTTCATTAACTATAAAATAATATGTAAGCCAATTGGCTTTATAATTTAAAATTTTTTTAATTTTTATTTATTTATTTGCAAGCAGAGAGAGAGATAGAAGAGAGGCAGAGAGAGAGAGAATGGGCATGCCAGGGTCTCCAGCTACTGCAAATGAATTCCAGATGCATGTGCCCCTTGTGTATCTGGCTTTCATGGGTCCTGGAGAATTGAACCAGGATACTTTGGATTTGCAGGCAAATGCTTTAACAGCTAAGCCATTTCTCCAGCCCCAAAATGGCTTTATTTTGTGGGCATGGTTACAAGTACCCTATACTTGACTTAATGTTACATTGTAAACATCTTGAAATTCCTACCAATTTTTTAGTAAGACATCAACATTTTTACTTTACTGAAAATCCCACAAATTTTGTGTTGGTTCGTGAATATATGATGTTATTGGAAAGCATTAGCTCCTTAAAGAGCAAGTACTATTTGTGGATAGTGGTTAAGAATCTGGACAGTTTCCTTCTATTTTTTTTTTTTTCCTTTCAAATAGAACTGAATAGAAAATACTAATGAATGAACTCTACAGGCATTCTTTTTGTCAATTCATTAAGTGATATCAAGGAAGTCATTTAAGTTAAGGTTGAGTTGATGTTAAATAATATTGAGTTAAATAGTAATTATGCCAAAGAGAAATAATTGTGGATCTCAATGTGTACCAAATTATATCTGACCTTGTTTAGAACATTTCAAAGGGAATAGTCATGAGTACATTTGTGTAGATGTAGGAGGAAGGAAGGACATCAAGTTTTTGAATATTGCCAGATACAACACTACCAGGAGGCTATGTGTGAATCATACACCACCTAGACTCCTTATTGTTTTCATGACCCTAATTATAAGATAGGAATATTTTGTGATAGTAGTGTCTTAAGGTACAATTCATCATGGCTTACTCCTTAAGTTTAAAAAAATATATTATAAATGACACCCTTTTAGATAGCTAATGCCTTCACAGAGAATGAAAATGTGTTTTGCTCCTATATGCAGCCTTATTATGTGATATCTTCATGTGAGAATTTACACAAAACCCATGTCCTTGGCTAGGTGTGGTGGCACACTCCTTTAATCCCAGCACTTGGAAGGCAGAGGTAGAAATATCTCTGAGTTTGAGGCCACCCTGATACTACATAGTGAATTCCAGGTCAGGCTGGGCTAGAGCAGGACTCTACCTCAAAACAACAACAACAATAAATAAATAAGTAAATAAAAAATAAATAAATAAGCATGTCCTTGAATCTACCTGTTAAAAATACAGAAATGGGGTCAGATGCTGGCTTGAATTTCTACTAAGAAATATGTGGCTTGTAAAATTGACCTAATTTTTAAATAATCTGGACATTTTTGTTCACTAACAGATGTTAATGAATTTCATGCAATCAGATTGCATTTGCTGATAGAAGTGTAAATAAGACTTTGGTGGTTAATCTTGACTGTCAACTTGACTGTGTCTAGAATCATGTAGGAGACAAATCTTGGACATACTGTGAAGAAGTTTCTAGGTTAAGTTAATTGATGTGGGAAGACACATCCTCAGCTTTCTTGGTGATCACAACACCAGAAAAAGGCTGAAGGAGATAAACACAGAGAACATCCAACTCCTACTAAGCCAGATGTCCAGAGACACAGAGGCTCCCAAAACCTCATCACTGAAGTAGAACTAAAATGATCCCAATGTGGCTCAGGGAAATTCGCAGAAGAGGGGCCAATAAGAGCCATAAGTTGGGGCATTATGCACAGAGACCTGGCCTATCCCCCATAACTCTTGACTACCCCCACAATGCATGACCCACATTCCTCATTGATGAGGGTCCCTTTGGAAGGGGGAGGACAGGAAGGAGGATAATGGAGTCATCAATATGAATATAAAATTAGCATAATATAAATAAAAAATAAATTATGAAAAAATAAACAAAGATAGAAACAAAAAAGCAGGAAGCTAGCTGAGCACCAACATTAATTTCTCTTTGCTTCCTGACTATGAACTCAATGTGACCAGCTAACTCTCACTCCTGCTGCCATGCCTTCCCTACCATGATGGACTATATCCCCTCCAACTATACATGAAAATAAATCCTTCCTCACATAAGTTGCTTCTTGTCATGTATTATATTGCTGCATCAGGAAAAGTAATAACACAAAAACTAGAGAAATTACCAATAAATCACTGAGGTATAGCCCAAATCCTCCCTCGTGTACATTGTTAAATGAAAAAAAAAAAGGTAACTGAATTTAACTGGAAAAACATTCTAAATTGATGTGGAAGTTGTAATTTTAGAGATAAAATTTTGAGTAGAAATTAAAAGTAATTGTAACATTTTTAATTTAATTCTTGGTTAAAAAAAAAGAGACTGCTATGTACATTTTTGCCTGTGTATGCTTGTGTGTACATATGTTGTGCATGTGTGTCTATGTATATGTGCATATTTTTGACTTCTCCTCCTTATGAAAAATATCTAATTGATAGTTGAGCTAAAAACAACCCTGTTGTGACCATCAGGTATGTGAAATCAACCATCTGGAATACTTTGACTGCTAACAGTAGCCTAGCTTGAGTCTAAAACACAGTGGCAGATGCATTTTCTATGCCTTTAGTTTTTGTGGATTACATGTGTGGCAAAATAACTGATTGGTAGAAATAAAGGTGATATAGAATGATCAGGTAGTTTATGAAATTCAACTTCAATGTCTTAGTTATTTTTTGCCCCAGTAATGAGCAATTTTAAATATAGATGGACTCACTTTGTACACACCACAATACATACTTTCCACACAAAATTCACTTTTCAAACAGTTGAATAAAAATGAAAATATTGCAAATAAGTTATCTTTATTGTCATGCTGTATTTTCAGCTGTCTGTTTTAATGCTGCTATGATGTAAATCTAGAATGTCTCTCACAGGCTTGTGCTTTGATTGCTTAGTCTCCAGTTTGTGGGGCTATTTTTGAAGACTATTAAGACTTAAGGAAGTGAGTCCAAACTGGTGTAAATAAGTCACTAGGAGAAGGTATTTGAAGGTTCTACCTGATTCTTACTTCTGGCTATTTTCTCTGTCTCCTGGTCCAACAAGATTTGTCATATGTTTCTGCTACCATGAACTTGGCTATACCTTCCCAGCATGATGGATGGAAATTTCTCTGAAATCCTAAGCCAACATAAAGATTCCCTTCCTTTAGTTGTTTCTGTCAGGGATTTTGTCACAGTGATGAGAAAAGTAACTAATAAAAATGTAAATTAATATTGACACTGTTAAAATCCTTTAAGGCGTTAGGATCACTGTGAGTTTGAGGCCATAAACAGTTCACATAGTGAGTTTAAGGATAGTCAGGGATACATAATGAGACCCTATCTCAAGTAAAACGGAAGGAAAAACAGGAAGAAGAAAGAGAAGAAAAAAGAGAAAGAGAATAGTCTATTCCTTGGGGACTTGTGCTTTTGTCTTGAGACCTTTTATGCCTTTTGTCCCTCTGGCTCCAGATTCAAGATCTTCCAAATAGAAATACTCTGCCTAGGATTGAATACTGTAAGTAGCAAAGCAGTTTTCATTTTGTTCTCTTTCATAGCTCCAGATTTCAGATTTTATAGAGTTATGTAATACATATGAATGAATCTTGCTATTTTGGGAATCTAAATGAAAACTAAATCAAATTTGCCCGGTAGATGTTTATCTGGAATGGTCAAACTAATGTGTTTCTCTAAGGATATTATATAATCATTAATCATAATCATTACAAATCATCTTTTCTTTCCAATGTATGTCTTTCTTATTGAAGAACATCATCTCCCCAAAGCTGCTTTGTGATTTAGCTCTGAAAGACAAACTCAAGTCATCAAATCTCCTTAAAAATACTTCTTATATACCAGGATGTAAAGATTTCTTTCTACTGTGTTTCTATTTAGTTTTTACCTAAACATTATTATGCTTAGGTTTTGGAATGTAGAAAGATTATAGCCCAAAGGTGTTAGAAAATTTAACATTTCATAACAGCTGCTCAAGTTTAAAAAAGATGCAATGAAATTGGATACCTAGTATTTCTTTTTCCAACGAACTTCTTTGGAAGTCACAATGGGTATTTATGACTTCATCGAAAGTTGTTTCTAACTCTGTGATTCTTACACTTGTAGAATTCTAAAAATTCTGAAAGAACCTTGTTTCTGAAATTCACTATGTTTCTCAGGAACAAATCTAGGCCATGCTGCTTTCTTTCAGAGGCTAACCTTTCTTCGAGAGTCTAAAATAGACAAAGTATTTCTAATGTCTTCTCAGGGTCCAGAAATTCTCTGGTATCCTCCTCTAGCTATCAGATTGCAAATAAGGATCCAGTGTAGACCTTTTTTTTCTTTACTTTTCATTTCTATGGTAGCATTTTCCTTTACAGAAGCTACTCAAAATAGTCTCAGACTGGTGATATTCCAGTACGGGACTAGATAAGCATTGAAATTTAACATTTTGAAAACATTGTAGTCATGCATGAAATGACAGAAAAACTGATTCTAACATGTAAATAGTTTGCAAAGGATGGTTTTATAGCCCTACTCTGGTAAACTGGATTTTTATCACAAGTACTGGGATAAATCTGTTAATGCTCTGAGGAAACTTATTCTTCCTGCATAGGAGCGTTCTGGCAGCACAAAGGAATAGTGGTAAAAATAAAAGTGTTGATCCCTGGAGTATAATTCACTCAAAACATGGTACATAATGTTGATATGGTTTTCTAAAATATGAGACAAAGCTGGTGCAGTGCAACCCAGTTATTTGGGAGGCTGAGATGGGAAGATAAAAGCCCAGGATTTAGAGACCAGAATAGGCAACATAGATTCCAATATCAAACTACAAAATAAAAACAAAATTAAATAAATAAATGAGACAAATTATAGTATATTACTTGAGAAAAACAACTGAAGAAACTACAAGGTTAGTGATATATCATGCAGTCTTATGTGAACTTTTCTTCCTGTTACAAACAAGCACATGCACTTGCGCATATACACGTGTGTGTGTGTTTGTGCATATAAATCACTTATATCACATTTTAAATCCAAATTGTACCAAATTGAGTTCTTCTCAACTTAAAATTGACTTTTAATGTTTGTATTTATGTAAATATGGGGATGTGAGACTAAGTATGGGCTATGGGTGAAGATAGGAGATCACAAGAGAGGAACAAGAGGTGATGAGAAGGGAGGAAATGATATAAGGAAACGTGGTATGAAAGCAGAAAGGAGGCTAAGTTTACCAAAAAGGAACAAGCAGAAGGGCATAATGGAAGAAGAGAAACAAACTGCTTTAAAACAACATTATGAAGGATAACTTTTATATTCTAATAGAAAGAAAGAAGGAGCTGAAAAACAAACAAATGTCAAGAGGCCAGCTGTGGTAAAGAGTGAAGTATGATTTTTCACTGGAGCCAAGTGCTCATCTGACTGCCATAAACCAGTTCCCCTAAAAAATGAAAGGCCATTTCAAGAAAAAAATATATGCATTTTTCTTTAGTTTAAGACAAGATAAGGTTTACAGATTTCTGATGCTGGTGATAAGAATAGATTGCTTCCATGGTAGCTATACCTGCTTTGCACAGAGAGTATATCAACTCACTTTTCTGTTTAGCTCCATGGAGAAGCAAGGACTTGAACAATTTTGACTCTTCTTTCTTGGACTGGCAGTAATTTCCTTGGCCAAATCTACCATGAACCTGGAATGAAATGGGTACAATATGTAGCTAGAGCTGAAATTTATTAAGGTTAGTTAAACTGTGTTAGCTCAGTATTTGCTAAGATTCTAGTGAGGTGTTGAAAAGGTTCCTTCTTACTTTTAAAACTTAAGTTAAAATAATTTGATTGGGTTTTATCCAATTTGGGGAAAGTAAAGTAAATATATTTTTTCTACTGTGGTAATCTCCTAGATGGTGGAGGGGGAGTACAATGCTCATTTTTATCCCATGCCTTCCTCTCTGAATGCTGTGTACTTTGCTTTGTTTTGGTCCTTTGTGCCTGAAAAAGAACAGGCAGGATAGACTAAAGATAAATGAAGACTCACAGGTGCTAGAATATTACTTAAGAAAACTCATGTCATCTTCCAACAAATCCATTTCAGCAACTCTGTTTTGAAATTATTCCTAGAAAGTCTACTTTTGTGTAAGAATCAAGTCACTACAGCAGCAAAGCCATCTACTGTGTTATGAACTTGTCAGGGCAGTGTTCTAGTAAAAGTATGTCTAAATATGCCAATAACAGAATAATAATCAAGGAGGTCATAAATGAACTGACCCACATTTGAATTGGGTTCAGAAACAGAGAGCCCATAAAGTTCTCATCTGAACCACAAGCAAGATCATTTGCTCAAACATGAAGCTTGTATCCATTTTGGTACCCAGGCTTGTTTTGCTCTACATATATAGAAGGCCTTAAAAAACCCCTATAGCTATTTTCAGTGTTCTTGTATCAGAGCAAATGGTTCTTCACAAGAACCTTAAGTAGGAAGAAAAGGTTATTTCCAACATGAACAAAAGCCCAACCCTGGAGATTCTCTTTCCCCATCAAGCAAATATTTTAAAAGAAATGAAGTAAAGATTCTAAAGCCCCCAAACCATGTATCAGTACTATGTATGAAAATTCCGTAGGAAGAATGAGGTACAGAATCTCCCAGTATGCAACGTTTTAAGGCTTTAACAGTTTGGGTCCATGTCTAGGAGTAGCCAAGTCTAGAAAGTCAGCCAACTTGGCTTTCTTATTTGACTTTATTAATTTCTCAATGTTCTACTTTTCTTTGTCCTATTACTTCTTTGGCTTTGACCCCTTGTTTTGTCTGCTTTAGTAACTTATCTTTGTGGGATGCATGACCTTTGGCTACTTGTTTGGATATTAATACATCATTTTCTTGTCTTCTAGCTTTAAGTCATAATTTGTGGCTAGAGTAGTCTCATTATGTGTTCTTCCTCTTTTCTCTTAGATGTTCTCTTGAATTGACTCATGGATCTTCTCTTATTAATTTTCATCCACAAACTTGAATTGTAGCTAAAGAATAGGGATTCTTGGTGTTGTATTATATTCTGCTAGGCAGTAGTAGAAAGATAGACTCTGGGCTAATAATTATCATTTTCAGTTGGCTATCTGCTGCTTTGTATATTTTGGGTTGAATCATATTTTACCTTAACATCCAATAGTCTTGTATAACATTAGAACTTTATTTTTAAATTTTCATTTGTTTGTGGTGTGGTACATATATCCACATGCACACAAATTCACACATGCCCTCACGTGTGTATGTGTATGGGTACAGGCATGCCAGAGCCTCTTACTGCTACAGATGAACACAAGACATGTGTTCCACTTTTTGCATATGGCTTATGTGGGTGGCTTGGAAATTGAGTTCAATAGGAAGACTTTGCAAGGAAGCACCTTTAGTCAATGAGCCATCTTGTCATACCCTTACATCAGGGCTTTAAAGCTACAAATGATTAAATTATTTTCACAGAGCTTATCTTTCAAAATATACAAGCCAGTTTTTAATTAGACTTTGTTAACTTTTGTTTTTATGCATTCCTGAGGGCAGTCAGAAAACATCCATGTAAGACTCAAATTAAAAGCATTAAACTCACTCATAAGGACTGCCCTGTCTTCATCCTGATACACCAACTGTCAGAAATATTCACCTTATATAGAGTGCTTACGGTCTACACAATTTAGCCTATGAATTCTTGACACAGCTGTCATTTCCCTATGTGAATGACATTTCTTCTCTTTCACAATCGGAGCTTCATACTGTCTCAGAATTCATGACATCCAGCATGCAGCTTTGAATATGATAGAAGCTAAGTTGATTGACATATAATACATAATGAACACTGGAGATAAAAGCAAAGTTTTGGTGTGCCCCTTTCAGAAGTCATTCATATGGATTCTAGTATACATTCATCATGGAAACACTCCAGAAAATAGAGCAAACTAAACTCTCTAGCCAGCATTTCCTCTCTTAGATATATAAAATGAGGAGTTTCAGCAAAGAATGAATTGTGATAAAAATGTTTTCTTGCCAAATTTAAAACCTTAAGTCTTTCTGAATAGAGTTTGACAAACTCATGACATATTTATGCTAATTCATATTCTTGAAGATTATGTCACATGTGCTGGGATCCTTTACCTTATAAACCAGTGTATTCCATATTTGGTGCAAAATCATGGTGCTTTTATGTTTGTGCATAGTACTTTTCCTTTTTTATAAACAGACTATTAGTATTAATATTACAGTTTAGCATAAACAGTACTTTTGCTTTTTCTTCTATTTAGAGATAAGTGGTCAAATGAATATACTGCGTTGTTGCAAGCACACTTATTTTATTTCTGCTTTATTTTTGCATTTCATGGTACATCAACAGAGGGCTCAATGTGTAAAAGACTTGTGGACTTTATATATACTATATTCAAAAATTGCCATGTGGGATTCATTATGCTACATTGCTGGCACCTCATTTTTCTAGATAAGATTATTCTAGATAAATTTATAAATGTGATGGTAACCAGAGGGAAGTTCAACTGCTTCAAGGTAAAAGAACCAATCTTAACATATGAACAAGAGCCATTTCACAAATAGTGTGATTAGAAGAGCACTGATTAAAGATATTTTATCAAAAATTCTAAGAACAGACTTTGGAGTCAGATAGAGCAGAATTTGTTAAACATTTTTTCAGTGTCTTTCTTATATGATTTTAGCTATGTCACCAGGGATTGATGATGTAGACCTATAATACAAGACACTTCGGAAACTAAGGCAGAAGGATAGCAGTACAAAATGGCCAGCCCTTTTGCTACATGGTGAGTTCAAAGCCAAACCAAGCAACTTTGTGAGACTTCATCTCAAAATAAATTGTTCTAAAAGGGTGCTGGAATAAAATGCAATGACAGAGTGTTTGTCTACCATATATAGGGCCCTATTTCAATCCTAAGTACTGCAAGAACCCAAACAAGCAACCAATTAAACAAAACCATATCTTCCCTTTAGTATCCTTATCTCTGAAATAGAAGAGAATGAACATACTATGCTTGAGAATTAACTAAGATAGTAACAAATACTCAGAGATGATTAGTTTCCTATCCATTCTCTCCTGTCCTCTTACAAGATCTAAAATTCATTAGTTATATATTCATCTAATTGTAGAAGTGACAATGTGAAAGAACTCATACTTACGAGTGCAATGCCCTTCAGAAGGGCAACACATTAAATAACTGTATTTCAACACTTTAGACATTAATCTGTGGAGCCCTCAGGGAAAGGACCATATACTTCTACTGAGTATCAAATGGCTTGCACGACTGAATATAGGAATTGCTTCTAGGGGTGGATAGAACCAAAGACATTGCAATGATGGGATACATACACAACAGAGGATGTCTAAAGATAGAGGAAAGAGAGCTCAGCAAGGAAGAATTAGAATCCAAAAGGTAAATGAAACTACTTTTAAATTTTCCCAAGATGAGGCATTGGTAGAAGGCAATGCTTTCAAAGTGAAATGTTAAAATTGTTCATTTAGATGATTAAAATAATAAAAGGAACCTAACATAATTATGCTTCAAGTACATTTCTATGTACTTCACTATGATCTATCTACTCATTTGTTGTTAGAAACTACTCTCCTAGGTAGGAGGTGCAGCCATCTTCATTTCACAAATGAGCAAATAAGGCATTGCACAATTTACTTCCCAAACACAGAACTAATAAGTAAAGATGCTCAAATTGAAATCCAAGCAGTCAAGTTTTAGAATGCATGCATTTCAACATGGAGCAACAGTCAGCTTTGTTACTGTTATGCCCGAGAGAAGATTTAACATCTTTAATTTTGTATGTTAAGGGGAAAGAATTAGTATATTATTAATAAAATTCAACAAACTGGGAAGTAGATTTCTGGGTTCTAACATGAGTTCTGTGAGCTGCAGAAGCCATTGATAGCTAATTTTTTTTTTTTTGTCTTCTAGACTTAATTTGTTTGACAGGTCAACTGATGGGTTGGAACCAAATAATTTACCACTGCTTTCAGTTCTGGGTCTATGAAGCATTATAATATGTTGGAATTTTTAAAGTTATTCAGAATTTTATTATATATTTACTCTGAAAATGGTTCATGTGATCTGAGTAACAATTCATCCTAATCCTCTCTCAGCTACAGAATTTCAGTGGGAGTTGTAACTTTATTTCAGCTTTGGAATATATAATTATGATAGGCACATGCTGTTGATCTTGATTACCATAGAAACACATTGAAGTTTTTCTCAGAGCTCTCTTGATTTTTGAATCTTTTACTAGTGCTTTCAAAGAGAAAAACCATGATGGTCTTCTTACTTATTTTTATTTTTAAATGGTTCATTGACCAAGAAGAATTGTTACCAACAATATTGGGTAATGTAGGATAAACCCTTCTGCACCCCACAAAAGAAACTATAAATGAGCTGCTACACATTTAATTAAATACATTTTTTCTCCAGCAGCAGCTTAACTTAAATGGAATTTTTGGCATCATAAATTTCATGAAACAGCAGTAATTTCAGCTTCGCTTCCATTCTCTTGGCAGGTTTTTTTTTTTTTTTTTTTTTTTTTTTTTTTTTTTTTTTTTGTACACGTGGCCTGGAAGAGGTATGGCTATGTTCTATTTAGATTGATGGAGGAATAGGGACATTTGATTGAATGGCTGAACTAATGCAACCACATTTCCATTTGACACAGACATATAACTCTCCTTGTTTATCAGCTGCAGTACCAAGATTTGACCTTCTGCTTTCAAATTTTAGTTCTCAAAATGTGGCTGCAAACTTTTCCCAAGTTCAACTCTCTTTTCTATGCACCATAGCACTTTGCTCTATCTCTGTTAAAGTGCTTATTGAATTCAAGTTTGCTATATATATATGCAGACCTTTTCTGCTAACCTAATGAAGTAGTTATCTTCTTGTTTCTGGGACAAAACACCCAACCAGAAGCAACATGTGGAAGGGAGGCCAAGAGTATTTAGAGTTTCAAGGGGATGCTTCATATCAAGGAGAGCATGGCAGAAGTAGATAGCCAGGAATCATACCTTCAAAACAGCAGGCAAAGTAGAAAGAGACTCAACCTGAACTAGAGTGAGACACTACCTTAAAAAAACAAAAAAGTAGAAAGAGAGCAGAGCTTGACAAGTGTGGCTGGGCTATAACACACAAAGGTCCAACCCCAGCAACACACTACCTTCAGCAAAGTTCTACCTGCTAAAAATACAACAAATTTCCCAAACAGTACCAGCTGAGGATGAAGTATGAGGCTTACTATCTTACACACACACACACACACACACACACACACACACGAGGTTATCAGGTACATTTCACACTCAAACAACCATATGTAACTAATCTAACTTCCTTGTGGATAGGAACCATATCCCTTAGGGAGTATGCTCATGAAGTCTAGAATATAATTGAACATAAAATCGGTGACTAATGCAAAATAGCTGAACAATGTAATCCTGTCAAATTTATGAAGCTGGTCATAATATATCTTTCTTCAAAAACAATGTACCTATGGAAAGAAAAAAATATTTATTTATCAATATCTTATTATTTATTTATTTGAGAGAGAGAGGTAGAGAGAAAGAGTGAGAGAGAGAGAGAGAGAGAGAGAGAGAGAGAGAGAGAGAGGGGAGAATGGGTGTGCCAGGGCCTCCAGCCACTGCAAACGAACTCCAGATGCATGTGCCACCTTGTGCATCTGGCTTACATGGGTCCTGGGGAATAGAACTGAGGTCCTTTGGCTTTGTAGGCAAGTGCCTTAACCACTAAGCCAACTCTCCAGCACTGAAAAATTTATTTTTAAAGACACTCATTTTCTTCAAATTACAGAATAATGTTGCAGTCATCTTCACATTGCTGGAATCAAACACCCAACCAAAAGCAGCTGGTGGGATGGCAGGGTTAATTTTAGCTTATAGACTTGGGAGGAAGCTCTATGGTGGCAGGGAAAAACGATGTCATGAGAACAGGGTGGGCATCACCTCCTGCCTAACATTAGGTAGACAACAGCAGAAGAAGAGTACAGCAAACGTTGGCAAATGGAAGCTGGCTACAACACCCATAAGCCTGCTCACAATAATACATCACCTCCAGGAAGCTCCAATTCCCAAATTGCCAGCAGATGGGGACCTAGCATTCAGAACACTTAAGTTTATGGGGGACAACTGAATCAAACCAGACATTAAACCAAACATTAGGCTCTAATGTTTGTGGGGTCGAATTTACCTTTATGCTGTCATATAGGATTTTGCCAATTTATAAAAATATGTTGCTTGGAGGAGAAATACTGATCTGTCTCTAGGACATATTGGATCTCCAGTTTTCTCATTATGAATGAAGGGAACATGGAGGGTTACAGTTTGAATACAGCCAAATGTATCACTAACATCAGAAAATGCCAAAATTGAAGGGAAAAGACTAAGAACAATGGAAGAAACTTTTCTTCCATTTTTTATATAGAGATTCAGAATTTTTATTTATTTTATTTTATTTTAATTTTTTTGTTTTTCGAGGTAGGGTCCCACTCTAGCCCAGGCTGACCTGGAATTCACTCTGTATTCTCAGGGTGGCCTCGAACTCACTGTAATCCTCCTACCTTTGCCTCCCAAGTGCTGGGATTAAAGGCATGCACCACCATGCCTGGCAAGATTCAGATTTTTTTTTTTTTTTTTTTGGTTTTTCAAGGTAGGGTCTCACTCTGGTCCAGGCTGACCTGGAATTAACTATGTAGTCTCAGGGTGGCCTTGAACTCTCGGCAATCCTCCTACCTTTGCCTCCCAAGTGCTGGGATTAAAGGCGTGCACCACCATGCCTGGCAAGATTCAGAATTTTTAATAGCAGTAAAATCCATCATTCTATTCAGGAAATCTATCTGACAGGTAAAATATGATTAAAATAAGTTTGAGGTTTCTCAACAATAAGTCTTTGTAATTCTGTGGGTCACTATTTAGGGCAGCATAATTGTGATTATCTGAAATTATTTGTTAAGTTGAATTTTGCTCATTGCACAAATGTGTAAGACCCCTCTGCCCACAATACTTCCACCTGTAACCTTATTTTGAGCTGACATCTTTATAGAGGCAATCAAATTAAAATGATATGATTTTTGGTGGTTACTAATCCATTTGACTGGCATCTTTATATAAAAATTGACATTTACTTCTGGTCAAGATGTCATCCACCTTACCACGCTTTGCCTTGCAGGGAAGGAAATCCAAGATCTTTGGGGTACTTAGGGGTTTGGAGATTCTATTAGACCTCCAGTGGGAGGGTGCAGAGGAGCAAAGATGGGAATCTGCTGATTCCCATGCTGTTGGGTAGGACACCAGTCCCCCAAACCTTTCAGACAGCCTTCCTAGCCACCATCCTAGACACCATCCCATCTGCAGTCCCTGCCACTGTCCCATTCACCCCTTCCTGCACTACCACAGGTTAAGTTGTCCCAGGCCAGCAGATTAACATTTCCCCTCCATCCCTGGGCTTTCCCACCATCAGATCCCCATCTCAGCCACAGTTCCAGCCTTCATCCCAGCTGCCTTCCCAGCCGAGGTCTCAGCTACCAGCCCAGCCATGCCCTCCTGCACTACCACAGGCTAAGTAGTCCCAGGGCAGCAGACTACTGTTTCCCCTACATCCCTGGGTTTTCATGCCATCAGATCCCTATCCCAGCCACAGTCCCAGCTGCCATCCCAGGGGCCTTCCCAGCTGCAGTCTCAGCCACCATCCCAGCCTCCCCCACCTGCACTACCACAGGCTAAGCAGACACAGAGCAGCAGGTTAGGTTTTCCCATCATCCCTGGGCTTTCTGCCATTGGATCCCCATCCCAGCTGCATCCGCCATGCAGGCAATGCCCACCCAGGCCAGCAGGCTAGCATTTCCCTCTCCATCCCTGAGCTTTTGCACCACCTGACTGCCATCCCAGCTGTGACCAGGTCATATTGCACATCCTCAGGCAACTCAGACCCAGGCCAGCAGACTACCATTACCTCCTCCCTACATCCACTTTCCTCCCACTTCCCACCACCTGGACCACTGTCTATACCACTTCATGTATCACCTGACCCACAACAGTCCCACCTCTCTGCCCCACTGTGTCACAGGACCTGGCAGTCCAATCCACCCTGCTACATAGTCCCCATGGACTCTGACCTCACTATCCCATCCCCTCACCCCTCAGCATCATAGGACCATGCAATCCCATCCTCCCCACCTCTGCCACCTACCACAACACCAGTATGCTGTGATACATTCCCCCTACCTCTGGCCACCTGACCACTCAGTCCCATACCCAACCACCTACCAACAAGCCCCTTCATCATGTGCTCTGGACCCCACCAGAGGCTCACTGGAAACTTCTGTCTGAGTAGAAAGGCCCCATTGCCATCAGAAACCTAATTGAGGCAAACATTAAAGGCAATAATCACTGAAGACACTTCAAGGATAAACTACAGCTCCCTCCTAAATTAAGTTTCCTACACTGTGATGGGCAGACCACTGTGCAAAAGGAATTACATGAAAAATCAATTACAAGTAAATCCAACAAGGTCACCCAGTTGTATATTGGAAGTCTCTAATCATAACATAGAAGAGAAAACAGAATCAGAACCCCAAAATGAAGACACAAGCAATGCATCCCTGGCCAAACAATTGGCAGAATTTGCAGAACATCACCAAAGGGCCAATAATTGTATGAATGCTGTCCTTGATAGATTATACCTAATAGAAAAGAACCAGAATGGATTGCAAAGACAGTTAAATGATCTGAAGGAGGGTGAAGAAAAGAGGACCTCAAAAATCAGCTGGCTGAGATCAATAAAGACATAAATAAATGCAAGGATGAATTCCTAGAAGCATTAAGAACATCAGAAAATAATGTGAAAAGGGAACTTGACAGAGGGATGGACACTATACATAAAAAGCTACTAGAAAATACAAACAAAATTGAACAAGTCCAAAACTTAGAGTCACCACTGTGCAGGACAGAAATTCAGAACTGAAAGACAAAAGAGAAGAAACAGTTTGTAAGTCCAAAGGTTTGAATAAGTTCAAAAAATTTTGTGAACATAACATGGGGGAACTCTGGGATACCCTTAAACATCCCAACATTCGGATCATGGGAATATCAGCAAGGGAAGAAATTCAGATCAAAGGCATGGGGAACTTATTCAATAAAATTATCGAAGAAAGCATTCCCACCCTCTCAAAAGAAAGGTCCTATAAAGTTACAAGAAGTGAACAGAACTCCAAACAGACTGGACAAAAGGAGAAATTCTCTAAGACATATTACCATTAAGACTCTAAACATCAATAACAAAGAGAAAATCCTAAAAGCAGCTAGGGAGAAACAACACATTACATATAAAGAAAACTCCATCAGAATTACTTCAGACTTCTCAATGGAAACCCTTTAAGCCAGAAGGGTCTGGAATGGAACACTGCAAAGTCTAAGAACTCATGGTTTCCAACCCAAACTACTCTACCCAGAAAAAGTATTCCTCATAATAGATGGTGAAAGAAAACTTTCCACGATAAAACTCAGCTTTACAACGATACAAAAACAAAGCCAAACCTACAGAGAGTACTTCAGGGAATTCTCCACACAGAAGAATCAAATAACTAACCTCAAGTGCCTACAAGAAACAGATCATAATAACCAAACTCAGAGAAGGCACAAAAACTACAAAGCCCAAGAAAACAGCAAACCACATATACCACCACAATGTGGCAGGGATTAAATCAAACCTCACAGTTATTACCCTAAGCATTAATGGCCTTAATTCACCCATCAAGAGACATAAGCTAACTGGATGTATAAGAAAATTAGACCCCTCAATCTGCTATCTCAAGAAACCCACCTCACCACCAAAGACAGACACCTCCTCAGAGTGAAAGAGTGGAAAATGATATTCTTATCAAATGGAAATAAGGAACAAGCAGGCATTGCTATACTAATATTGGATAAAATAGTCTTCAAACCAAAAGTAATCAAAAAAGACAAAGAAGAAGACTTCTTTCTTATCAAGAGAATGATCCAGCAAGAGGATTTCACAATCATCAATCCTTATGCACCAAACATAGGTTCACCACAATTCATAACACAAAATCTACTTGACAACAAAACACAAGTAACCACAACACCATCATAGTTGGGGACTTTAATACTCCACTATCAGCAATAGATAGACCATCCAAACGGAAAATTAACAGGGAAGTAAGAGAGCTCAACAACACTATGGATCAATTAGACATAATGGATATCTACAGCACAATCTACCAAAAATCCACAGATTACACATTCTTCTCAGCAGCATAAGGAACCTTCTCTAAAATAGATCATATATTGGGGTATAAATCCTGCATCCATATTTTTAGGAAAATCAACATAATTTCCTGCATGTTATCAGACCACAATGCTGTTATGCTATAAAATAAAAACAAAAGATGAGCCAGGAATCCAACCAGCTCCTAGGAACTTAACAACATACTTTTAAACAATAAACGGGTAATTGATGAAATAAGAAATGAAATTGAAAATTTCTAGAATCAAAGGACAATGAGAACACATAGGGCCAAAACTTATGGGACACAATGAAGGCAGTCCATATGGGAAAATTCACAGCACTAAATGACTTCATAACAAAGACAGAGAAATCCAAAATCAATAATCTAACCATACACCTAAAGGCATTGTGGAAAAAAAAGAAGAAGAAGAATCCAACCCAAAAAGGTCCAGACAGCGAGAAATAATTAAGATCAGAGCAGAAATTAATGAATTAGAAACTAAGAAGACAATTAAGAAAATTGATGAAAAAAAGAGCTGGTTGTTTGACAAAATAAACAGATCACAACAGACATAAGTGAAGTTAGGACAATCATCAGGACTTAATTCAAAAACCTCTACTCCACAAAACTGGATAATATGGAGGAAATGGAGAATACCTGGACACATACTACCTACCAAAGCTAAACTCAGAGCAGATTAATCTCTTAAACAAACCTGTCACACCCATTGAAATTGAAAAGGTAATCAATAACCTCCTCAAAAAGAAGAGTCCAGGACCAGATGGCTTCTCAGCTGAATTATATCAAACATCCATGGAAGAACTCAAACCAATTTTTCTCAAACTGTACCACATAATTGGACAACAGGGAAAGCTCCCCAACTCCTTTTATGAAGCTAGTATCACGCTAATATCAAAACCAGGCAGAGATGCCACAAGAAAAGAAAAATATAGGCCTATTTCCCTGATGAACTGAGCTACAAGTATCCTGAACAAAATCCTCACAAACCAAATTCAACAACATATCAAAAGCATTATCCAAGTTGATCAAGCAGGCTTCATCCCAGGAATTCAGGGGTGGTTTAACATATGAAAAATTGTCAATGTAATGTCCCACATAAATAAGCTTAAACACAAACACCATACGATCATTTCAATAGATGCAGAAAAGGGTGGGAGAGACACAAAACTGTATGCAATGTAACTGGTACCATAAAATCTCTACCACACCCTCCAAGGCTCAGGGTCCATTGTGGAAGAAGGGGCAGAAAGAATGTAAGAGCCAAAGGAAGGGTAAGACTCCTTACAATGCAGTTGTCTAGACAGAAATTGGCTTAGAGATTCATGACCTCACAGTGCCTAGTAATACCTTCACAAGACCCTCATAATAGGAGAAAACAATGATGACATCAAATTAAAAGAGAGATTAATGGAGAAAGGGAGGGGATATGATGGAGAGTGGAGTTCTGAAGGGGAATGGGGGAGGGAAGGGAAATATCATGGTTTATTGTCTGTAAGTATAGAAGTTGTCAATAAAATTTTTAAAAAAATTCTATATCCTGAAAGACAGACTAAAAGGCTGAACCTTCATCAGGTCCTTAGGAGGAACACCTGTATCAAAGGGCCCTAGAGAGGTTATGATGAAGACTAATCTCAATCTTCTACTGTTTTTCTTTCTCTCCTTTTTATGTCTTTCTTTATTATATTACCTATCTTTTTCTTCCTTCTTTTTCTTTGGCACTGGCCTGTAATTCACAATACCAGGGTGTGTTTAACATCCACAATGAATTGTTGATCAGAGAGACCTACAAGGTCTCCCATAAGAAGAGAGATTTCTGTCAAAGCACTTGATTACCCACCAAAGGTTAATGGTAAGACCTTACTGCCAAAGACACCATAGTCTGTTGATATGGAACATGGAGAGACCTGGCTGGAATATGGAAGAAAGTCAGTCCCCAGACAGTTAGCTTGTCTAGTGCCAGAAAGGTGCTACATGAGTGACTGGAGGAAAATGGCAACATCTGTCCAAACAACATGTGGTCTAAGCTACTCAACAGCAAGCAACCTGATACGATGCTCACCCAAGTGCAATAGTGGCACACAGCCATGGTGGGTAACTGACTGTTCTTGAATTGGCTAACAGATCTGCTTAGTGGAATGGAACCCATAGCTGAAACTGGGAAACAAGTCAGAATCATATCCAAAAAATGAGTTCTCTCTCCAATATCAAGCTCCCACAATCTTGGGCTACAACAGGGCCTACATCTATTATATCCTCTCTAATAATGATTACCCCATTTTTCTGGTGCTGACTTCACTCTCTGTTGAAGAATTTGCTTCTCTTTTTCAGATGGACACAGAATCTGAGGAGATAATCAGCCCTTCACATCCCACCAGGGCCCAGTTGAAACCATAGAGTAATTGGGGAAATGAGCAAGAGTTCTGCTTTTATCAGCACAAGGGTGAAGGAGATAGACACAAGGAACACTCAACTCGTACCAAAGCAGAGATCCAGAGACATAGAGGGTCCCAAGACCTCATCACTGAAGTAGACCTAAAAGAAACCCAACATGGCTCAGTGAATTTCATGGAAGGGCAGAAAGATTGTTAGAGCGACAAGTTTGGACACTATGCACAGGGACATTGTGTCTTCCCTATAATTGATCGATACCCCCACAATGAATGATCCACAATCCACATAGAGATAACTAACATCCCCAATGAGGAGGGTTCCTTTGGAGCAGCGGGAGGACAGGGAGGACGCTAAGGATGGTAACAACATGTGCTGTTTACCCACTGAGTATGTACATCACTAATAAAGAAAAAAATTGACACTGAGGTAAACATGCATAGAAGAGAGTGAAATGTGAAAACACTTAGAGGAAGATAGTCAGCTACAAGCCCAGGACATGGATCTGTAATAGATTCTTCCTTTGTGGACCTCAGAAGGAACAAACCTTACTGACAGTTTAATTTCTAAACATCTAATCTCATAGCTCTTAGATACTAATTTCAGTTAGTTAGAATATTAAGTGAGAGGTACCTTGCCAAGGCATTGCTACGAAACTAATATCCTCTTACACTACAGAAAATCAATGAAAAATTAGACCTCATTTAATCATTTACCAAAATCAACCCAAAGTATAGTAAAACCATAAATGTAAGACCTAAAACTATGAACAACTAGAAAATATAGAAGAAACACCTCAAGAAATTGGAATGGGCAAAGATATTTGGATAAGACCACCAACAAGTATATGAAAAATTACTCAATATCAGCAATCACCAAAGAAATGCCAACTAAAACCACAATAGAAATCACTTTACTCCAGTTAGAATGACTACATTAAAACAAATACCACATGAGTGTTGGCTAAGATAAGAAAAGAGAACCCATTGATACTGTTAGGGGAAATATAAATGTAGTAAACAGCTTCTGATGCCTGAAATGAACTTCCAGACCAGGCACAGTTATGGTAGAAGGAATTTATTGAAGCTTATAGATCCAGGGTAAGTTCCATAATGGCAGAAGAAGCTGGCCCTACTTTCACAGGTCTAGGCAGAGAGGGAGAGAGAGAGAGAGAGAGAGAGAGAGAGCCACAAGCCAAAAGTCCAAAAACTACACAGCACACTTCAGGAACTCCAGGTGGAACTAGGCACTTTGCATATCTTTAGATTGGAATTTCAAACCCACCATCACACCTTAAGATCCACCCAGTGACACCTCCTCCAGCCATGTGGCTGCAGATCCAAACTACAAACTGATAAAACACTGAATATATTGGGGGGAATTTATTCAAACTATAACAATAAGTTAGTTATAGTCATTGTGGAAAATGGTATGGAGGTTACTCAAAAAGTTAAAAGTAAAACTAACATATGATCTCACAATACCATGAATTGATATATATATAAAATGTAGTGAAATTAATAGATTGAAGAGATAATTGCATGTTCATTGCAATACAATCCAATACAGACAAGAAATTGAAACAACTTAAGCATCCATCAACTGGTAACTAGATAAAGAAAAGGTGGTAAAGATGCCTGAACAAATAATATTCATATATGAGACAAATGACGTCTTGTCATTTTGTAGCAACACTGGCTGACATGGAGATTATTATATTAAGTGAAGTAAGTCAGGCATGGAAAAAGAAATACCATATAACATCACTAATATGTGAAATCAAAAACTTTGACCTCATAAAAGCTAAAAATATTTGTTGAAGTGGTTGAGGAAACAGTATTCAATGGGTACTAAGGCATAGTGAGATATGATAGTTGTAGCCACAATAGAATGACTACAGATAATGGGGTATTGTGTATTCCAAAAAGCTAGAAGAAAGGAATTTAATGCTTTCACCATAAAGAAATGACAAATGTTTGAAGAATAGTCATGCTTACTCTGACTTGAACATTACACAGCTGTGAACTTCATAAACAGATACCCAACCATGTCATATGTGCTCTTGCAAGAGAATGTTCCCATGAAGATTAATTATGAATAGATGATTTTGAGGTCTGTTGGCATCAGAAGACAGCACTGGAATAGTTAAGTGTTTCTTGTGAAATGGATGGCAGTAGTATTTCTTGTGTTGACTATTTGGAATGTGATCTGAGGCAGACAGAATTCACTCCTCCTGGTTGCATTTCTTTACTTAACATTACAGAACCAGTTCTGGGATCACCTTTCACCCACCAAAGGACACCAGAGAAGATGGTATATTATAGGAACACTTCTTGTAGAAATGGCTGTGATAATTGCATTGAGAAAATATGTGTTCAGCTCTTAGAGAGTCCCCATTTATCAACATGATAGGCTGAGTGACAGATGAAGGGTTTCTATTGCTCATTGGCCTGATCTTCTTGCTGTCCCCAAGCCATGTCATTCAGTTGTTTTCTGCCAACAGTAAATATATTCCCAACTTCACCTAAGAGTATGTGGATGGCATAGATGGCTTGTATACAAAAAGCAAGACCAAAAGGAGATACCAAGGTTTTCAAATTCAAGAATTTGGAGACAATTTGGAATTTATTGATGAAGAGAAAAAGTCAAGCCCACTTTTCTTCAACAAACATAACTTGATATGTGTGCACTCAGAGATTTTATGTGGCAAAAATGTAAGATATAGGGAATTCTATAACAGAATTTTCTGAAATCTGGCAGTATCAAATTATGTTAGCACACTGGTGCCTCCACTGCCAAAGGCACTGGTCCCTTTACATGGTCTGATACCCTATCAGGTCCCTTTCAGTGCAGTTGCACTCAGGATTATCCATTCTGATGTTGCCCCCACCCACATACTACACACAGTGAATGTCAGCTGGGTTGGCCTTTGCAAGATTGTAGATGACATGAGAGGACATACAAGGTGGCCCATCCTGCTGGCCCAGAACCCAATATGTGACTTTTTGGGTCTGGAATCTGTAAAGGCATTGACATGGAGAAGCAGTTGTACCACATCATCACCCTTCTGCCCCCAGAGGACAAGTACTGTCAGCTGTCTGCTCACCAGGGCTGTTTCCATTTTACAGTATATCTTTACAAGTTAGCATGGGTTTGAAGGGACAATTCCTTATGTCAAGACAGATGACAATTTTAAACTTCCTGGAACTTTAGAGAAAATCAGACTAAGAGAAGCTAAGGGAGATGCACAGAAACTATACCCTAAGCCCAGGTTTTATCAGAAAAGAAACTGAAAGCTCCCATTAAGGAGAGGGGCTTTTCTACCAAGAACTTTGTCTTGCCAGTCTGCTGCCAACAAGCTAGGTAGGGTTTAATGGTATGGATGGTATTCTTACGGACAGGAGAAGGAGAACACACTGCTCTAGTAAATAGTTTCACACTTTTTTCCTTTATTCATTTTAAGTAATTGTTTTTTTTTAATTTGAATTTTTATTTATTTATTTGCATGTGGGGATGGGCATGCAAAGGTCTCTTGCCACTGCAAAGGATCACCAGGCACATGAACTACTTTGTCCAGCTTTATATGAGTGTGGGAGAGTCAAACCTTGGCCAGAAGGCTTTGCAACCAAGCAGCATTTTAACCATGGAGCCATCTCTCTGGCCCTTTTAAAATATTTTTTTTTATACAGAGTCTCATGTAGCCCAAGATGATCTCAAACTCCTGATCCTCCTGCTCCTACCTCCCAAGTTTTAGGACTGCAGGTATGTGCCACTACACCTGGCTTTAAGTTTTACTCTTTAAGCTACATAGTCTAGAACTTGGCACTGGTCTGCTTTATGGTTAATCATTCAATTAATATGGTGTGTCTTCTAAAGATATTCACAGCAGTAGGGAGAGTGTGTACACCATGAAAATAGGAGGAATATAGTCCTTTCCTCAAGAAGTTCTTCAAGGACTTGGTTATTGGAATGAGGATAAAATTAGTAAAGCCAGCTTTACAAAAATTTACCAGGAAGGAGTTGGTGGGGGAGACAGGCTGACCCACAAGATCTGTACTAGGTAAGAATATACAGGCCTCTGTAGTCCTTGTCAGAGTACTGAGCAAACTGGAGTGGACACTGGTAAGGGAGCAACTTCCTCAGAGCCCCATGGACTTGTCCACCAGGGTGACGTGGTTCTAATGTCCTAATAATTTAATGCTGCCTGATTTCTCCCAGTCACATGGGCTAAGAACATTGTATCAGGTCTGCTACTTTGTTATTTTTTTTTAATTTTTGTTTATTTTTATTTATTTGAGAGCAACAGACCGACAGAGAGAGAAAGAGGTACAGAGAGAGAGAGAGAGAGAGAGAGAGAGAGAGAGAGAGAGAATGGGCTCACCAGGGCCTCTAGCCACTGCAAACAAACTTCAGCTGCATGCGTCACCTTTTGAATCTGGCTTAGGTGGGTACTGGGGAATCAAGCCTCGAACTGGTGTTCTTAGGCTTCACAGGCAAGCGCTTAAACACTATGCCATCTCTCTAGCCCCTACTTTGTTGTTTTTAATTCAGGTTTTCACTCTAGTTCAGGATGACTTTGAACACACTATGTAGTCCAAGCTAGCCTTGAACTCATAGTGATCTTACTACTTCCATAGAGCACTGGGATTAAAGCTGTGAACCACCAAAAAAGTGGTACTTTTTCTTAGGAAAGAAAACAATAAATAATGTTGTCAGTGCCAAGTGAATAGTCCAATGGCTTTCATCATGCCAAAACATGGTGAAACATACTCAAATAGTTACTAGAAATACAAGAATCAACTAGTTAGAAGTTCCCTATATGGTAAATGGATATTATTTGATCACTAGTCATATAACAAAGTTGTCAATGTACAAGGCACTCTTTACCAATATTTTTGAAATAAATACTAATTCTTGCATTGTTATCCTCAAAAAGCTTATTTTTATCCTCTTAATAATTTTAGCCACTATACTTGGAATTATCCCCTCTTATTTTCTCACATAATATTTGAAAAATTATATAAACACAGATAATTTACAAGATCTAGCTTTTTTGCCATTTATACTGCAAAACTTCTCAAGAACATGAACCACCCCCCTGCCTCTATACCACTATATTAACTTGCTCATTGTGGCTGTTTTTTTTTCTTTTGTACACACCTTAAGGTACCTTTTCCAATCTAAGTACATTCTTTTTACTATTGGTTTTATATCTCTGTTTTGAAGATTTCTTTTTTTTCTATTTAGTGAAGGTCATGTCATATTTTAGCACTGTAGTTTACTTAATGGCATTGAGGGAATTGAATATTTATATATCTCATCAGTGTATTCTTGTTTCTTAAATTCATTAAATCACTCATTTATTAAATATGTGTTGATTGAAAGAAGCATTCTTTGTAGATTTCAGGAACCAATCATCACATCCAGAATACACACACACACACACACTGAAAAGTATGACATATTGTATGATGTAAATACCCAAAATAATATATTCATCTTCCTGGGACAGTGCGGTTAACATTATAGAGGTAATAACTAATTTACAATTGACCTTCTGGTGAGAAATTCATTTAAAACTAAGTTAATTTGAGATCAGAATGAATTTTCTGATAGAAATAGTGTTATGAATGATGGTCAGACTGCATGTCAGCTCACAAAAATTAATCCATATTGTAGCAATTCTAATATTCTTAACTGCATTGTAGACTTAACCAGCTTGTTAAATGAATATGTATTAGGAAAATAGATTGTTATAGTCAGGTTTGCATTGCTGGTAGAAATCACCTGACCAAAAGAAATTTATGGGAAAAATGCTTTATTTTGGCTTACAAGCTCAAGAGAAAGCTCCATGATGGCAGGGGAAAATGATGGCATGAGAAGAGGGTGGGCATCACTCCTCACCAACATAAGGTACACAACAGCAACAGGGAAATGTGCCAAATACTGGCAAGGGGAAACTGGCTATAATACTCACAAGCCTGCTCCCAACAATACACTGCCTCCAGGAGGAATTAATTGACAAATCTCCATCAGCTGGGAATGTAGCATTCAGAACATGTAAGTTTATGGGGGGACACCTGAATCAAACTACCACACAGATTAAAGAGCTATAACTTAGGACAGATGGACTATGTCATATTTCTGTATTCACACCTACATTGGATAACTCTAGAAGTTAATGGGAACTTGTTCTTACTGTTTTAGAGACAATATCACCAAATATTATCTTCCAACTTGTTCTTAGGGATTCAAGGGGGAAGCGCCTAGAACTCCTTAGCTGATGGTAAGGGTAATAGCTTTGTGGTGGATGTTGTGTCAATAAATAAAGAAAGGCATTGTAGCAGGCTGTTGCAGTCAGCTTCTTGATGTTGGACAAAACCCCAACCCCAAAAATGTTATGGGAGGAAAGATTATTTCAGAATTACAAATTTTAGGCCAATGCCATCAATGGCAGAAGAAGCTAGCTCAATTCCATAAATCCAAGTAGAAAGACATCGCCAAACAGCTAGCAAAAACCAACAAACATGAACAACCAGAACTCCAAACTGATCTCCACATACCTTATGGCTGCACTTAAGATCTAACCTCAGTGAGATATTCATTCCTGAGCAGGGCTCCACCACTGGAGACTCAAGTTGCAAGCCTAAGTCAATGGGCCATATATTCAAACCACCATATTCTGTCCTGGGCACCCATAGACACATGATCATCTCACAATGCAAATTTAATTTAGTCCAACTTTAACATTGTTCAAAAGTCCTAAGTGTCTTCTGAGATTTAAGACTGTCTCTTAACTATTAGTTCTGTGAGATCAAAACACAAGTTAGGGGCTGTAGAGATGGTTTAGAAGTTAAGGCACTTGCCTGCAAAGCCAAAGGACTAAGGTTCAATTCCCCAGGACCCATGTAAGCCAGTTGCAAAAGGTGGTGTATGCATCTGGAGTTTATTTGCAGTGGCTGAAGGCTCTGCCATGAACATTACCTCTCTCTATTTGCCCCCTCATATAAATAAATTAATAAATAAATTAATATTTTAAAAAATACAAGTTAGGCCAGTCATGGTGGCACACAATTTTAATCCTAAAACTTGGGAATCAGAAGTAGGAGAATGGCTGTGAGTTTGTGGCCAGCCTGGGACTACACAGTTCAAGGTCAGCCTGGGCTAGAGTGAGACCCTACCTCAAAAAAAGAAAAAAAAAACCCACAAGTTATATACTTCTAATACATAATGACACAGAGTAAACATTCCCATTGCAAAAAAGGCATAACAAGGAGACTAGCCCAAACAAATAATAACCAGAACATAAGGCATAAACATAAACAAAAACAGTCAGAACATAAAGCATAAAGCATTTGTAGTTCAAGTAAAACATTCATAACTAGTGACAAAGGCCTCTGGATTCCAATTATACCTCTCTAGCTAGAAGTCATTTCACAGTCCTGGTATATCTAAAACATTTTTGGGTCTACACTGCAAACCATAGCCCATCTTCATAGTTCTATATAATGGCTTTACTTGGTCTCCAACACGTGAATTTCAACCCTGTTCCCCATGTCACATCTCAGCCTCAACCCCAGTTCAATTTCATATAATGGCCTTTTAGGGCTTCCATACTAGGGATTTCAACCCTGTTTCACATGTCAAATCTCAGCAGCAGCTTCTGGAACTGTGTGAAGCATAGTCAACTTTGTAAATTGGGGAGGGAGGGACTAAATCTTGACCTTGATGAGCAGGATACTCCTTTAGAATTATTCCCTTTAAATTATCTCCTTGCAAAAGAATTTGTATCTTCTGTATTTGAGCCTTTCCTGGGTGAAATTCACCCTCAGACATCTTCTCCATTGCCCCAGTGCAAACAGTTGTCCCACTGTTAATGGTGGTAATCGACTTAATAATGGCAGCTTCAGTAGCCTAAAACCAGTCTCTATGTCTGTAACTTCAAACTTCAGATTTGCTTTAATTTTTCCTCTCATAAACCATACCTTCTTTCATATCTTTCTCTAGGCATAACCATCCATAAATTTAAAATTCAACCTTGCTTAATTTCTTAAGAATTTATAAGAATGAAGCCAACGTTTCCACAAGTACCCAAATTTCAACAAGGTTGTCTGTTTCCCCTTTGAAAGTTCATCAACCAACGCAATTCAGTTGGGATTAAGCATTTTCAAACTCTTACCAGAATAACCCATAAAACTTTTCTTACCACACTGTGAGGCTTTTCTAGCTCCAAGTACCAAGTTCTTCCACATTCCTATGGTACACAAGTTCAAAAAGACCAAAACTCAAATGGTCAGATTCACCACTGAAACAACCCCACTTCTCTGGTACCAATTCTATGGTTCAGTCAACTTCTTGATGCTGGACAAGCACCTAACCAGAAATAACTTATAGGAGGAAAGGGTTTATTTCAGGCTTGCAAATTCCAGGCAAACACTATCAATGGTGGAAAAAAGAGTCTCATTTCTATAGATCTAAGCAAAGAGAGATGAATAAACAGCCAGAAAACACCAGCAAGCATAAATAGCCAAGAACAACAAAATACTCTTCACACACTTTAGGGCTGGACTTAAGATACACCCCCAGTGACATACTTCTTCCCAAACAGGGCACCATGTGCTGGAAACTCAAGCTCCAAGCCTGAGTCTCTGAAGCCATACATTCAACCAAACCCACAGGCATTCCTTCAGCAGTGCTAATAATGGTAGTGGTAATCAAGAAGATGGCAATAGTAGTGTCATAGAAGAGATACCAATATATCCAGTCAATATGTGGACTCTTCCTATGTATAACTAACTTGTAAATGTAAGGCCACATATGCCTATAATATACTTATAATTTTGAATAAGCAATTTGACCCCTTTATGCTTTAGTCTATACATTTTTTAAAAACTATTTTATTTATTTGCAAGGAGAGAGAGATAAAAGGAGAGAAAGACAGACAGACAGAATGGATATGCCAGGGCCTTCAGCAATTGCAAATGAACTCAAGGAACATGTGCCACCTTACACACTTGGCTTATGTGGGTCCTTGAGAATTGAACCTGGGTCCTTTGGCTTCACAGGCAAGTACCTTAACCACTGACCCATCTCTCCAGCCCTAGTCATTATCTTTTTAAATGCATATAGTGTTTTCTTTTGAAGAATTGTGTTGTCATAGTTACATGATAGTACCTGGCTTGTGTGCATTGCATAGGAAATGTCAAATTAATAACTCCAAGCACAGTCTGCTGGGAAAGAATTGATGGGTTTGTGTGAATTAAGTTGATTAAATGAATATTTTTCTTTGTCAATGAAGCCCACTGAGCTATTAAGCAACTGTTAGAGGAAATTAAACTACCTGACAGGACTTAGTCTTTTAAAATTTATATCAAGTGATATGTGTTATTCTGTGCTCATATATGCTTTATAACTGGCCATCAATTCCTTTGTAAATATATATTCATATTTAAAAATAACATGTTTAATTACTAGCATTCAATTTTAAGGGTAATCATATTTTACTTTACTTTTTCAATTTGTACACATTCATTCTTCTATAGTCCTGAAGAATATTGCCTTCTCCATTATTTTTAAACCATGAACAGTATCTCTCTCATACTTGAAAATCTTTTACAGGACCAAGTAACTTGCTGCAGGCTCTATAAATTGGCCTCCTTTAGAGATATGATCAAAAAATCTTATCTTTCAAGATGTCCCTGTCAATGCAATAGGAACTCTCCTAGAGCTCACTGTGCAGAGCATCTCTAAGATTATCTCTACCTATCTTTCTTTGAGTTCACCTCTCTGCATTTGAACCTTTTAACTCTCCTTTCTGTGAACTGACACTTCAAGGCCAACATCTCTGTTTCTTATTTTTTTACTATTTATTTACATGCTGAGACACAGAGAGAGAAGAGACAGAGAGAGAAAGGGTACTCCAAAACCTCTGCCACTGTAAATGAACTCCAGATGCATGCACCCACAACTTTGTGCATCTAGCTTTACATGGGTACTCAAGAATCAAATGTAAGCCATCAGACTTTGAAAGAAAGTGCCTTAAAGATTAAACAATCTTTGCAGCCACCAAAATATTCTTGAACCTCCTTCTTTCTCTACTATATTAGAAGTATAATTTAGTAGCAACACATGTTCTAGTTTTGTTTTCCTAATGTAGTTCATATACAACTATTAACCCTATAGAAAGAGTGAGTTTAGTGTTCCCATGATCAATATCCCATAAAAATTCAGTATGGAACATATGAACTTGTAGTGGCATTTGATGGCATAAATGGAATGAAACATACTGATCATGTTTTTTATTTCTTGACTGTTCTAATACTAGACTGCTACTGAGAATGTTTTGAAAGAAATTATTATAGTCTTCATGTTATGCCATTTTTCTATTTTTTATTTTGTAGGGATTTTGGCTTCATTATGTTTTTCTTCACTGAAACGTTAGTCCAGATGGATTAAATCAGAATAAATAAACCTTAATAACTAGAGGTCTCTCATTTTATTCTCATATATTCCATCTATTAGCTAGTCAATTTGTTTTCAGTGTTAAACTATACTAACTCATTTTCAAAATCAAAATAAGTTCTTGGGCTAGAGAGATGGCTTAGCGGTTAAAGCGCTGCCCTCCTAGGCCTAAGAACGCTGGTTCCAATTGCCAGCGGTTCCAATCTCCAGGTCCCATGTTTAGCCAGATGCAGTGATGCAAGGGTGCAATGCCGCACTTAACCACAAGGGGGTGCACACATCTGAATTTCGTTCACAGCAGTTGAGAGGCTGCTGGCGCTCCCATTTCTATCTGTCTTCCTCTCCCTCTCTCTCTGTCTCTCTCAAAAAAAAAAAAAAAATAAGTTCTGAAGTCAAATTTAGGAAAATTCTAGAAGATGATTTTAATTGTATCTTCCATTCTTGTTATAAATTGTTGGAGGATTCATAGTTGATAAATATTCTGGTCATAGTGATTGTTATAGCACAATATGTTACCTTGATCACTTTGTTTCCAAACTATACCTTCTACAATTAGAAGTTGTATTCTTACCATTAATCAATTCTATTCTCATCTTTGTTTCTACTCACAATTTGTTTAAGAATAGAGTCAAGTTGAAATACTTTGAGAAACCAAAGCAATATAAAATTCATTAGTAAATTACAGAACGTTTTTTTTCATAACTTATTTGTATTCAACATCCTGTGAATTTTTAGGGAAATCTGTAGAGGCTCACAGCTAGAACAAGGACTAGACCACTCACCTGGCCAAATTATAGGGTAAGTCTAAATCACAGGAATCAGGTAAGATGGCAAACTGTGGTACTTTCCTGGTTGGTTCACCATCAAACACTCCAGTAAAGTTGGTAAAATAAAGAAATAAAACAATCTTGTCCAATGCTTCACAATCTTTACTTATACATTAATATCATCTTCCCAGCTTTTAAAAAAGTGATGCTGTGGGGGCTGGAGAGATGGATTAGTGGTTAAACACTTGCCTGTGAAGCCTACGGACCACAGTTTGAGGCTCAATTCTCCAGTACCTATGTAAGCCAGATGCACAAGGTGGCACATGTATCTGGAGTTTGTTTGCAGTGGCTGGAGGCCCTGGTGCGCTCTCTCTCTCTCTCTCTCTCTCTCTCTCTCCCTCTCTTTTTCTTTAAAAAATGCTTGACTACCATGACCTAGTGTGGTACTATGAATGCATGTACTCCATAGACTCAGCTGTTTTATTAAACCTTATTATTTGGGACTTTAGCTGCCTAGAAAGAGGAGGTGTCATTAGGTAGGAGATCCTGGGTTTCCAGCTTTAAGGAGTGTTTGAGGGAGGACCAAAGTTCTAGCCCAAAGGTGCAAGAGAGCAGTTTTAGCTCTGGGGTCTTGATGCTGCAGTTTGCATTTGTTGCCTTTGGTGTTTGCTGGCTGGTGATGGTTTCTCTCTGCTTGGACATATGGAAGCAGCTTCTTCCACCACTGACGGAACTTTGCCCTGAATCTGTAAGCTTGAATATAAACCCCTTCCTCCCCTAAACTGTGCCTGATTTCAATGTTCATCCCAGATCCCAGGAAAATGTAGCTGCCTATAACAACCAACAATGCTCTTATCTCTGCCTTTCTCCTCAAGTCTATGTCATAAAAATATACATCCATGTGTGTGTGTGGCTTTTTTTTAACTTGAGACACAGAGAGAGAGAGAGAGAGAGAGAGAGAGAGAGAGAGAGAGAGAGAGAGAGAGAATGGGCATGCCAGAGGCCTCTCAGCCTCCATGAACAAACTACAGACTCTTGCACCCCTTGTAGTCAAGTGCAGCATTGCACCCCTGCATCACTTTTACCATCTGACTAAACGTGGGACCTGAATAATCGAATGGGCATTCTCGGGCTTGGTAGGTGGGTGCCTTAACCACTAAGCCATTTCTCCAGGTCCCCATGTCTGGCTTTTTATGTGAGTCCTGGGGAGCTAACTCAGGACCTCATACTTATGTAGCTAATGCTCTTACTCATTCATCTCTCCCAACCAAGTTTGGCTGTTCAAAGCACCCTTCAAAGGGACTCTTGTATAAAGTCAAGATTGAAATCCATTAACCTAACAATTCCTGTGATAGTCAAAACAAAGACATTAAGCATCCTAAGTATGAAGGAGGACTAGGGTCAACTGTTTGGATTGTGAAGTTAGATCCAAAATTAATGTAGAGAACAATAAGCCTTATATTCTAGTTGAAGGGTCAAGAACCCAAATCAGCAACCTAATTAAACCAACTGGATAAATGAAACAGGATGTGATATAAATGATCTGGTAATGATTAATGGTATGCACTTTAAACAGCTACCAAGCTCAACGTAGTTAAAAATCGGTGAACAAATGAGGAGGTTTCTGCAGGTTTATTTACAATTAGACTTTGTGTTCAACTGTTACTACACTCCTAGCCTGAATGATATATTTTTATGTGGTAAATTGTTGAGAGACAGAAAGAAGAGAGAAAATTACAAACTCAGAAAGAAGTAAAAAATAATGTATTACTAGTATCTGAAATACTGGGGAGAATTTCTTTCATTGAGTCAATAAATATCAAATGTCTACCTTATTCCAGAACTTATATTATCTACTTTAGAGGAAACTGAGGGCAAGTTATAAATAACTAGCTACATTGAAGTTATCATACTCATCATAGTTCATTAAAATGTTAAGGTACAGGCTGGAGAGATGGCTTAGCAGTTAAGGTACTTGCCTATGAAGCCTAAGGACCCAGGTTTGAGTCTCCAGGCCCCATGTAAGCCATATGCACAAGTTGGTGCATATGTCTGGAGTTCATTTGCAGTGTCTAGAGGCCCTGGTGTACCCATTCTCTCTCCCTTCTCTCTCTCTCTCTCTGTCTCTCAAATAAAAATAAGTTAATAAAAATAAAATAAAAATGCTTTAAAATTTTAAGGTAATTACATTTACAAGAATAGAGAATTGGTTGCTGAAAAGGACTGAGTAGACAAGAACTAATATATAGTACACAATGCCAGATACTTCTTTCTCTTTTAAAAAATTGTACCCTTTATCTGGAATTCAGAGTGTTTCACATGACCTAATTGAGTAGATTGCAGTCATATCTATTTGCCCAATCATACCAATTCACACCAACCTTTTCACATGGCACATGGGCATTTTTCCTCAGTTGTTTTTCTTTTTCTTTTTAATTGTTCATGGTAGGGTTTCACTCTAGCTCAGGCTGACCTGTAATTCACTATGCAGTCTCAGGGTAGCCTCAAACTCATGGTGATCCTCCTACCTCTGCTTTGTGAGTGCTGGGATTAAAGATGTGCATCACCATGCCCAGCTTCAGCTTTTTTGTTTCTAAGTGCATTCCTCGATGATCACTTACATTAATAAATAACTTCTAACCACTATGTTTATTTTTCTTTACACATTGACACTTAGAAAAGTGACATTAACATCAGACCAAACTGGAGGAAAGTAAAAGCAATATAACATAAAGAAACAATGTCTTTCTTCCTTATACCAGAATCTTTGCAAACAAATGTAATATATTTGAAAAGTTTCTGGATATACAAATGGGAAGTCGATAGTTCAAATTTGATATTATTAGTGAAGGAATTCAAGCCTGATACTTATTTCCATTTCCATTAGAACAAAAATTGTTACCCAAATGATTTTCCTTAGATGTGAAAATAATGCTACTAGCTAATACAAGAGATACTGTATTAGCTACTTTCTCATTGCTATAATCATATACTTTAGGAATGGTGGGTTAATTTTGGCTTACATTTCAAGGTTACAGATGATGGTGGTAAAGAAAGCATGGTTACAGGAACTTGGGCCAGTTGGTCATATTGTTCACATTTAAGAAGTAGAGAGCAATGTATGGTAGTAGTCAGTTAGCTTTCTCTCTCTCTCTCTCTCTCTTTTTTTTTTTTTTTTAAATCCAGGCAAGGACTGAAGCAGGAATGATGCCTGCTACCTACAGTTGAGGCAATTCTTCCACCCTCAATTTAGCCTAGTCTACACAATCACTCACACATGCCCAGAGATTCATTTTCTAGGTTACTATTGATCCTTCCAAGTTGCCCATCAATATAAATATCACAGAAACCTTTTCAACAAACTCCATATTTGCCCCTCCGTACAGTCTTATTCATATTGCTGATTAAATATAGAAATTCTATGTATTGTTTAATGGTGATTTTCCAAGAGAAACTTTAATTCAAATTGCTCATGGATCTTGTCTAGGGTTTGTTAAAAACCTGACTTCTAAGGATAATTTTCATAGAAATGACTATCTCTTTTAATGTTCCTTTATCATGAATTATTCCATTGAAAATCTAGAATGATAAACCAACCTATAACTCTGGTACAATTTTTTAAAGTCATAGAGAAATTAAATATTATGGTATTAGAATGTATATTTGCTATTATTTATAAAATACATTGATGTCATTTCAAATATAGTTTCCAAATTTCCAATAGCAATATTTTTTTCCTTTTGAACCACTCAGAATCAATAAGGATTATGGAAATGTCACCAAAGAATGACAAAGTTAACTGTTGTCAAGATTTTCATATATTATAACAAACAGAAATATTCTCAGATCATTAAACAAAACATCCTACACATCAATTCCATGATTATATACAGATTGTAAATAAAAATATTGGCTCTATATACCAGGCAATACATTTATCATACTAGGTTAAATTTTAGTGACTGATAAACAATGGTGTTTTATAAGCCAATTAATCAATTGAATGTTCTAAATAGTACATTCTCTTGAGATACTGAAAAGTATTGGAAACATAATCATGTAAGTGATCTTAATGTTTTGATGAATGATTCAGAAGCTGGGTATACTATATGCAAAAATAACTGCAAAACCATAGTCAAATCATTACCTTCCTCCTTCTTTCATTCATTCGTCTTTTTAAAAATTTATTTATTTGAGAGAGAGAGATATACAGAAATAGGCAGGTAGAGAGAGAGAGAATGAGCACGCCAGGGACTCCAGCCACTGCAAATGAACTCCAGATGCATGTACCCCCTTGTGCAACTGGCTTATCTGGGTCTTGGAAAATTGAGCCTCAAACTGGGATCCTTAAGACTTCACAGGCAGGCATTTAACCACTAAGCCATCTCTCCAGCCCTCATTCACTCATCTTGTATTGACTATATATGAGCAGTGTCAAGAACTATGTGAGTTTCTAGGATCAAAAAGGTAAAAGTCCCTTATATTGAGGAGTTTACTGTCACATGGGGAAAGCAGACCAGTTCAATAATATTTACAATACAGATATCACTCAGTATTTAAAGTCTAATCTTGTAAATATTTGCCATAATCACTCAAAATTCACAATCTGAATTTTAAATTATCAGGATCTCACAGGCGCTCTAAAAAGAATGATTATGTTACACAAAAGTACTGCTCAGAGGATACAAATTCTCTTACAACAGTATCTTCACCTTTCTCTTCATAGGAGTATTCTGTTGTTCACTCATTTCATTATTGTCCTGGTCAGTGTTTTTTCCTTTTTTGAAGGTTAAACCCTTTGTCAATGCCCATGTTTGATTTTTTCAATATATATATATATATATATATATATATATATATATATATATATATGTATGTATATAAAATAGAATTTTGTTTTTGCCATGTTGAAGGAAATATAATTAAACATATATTGTGCAGTTGTATGGAACACATTCTCAAATAGACCCACTCATCATACAATGTTAAATTATTATGTACTAAATTATGTGTATTATGTATTTTATGTTTAAAATACTTTATATTATACAGACATCTAGGTAGGTAGTGACTTAGGTATGTAATAATGTTTTGGTGATATCTAGAGAAACTAAAATTTCAGCTAGGAGCTGCAATATAATATTGTGTTTATTATTTAAACTGGTGAAATGGAAACTTCTTTCAGTGAAATTACACTTCCAAACTATTTTGATTAAGAAGTTGGACTAAGATATTGAGGAAGACCTAGATCTGAATTACAGAATTGCAAGAAACTGTTTCAGTCACCACCTCTTCCAGGAATGAGTGGTCACAAGTAAATTTACAATTGTATCCAAGCTATTTTATACATGTTGTAAACATTACTCTATTAATTACCTTTCCATTGATATGATTTTTTAAAAAAATAAAAAAAAAAACTGGGTTGAACACCTGAGATAAAAGGAAAAAGGTTTATTTTTACTCACATTTAAAAAAAAATTCAATTCATGGTGCTTTGGCCCTGTTGCTTCTGTGGCAAGAGAGTACATCATGATAGGAAGAGCACATGACAAAGGACATTGCTCATCTCATAAAATCTAAGAATCAAACAGAGAAAGGGGCTATGGTCCTAATGTTCCCTTCAAGGGTACAACCCCAATGACCTTTCAGCAGTGCCACAGGCTGGCTACCAAGCCTTTAACACATGAGCCTTTGGGGACATTTGAGATCCAGCCTATAGCACTTTAGCATTTACTATATATTAAAAACTTGCACTTACCGAATACCTAATTTCCATAATCACAAAAAATGTCATTGCAAAAGTCACTGGACATTTAATCTTGACATTAAGTAACTATGTAACTTTGGAAGAATCATTTTAGATCTTTATGCCTTTGTAAAATTAGCATAATTGTAACTTAGTCTACCTCATCGTGTGTTATATTGTCAATTTAGTGACAATACAAGGAAGTGCTGTGAAGAGCTCCATTCCTGTGTTAATGCAAGGCATTAGTTCTACCTTGTGGATGTAATGGTCACTGACAGCTGTCACCTAAGTCTTGACCCAGAATTATGAGGGAAGACTTAGTAGAGAAAATGCATGACAACTGTTCATTTCTACAAGCTTATTCTTTGTCTATTGTGACTATGACACCCTGTCTGTGTTGTTTTTCTCTGAATTTCTACATTGGAAATTTCACTTCAGTAAACCTGTCTTTATGCAATTTTTTTTTATATATGTAATAGTTTCAAAGGCAATGAGTGAGTTTCAAGAATTTGGAATATTTTTAAATAACTACTTGAGGCTGGAGATATGGTGCATCAATTAAGGTGCTTGATTACAAAGCCTGAGAGCCTAGGTTCAATTCCCCAGTACCTACATAAATCCACATGCACAAAGTGGCATATGTGTCTGAAGTTTGTTTGCAACACCAAGAGGCCCTGGCATTCCCATTCTCTCTCTCACCTTCCTCCCTTTCTCCTCTTTCTCTCTGTTTTTCTCTCTCCTCGCAAATAAGTAAATAATAAATAAATAAATGCTCGATTTTCAGAGAATGAGCACAAGAGAAAAAAATGATTTTGAAATACTTACATGAGTATTAGCTTTAGAGTATAAAAATAATGTCTGTCAAAAAGAAAATTATAAGAGACTTACTTGTAAATCCACATTTGGAAGAGATTGAAAGTCTTAGTGCTTTCTTCTTAGTAAACGTAGTCCAGGCTCACCAAGATTTTTATTTGTGTATGGTGTGTGCCTGCATGCATGCACATTCTTATGTGAATGGGTACATGTGTGTGAGGGTGCATGTCATTGTATGTACATATGCCTGTGAGGGCCAGAGGAGAGCAAAATGTGTCTTCTTCAACTGTGCTTCTCCTAATTTATTGAAACATGGTTTCTTAATGATGCCAGACCTGACCAGTTCAGCTGTCTGTCTCACCAGCAGTGGGATTACTAGTAGAGCCAACACAATCAGCTTCCACATGTGTGTTGAGGATTCAAACTCAGATTCTCATGCTTGCATGGCAAGCACTTTACAGACTGAGACATCTCATTACCACCTTCCCCATTTAACCTGTTTTAATGAATTTTTATTCTATTTTTCTTTTGAGATCCTTAAAAACAAGGTTGGGAATAGTGGTAAGAATTTAGTTTTACATGAGAGTGGATGTAAAAACAATACGTAAAGAATACCTTTCTGTCGCTGTATGACCTTGAACACTTACTCAGTTAATTTTCTTATTGATAACATGCAATAACTCTGTTCTCAAAGGGTTGATGTGATATGGCAATTGAACCAAAGCATTATATCCATGTACATTTAAATGTACTTTGATTCTCTCAATTGGAAAGCTTTGTCACTAAAATTATTGTGTTACTTTTCTTCAATTAAAAAATGACGAAAACTAATGGAAATTTATTGCATAGTCTGTCTTTTCATAGAATTCAGAATTAAGAAGAAATTTCATGGCTGGAGTGATGGCAAAGAGGGTAAAGTGCTTGCCAAACAAACATGAGTTTGGATTCCCAGTACCCATGTAAAAACTAAGCCTGTCAGTTCATGACTGTAATCCAGCCTCTGGGGAAGTGGATACCAGGGATCTTTGGGTCTTGCTGGTTAGCTAGTCTATCTGCATTGGTGAGTTTCAGGTTCAGTGACAGGTCCGGTCTCCAAACAATAAGATGGAAAGTGATGGGAAAGATAGCCAGCCTCCATCCTTCACACACACACACACACACACACACACACATGTCCACACATATTGAAACACAAAGAAGAAGTAATTACTCTTTATATTCTGAGAATTAGGAACTTAGCAAATTAAAATGTGAAAAAGTACAGGCTGAGAATATAAATACATGATAATATAAAGCATATTCAAGCTAACAGAATTGCAGCCTTAGCATGTTTCTCTGCTGCTCTCACTCACAAATAAGTTAGCCAGCTCTGTCTGAGTGTGGGAGATGGCAAATGAGCTCAGATACAACTGGCATCATTGGTCATCTGGAACAGTGTGCAAATTTGGGAACATTAATGTTTTTGATTACATAGACAATCAAAACCTAGCAATTTGGAGGCCATAAAAGTTTGCTTAACCCTGAAAATTTTCTCAAGCATTCCATAAGCAGGCACAGGTTACCCCCAAGTTAGAAAATGAGCATGTCATATTCTCAGAAATTCCATTTCATTGTGACAGTTGGAAGAAAGTTTTATGGAAATTGGATCAAAACAGTCAATGTAGAGGCTGAGGAGGTGATTCATTGGTTAGAGATTGCTTTCAAAGCCAGCTAGCCAAGGTTCAAGTCTCCAGTATGCATGAAAAATCAGACACAAAAAGTGGCACATGCATCTGACATTTGTTGGCAGTGGTAAGAGGACCTGGTGTGATCAGACAGATATACACACATGTACACACTTCAAAAAATATGTTTTATAAACAGTAAATGTATAGAATATTTTTAAAAAAGAAATGAATCTATAAAATATTATGAAAATTTAAATTAATAAGGAATATATCACTTGTGAACTTGAGCACTAATATTCCAACATGCCATAGCAAGAAGAAAATGGCTGTCCAATCCTGCAAGAAGTACTTTCTATGAGAGAATCTCAAAATAAAATAATCAAAAGAGGATGGAAATAAATGGACAAAGATATTCTAAACAAATATAAGAAATAAAATAATTCAATTAGCAGTATTAACGTCAGATAGTGAAATTTAAGTTGAAATGTATTAAATAAAATGAAAAGTAGAACTATTACATTATAATTTAGGTTACTATATAGTTTTTTATTTCATGTGGAGCACTCATAAGGCATTATTATTAACTCAAGGACAACAGTAATAAAGGAAATATAATACTTACAAACTTTTTAACATAAAAAGAAATAAAACAACACAATGTAGTACCCATGGGAAAATGTATAAAACCACAATTTCAGGAGCTGTAGAAATGGCTCAGTGATTAAGTGCACTTCTAGTGCAAGCCTGAGGGGGCATGAAGGGACCTAAAATTAACGAAATTGGAATCTACAGAAAGCACATAAATAGCTGGGCATAGCCAAATATGCCTATAACACCAGTCCTGTAAAGAACAGAGACCAGCAGATTGCTGAGCTCACAAACAGCAAGCTCTGGAATCAGTAAGAAATTCTCTGTCACAATGAAAAACAAGCAAATGAGTGAAGAGGGGGAGACACTCAATACTTTCCTCCAGCTACTACAGGGGAATGCAGTGCATGAGGTGCCACATTAGCACATACTCATACATATACCATAAACACCACACATATCACAGACAACCACACTTCGCATACTATGCACATGCAAGAAAAATCAAAGTTACAGTGAAAGACATTAGTATATATGTTTTAATGTTTGAGATATTAGGTAAATCAAAAGTTAAGAAATATACATAATTTTATAATAATCACAATAGGCTTGATATAAATGGAGAATTAGTATATCAATAAAGAATAGCCTGGTGTGGTGGTACATGTATTTAATCCCAGAAGAGGCAGAGGTAGGTGGATCACCATGAGTTCAAGACCACTCTGAGGTTACATAGTTAATTCTAGATCAGTCTGGGCTAGGACGAAACTGTACATCAAAAAAAAAAAGAAGAAGAAGAAAAAAATAGACATGAAATATTGAAGGAATTTGATCATGTATTTGGATATGAAGCTGTTGCTAATAAATAAAGTGCAAATAAATAAAAACAACAAAAACAGTAAATTATTCTACTCATTCCAAACTTTCAAATATTGTATCACTTCAATCTTCTGAGCCAAATACAGTTCATAAATTTATAATTCAATAATAATGAGACACATTTCCAAACCAAAGCATTAAAAGAGACTTTGTTACATAAGTCCCAAATTAAAGTAAAAATAAAACATAAATGCTATAGAACAATAAAAGTAGAGACATCATATCAGTTTATGGCATATATAGCTAAAGTATAGGAGAATATTTAGTTTTGCTACATTATTTAAAACAAAGTATGAATACAGTGGAATATATGTATGTATATATGTATGTATGCATGCATGCATGTATGTGTGTGTGTATGTATGTATATATATACTGAGAGAAAGGGAGATGGCTCAGCAGGTTAAATGCTAGCTTTGCAAGCAAGAGGACCAGAGACATCCCACATAAAAGTGCCCACATGAAAGGTTGGTGGGGTTGCATATGTCTATAATCTGAGCACTGAGAAGGCAGAGACAGACGGCTACCTGAGGCTTACTGGCAAGCCAATCAAGCCTAATTCCTGAGTTCCAGGGCAATGAGTGAACCTGTCTCAAAAGAAGATGGGTGGTATTCCTGAAGATAGCACCCAAGGGTGTCCTCTGGCCTCCATGGACACACTGAACCCACACACATATGAACCTACATACATGTATACCGGTACATGGCAAACACATACACACAGCAAAGTAAATAAGCAAAATAAAAACTACTGGCAGAATAAGCAGATGAATGAAAAGAAAGCAGGAAGAAAAAATAAACCCTGGGATTTAAAATAATATATAATTAGAGAACAGCAGTCATATGGACAAATAATGCAAAAATATGCCTTTTGACAAGTGAATACGATGACATTTAAAAAAAATATGTTTTCTTGTTCGATATAATCAAAATTTGTAATGGATAGCATATTTAGAAGCTGTGACATTTATAAATTCCCTAAGTCAGAGTCCATGTACTGTTTCACTTAAAACATATTTTCTTTCATTCCTATTACTAGTCAATTTGACATCCTGACCCCAGGTGGCCATTTTCCTCTTTAGGTAGTGTGAAAGTGGAACACAATTTTCATTTCAGAAACAAAAATCCAATTTCCGACACAGAGGCACACCATCGCAAATAAACAGCAGCCTGCACTTCACTTCAATAGCTTAGGTTCGTGGGATAAGTTTTGTTTGAGTTGCTTTTAAACTTTGACACACTACATCCCTCATTTTCTCCTCTGAGAAGAAAATATAATTGGGTCAAGTGAACAGGCTGAGAACTCCAAAACCATTTCAAAAGCCATGTGACATCAGAAAGGTAAACTTTAGGAACGAGATTTTATTAAATAAAAAAAACCTTAATTTTTAAATTGTCTCATTTTGGCTTCACCCTTTTGCACCTTAATGAACATGAGGTGAGATTTTCACCTTGTATGCAGTTGTCAACTGCAAGGGTGGGGAAACTTCCTCTGTGTTTTATGAATGTTTGATAATTAAGTCTCAAATGAACTAGAGGTGGGCAGATTAGCAAGTGGAAAACTACATTTAATTACATAGGCATCACAGGAGTCCCACAAGATAGAGTCAAAAAAAAAAAAAAGGTTGAATTGGTTAATGTGTATGCCATAGCCTGAGCTACAGTAAAAAAGAATAAAGACAAAATGTCAGGGGAGGAGCTGGGCGTGGTGGTGCACACGCCTTTAATCCCAGCACTCGGGAGGCAGAGGTAGGAGGATCGCAGAGAGTTTGAGGCCACCCTGAGACTACATAGTTAATTCCAGGTCAGCCTGGAACCAAAAAAAAAAAAAAATGTCGGGGGAGGAGGGAAGCAACACAAAGTATAGGAGAGCAGAGAAAAGGAATGCATGGTGAATCAAAGTTCTCTTGCATGCAGATGAAAAAAAAAATCTCTCAGGTAGCAACCTGCAGAATAGGTGACAGCCTGTAACATAGTATGTCTGAGCAGAAGTCTACTCTCTTGTATGGTTCATCTTCTCTGATTGATGGGATTCCCATGGAAGGCATTTGTGACAATTCCATTTCTTCTAGAAGATCTGTCTTCAGACAAATTAGGGAAGTTCAAAAGAAGCCCCTGCCTGTATGAACTGTTTCCCAGGGACCTGGGTTTAAACTTGCCAGCATTCCAAAACTGGCCTATTTGGGGTGATATTTCTTTGTTCCTTCAGTACAGTGCACAGGCCATTTACACTGCTTAATTTTTCAATAATATTCATTCTAGTTTCATCCACAGGATCACAAACATGAATAGATTTCATAATGTGAAAGCAACACATTTTTCCAGAAGTTCATAGCCAACTGTTGTACTAGCCTAACTGGTAATTATTTTAAACCTTCAACTTTATATTTGAACCTCTATCACCTCCTCTACCATCTTTAAAGCTTCCTAGGAAGAGAAATTCTATTTTTTACCACCTTCTTGGAGGAAGAAACGGGAGAAAGTAGGTAGAAAAAGATCAGAGACAACTTCTTGCTTCTGAGACTCTTTCCTTCACTTCAAGGCATTCAATTTTCCCAGGTCCATTTGGGGAAAGTAGTTCCTTCTTGAAGCCTCAGAGCCAGAATCCACTATCCTTTACTGTTAGCTATGACTGTCTCTAGTCAAAGTAATGTATGCTTCAAAACTGATCAACACGAATAAACAGAAAACATTAAAATGGCTAGAGCCTTCAGTTCTTAACCTTTTCTTCACTATTTTGAATAGTGTATTTTCCTCCCTATAAGAGTTCTGCATTCTTCTCTCCATGTTCTCGTCTATTTTAATCTCATGCCAGGCTACAGGTACTTAGAGACTATTTTTTGCTTAAAGGATTGACTTCTCACTTGAGTTTACAAGGTTCCTCAGAGCAGGGTGAAAGCCTGGCTCCACTGCCTTCATTGTGTATATGTCACCTTTGTCTTGAACTTTGTGTCTGATTCCTGATTATGTACATAGGAAAGTTAATCATTCAACAAATTTCTGTGTAAAAGCAGGTTATATCCAACCTACTTCATTCCTTTTGTTTGTTGAAGACATGAATGGTAGAGACGTTGAGGCATTATAATGTCATTTCTTACAAATCTTGTTACATGCCCCCTGAAGTTCTCTAGTTATTGGACTGATCCTACATTGACCTGGATTCCAGAAACAATTGATCATGACAGATTAACCCATCATGAGATTACACCAGACTAGCAGGGTCAAATCATGTCATGGGAACTGGACCATCTCCTCCATCAATGCACACTTCTTCAAACCACATTACAGAATTAGAACTGATATTGTGGTCAATCCTTCAGTATTATAAATAGTGTATGTTTCTCCCTGGAAGTCCTCTTCCACTCCTAATGTGGAATTCCTCCATATTTCTTCCAAATTAATCTTAGAATTAACTCATTTTATTAACATAGATTATATTTATTTATATGTGAGAGAAGATACATATAACAAGTTGTATATATCTTCTACATCATGCCTTTGGTGTCTTATCTGAATTCTTGTCACAGAGATTGCAGGAACTGGACAGTTGAGGGGAATCTACAGTGACATGGTGATGACTGGAAGAGCCAAATCCATTGACATTACTGAAGCTGGGACATTTGCCCTAAAATGTCATGAGCTTTTGGTTTAATGATCCTAATAGGGCCTATTTATGCTATATACCTGAAACAATTGAAGAGGAATGAAAGTTCCCATTTGCTATAAATCAGTATGCTCAGAGATGCTTTCACAGTAGTTAAGGACACCAAAGAAGCAGCTTTCTCTTCTAGGGGAAGAAAAATCCTCAAAATTGGGTCTTCATCATCCATTCCATATTTTCCCACTGCTTCTATTTTCAAAGGAAAATATTGAAGGAATGGCGATTATCATTAGCCAAAACTTTGGGTCACCTGTCCTACCTACCCTAAGCTTGTGAACATAAATTTATAAAAGGTAGTATTGAATGAATTTTTGACCATGGAACCCAAATTTTAGGTATTCTTGTCATTCTAACACTGTGGCCATTTGCCCATCTGTTCAATGTTCCTTGCCCAGTGCAAAAAGATGTTGTGAGAATAAATTTGCCCTTTTGATGAATTTGATCAATCACTACTACTCTTCTCTTTGGCTTGATATTACAAGAGCCCTGGAGAAATATATAATTATTGTTCCAAACCTGATGCTTTCCATTTTCTGAATTGAAGCAAAAGCCATTGAATTTGCCAAGAATGTCCCTGAAGCAAAAAAAGTAACAGCTGGGCTCTCTTTCATAATGGATCTGTAGCACTGAAAAACAAAATCCAGCATTGAAATTGGAAAGAAGAGTGACTAATAGGGCTTGATGTCTCACAGAGTACAGGAGTCATCCATCAATAGTGACTTTTCTTAATCATAATGAGAGTAGGATGTGAGTCTGGAGTGTGCTGCTTCAGAAAATGTGCCTCTTATGTTCATTCAAGAAGTAAGGAAGTATGGTTAAGCAATGAGTCAGACTTTCAGTCTCTTTTGGAAAGAATATAATCACATAACTTATAAAAATGACTTTCCAGGTATTTTAGCATTCTTTTATGAATGTAGGTTAACTTTTGGCAAGAAACAAAAGCCATGTTAATTTTTACTTTGCTTTGTTACTAGATTCTACAACTTGGACATGTATTAAAACGACTCCAATGTGCTAGAGTGTGTTTTACAGCATAGATTGCTTGTACTCAACTGAGTGTCTGATTTAATGGGTGTGGAGTAGGACTGAAGATTTGTTTCTCTAATAAGTTCCCAAGTGCTGCGGCTGCTACTGCTGGATTACACAATTACAAAGTGACTGTATTCAAAGAAAGCCTCAATGATAGTAATGGACAATAATTACAATTTATGATTATCTAACACAGCACCACACCTGAAAGAATTCTCAGTAAAATACATCTTCTCAGATGTCCCCTTGAATTATCTTTCTGATAATATATAAAAGGAATCATCTCATTCTAAAGATGAGAATACTGAAAGCTGACTTATTTCATTATTTGGGAGAGAATTCCAGAATATGATAGTTTCTCTTGTCCATGAATTTAGCTGTTGTCATTAATAATAATAATAATAATAATAATAATAATAATAACAAGCAAACAACAACCATAAATAGCAGCAACAAGAAAATGGACTCTCGAAAGTTAATAAGAAAATATTGTCATTAAAAGGAACTATTACAATAGAGGTGACAGGACTGTAGCTCAAAAACTCATCCAAATAAGCTAAACAGGGATGTTTAATGTTTAATAGGCTACTGTGGAAAGAACATGTGAGAAGTGATGCTAAAAACTATTAGGGGAACCTTAACTTTATGTTGAAGAAGCTAAACCAAATAACACAGTAAGAGAAAAATCTGAGCAGTATGTATTTCATGCAGGATTCTTGGGCTGAGATGGACCAAAGAAGTTACACTGAAGGAAATTCACTTTTATTTTCGGTCCAAATAGCCTTGTCAGAATACCCTAAAATTATGTCAAGCATGGAGTTTAACCAGCTTGTCACTCCTAGCTTACTGGAGTACCCCTACAAATAAAACTTGCATAAGTTTTTCTTTTAATAAGAAAACTTGTTGCTATTTGAGAATAAGGAGCTTTCTTAATAGAGCCTGGAGACAGCAATGTCACATTGGGAATTCTTTGCCATTTGTTTACTGTTGAATAAAGAGAGTTTTAAGGATAAAAATAAAATCTACTAATTTGCTATCAGGAAACCCATGTCTCCCCTAAAGCTTTCTATAAGAACCTTCCTACATGGGCATAGTGGTGCCTGCAATCCCAGCACTTGAGAGGCTAAGGCAAGAAGATGATGAACACAAGGCTAACCTAGGCTGTATGGTGAGATCTTGTTTCAATTGTTTAAAAACAGTGAGAAAGAAAGAGGTTTGCCCTGGTCAAACCATGTATCTATGTAAGATTATCAAATCTGCATTAGAGTAACTAACTATTAGTAATTTATGATAGAAAGCTTTCAGGAGAGTAACTCTTACATACATAATTAGATATATTTAAATTCTAAGTAATTCTATGAGAACTTGCATGGACTTTTTTAATACAGATAAGTCTCAAGCTAGAGAAATTATCATGATAGACCTGAAAGAATAGCTAAAGTCTCCAAAGTTCCGGAAAACCAGTAAACATCCATGACCTTCAGAAGGCCAAAATCCTGTTGATGACTTCAGATTAGAGGTTTTCCTGATGTTCTGGCCATGGTCATCAATACCCATCACGTCAGCAAGCTAAGGGAACATACCAATAATATCACAGTCTGGCTCATGTACTATCTATAGACCCAGTTTAAATGCCATATCTATTCCCCAGTTTCATGTGGTATTGTTAAAACGGATGTCAAATAAAATACAAGAAACTAGAGAAAGCAACTAATAGTTCAGGTAAGTCTGAAATGATTAGAAATATTTTCTTTGCATTTGTTTTACTTATATTCTAGTATTAATGCCTTCCTTATGCTTAATTACAATTTATATATTAAATGTGTATGACATATAATCTTCTAGAACTACTGGTAACAAACACTGGAATAGAGATATAGTATTACAGATGAGTAATATTTGATGCTAAAAAATTATGCCCATAAACTGAATGTTCCTATAGGTCAATTAAATATTTTTGTCATAGAAATCAGAAAAAAATACCTAATATTTACCTCTATAAACTATTAGACTAGAAATAGAGAACATAAAGTATTACATTATAGGCACATAACTCTAATATAATACTGTAAAAATAATACAAATTTTAAAAATTACAAATAATCTCATGAAAACTTATACACATAACGAATTCCATGCTAGCAATACAGCCAATAAATGCTCTCAGAATTCTTAGGTTCAGAGTGTTAACTGTGTTAATGGAATACTTTTGAGAGAAAGCATGACACATTTAAAAATGTATGGGACTATTATATAAGTTGATTTTAAGTAGTAAGTGAAACATGTCAGGGTAGTATAGAAAGACTACGTCAGGTATGTCAAGCCAACTTGATTCAAGAGTGTTAACATTGAAAAGTACTGAATGAGGAAATGAAAATGTTAGTTTTCATTGTGCCATGCTTCTTTCTATCCAAAAATATTGGCCCACTTGCCGTCCTAGTAGATCTTCATAGCATAGTATTCCAGTGTTGGAAGTCAGGACACACCACTACAAAGATATGACTGGAGATGTCAATATTGTTCCACCTCAACATGTACTTCCATGGCATGTTTCAAGCTGCTCAATTTGAGAAACTATAGACATGGTAGAGGCACTGAAATGCTGTCCTTTAGTAAAAAGAAACTTACATATTTGAAGGAATCTATGTTTTAGGAAAAAGGGTATTATTAGGTACATTTGATTAAACTCTGAGCTTTTTATCTGCAAAATACAGTGCATTCACAATATATTCATTTTCTCCCCTCACCCTTTATAATGGGATGTAACCACAATCCCCCACCTCAAAAAACCTAGGGCTCAACTGAAAGCTGGAAAAAGCTGCACTGCATGCAGCTCTGTGGGAGACAGATGTGATCAGTGGTAAAAACAATGAACACTGGTTTCTCAAGTTTGGCCAGACAGGCCAAATGACCAAACAAGTGCAATAGTGGTATGTTTTCCCTGGGGGAAACCAACTGTTCTCTAATTGGACCGAAGGCCTACTCTATGGTAGGGAATACATACCTGGTACTGAAAACCTAATCAAAAGACTGTGGGGGGGAGGTCATGAGACCTAGGGGTATAAAGCCTGCTATTGTCTGGCTAAATGTACATATTATTCTCACGAAACTGCCCTGTAAGCATTACACTTAATGTTCATATTTGTATATTAATGCTACTCTCACTTCTGGTTAGAGAAGCTTCTCTTTTCAGATGGTGGTGACCACTTGGATGACCCAAAAGGCAACATAGTGCTGAGAAGAAGGAACAGAGGAGTGTCCAGCACTGCAACACCTCTATCACAGCCTCCAAGGCTCAGAGTCCATTGTGGAAGAGGTGGTGGAAACAATGTAAGAGCAAAAGCAAGGGTACCACTCCTTACAAAGCAACTGTCCAGACAGAAATTGGTCTCAATATCCATGATGTTGCAGTGCCTAGCAATACCTTCACAAGACCCTCAAAATAGGAGAAAAAGATGATGTCATCAAATTAAAAGAGAGACTAATGGAGATAGGGAGGGGATATGATGAAGAGCAGAGTTGTGAATGGGAAAGTGGGGGAGGGAAGGGAAATATCATGGTTTACTGTCTGTAAGTATAGAAATTGTTAATAAAAACAACAACAAGGGCTTGGCAGTTAAGGTATTTGCCTGCAAAGCCAAAGGACCCAGGTTCGATTTCCCAGTACCCATGTAAGCCAGATGCACAAGGGGCACATGCATTTGGAGTTTGTTTGCAGTGGCTGGAGGCCCTGGCATGCCCTTTCTCTCTCAGTCTCTTTTCGCTCCCTCTCTCTCTCTCTCTGCTTACAAATAAATAAATTAATTTAAAAAATGTTGGTCGTGGTGGCGCACGTCTTTAATCCCAGCACTTGGGAGGCAGTGGTAGGAGGATCACTGTGAGTTCGAGGCCAACCTGAGACTGAACAGTGAATTCCAGGTCAGCCTGGGCTAGAGCGAGACTCTACCTAGAAAAAATAAATAAATAAATAAATAAACCCTAGGGCTCTGTATCTTCCTGTAACTCAAGATGTCAGCATGCTTCAATCATCTAACCATTTTGTATAATGCTGATGCATATATACATAAGTAAATGTGATTTCATCCTGCTAATGTCTTTTGTCACTTTAAATCATAGCTAAGCAAACAAATATCTTTTGTCACTTTAAATCATAGCTAAGCAAACGAGTTTAGAAAAGTGAAAGGAAGTCATATTTCTCTCCCCTTCACCAGAGCAGAGCACAAGCCATACAGTTAAAATCTTGGTTTTCTACTAATAGATGAGTCACTTGATCTCTCTTGATCAACATTTCTGAAATTAACTCCTTTCTCATATTTTCTTACCTTCTTGCACACACACAGAGACAGAAAGAGAGAGAGAGAGAGAGAGGGAGAGCACAAGATAATAATAGCACATTTCTGGAGCTATTGTAAGGATTAAATGAAAAGTAGACAAATAAACAAGCAGCCTAAACAATGTTGTAAAAATGAAGGTGATCGAGGCCACCCTGAGACTACATAGTTAATTCCAGGTCAGCCTGGACCAGGGTGAGACCCTACCTTGCAAAAAAAAAAAAAAAAAGAAGAAGAAGAAGGTGAGAATCAATGAAAACAAAACCAAATGAAAACAAAACCAAATGCAAACGCAGTGTTTTCTCCATATATAGTGAATTGCAACCAAAACTGATGTGTAAGTTGATGTGTAAGTTGACCATAACCTACTCTTGTTTCAAGTGTCTGAGTCATAGCCAATCACACATGGTCAAATATTCAAATGAATTCAAATAAGGCAGTTGTGAAGTATAATCAATTAGGTTATCTTTAACTAACTTCCATTTTCTGTATGACACTTCCTTTTCTCTGGCTATATAGTGGTGTGGACTATTCTGAACATTTTTGGTTAGAATTACTGCTAAATTCTAGAATGTCAAAGTCAATTAAGATTTGAAAAACTGTATCATTGTTAAAAGACTTGTCTTTAAAAAATTTTGACATCCAATGAAAGTGTTGCATGTTTTCATGCTATTGATTCCATGGTATTATAAGCACAGAAATTTAGGTACAGAGATGATAGATAAGGCAGGAATAATTCAAAAGACTTTTACTGAAAGAAAGGTGGAAAGGCCCAAGTGTCAGAGCAAGCATGACTAGGATTTCAGCTGTCATCCAAAGGAGAAAAAAAAGAAAGAAAGAAAAGGAGAAGTTATGCCTTTTTTAGTTAGACCTCAAAATATGAAAGGGCTGAAAAGATGGCTCAATAGTTAAAGGCACTTGCTTGCAAAGCCTGATAGCCCATATTCTATTCAGCAGTACCCACATAAAGCCAGATACACAAAGTGGTGCATGCATCTAGAGTTTTGTTTGTAGTGGCAGGAGGCCATAGTGGGCCCATACTGATTCTTTCTGTGTTTGCATCTTTCTTTTTGTCTCTAATTCAAATAAATAAATTAAATTAAGGAAACTCACAAAAACCAGTAGGCTCAGTAGTAAGGGTCTACAGGCAAATTCACTAAGGGAGGGCCTTCTGGAGGTATAGTATATTATTTCATTAAGGGAATAACAATTCTTTCCATTCCTTTAGCAAGCCTTTACTTGAGAAGTGGTCTCTTCACCAAGTAATAGAATTGCTCCTTTTGGTTAACTCCAAGCCTGTTGTTATTTCCTGCCTACATACAATAAAGAGACTTCATATATTGTAAACATCTACCTCAAACCCCTTGAAGAACACAGAAAAGAAGGTGCAACTGACCCTGTTTAGTTCTGTTTTCCTGACAGTGCCCTGAGGCTCATTGGTTATGGATAAATTCCTCTCTAACTAGTCTTTGATATTTTGTTAAACCACAAGTTTCTATCTTTTTTTTAAATTTTTCAAATGCAGATTAGTTTATACTGACAGGGCATATGACCTTTAGAGTTTGTGACAGAAAACAATGCTGGATGCTATAGGGAGGTTTCAATCTAAGTCAAATAAAATTGTACTTAGGCACTTTTTTCAAGAGTAGATAACAGTCTGTTTATCCATCAGGTTAGGATATAGTTCACTATGTGTGGAAAAATCCCTTAAAACAACTTGAAATGAACGCAGGCAGCTTTAGGCCAAAGTTTATACAAGTCAGGGGTTGAACAGATAGATGAACAGATAGATTAGCTTTATTAAACTTAACTAGACTATAAAGGCCATAGTAGAGAAGTTTTAATATTTATTTCCAAGGCACATTAAGAAAGAAGGGACCAGGCCAAGCACAGTGGTGCATTCCTTTAATCACAGTACTCAGGAAGCTAAGGTAGGAGGATCACTGTGTGTTCGAGGCCAGCCTGAGACTACATAGTGAATTCCAGATGAGCCTGGGCTTTAGCAAGACCCTACTTCAAAACACCAAAAACATAAATAAATAAATAAATAAATAAATAAATAAATAAATAAAAAGATATAAAGAAGGGACCATAAACCACACAAAAATACAATAAACAAACACATACATACATACATACATACATACATACATACAATTCTACCTACCTACACTAAAATGCCATGGATATATTTCTTAATAAGTATTTTTCCCTTTATTCACTTGAGAGAGAGAGAGATAGATAGAGAAGAAGGGGCAGATCGTTAGACAATGGGCACGCTAGGGCCTCTAGCCATAGCATATGAACTCCAGATTCATGCACCCCCTTGTGCATCTGGCTTACAAGGGTTCTGAGGAATTGAACCTAGGTCCTTAGGCTTGGCAAGCAAGTACCTTAACCACTAAGCAATCTTTCCAGCCCCTGGGTATGTTTTGTAATTACTGTCTGGCTGCATGAAAAGGATAAATTAATCCAAACTACCTCCTTAAATGAGTCTCTGAATAAGGCTTATGAAAATCTTAAATAATATGCTAAGAACTTAATGAAAGAACCCTGGACTGAACTCTGAATTATCCTCAGTTTTTAACAGAGGTTTACTTGAATCTTTCCCATGTTGCTCTTTTCTTCTTTTTGCCTGCTGCCACTCTCTCGTCCTTGCTGCTGAAGGGATGCCCTTTCCTCAGGTTCTAGTTACCAAGGTACAGTAGAACAAAGTCCATTTTGCTATTTCTGCCAGAGAAAAAGAAAGAAGACAGACCACAGGATGAGGAAAGCCACATCTTGCTCATGGACTTCCTGGATATTGTTTGTCTGTATTCCCTTTTATCTCTTATAAAAGCTCTTTGTACCTTGAAACCCACAGAGATAATAATTTGAGCTTGAGAGCCTCTGTCTATTTCAGGGCCAGCTTTGAATAAGCCCATTTCCTTCCAACAATTTCTGTCCTCTCCATTCATCTTAGTTTTCTACGTGTTTAAATGTTTTTCCTCAATTATTATTATTTTTTTATAAAAAGAGATTGAGAAGTTGGTAAGAAACATTTTAAACCCAGTTCTTACTTTCTAAGATTTTTCTGGAGAAAAAAAAATAAAAATGTCTGTCATTCAGTCTTACAGACCAAAGAAGGATGTGATACTTTTGATTCCTGCCATGCTGCATTTGATTACTGAAAATAAAAGACGCATTTAGAGATGTGTCAAATAGCCAGGGAATTGGTTTACTGGATATACAAGGGAATACAAATTAATTAGACAAAAGCAAACAATACTATTTATCAGTTATTGTAGCTGTAATAACATAAAATTTAAAAGGAGATCCGAGTTGGACCTAAATGCTACACTATTGTAGATAGAGAGACATTAGCAAGTTTTTAGGTCATCGGAGGATGAATCCTACCTCCATTCTCTCTGATATGAAAGGAAGGAGGTATGTAAATCCCTCACCTGGTCAAGACACCAACTCTCTCCTAAAGACATGCTGAAGAGGTGGGACGAATGGTTATCACCTTGATGAAATAGCATAGTAGACCTCAGGAAACCCTTCCTAGATGCAGTTGCTCACAAATCTTTTCTGTTGAGCCTGCCCACTTCTTTGAGCTTTAACTCAGAAAGAGTAATTCGTCTTTCCCTATGTTTCCCTTTATTTCACTTGTCAACTAATCACAAATCACACAGATCTCACCTCAAAGAGAATAAGAGATAGTTTGTTTTGTAGCATAATATGAGTGACCATGGCCCAGCAATACAGGTTTAGGTTACCTCAAATTTCATGTTCCATTGCACTAACAATTTCATGAAGGTTTTATAGATACAAAACAAGAGAAAGTCATAAGCCCAGGAACTTTTCAAATCCATTGGTGGAAACATCAGGTAAGTGAGTTGCAGCAATGCAGAGGACTCTCTCCTACAGGCTTCAGATGCTATCTAATGAAATCCATAGCATTTGCATTGATGGAAGTTTGTAGTCTGTTAGTGCATTCTAAAAAGGATTCTGTTAGGTCAGATACTGGTGAAAAGTAAGTGGCTTTTGAGAGGCAAAATGTACCCCAAGGTAATTTAGTCCTGATCCTGAAACATTTCATCTCTCATGATAAGAGAACTTCTATTCAGCCTTGTTCAAATTATATGTAGTACTCTTCAGGAATGTCAATCCACCCTATTTGGGGGATACTGGCTGAAATCCTAAGCATGTTTGTCATGAAGCTTTGGGGGCTTTCCACCTTTTCAACAATAAATCTTCATTGCTTTACTCATTCCTCCTGTGACTAATTTTTCATGATCACAAGACAAAGTACTCAATAGTATGAAAAGCTGAAACAACACCAAGCTCAGATTTAAATCCATCTGATCATTAGCCATCAACTTTAAAGTTGCCTTGGAAAATACTATGCAGGAACTGTTAATGGAGTTAAGGTCAGAGACTAAGCCATGGTAGCCTTAACAGGTTAGGCACCACAATCCTCAGTTAGCCAATTAAAGGAGCCAAATTAATGCTGAAGAGCAGCCAAGCAGATTTATTTGATCTGGCCACAGTGAGAAGAGGTACAAGGAGATCCGGTGACTTAACCTCCCTGTTCTATCCCTTTTGGGGGTTCTAGCATGAGGTTTGGGTTTAAATAGAAAGCAAGAGGTATGGAAAGAAACCACAGTCCTAGTTAAGATCTGATCCTACCCAGCCCATTGTCTCTATGCCAGTATGTCCCATGGGATCTTCAAATATTTAATGAAGGCAAGTTCCATCTATGGCTGGCACTAGGGCTTCATCATTTTTCTTTTGCCCAGCATGCAATTACTGACAGAATTCCAATTTCTTGGGTTCCATTGTTTTATTAGCCTGATAGCCAAAAGGAAGGGTAAGGAATCCTATCTTCCTTGCTACCCAGACTGTTACAGGACAATGGAAAATATCTCTAAGATATATGAGTACCAAGAAAATAGTCAATGTGGGTAAAGGCCAAACCTAAGAAACTGTTAGGACTCCATAGCATATAATAAAGGAATTATTTCCTTTGTATATTGGTATCATTAGCTTCCTCAATAGTGGTTAATAAAACCAACCTGAGCAACTTATTTAAGAGCAGTGTCTTCAGTTTTTATTTCTGCAGAGTAGAAGATCATGTTTGGATTGATGCAGAACTCACAGCTCACTATAGAACATTCACAGATGGCCGTGCAAGATCCAGACACACAGGAGGTTATTCCTGATAGAACAGCCAGTCTGGTGGATTAGATAAAAGCTACAGAAAGTAAAGTTCTTTTTTTTTATTATTCTGAGAAGGTATCTGACTCATCCTATAAATGCCATGTGGAACATTCTAGGTTAAGCATTTAATATGCTTCCTAGGTATGCCATGTGGGGGTGGCTTTATCATAGCCAGGATATACTCCTACTAAAATTGAGAATGATCTAGGTCATTTATTGTACCTGAAGTGGCTAAGAAGACCCTTTTTCATAGACTTTGCATGGAGTTTCATTGTTGCACAATTGAGCTATGGTCAGAAAATTCTTAAGGAACTTGTTATCTAAGCATCAGCTCATTGGTCTCACAGATGCTAATGAAACCATTAAACTCATTAAGAAGAGATTGGGTAAAGGTAAAAGGCTGAGGCAAAGGACTACTCCCCAAAGATTGAAGTTTTAAATAGTTATTAAGAAATCACTTAGATAAGGGGATAGGAGCATGGATCACTAGTTAAAGGTGCTACTTGTAAAGCCTACCTGCTCCAGGTTCATTTTCCCACCCACCCATGTAGGTTTGATGCAAAAAGTGGCATGAGTTTTTCTGATGCTTGTTCCTAGGGACACAAGGCCCTGGTGTGCACACCTAGCCCACACATGTGGATAAACACACATGCACACACATACACACACTCACAAATGCACACACACACACACACACACACACACACACACACCAATAAATAAATAATAGTAACAATTACTTAGCTAAATAATACATTTATGTAATTGAGTTAAAGTTCTTTATGAACAACAGAATGTTGTATGTGTTAGATTTCAAGACAGCTCTTTCCCTTTTTCCCATTCACACAGCTGTGCCCAGACCATTTCCGGGTTTTGGCATTCTTACTGTTACAAAAATTGACCAAGGGCTGGAGGGATGGCTTAGCAGTTAAGGCCCATGTCTGCAAAGTGTAAGGACCCCAGTTCAATTCTCCAGGTCCCACAAAAGCCAGATGCACATAGTGGCACATGCATCTGGAGTTCATTTGCAGTGCCTAGAGGCCCTGGCGTGCCCATTCTCACTCTTTCTCACTCTCCCTCTGAAAAAAAAAAAAAAACAGAAAAAATTTTTAACCAAGTCTCAGATCCAGGGCTATAGTGAAAAATTTTTAGAGTCACAAGTTGGGGCATTATGCACAGAGACTGGGGCCTACCCCCCCCAGAACTCTTGACTAACCTCACAATGCATGACCCACATTCCCCATTGATGAGGGTCCCTTTGAAAGTGGGAGGACAGGGAGGAGGACAATGGAACCAATACTATGAATGTAAAATCAGAATAATATAAATAAAAAATATATATTAAAAAAAAAAGAATTCTGCCTTCTACCAGACACTACCTGTGGTCCTTGGTGGAGAAAACATTCTAAGCCTCACTTTTTCAAATGAGTTTCACAAGAGGAATAGATAAACAGATAAAATAGGTTTGAGTTACAGGTGCTCAATTCTCCTCAAGTTATATCCCATATGTTCCATGAAAGGTCCCTCCTTCTAGTGCTGGATTGCCCCTCCTCTTTGCAAAAAGTCTTAAACAACTCCTACTCTTATTAGGAGTATAAAGCCTTTTTCCTTTTGCTTCAGATCCTGCCATTCTCTCATCTGGCAGGAAACAAAATTTTGGATCCAAGAAACAGTTGGCTATGTGTCTCCTCTTCTTGAACCTTAACCTTACATATGGAAGGTTGAGTGGAAAAACGAGCACACTTGTTAGTCCAGCAACATTGAAGAGCTCCAAACAGAATTGCTGTATTTACTCCAGTTTAGAGAAATTTTCCGTCCAAAATCATAAATGATAATGAATAACGTAAGAATTACTTAGGACAATAGAACAATCAAGAACATGCTCGAGTGGGGGATAGAGGAAAGGAAAGGATGGGGGAGTAAACAAAACTATATATATTATGAAAAACCCATATGAAAACCGACTTGTTTTTTAGCCAATTAAAAGGCATAATATGAAAAAAGAGTGTGGGCAAAAACACTATGTGGAGGTGGAAAATGCTATTCTCTGAAGCCATAAGTTTGTATAGGAATATCCCAGTACCATGGATGGGATACCTCCCAGGGAGTTGTTGGTGAGGGTAGACCCTTAGGTCCCTGAAATAATATAGTTCATTGCTTACCCACCAGAACTTGATAGTAAGACCCTATTGCTAAATATATCACATACTTTGGTTGAAAGGCAGTGAGACATTAATCTGGAACCACATTGGAAGCTGCCTCCATGCTTGCAACCTGTCAAAGTGCTGGAATATGATGTAAAGGCTAATGGTGGAGAAAAGACATCTATTGTCTTAACAAACAGTGGGATATATTAACTAAATAACTAGTTATGCAGGGACGATATGCCAACTGATGCAATAGTGTCATAGAAGTAACCTGCTATCTCTAATTAGATTTGAAACCTGCTCTATGGGAAGGACTTCATGGTTGGTACTGAAAAAGCAACCAAAAGCATATGTCTTGGAAAGTCATAGCCTTAGGGGATAAGTTACTACTATCATTCAGCAAAATGGATATGTTGTACCCATCAAATTGCCCTTCAAATTCTTATGCTTATGCCCTTAGGTTAGTGATGTTCTCATCTTTGGTCAGAAAGGCATCTTTATAAAAATGACAGTGAGTATTAGGGAGAATCAAAATGCATTTAAGTGTTAAGAAGAAGTGACAGTTCAGTGCTCAGTGCTACATGAGACATCTCTAAAACACCCTCCAAGGCTCAAGGCACATTATAGAAGATGGGGTGGAAAGAATGTAAGAACCAGCGGATGTGAACAATTACTTTGGAACAGTGTTTTGCAGACCTGAAGAAGACATTGCATGTAGTACCTCACAGCAACTGTTATTACCTGCACAATATCTGGCTCATCAATATTTTGTCATAGATCGTTAAGGAGGGGAAAACATGCAATCAAAATATCACAGTGTTGCAGTTACTTTCTCATTGCAGGACAAACATCCAACCATAAGGAGTTTATAGGAGGAAAGGTTTATTTCATGCTTACAGAATCCAGGGGAAATACCATCAATACCATAAGAAACTTGTTCACTTTCATTCTTCCAAAGAGAGAGACATCCCCAACAGCCAGGAAACACAAACAGCCACAGTCAGAGTACAAACTGGCTCTTTACACACCTTAGAGCTGGACTACAAGATGAATTCCTAGTAACATACCACTTCCCAAGCAGGGCTCTACTGTGTAGACCCAAGTTTTAAGTTCAATTCTAATAAAAAAAAAAAAATCCTGAGTCTATGGGGCCATATATTCATACCACCACATTCTGCCCCTGGCTTCCATAGACTTATGATCATCTCAGAATTCAAACTACATTCAGTCCAATATCAAAGGTCTCCATAAACTTTACCACCTTTAACACTATTGAAAAGTCAGAAATTGTGCTGGAATAATGGTGCATCAGTTAAGGCACTTGCCTGTGAAGCCTAAGGACCAATGTTCAAATCTTCAGATCCCATGTAAGCCAGATACACAAGGTGATGCAAGCACACAAGGTTGTGCATGTGCACAAGGTGGCACAAGTGTCTGGAGTTTGATTAGAGTGGCTGGAGGCCCTGGTGCACCAATTCTCTCTCTCTCACACACACACTCTCACTCTCCCATATTAAAAAAAAAAAAAAAAGTCCAGTCTGTTTGGCTTTTCTAAAAAAAAAAGGAAATGTCTAAAGTCTCATCTGAAATTTGAAGCTGTCACTTAACTTTGAGCCCTATATAAATCAAACATAAGCTATATGCTTACAACACATAATGGCACAGAATAAACATTTCCATTGTAAAATGGCATAACAAGGAGAGACTTGAACAATGCAAATAATAACCAGAAGGTATACATTAAAATCTGCAATTCAAGACCAGCATCCATAACCATTGATGATAGTCTGTGGATTACAATTCTACAATTCCACCCTCTACCTGACTGAGCAGCTCTCTATAGAAGCAATTTCACAGTGCTGGTACATCTAAAACCTCTTTGGATCTACATTGCAAACCATGGTTCATCTTCACAGCTCTATACAATGTCCTTACTTAGCCTCACACAGGATTTAAACCCTGATTCAACTTGACCATTGGCCATTTCAAAAAAAGAAAGAAAGAAAGAAAGAAAGGAAGAAAGAAAGAAAAGAAAAAGATGAATAAGAAAAACCTGCATTCCAATAAATGACCCACTTCTCTGCATTTTTCATGCTTCCAATACCAGCACCACCTAAGGGGAATAGCCAAATTTGTAAATTCAGGCAGAAATAAATCTTCACCTTGAAAGCAGCATACACCTTCATCAGTCTTCCTTTAAGACACCTTCTTTCAAAATAATTTGTATTCTTAGATATTTGAGCAATCCATGGTTCACCCTTAGGTATCCTTTGCATTGTTTAGATGCAAAACAGCACACCCTTGATGGTGATAATCAAATTAATAATTGCAGCTTCAGTGACCTAAAACCAGTCTCTGCCTATAACTTTAAACTTACTGGAATTTTTTCTTGTGAAAAACCATACATATTTTATACCTTTCCACTCTATACCATCTGCCAAGCACACTAGTCAATTGTTTTTAAATTCAACCTTGATCAGACTCCCTAGACATGTGTGGCAGAATGCAGCCGATCTTTATGACAGTAGCCCAGTTACAACATAGTTCCCTCTTTACATTTGAAAAGTTCATAACCCAAGCTTTACAGTCCACACTTGCCTCAGCATTTAGAACTTTCAAACTCTCACCAGAATAGCCCATCAAATTCTGATTACAGCACAGTAAGGCTTTTCCAATCAATCCAGTGTATTAATCCTTCCATATTCCACCAACACACAAGTTCCAAAAGACCAAAGCTCAGATGGTCAGATTCATTACACCAATGACTTCACACTTGGTACCAAATTTCTGTTGCAGTTAATTTATTGTTGCTGGATAAGCACCTTACCAGAAGCAGCTTACGGGAGGAAAGGGTTTATTTGGGCTTACAGAATCAAGGAGAAACACCACCAGTGGTGGAAGAATCTGGCTCATTTCCACCATCAATATCCAGTAAATAAGAACAGCCACAGCCAGAGGTCAAGCTGGTTCTGTACACACCTGAGAGCTTGATTACAAGAACTGTCCACAGTGATATACCTCTGCTCCAACAGGGCTCTGTCCAGTGGAGACTCAAGTTGCAAGCTCAATCTTAATAAAAAATGTCTGAGTCTATGGGGCCATGCACTTAAACCATCACAAAGGGGGTCTGGATTGGTTAGAAAGAAGAAAGCATTCAGTGAAAGATGATAGAGTAGATGGTGGCAAAGGAAGGTAATGGGAGTGAATTATGATAAAAAACATTATTCTTATATATGAAAACAGTGAAGTAAAAAATGCATGGATATTTGATGGATTTGATAAATAATTTAGATAATTTCGTCATGGTTTGAAAGTTCTTTTTCAATAACTTAAATTCTGAACATATCACTAAATATATTCGGTTTGGCCTAAATATTTTTCCATACATTTTAAGCTAGGTCAAAAATGTTTATCCTTAAACTGCAATTTAGCTTGATCTGTAAATATATCATATCTTATTCCAATTACAAGTAACCAAGTCTCTGCCATTCAAAACCAGCTAGCTGTTTAAATCATGTTCAGATGCAGAAAACATGTACTTGACCAGTTAGACAATATCTATATAGCAATTCCATTTTCTACATGGCATGCTGTTTAGACAGCTTCATGTTGCTAAGATGACTATCCAAGCCAAGCACAGATTAGGGGAGTAAGGAATTTATTTCAAGCTTAGAGATCCAGGGGGAAATTCCATCAGTGGTAGAAGAAGCTGCTTTCATACATCCAATCAGAGGGAAACAACCAAACAGCCAGCAACAACAAAAAGCATGAGGCACAAATAGGCAGGAAGCAACAGGGACCCCAACAGAGCTCACAAAGTTCTCTTATACCTTTGTATTGAAATTCAATCCCGCTCAAACACACCTTTGTACTGGACTCCAGTATTTGTCCACAGTGACCTAAGTTACAAGTTTAATAAAACACTTGAATCTATGGGGGACATACAATCAAACTTCCACATTCTGCCCCTGTACCCAACAGACTCATGACAACCTCACATACCAAATTGCATTTAGTCCAAATTCATAGGTTTCTATAAGATTTACCAACATTAAGATTCTTCTGAAGTCCCAATTATCATCTGATAATTTAGACTCTGTTAACTATTAATCCAACAAATTCAAAACAAGATATACACCTCTAACATATAATGGCACAGAGTAAACATTTCTATTGTTACAAAATGTAACAAGGAGAGACTGAATCAATGAAAAATCAATAAACATTAGGGAAACATTAAACATCTGCAGCTCAAGTCTAACATCTATAACCAGTGATGACACTTTCTGTGTCGTGGTTTGATTCAGGTGTCCCCATAAACTTAGGTTTTCTGAATTCTAGATTCCCAGGTGATGGAGATTTGTGAATTAACACCTCCCGGAGGCAGTGTATTGTTGGGGGCAGGCATGTGGGTATTATAGGCAGTTTCCCTTTGCCAATGTTTGGCACACTGTCCTGTTCCTGTTGTCCACCTTATGTTGGCCAGGGGGTGATGTCCATCCTCTGCTCATGCCATCCCTTCTCCCTGCCTTCATGGAGCTTCCCCTCTTGAGCCTATGAGACAAAATAAGCTGTTTTTCCCAAAAGCTGCTCTTGGTCAGGCAATTTCTCCCAGAATATGGGAATGTTTGAACTTCAGTAGGGTTGATAAAAACTATGGGGACTTTTAAAGTTGGACTGAATGCAGTATATTTTATATTATGTATGTTTTTAAGTTTATGGGGGCCAGGGGTGGAATGTTTTGGTTTGATTCAGGTGTCCCTATAAACTTAGGTGTTCTGAATGCTCGGTTTCCAGCAGATGGAAATTTGGGAATTAACTCCTCTTTGAGGAAGTGTATTGTTGGGGGAGGATTTATGGGTATTATATCCAGTTTTCCCTTGCCAATGTTTGGCACGCTCTCCTGTTCCTGTTGTCTACCTTATGTTGGCCAGGGGGTGATGTCCACCCTCTATTCATGCCATCCTTTTTCCCAGCTATCATGGAGCTGACCCCTTGCGCCTATAAGACAAAATAAACTCCCTTTCCCCCCAAAGCTGCTCTTGGGTAATTTCTGCCAGAAATGTGGACCTGACTGCAACACTCTGGAACTTCCATTTTTCCATCCCTCTAGCTGGGCTGAATAGCCAGGGAAAGCTTCAATCCCTAGCAAACAGCACTCCATGGTAGCCCTTGCATAGTTCTGGTATAGCCAAAACATCTTTAGGTTTCCACTGTCAACTGTGATCCATCTTATAATTGCCTCACTGTCCTCTCTAAGAGGGACATCACCCAGCTCCATTTGTTGTGTTTCAGCAGCAGCTCCTGGAACCATATGTACATCATGACCCACTTCCATGCATTCTTCATGCTTAAAAACTAATACCAGATGTGCAGCCATGCAGCCATTTTCCATTCATGGGGAAATAAATCTTGCACTTAAAGAGCAGGATTTTCCCTGTCTTCATGTCACCTGCTTTCAAAAGTGTTTAATTTCTACCATTCAGTCTTTCTGGGTGGAATAACCACAGGTATCCTCTTCATTGTTTCAATTTGAAGTAGTTGAGGCATCTGTAAAGTTCATAATGTCCTTAACAGGAGCAGATTTATCAACCAGTTTTTGTGCCAGTAATCTTGAACTTCCTTATTTTTTCCCCAACTTTAAATCATATATCTCTCAGTTCAATATCTTCCACCAAGCAAATCAGTCAATTACTTTCAAATTCACTATTGGTCAAACTCTTAGAATTTCAGCTGAACTCAGCCAGGCCCCTTATGTTGGTAGCTTAATTCCAACAGAGTTCTCTGCTTTTCTTCCTTCCCCTTTGAAAGTTCTAAAGCCAATACAATTTTCTTTACACTTGGAATTTTCAAACTCTCACCAAAATTGCCCATAAACTTGGCTTACCACTCCAGACATTGTCTTCATTCACAAGTATGAATTCTGTACACATTCCTCCTTCTGCACACAAGTTCCAGAACACCAAAATACACATGGTCAGATTCATCTCAGCAACACCCCAACTCTCTGGTACCAAATTTATGTTGTAAACAGATCCACATAGTTGGGATGAACATCCAAGCTATGCACAATTTCGAGTATGAAGGGATTATTTTTGAAGATTTCAGATATGGGGGAAGTTCCATCAGTGGTGGAAGAAGCTGCTTTTATATATCCAAGCAGAAAAAAACAACCAAACAGCCAGCAACACCAAAAGGCAGCAAGAACAAATCAGCAGCAAGCAAAATGGACAGTGCCAGAGCTCACACTGTACTCTTATAGCTTTGGGCTGGAATCACATCCACCCCCAAACACACCTTTGGAATGGACCACAGGATCTACCCCCAGTGACTCCTCTGACCACTCAAATGGAGACTCAAGTTACAATATTAATATAACACCTGAGTCTATGGAGAAATACATTAAACCAGCACATACATTCTTTTGTTGCTGCTATACATATAACCTGCCTATGTGATGGAGCAGAGTATTTGGGGCAATTTTAGTTTGGAAATTCTGGCTGGTTCTAAGATCACTAATAAAACCAGTTAACATGTGCAAACTAAGTTGGGTATAGAGGCACATGCCTATAATCCCAGCACTCAGGAGGCAGAAGCAGAAAGATCAGCACAAGTTCAAGACCAGCACAGTCTACTTTTTAAAATTAAGTTGAATTATTATGTGTTTACATCATGTGTTGGTACAATCATATCCCTCCTCCTTGACTCCACTCCACTTAGGGACTTAGGGCCCTCAGTGGGATTGCTGGTATTCACCATGGAATTGTGGCTTATACTTGTTGAATAGTAGTCTGTCATTCTGGGAGGGGGCATTGCCTCTGGATACTACCTCCCACCCTGTGACTCTTACATTCTTTCTTCCCTCTCCTCTGTGAAATTCCCTGAGCGTAGGTGGGTATGCATTAAGTCTACTCTAGTGTTACACTCACAGAAGCTTATAGGTTTCTGCTTTGGTGAGTTTTGAGTATCCTCAATTTATGTCCCTATCACCATGGTACAGGTTGTCAGCCTTGCCTTGGAAACAACACTCTTGCTCATTTCTCCAATTCCTCTGTGGTTTCACCAAGGCCCTAGCTGCTGTGTTAGGGTGTGATTCATCTCCTGCCAGGAAGTCAGCTATCTTTCTTGTCTTGTTGGTAGATTATGGTTGTCCTTGGTAAGGCAGGCACCTTTAATTTTTTAAATTTTCATATGAAACTTATATGGCTCAATTAATGTAGGGTCTGAGAGAAATGGTGAGCCTTTATCAGCTCTCTATGGGCTTAATTAAGGGGCTGAAGCATTTAAAAATCATCATCCACAAAAGCCAAGCCCTTAGTCATTGACTTTTAAATTCATGCCACAGTTAATGAAGAACTGGTAACTGAGGTCGTCTTTACTGAGATTATTTATTTGTATACATTGTGGAGAAACCAGTGAGGCCCTACAGACTGTGTGCATCACACTTAATCAGGAAGATGATCATACATCACAATCATCTCCTCCATTCCTTCTACCAAGGAATTATACTCATCCTGGAGGTTGTTTACTGGACCCTTTTCTTTCTTTTATCCTTATGCTACATGACTGTATTATAATTGGTTACATAACTGGCTTATAATTCACCATGGTCTTTGCCCTTATTGCCTAGAGGAGATAACTCCTATCTTATAACTTGAGCATACCAAAAGGCATTCCTGTCAATCATGTAAATCTTTTAAACACATGCTTTATGACCTTGAGGTGAATATACTCAGGAACAAAAATCCTGTTCCTCCCCTAGTTTGTGTCTTGTTAGATGTTTGTTCCAGTAATGTGGAACTGTCTACTACAATTATTATTAAACACAAGTAAAGCAAGATTATATTCTGAGAGCCAAAGAGAGGAACACATATATATTAAAATTATGTTCAATAGAATTGCAAAATAAAAGATAATAATAAATGTCCATTTTGTATCTTTCTTGTAGCAGGCATGTTTGCTTAACTGAGTTATTTGCATAATTATGTTTTATATGATGTTCAGGATTCTCCAAAACATTAACTCTGTATTTCTCTAAGCTACATAAATTACAAGTATCAACTTTACAATTTTCATTCCTGATGCATATCATATTTAGATGTTCCTTAAAATGTTTTAACAAGGTATTTATACAAATATTGCATATATCTATCTGTGAGCTACAGTGCTAAACTGCCAAATGAGATCCTAGATCGATCTTGCTTGCTTTAGCATCATGTGAACTTCATTCTAACTAGAAAGATACAGTGCCCCAGTGCAACTTAGAGTAGATTCAAAAGAATAGTTTCCATCCTAATTGCCTCAAGAATGAAGAGTGAAATGTCTCAGTGGGATTGTTAGCCATTGACTGAGACAGGAATTCTCAGAAGCAAATTCCTGTCTCCTTGAAATTTCAAAGGATTATTTCTTTTTTATTATTATTAATTTTAGAACAAGAGAGAAAGAATTGGAATGCCAGGGCCTCAGCCACTGCTAAAGAAGTCCAGACGCTTGTGCCACCTAGTGGTCATATACAATCTTGCACTTGCTTCATCTTTGTGCACCTGGTATCTGGAGAGTTGAACATGGGTTCTTGGGATTCACAGGCAAGTGTCTTAACTGCTAAGCCATCTCTCCATCTCTATCCTTTCTTTTATTTCCAGCTTAAAGTTTATGGTATAAGCTGTTTAGAAATAGACCAACCCTTATCTGAATATATATAGACCCCCTGAATAAAAACCTTATCCCACCTTTGTTTAGGGAGAGCTTTGCTTTGGAAATGACCTTATTACTCCTGCAAAAGAAATTGTATAAAACTTAATTTCTTGTAATTTTGTGTTTTCACAATATTGAACATAATTCATCTTTACCCATATATGTATAATAGCCATATATCACAAATGGTAGAGATAATAAGAAAGCAGTCAAATATGGTTAACTTCAAGAAAAAAACGGGTCAAAATACATGAATCACCTAAGGAGTCAAAATCTTGATTTCTATGTACCACTGGAGAAGAAAAAATACCATTTTTCAAAAATTATATTTGTTCCACCATTTATTTTCCATAAAGCAATTGACCATGTTGGGTTTTAGATGTGGTAGAGCTTAAGTTTATGAAATTTCATTTCATGAGAAAACCATGTAGACAAGAAAATATTTTATATATTTACATATTGCCTTTATTTATATTTTTCTCCAAAATCATTGAGTAAGATATAATTCTTGATCATTCTTTAAAACAAATCTTAAATGATTTTATCCACTTATTTACATTTTGATAGAATGGCCATGCCAGTGCACTTGTGGAAAGTAAGTCTGAGTCCTCTTAGCTTTGAAAGTCATTAGAATTCCTGCTCATCTTCAATTGGATTTCATTTGGACCAAACCTAATTTTCTAGTACTAAGAGCCATGGCACAGTTACTCTGCATGGCTGACAGTATATACATAATTTTAATTTGGCTTATCTGGAAGAAGCACAGAATTTGTGATGCTACAGGAATAGTTAACTAGATGATATTTCATAAACATATCTCTGCAAACTGCACAGTTAGACTTTATCAAAGTGATTGTCCCCTCTTGACCTCTTTCCCAGCTATTCACCTAATCTTCTATTCTTCCAAATCCAATCTGACTCATGCCAAATTAGATGCTGCACCAATGGAAATTTCTATATATTTTTATACTCTCAGTATATGTCAGTGCTTTCTATACAGTTATGAACAGTGCCAGCTTTGTATAGATTAAGTTTCCATAATAAATCATCACATGTTTTTATCGCCCCTAAGATATGTTTTTTTGGGCTGGAGAGATGGCTTAGTGGTTAAGGTACTTGCCTGCAAAGCAAAGGATCCAGGCTTGATTCCCCAGGACCCACATAAGCCAGATACAGAAGGTGATGCATGCATCTGGAGTACATTTGCAGTAGCAGGAAGCCCTGGTGTGCAAGTCTATCACTTTCTCTCTCTCTCTCTCTCACACACACACTATCTGCCTCTTCTTCTCTCCTTCCCTCCCTCTCTCTTTCAAATAAATAAATAAATAAACATTTAAGATATGATCCCTTGGGGCATCAGATTATATTTATTTATTTATGAAAGACAGAGAGAGAAAGAGAGAGAGAGAGATAAAGGGCATGCAATCACAGTCCAGACCTATGCACCACCATGTTCACCTGGCTTATGTCGGATCTGGGGAAAAGAACCTGGGTCTTTAGGCTTTGCAGACAAGTGCCTTAACCACTAAACTATCTCGTCAGACATCAGATTATATTTATATCATATGTGTGTACATGCATGCTCATGTGTACATGCTAATATGTATGTATTGATGTGAGTGTAACTGCATGCATGCATGTATGGGATATACATGTGTGATCACGGATGGGGAAGCCAGAAAACAACCTTTGGTGTGAAACCATCCTTTTTGAAAGAGTACATTATTGGCCTAGAACTTTCAAATTAGGCTAGAATGACTAGACAGCCAGCTCCACAAATCCACCACCTTAAGTCTGGGATTACAAGTGTGTGCCACCATGTTCAGCAATTTTATATGGATTTGGGGGAGCAAACTTGGGTCCTTATGCTTGCAGGACAACCAGTTTGCTGAATGAGCTATGTTCCAAATCTATCTGTATCTCTCTCTCTCTCTCTTATTATTATTATTTTTTTTTTTGGTTTTGCAAGGTAGGGTTTCACTCTGGTCCAGGCTTACCTGAAATTAACTATGTAGTCTCAGGGTGGCTTTGAACTCTCGGCGATCCTCCTACCTCTGCCTCCCGAGTGCTGGGAGTAAAGGTGTGCACCACCATGCCTGGCTTATCTGTATCTTAAGAGTACAATGTGCAACAGTTATTAAATGTTGAATAGCTATGCGATGAGTACCTGAATGAATACATTACTAAATAAAAAGACACTTTTCACCTGCATAGTTGTTGCTCTATTCTTTGCACTTCCTTCACCTCTAATCCTGGCATCTGACAAATGAAATTGCAGGAAGAATAGATATGTGGCTTATACACTGCCCATAGGCAAATAGAAGACAGGGCTCAAGCTGCACACCCTGCAATCACTGAGGGAGCAAAAAATGATCCATGTACAGAACTTAGAGTTAAATTGGGGTGAAGAGATGTCCTGGCACTTTTTATTAGCTTTCTTCCTAGCAGGAAAGTTGCTTATCACTGACATGAGAATTATTCATTGTTACCTTATCAGGATGGGAACCCATCATTCACTGTGTCCTTGGTATAGCCCTGTCACAATTCATGCAAGGGAAATAGAGGATAAAGAAATCACTGTTGGCTTTTTCTTGGTTAAATGTATTTTCATTGTTAGTTTATCTTATCCAGAATCCAAATTTTAACAAGGAACATGGTATTCAGTTCCTGCAGAGCCAAGGAAGAGAGAAAGATTTTCTTACCACAATGATTGCATGGGTAATCACTAGCTCTTGACAGTGAATGACACCAGAATAGGACACACTGAGACATAATGCTAAGGACATTGATGTGGTAAGCTTGAAAGATAACTTTAATTGCTGTGAGGTTTCACACTCATTATCAAAAAAAGTAGTTTCCTAACTGATTGAAGAAGACTCTTCTATTTAAATAATAATCATTGGCTACCTCTGGAAGCTTTAAAAATTTCTTTTATTAACCTTTTTGTTTTCTTTATTTTATTTTATTTTTTACTAATTTGCACAACTTCTCAGGTGAGAAGAATGTGCAGCCTTAGCCCTTTGGGAATATAGTCCTCTTCCCTAGGGATCAGATACCAAATTTTTGTAGAGAGGTTTTAGAATGTTTCTTTTGTTTCAAGATTTAAATTCTCCCTGAAGTTTTTAAGAGGGGAACAAAAATTTACAAGAATGTTTTTAAGAATGTCAATGTGTGGACTGGGAATGTGGGTCAGTGGTAGAATACTTAGCTAGTGTGTATCCTTGGTTACATCCCAGATACTGAAAGGGGAAAAAAATGACTTTCATCACGTATTAAAGTGCCGGATGGTATAGATGCTGGTGAAAGTGGGCTTAAAGAAGCATGTATGGATAGGAATGTATTTTGAGAAGACATGGAGAGGGACAAGAAGGCTTTGGAGGAGTTACAATCAGCAAGGATGACATGAAATAGAGAATTAAAGTAACATTTGCTGAAGTAAATGTAATACTTATTTAGCTCTGTAGTGATTCACCTGATGTATGACTCAAAACTGGGAGCAATACTTGATAAAAAATGGAAGTAGCATCTAAGAAGGACCCATGCATTCCTGAGGTGTGTGCTAGGACTCTAACTATTATAGATGGAAAAATCTGAAGCTCTTGGGCTGATGATAAAGAAATGGGCAAGGGAAGAATGAAAAGGCACATATGATGTGTAAGAAGAAAAAGAAGGCTACAAAGGGATAAGAGGAATTGGGGAGATGTGGGAGGGAGAAGAATCAAGTGAAACAAACTATATTTGAAAATTCCATAATGATACCTAAAGCTTTGTATGCTAACTAAATATAAAATACAACACAAAATACACAGCTCTCGTTTCAAAGGAAATAAAGGATAGTTTATTCTAGAGTTGAAAATGACCATGGTCCATATACACAGTTTAATGTCACCTCAAATATTATGTCCCAACATGGTAATAGTTTCATCAAATTTTTATAGTAACAGAACAAAGAAGATCATAAATCAGGACACTCTTCAAATACCTTGATGGAACCTATCAGTTAGGCAGGTAACAATAAAGTGGGACAATCTTCACTATAGGCTTCACATGCTATCTGATGACATTCTTAGCCCTTGGGTTGGTGGAAGCTATCAATCTGTTTATACATTACAACAGGATCTGCCTAATAGTTCAAAGGATGTTAGGATACAGAAAAAGGAGGCAATAAATTGCTATAATGTGGAAAGTATAGCCAAAGAAATTTTGGCTCAATATGTACAACATTCCAATTACCCATCATCACAAAAATTTTAAGCTGTCTTACTTTTGGAGAATATTTTTAATGTAGTCCTTTTTTCAAGGAATTTTGGTTCACACTATTTGTATAAATCTCCATACTCCAAAACAAGATTGATAAGGAAACGAAACCAGAGAGTAAAATAACTTATTAAAGTTTTATAGAGTTATTATGTAATTGAGCTAGGATTCAAGATTACTGTGAAATTAAAGGGGTTTTGTAATTGGACCAATAACAATCCTCGGGACTCCACAGAAATGGGAAAAATAATTAGTAATTGTTATTATTTGATGTTGGATGTTATTATAATGTGAAATATAAAATCATGAAACAGAACATTGTCAGAGTAAGTTTTCAGATCTCCATGATATCCACTTTGATTGCCAGTGTTCTGTTATCTTGGAGTTGGCTCTAATTATTTGCAAATTCTCTATATAATCTAGCAATTTATAGTTGTTGTGTGACATTTCCCCAGAGAGAAGGAGACAAACCTCTATTCACATCAAACAGCCAACCAAAAACAGACCAAAGAAATGATTCTACCCAAGTCTAGCTTAGTGAACATATGAGTTTATTGGGCTTACTTACAGGAATCTAGGCAACTCAAAGACACCTATATCATCAGCAGCAGCACTCTTGCTCGTCTACCCATTCCTCTGTGGATTCAGCTTTGGCTTGGCTGAAGTGCAAGGGGTAGCTTATCTCATTGGGTCTCCTTACCTTCCGGATCAGGCAACTGGGAGGAGCTGGGGAAACAGGGATCTTGCCTACTCACTCCACTCCCGCCACTCCCTCTGGTGCCATGTATCCTGGAATTCCAAAGAACTTATATATCTGAGATTTTACCTTTAGTTTAGAGTCATTGATGAGGTTAAATTAAGTCCTTTGATTTTTCAATCTAATACTTCTTCCAAGACTTGATTTCCTATCAACTATACTCCTATCAGTAAAGTTATTAAAAGAAATATGATTTGCTAGCTGTGCCTAAGAGCCTATTTAAATCACATATGACCAATATATTATTTTCATTTTTTTAAAGGGCAGCTCCAGACCTCGTACTAGCAGTATTTTGTTATATATTATGGGAACAACATTTCACTGATTAGGTGGCAGGCTCTTGCTAGACATTTGAGGAGAAGAAGCCAGAATTATAAGAAGCCCTCAAGGAAAGTATGACAGAAATAATCAATTCTTTCAAAAGAACAGATATCAGCATCTGCTGTTCATTGGCATTTTATCTGTTATGTTTGTTTGTCAGAGGAATGAGAAAAGAGAGAAGGACAAACATATGAAAGGTCATTTTTAAATGTTAATCACTATATTTTCCAGGATTACTTTCAGAATGTGGATACTTTTTAAAATACAGTAAAGGCCAAGGTATTGCCCATAAGGAGCTCAGCATGCAAGGAGAAAGTTGATTCCAAGTATAATATTTACTTATCGAAGAATGGTAAGAATAGAAGGGAATTTTTGTTCCAAATATACTAGATGTATTCCTATCTTTTTAGTACTTTAATTTGGGATTATCATATCATAAGCCATACCAGTTATGCTTTTGAATGTTTCTAGTTATTAATTAATCTATTTCTACATAGTTTTAAGTTGACCCATTTACTTTACATGTATGGGAAATGTATTTTCCATTTACATTTATAGCCCTCATCAATGAAGACACCAGTTACAGACTCTCCTAAGCTTCTCTTTCTTGTGCTAATTCTGACCTGTTCATTTTTCTTTCTCAAGTGATACAGTTTATCATTCCTAATTCTGTCCATCTTTCTCTGACTGTAGCATTATTATCACATTCAGAATTATCATAAAATATGTAATTTGGCACTGAAACCAATACTTCTGATTCATGCTAATTTGTTAGAGCAAAGGTAGTGTACCACCACCCTGTTTCTGGACTCCAGCTATACCTGACTACAGAGATGAATAACTTCTTGTTCTTTGGCATACCACTTACCACTGCTATTTGAAGTAAAGTTAGAATCATGTTATCTAATTTCCCTTACAGATTGCAAAAATCTGTGCCTGTACAATTTGTTATTTCAATGTAAGTGCAGAATTTTATATGTATCTGTACAGTAGTTCATATCCTTGATATCAGGAGTTGTGTGTTGAAATATTTATGGCTGCAAAGGAAATAATGGTACTTTCTATACTAGCTTTTCAATATATTAGTGACTACTTTTATTTAGAGCTCCTGTCTAACTTTCCCTTATTTCTCACACTTAACATTAATTTAAATGAGCATCTTGTTGGCTTGACCAATCATAAGACATTATAAACATGAGACAATATTGATTCATATTAGGAACTCATAGGGAGCAGTCTATATTTTAGGTTACTTTTGTTTCATGTTGAACCAGGTATGGTTAAGTGTTGCAAGTACATGCAGTAGGAAGTATGTCAGCATGTACAGGGAAAGGTCCAGAAAAGACTTGTTGCCCTGCATTAGCCTTCATTACCTGGATTGTGTGTGTGTGTATGCACGCGTGCGTGCGTGCACAAGCATGCACGCTCACATGCATGCCATAGTACATGTACAATTAGAAGCACTTTTGAAGTTTAATTGTTGTCTATTTTGCTTTCACTTATTCATAACCACTAAAATTTTATTCTTTTATGCAGAGATCATTTATATGTAAGGGATAGAAACAAATCAAGCTAGTTTAAGCTACTTTAATAAAAAAGGGAAGTTTATGGAAAATATATAGAGTTATCTCATAGAGAATCAATAAAAGGAAATGAATGAAGACCTCATGAAAATCTTTCTCAAACTGGAAAGTTCTTGGAAATTTTCTCTCTCTTAGCTCACATATTCATAGCATGATTTTATGTGTACATTAGTCCGTGTGTCTATCTATTTATCATTTATCTATCTATCTATCTATCTATCTATCTATCTATCTATCTATAACCTGCCATCTATCTGTAACTATCTATATCTATAATCTATCAATCATCTATTTATCTATCTTTTTTCTATCTCTCCTTCCCTCTGTCTCTCTTTATTTCCATAGTTCCTCTCTTTATATACACTAGACAAACCCTAAATAATTGCATTTAACCTCCTTTAAAGTTAGTATCTATAATGCAATGGCTCAACTGCTTCAGAGTTCCCTGATTTATCCTGTCAGCCCTTGGGTAGGTTGTTCCTGAGTCAGGGCCAATCATCATTGGTAAGAGAAGAATGAGGACTCAAACTGAAGCCAAGGAATCATTTTTGTGAGAGTTAGAGGTGAGCATTTCAGAAAATCAGAGATTTATCTTTCTCTTTTCAGTTTACATAGTATTTTCCTTGACAAACATTTTAACCATACCAGTTTTACAAATGCTAACAAAGCACACAAAGATGATCAAGATATTTAGAACATAAAGTAATACAAATTACAAATACAGGGCTGGAGAGATGGCTTAGTGAATAATGGCCCTTGCCTGCATAGCGAAAGGACCCAGGTTTGATTCCCCAAGACTCATATAAGCCAGATGCACAAAGTAGTACATGCATCTGGAATTTGATTGCAGTAAAAACATTGAAAACATGAACAGATCAGACTTATTTAAAACAATGTGCCAAAACTATGAAGCAAAATGATAGCATTGCTTTGGCAAAGACTTTAAGAATTTTTGATAAAATTACACATATGTTTAATTGTAAGAAATGAAATAATAGGTCTGAAGGGATGGATGGCTTAGCAGTTAAGGCATTTGTCTGCAAAGTCAAAGGACCCAGGTTTGATTCCTCAGGACCCATGTTAGCTAGATGCACAAGGAGGTGCGCATGTGTGGAGTTCATTTGCAGTGGCTAGAAGCCCTGCCATGCCCATTCTCTCTCTCTCCCTCTTTCTCTGTCAAGTAAAATAAATAAAATATTTAAAAAGAAGAAACAAAATAATATATCCTCACAAAAACCTGCACATGAATGTATATAGTAGATTTATTCATAACCACAAAATAAAAGTAGGAAACAAACCAAATATGTGGCGAGACCTGTGTAATTGCTTCATCATTAAAATACAATGCTATCTTTATTTCTGAATAAACCAAGATGTGTGAAGAAGAAACTGAAATATTTTCTGATCACAGAACATGTCACACCACAAACTTTTCCCACCGTAATGTCCTGTATACTATGAAAATGTGATCTTCAAAGTAAATGTTTACTCCTTTAAGTTGCTTCTTTCAAATATTTTATTACATTAATGATATAACTACCACAGAAAATTATCACCAAGAAATGAGGTCATTGCTGTGATCTAAACATGTGGTTCATAAGGCTTTAGAACTGATTTGTCAGAGTAATGGAGAATACTTTGGAAGTTTGTGCTATAGAAGCCTTAGAATGCCAAAAGCAGAGCTTAATGAGATATTCTGGTGCAAGTTTGGAAGACCAGACTGCCAAGAGAAATTCAAACAGTGGAGGCCTAGCTCATGACACTTTTCTAGGGAGCAAGGACTCTGTGAGGAAATGTGCTAGAAGTCATTCTTGTATGAAATTCAGCCAAAGAAACAGGGTGCATTCTGCTAATGTTCTGAAATTTGGAGTGAGGCTGAATTCCAAAATAATGAACTAATATGTTTGACAGTTTAACATTCAGGTGGCTGCATGGTAATTTGCTTGCTGCACTTAGCCAGATTTATAATGAGAACTAAGAGGGAAAAGCAGAGCAAAAATATTTGAAAAATATGCAGGCTAGAAATCTAAGTGCTTTTAAAGCCATGAAAAAAAAAAGAAAGACAAATGCAGACAAAGCTACAGTTAGTGTTAAAGTGATCATCATCATCATTATTAGAAAGAAACCTTGGATTTTGCACTGGGCCAATAGAAAATGTGCCTTGTGAGGGCCAGACTCCATCTATCACAAGCTTCAGGGTGTAAAAATGCCAAACATCCACAAGACATTGATTTAACAAGTAAGTATCTGAGAAGATAGAGCTTCCAGGCATCTAGGTCGTTGAAGTACTGCCTAAGGGAGTGTTTTTCCTGTTTCACCCATGTGAGTATTTTGTATACATTATAACTATGGTTGGAAAGGACCAGGCTACATCTTGAGTTCCAGCAAAACTTAATACTTTTCACATGGTTCTGACTTCACAAGCATTCACAGAATAAGATTTTCTGTTTTGTAACAAGATTCCAGAGTATACCTGTGAAGCTAAGCAATGTGTAGCAGAGTTTTAAGTCCTTCATGGTGCTTCCAAGGGAGCTGTGTGAAGCTCTGAGAGTAAAGCCAAAGTTTCAATGGAGACTTCAAGATTTTGAGGATGCATGCTATGTGAATTGTGCACAAAGAAAAACAAGAGATACTGAGTAGAGGTGGACCAAGGGAGAGACCACATGTGCAGCAAATGCCAGGCTATAGTGGCAGGGTTTTCCAAATCCATTGGAATTTGTATTTTTTCTCCATATTCTGTAGATGCTAGTATGAAGATACATGTTTAATACTTGCTCTTGTGAGTTTCATTCCTGCTTTGGAGCTCCAAACAAAGAGTTTTTACTTCGCCTCAAAGGAGACTTTTGACTTTTGAACCATGTTAAAGGGGTTAAGACTATGGGGAGTCTCAGAGTTGGACACAATGCATTTTGCATTGTGGTATGGTCATGAGCTTGTGGGGCTTCAGTAATAGAATGCTATTATTTGGGTCTGAAATGTACCTCAAAAGCTCATGATATTATAAGATATCCAGGTTCATAAACCACCATTTAATTTCCCTGTATTCCAAAGGAAAATTGAAAAACTAATTAATTTATAGCTTCACAAACCAGAGAGAATCTAATTGTTTCTATCATGCTAACTTCACGATGTATAGAAAACCATGAGCCAAAGGCCTGATGATATGCAGATTTTGTTTTGAAACAATTTAGCAGGTCATTTTCTTTAGGGAAAGTGAGTAGGCCACAGGTTGCCTGCATTTACATTCTCTACAAGATGTTTTCATGGATGGAAAGGATGTTATACTTTGTCAAGTAATACATTTAATATTAGAGACAATTTTGTGTTCATGTCTAGGCCTGAGGAAAATGAACATTCAAAAGGACATTCAAAGATCTTCCACTTTTTTATAGTTTTTATTTTTATTTACTTATTAGAGAGAGAGAGAAAGGCAGACAGAGAGAGAGAAAGAGAGAGAGAGAGAGAGAGAGAGAATGAATGAGAATGGGCATGACAGGGTCTTTAGCCACTGCAAACGAACTCCAGATGCATGTGCCACCATGTGCATCTGGCTTACATGGGTACTGGGGAATAGAGCCTTGAACTGGGGTCCTTAGGCTTCACAGGCAAACATTTAACAACTAATCCATCTCTCCAGGCCCGATCTTACACTTTTGAAAGAGCAAAGTGTCAGAGGTTTTATGAGATGATGGGTAGATCACCATCCTGGATTCTTTGTCTCTAAACCCATTCCTTTGATAAGTATAGGACAGAAGTCTTCTGTATCATTTTTTCTTTAACATCAGCTTGGAGCTCTGACTTCTTAATGCTTATTAAACATACTAATTTTGAAATTGCAAATATTTGGTATTCTAAGTGCAGAAAGGAAGAGCACAGATGTCTCTCTTTAGCATTTAAGAGATCTCCTCTGTCCCAGTGAGGTTCAGCCAATTTTCTTTCAGCATGGAATTACTGTTTCAATATGTTGGAACACTTGGTAGCTGGCAGAACAAACAGCTCCCCAAAAAGAAGAGTCCAGGACCAGACGGTTTCTCAGCGGAATTCTACCAAACCTCCATGGAAGAACTGAAACCAATTCTTCTCAAACTGTGCCACACAATAGGAGAACAGGGAGAGATCCCTAACTCCTTTTGTGAAGCTAGTATCACCCTAATTCCAAAACCAGGCAAGGATGCCACAAGAAAGGAAAATTATAGGCCTATTTCTCTGATGAACATAGACACAAAGATCATGAACAAAATTCTTGCAAACCGAATTCAACAGTACATCAAAAACATTATCCACCTTGATCAAGTAGGCTTCATTCCTGTAATGCAGGGGTTGTTCAACATACTGAAATCTGTCAATGTAATACACCACATAAACAACCTTAAACACAAAAACCACATGATCATTTTGATAGATCCAGAAAGGGCCTTTGACAAAATACAACATCACTTCATGATCAAAACATTGGAGAGAATAGGCATGGATGGCCCATATCTCAACATAATAAAAGCTATATATAAAGCACCTAAAGCCCAAGTTAATTCTTAATTGGGAGAGACTGAAGGAATTCCCATTGAGGTCAGGAACAAGGCAGGGGTGTCCACTCTCACCTCTGCTCTTCAACATAGTGCTAGAAGTATTAGCTCAAGCAATAAGAAAGGAGAAAGAAATCAAAGGGATACAAATTGGAAAGGAAGAAGTTAAGTTAGCCCTATTTGCAGAAGACACTATTCTATACATAAGTGACCCGAGAACTTCCATCCCAAAACTCTTAAAGGTGATTAGCGCCTTCAGCCAAGTAGCAGGTTACAAAATCAATGCACAGAAAACAGTAGCCTTTCTGTATGCAAAGGACAAAGAGACAGAAAAAGAAATAACTAACATCATCCCATTTTCAATTACAACAGGTGCCACTGTTTTGGGAGGTTGTAAACGTGGTGAATGTCAGATATAGGCCACTAGGAGCAGGAGTTTGATGGTTTGGATCTGGATTTATTTGCTCCTGGCTATTCACTACTCCCTGGTCCATCAATGCATTAGAAAAGGGCGGCCATAAGTTCTGTTTGCCAAAGAGCAAGCTGTTATTCTTACAATTTTAGGTCTTTTTTGTTGTTGTTGTTGTTGTTAACTGTGGAGTTTTTGTCCTGCTACCACAGCAAAGGAAATACATGGATGACAAGGAGTGAGCAAATTAAAGGCATTTAAGAAAACAGGGCTGGAGAGATGGTTTAGTGGTTGAAGTTCTGTCTGCAAAGCCCAGGGATCCAGGTTTGATTCTCCAGTATACAAAGTCAGATGCACAGGGTGGCACATGTGTCTAGAGTTTGTTTTCAGTGGCTAGAGGTCCTAGTGTGCGCATTCTCTCTATATATCTGCTTCTCTCTCTCTCTGTCTCAAAATAAATAAATAAATAAATAAATAAATAAATAAATAAATAAATAAATAAAAGGAAAAGAAGACATAGAAAGGGGGATAGGAAAGGTTATCCTTTTTGAGTTAGAGTCTGAAAAGTAGACATGCTTAGCAGTGAAAATTTGTAAGCAACTACCTCAAGCGGGTATTTTGAGGGTGTAAATACATGATCACATTAAGTGGATATTTATTGTTCACATTTACTTAACATGTCCTCAAGTCAATCAGCTTTCCTAAGGGGGTGGTCTCCCAGCCAGGTGACTTACGGGCCCAGTTGGATTAACTCCTAAGGGAGAGATCAATCATATGCCTTTGGATCCTATGTTTTAGATAGTTTAGCCTATCATATATCCACCCAGGACCAGAGGTAGAACTCAGATTCTATTCCTTTTACCAGGATAAGCTTTCCCCTAATGGGCTTCAACAGAGCCCGGGTACATCCACCCTACTCCTTTCATGTGGTATCTTAAATCTTAAGGTTAGGCAAAGTTGAACATGAGGGAGAGGCCCAACTTCAAGAGCATCCAAGCCTACCAAAGTCTATCTATCTACCTAACCCCATCATGATGAATTGCATCCCCTGGAACAATGAGACAAATAAATCCTCCTTCACTTAAAAAATAATTGAAGCCGGGCATGGTGGTGCATGCCTTTAATCCCAGCACTTGGGAGGCAGAGGTAGGAGGATTGCCAAGAGTTTGAGGCCACCCTGAAACTACATAGTTAATTCCAGGTCAGCCTGGACCAGAGTGAGACCCTACCTCGAAAAACCAAAAAAATAATAATAATAATAATAATAATAATTGAGAGTAAAATTTAATGGGACATATGTATGAAAAGATCATAATGAAATCTCTTACTCTATACACTAATCTAAAAAAATTTAAAGTAGCAAATAAATTAAAATGACAAATAATGAAATGGAATGCTGCTCAGTAATGATAAGGAAGAACCAACTTGAAAACACAATAGCATGGATTGACCTAAAAACCAACTAAGGGAAAGAAGCCATACCATAAAGTTTCCATACAATTACTTTTTATGATGTTTTGCGAAAAGCAAAGCAATAGGCACAGAGCACTGATAGGTGTTTGCTAGGAGTATAATAAGAGATGTGCATGTAGGATAGAATCTTTTTAAGGGTTGGAAATATCTTTCATGTTCATGAAGGTCATGGTTATTTAATTACCTTTATTTTTCAGATTTGCAGAACTTCATACCTAAAATGGGCAAATTTTACATTGTGTAAGTGTTATTTTTGTTCACAAAGAAGTTGAAAGGAAAGCTGGAGTACAGTGATTATTTGGGAAGCTTAAAAAGAACTGTCAGTTTTTATAATACCATTATGTAGAGGGGATTGTATGAAGACTTAATTTCCTCTTTGATATCTTTGCTGGCCTTGAAAATACAGAAAATTCTATCTGAAGAGTTCTAACACAAACGATTTTGTTTTCTTTCAGCAAAAATGTATCTAACATATACTAGAAATTTCACTATGTTAAACTTGAACAAGGTATGTGCCTGTCTCTTCTACCTCTTCTAGTACTCACTTTGAATTAATTTACCTATCTATATACCACACTTATCTTTCCCTTCAGGTTAAAGAAAAGGGGCAGAGGAAATATGAGATATAATAACTGAAGATTTTGTCTTGCATTTGTTGTTTTCTAATTTTGTTTTATTGGTATCTGTTTTTGTGAGAAATACTATACACTGAGATAATTACCTTTTTTGGAAATTTGCTCTTTTTCTCCTGTATTTCAGTTTCATAATTTATAATAAATATAAACAGCTCTTTGTAGCTTTTAGAAAAGAAATACATGTGTGCAAAAGCTATTCAGAAAGTCCATTAAGAAATCATTAGGTGAAGATTTTATGTTTACCAACTAAAATGAAATGTGTGCTCTATCTTGTGATGACCTTTAACATTGCAGAGCTGAATTTATGTTATCTACTTCTGAGATGTTATTATAGAGAAGATATTAGCACCATTTTAAGGAAGAAGAGAGTGAAATAGCAAATCTGATGTAATTGGCTGGTATTACTCTACTGGTGATAGCCTGTTTATATGACTGTTAATTTAATTTTTCATAGAAGAACACTCATCCCCATATTTAGAAACAAGCAGAGCACTATGTTTTTGTTAAGAAGAAGATAAATAGAACAATTGTGAGTTTGATTCTATTTATGATTTAAACAAGCAATATAGTTATTTACCTAGTTTTCCTTTGTTAGCAATATTTTAAAAAGACATTAATGATTTTTTTTTTGTATTTTTGAGGTAGGGTCTCACTCTAGCTCAGACTATCGAGGAATTTACTATGTAGTCTCAGGGTGTCCTCAAACTCTCAGAGATCCTCCTACCTCTGCCTCCCAAGTGCTAGGATTAAAGGCATGTGCCATCACTCCTGGCTCTTATAATAAACTTTTTGAACCAACAGTATATTTCCAAAGATGGGATAGAACTTGATACTTGTTACCTTAAAGAGATTTCCTATTTGGAAGGCTGGGGTGCCAACACTGTTACTACCTAGAGAATAAGAATTGTCTAAATATGACTTTATGATGGAGATTAATGAAATAAAACAAATAGATCATGTCTTTGAAATATAAATCAAAAAAGTGTTGTGAATTACCTATTATTATGAACATGTTGCAGTTGTTCCTTGTATTCTCAAAAAAGAATCTGAGTAGCTTAAGAATATCTCAGATCAGAAGGTTCTATATGAATGCTGAACACACAATGAGAACTTAATTCACAAATTCATTAATTGTTTCAGAAAATTCATGACTTACTATGTGGTGGATGCCAGAGATAGAAGTCCCCTAGAGCTATAGCCCATGTTGTTATGAAGCTTAGATTTAGAAAAGTGCTCACTTATTGATGAGACCAGTATTTTATACCTTAATTTTATAATTATAATCATATATAATATTAGTTAGTATAACCATGAATATATATATATATATATATATATATATATAATACATATACATATATATATATATAATTATATAAATTAGACTCCCACATAACCACTAAATAACTCTAAAGCACTTCTATCCTCACCCCTAAAGATGACCACAAAGTTGCCTATTAGAGAAATCATGATCTTGTCTTTCCTCCTTTTCATATTATATACTGCTAAGTATCATAGTTTATGTTTGCCTCTTTTGTAGTGTATATGAATGATAAGATCCAGTATTCATGATTTTTGTGGTTGATCTCCTTCATTTACTCTTATGTGTCTAACTGTAAATTTTTTTTTTTTGAAGTAGGGTCTCACTCTGGTCCAGGCTGACCTGGAATTAACTAGTAGTCTCAGGGTGGCCTCGAACTCTCAGCGATTCTCCTACCTCTGCCTCCCGAGTGCTGGGATTAAAAGCGTGCACCACCACGCCCAGCTCTAACTGTAAATATTTTTGCAGATAATTATTATGATTCAGTATCTTAAATATTTATGCCTTTCTTGAAATAAAATTTCTTGATATAAAATCACTCCATGGATATTTTGAATTTTTCACAATGGATGTGTTTTACATTTACAAAAAACTTCACATAAATGCAATGCTATAGCATCCATTCTTTTATGTATAGATTTTTTTCCTCTTGTATTGTTTGCATTCACATTGCAATGACCAATACATCAAGAAACAACTTAAGGGAGATGAGTTGTATTTTGTCTCACTGTTCCAGAGTATACAGTCCATCATGGCAGAGAAGGCATGGTAGAGCAGCTAAGATATATCTACTATTTTGGCAGATTGTGAAGCAGTGGAGTGACTATAAGCAGGGATAGATTATAACACTTAGAGGATCTCACATTGTGTCCAAAATCCAAAAGCCAGTGGTTACATAATATCCCAAACCAGCACCACCAGCTGGGGACAAAGTACTCAAGCACTGAGACTATGTAGACAGTCCAAACTGAAACTATATCAACACTCAAACTAATGCTTGTGAATTTTACCCAGAATATAAGCATATTGGTGGTCCATACCACAAAAACAATTTTTAAAAATACCCATGGAGCTGGAAAAATGTCTCAGTGGTTGAACGCTCTTGCTTACATAGCCAGAAAGTCCAGGTTCAATTCTCAGTACTCACATAAAGCTTGCACAAAGTGGCTAACATGTCTGGAGTTTGTTTGCAGCCCTGATGTTCCCCTCTCTCTTGCTTTCTCTCTCTCTCTCTCTCTCACACACACACACAAATATCTTTTTGAAAAAGTAAAAATACCTAATAGTGTCTGTGATAGTTTAAATATATTTATTTATCTATCTATCTATCTATCTATCTATCTATTTATTTATTTAAGAAAGAGACAGAAAGAGTGAGAGAAAGAGAATGGGGGCGCCAGGGTCTCCAGCCACTGCAAACAAACTCCAGACATGTGTACACCCTTGTGCATCTGGCTTACGTGGGTTCTGGAGAATTGTACTTGTATCCTTTGGCTTTGCAGGCAAATGCCTTAACCGCTAATCCATCTCTCTGGCCCTTTGTATTTTTTAAATATATTTTATTTATTTATTTATTTATTCATTCATTCATTCGTTCATTTATTTATTAGAGAGAAAGAGGCAGAGAGAGAGGACTGTGATAGTTTAAATGAATGTTACTCAAGAGATTCAGGAGTTTTATTCAAGCTTGTAACATGATGTCACTGTAGGTGGATCTTAGGGTCCAGCCCTAAGTTGCATTTGGGGGGATCTGAATTGTAGCCAAAAATATGCAGAGTTTTTGAGCTCTGCTTAGTGTTTCTGGAGTGTGCTTGCTTGTGGTGCTAGTGGTGGTATTTCTTTCTGCATGGACCTGTGAAAGGGGGCCAGTTTCTTTTGTCATTATGGAACTTCCTCTGGTTCCGTAAGCTTCAATAAATGCCATTCTTCCCATAAGCTATATCTGATTGGAGGTTCATCCCAGCAACGTGAAGCTTTCTACAACACACACACACACACACACACACACACACACACACACACACAATTTAACAATTCCTAATTGGGAGACGGGAGAAGTGACTTAGTGTTTAAGGTGCTTGCCTGCGAAGCCAAAGGACCCTGGTTCAATTCCCCAGAACTCACATAAGCCAGATGCACAAGGGGGTCCATGCATCTGGAGTTCGTTTGCAGCAGTTGGAGGCCCTGGCACACCCATTCTCTCTCTCTCTTTCCCTGCCTATCTCTCTCTCTCTCTCTCTCAAATAAATAAGGAAAAGAAAATATTTATTTTAAAAATACCTAATTGTATCTCAGACAACTGAATCTTTGACTTTTTATTGTCAAAACTTAAGTTTGAGCAACATGCATATCCAGGTATTTTTTGCTAGTTTGATCATTTAAATTAGAAAATGTAAGTATTAACTTATAATATGTTGGTTTAATGTGCTAAAATTTAGCAAATTATAGAACCAGTTGCTTTAATATCCCGATTAACTTTTATTTAAAGCAGGAATTAGCCAGTTGAAGAAAAATAAAAACAAGTTTTTTCAGGTTGCTACAGTGAAAATTAACCTCTATCATCAATTTGGTTGGAGCAGGAATCAAATAAGAGGCACACCTCTTGGGCAACTAATCTAGGACATTTCCAAGTAGTACTAACTCAGAGAAGACCTTACTCCAGAGTAAGAAGTCTTTTTGGTTATAGCCTTATATAAAGAGGTGTCAGGAAAAAGTATCCATCATCCCTGGCTGCCCATGCTCCTTCCCAGTGCGTACATCTACCTTGTTGCTGCCATCCTTTGCTAACATTAGAAACCAGTTTCTTCAGCCTTCCAACATTAACTGATGATAGGCAGCTCTCCAAGAATCCTGTAAGATTTAGTGCCAGATTGGGAAGCTGAGGCATCCAGATAACTATTGTTAGACTGTCAGACCACATTGTGTAAGCCAATGTACTAAATTCCCTGTATAGTATTTATTAGCTATATTGGTTCTTTTCCTCTAGAGAACCATGGCTAACACAAACAACAGTGTATACAAAAGTCTGAAGGCATAAGAATTGAGTTTAGCAAATGCCACCCCCAAATAGACCAACCACTTTGTTATGCTGATGACTTCAAATTGGAGACACTGGGTAATAGCACATGCCTGGGAGTTATTTATAAGAATTTCTCCTTATTCTTCTAAACATAGAAGTTTCAAAAAGAATAAAATTGTCTTGGATCCATTCCCAGGGAATACCATCAACCATTGAAGACTAGCTGTATCACAGAATACTGGAGGTTGACAGCACATCTAGCAGACATTGCCACAGGCTATCTATCATCTGTTTTGTGAGGCCCTATTCATTTTTGCAGAAATAACTTGTTCTCTCCCATAAGAGGGCATATAACCTTCTAGATCTCTCTAGGGTTTGAGGTATTTACTCTTATCTTTAAGCAATGACCCAGTGTGTTTAATAAATCTACATGGTGTCTTTTAAATTAACCTGCCTGCTGACAGTTGATTTCACAGAGTGATTTATAAAACTACCAGTAGATACAAGAAAAGCCTTCCTCCCTACAATTTTGGATATTTGTGATATTACCTAGTTTGCTATTACCTATTTTTTATATAGAATTAAAGTCATTTTCATTTTTGTCCTTTGTTGTTGTTGATGCTATATATGCTGCAATTTAAAGTTTTATCTTTAAAAACTACTCATTCCCTGGGTGTCTTCTGTGTATATGTGAAACTGCATGATAATAAACTTCTGTTCTTCTCCTGCCAATCTTTCTTTTGTTACAAGGATCTCTTATTTCTTTATAGTGGAATAACTAAAGAAACTTGAAAAGAAGATCATTGGAGGATTTACACTACTTAATAAGAAGACTTATTATAAGTCTGAAATAATCAGGACAGTTTGGCACTGTAGAAAGAAAAGAAACATAGGTCAGTGATATACATACATATTGCCAATTAATTCTAATGAAAGGTAAAAGGAAAATTTTCAGCAATTGCTGCTAATTCAAATGGATGTGAACCTATAACTTATTATACATAAAAGAATGAAATCTATATAGATTATGGAACACTTACAATTATAAATAGTCTAGAGAAAAATAAGAAAAAATTTGACTTTCATATATGAATATATATGATGATTTTTTGGGGGTTTTGTTTTTTCTTCGCTTTTCAAGGTAGGGTCTCCCTCTAGGCCAAGCTGACCTGGAATTCACTCTGTAGTCTCAAGATGGCCTTGAATTCACAATGATCCTCCTCTATCTGTCATTATGGAATGTTTCTGGGCCAAATATTCTGCGGTTCTTGCACCCAAGAAAAAAAATACATTAATGTAGAAAAGGGGCTAGTTGGGAAGGAAAGGAGTGCTATAGAAAGAGGAAGGGGAAGGGACTCAGCAGAAGATAATAGGAGTATTCTGATTAAAATGCATTCTATAAATCGCATATGCCTTTAAACCCATCACTTTAATCATAATACTCCTATTATATATATTTTCTACATTAATGTATTTTTCTTGGTTGCAAGAAACACAGAATATTCAGCCCAGAAACATTCCATCATGACAGATGGAGGAGGGTATGTGATCCCCACTCCTCCTTGATGAATTATTGGCAATCAATGGTGATTAATGGAGTAGGAGACATTTTCTGCAGCAGTATAGTCATTGGTAGGATCCATGTGCCCTGATGAACAATCCCCCCACCTATGCTCATGAGAAAGTATGTTTTTAATATTGCTGTATGAAAGACACACTTAAAGCAATGGAAAAAGCACCAGACTTAAATGTTTTGTAACACATATGCCAGAAAAGGAATTCTGTACAGCATTCATAAAGAAGTCAATAATTTAATATCTAAAATATAAATAACCCAAAAAATGGATAAATGGATCTGGGGAGATAGATCTACCTGTTAAAGCATTTGCTGTGAAACTCTGAGGACCTGAGTTGCCACACTCCTACATAAAATGCACACAGAATTATACATACTCCCACATACACATAGAGTGCTGAAAATGGATAAATTATGTATATATACAACAGAATATATGTAAAAGATATGTAAATTGTTAGTACATGTATTGAAATGTTGCTTAGTTTCATTAATTACCACAATGTAACATCAAAAATACCAAAAAAAAAAACCAGAAAACATTCACACCTTAGAATGGTTAATTTATAAACACAGGTTTGCAACCTGTTGGTAAGGATGTGGAAAAACTGTAAGATTCTTATACTTCTGATGGGAACATTAAATAATACAACCATTTTTATAATACTTTGTAGTTTCTTAAATAGTTAATTATAATTCAGCCATTCTTCTCCATGATATTTATATAAAATGTACACACAAAAACTTCTATCCAGGGCACAGCATGGTGGAATGTGTAGGCCAGACCCATTTCCCTGCTCCTCCCAGCTCCCTGATAGGTCCCATTGTGTCTTGCTTAGGAGGCATGATCACTGTGTGGACTGTGGAATCTGGCCTTTTGCTCTGGTATCCTGACTGTCCACTGGGTACCAACATCCCTGTTCACCTGAGTCAGAAGGTGCATGGGCCAAAGGTCAAAAACTTGCTTCCTCCTCGATAAAATAGTCTCCCTAAAATGGGTAGACAACAATGCATAAAAGCCAATGAAAGTGAGAAAACTGAGAAATCTCCACCAAGGATGGCTAGTACTACAATGGAAGCCTCCAATGAAATCATAGAGTAATCAATACAAATTCAATACCAAAGTGAAAACACAACAACCAATGAGACCCTGATCAAAAGAACCCCTGAACTGGGAGCAAACTATCAAAGAACCAACAACCCTGTAAATGAGATTAAACAGAATCATCTCTTAGAGTATTCAGCTTTTGACAGTAGGATTAACTTGATTGAAGGAAATGTCAGAACCCTCAAAAGAGATGTGAACATATTGAACATGAGTCAAGAAATGGAAGATGTCAACAACCAGTTGATTAAGATTAACAAAGAAATGATCAAATGCAAGAATTAATTCTAGGAAACATCAAGAAAATCAGAACTCTGATATCATACCTCATAAAAGAGATAGACATGATGCAAAATAACACAATAGAAACCAAAAATCAAACAAAAATTATAAAAACCTCTTGAGAATGCCTCACCAACAGAGTTACTCATGTGGAAGACAAAACCTCTGACCTGGAAGACAAGACAGAAGAAATTGATCAGGAGGCCAAAAACTTTGTTATGTCCAAAAAAATCAAGTGAACAGAATATGAGGGAACTGTGGGACGCCTTAAAATGATCAATCACCCAGATAATGGGTATATGAGAAGGAGAGGAAATCCAGGCTAGAGACATAGAGAACATATTCAACAAAATTATTGAACAAAATTTTATGAATCTCTCAAATGAGAGGCCCATACAGGTACAAGAAACCCACAGAACACCAAACAGACAGGACCAAAGAAGAAACTCTCTAAGGCACATCATAGTTAAAACTCTTAACAATGAAAACAAAGAGAGAGTATTAAAATCAGCAAGAGAAAAACAACTCACTACATACAAAGGCAAGTCCATCACAATTATGTCAAATTTCTCAATGGAAACCCTGAAAGCCAAAAAGGCCTGGAATGTAACACTTCAAAATCTCAAAAATCTATGGTTTCCAACCCAGTCTACTCTACCCAGCAAAAGCATCCCTCATAATTGATGGAAAACATTCCATGAAAAATGTCAACTCTATGATTATATGAACACCAAGCCAAACTTATAGAGAATATTTGAGGGAATATTCCACACAGAACACTCAAACAACCAACCTCAAGAGCCAACAAGAAGAAGAGCACCATAACCAAAAATAGAGGCTAAACATAGTACAGAAAACCAAGAAAGCACCAAACCCCATAAAACACCTAATCATGGCTGGTATTAATTCAAACCTCACAGTAATAACCTTAAATAACAATGATCTTAACTCACTCATCAAAAGACACATAGTATCAGAGTGTATCAAAAAACTGGACCTTTCTATCTTCTGTCTTCATGAAACCTACCTCACCACTAAAGTCAGATACCTCCACAGGGTGAAAGGATGGAAAATGATATTCCAAGCAAATGAAAATAAAAAACCAAGCGAGTGTTGCTAATTAATATCTGATAAACTACACTTCAAACCAAAGTAATCAAAAGGGACAAAGAAGGCTACTTCTTACTCATCAAGTGAATTATCCAATAGGAGCACATCACAATCATAAATATATATGTGCCAAACACACGTGCACAACAGTTTGTAAAGCAAAATCTACTTGACTATAAAACTTAAATAAACACCAATACCATCACAATCAGAGACATCAATACTCCACTGTCATCAATAGACAGATCAACCAAGCAGAAAATCAACAGGGAAATTATAGAGTTCAACAATATCATAGATCTACTAGACCTAATGAACATCTACAGAATATTCCACCCCAACTCTACAGAACACACATTCTTCTCATTAGCCAAAAAAAAAAAAAAAAAAAAAAAAAACTTCTCCAAAATTGACCATATATTAGATCATAAAGTGTGCCTCTATTAAGTCAGGAAAATTAAAGTAACTCCCTCCATCATGTCAGATCACAATACTTTGACGGTAGAAATTAACAAGAGACACATCAAGAACTCCAGTAGCTTCTCTGGAGATGAAATAACACACTTTTAAACAATGAATAGGTCGTGGAAGAAATCAAAAAAGAAATTTAGCTTGCAGTTTCAAAGGACAGAATCCAGCATGGCAGGAACAGGAAGCTGGAGTCACATTGTCCCATTCATTGGCGGGAAATAGTGCTATTGAAAACTGTTGAATGCTCAGATAGCTTTTACATTTTACAGTCCAGAAACCCAGCCCATGTGATTGTGTCATCCACAGTTAGGATGGGTACTCCCACCTCAACTAATCCAATAGAAAACTCTGCATATATATGAGCATAGATGTGTGTCCATTATGATTCACTTAGCTAATCACTTAGCTGCCAGGTTGACAATTGGAGATTTACCATCACAATGATGTTAATTATATTCAATAAAATATGTAAATATGTAAATAAAAAATGTAAAAGAAATTAAGCACAATATAAATATTGGAAAACATTGGCACATAAAATAAGGGGAAATATTTGATATGTAACTCTTAATCTAAAAAGTGGTTCCTGCAAAGTCTTTCTGGCTCAAAGATGACTTTCACTTTAATTTTCTGAATCTACTCATAGTCATTACTGTGGCCTAAAATGAAATGAATAAGCACTTAAAACAAATACTAGAGCACCATATCAAGACGACCTCTATCTGTAACACAGACATCTCTGAAAAATTGAAGATGTTATCAGTATCTGTTCCTATAGGATTCTACCAAGAAACAAAGTGAAAAATAAACAATATTATGCAGCTAACTTTCTATTTGTATATAGCACTCAATAGGTGCTAGTTTAGAAAACTGAAAAAATAGTAGCCATGAAGTTGATATTTTTCTTATGTATTTATGTTACATTTCCCCCTGAGTTAAGTAAGACAAATTCTTTTTTTTAAATATTTTATTTTTATTCATTTATTTGGCAGAGAGAGAGAGAGAGAGAGAGAGAGAGAGAGAGAATGGGCACACCAGGGCCTCCAGCCACTGCAAACGAACTCCAGACGAGTGCACCCCCTTGTGCATTTGGCTAATGTGAGTCCTGGGGAATTGAACCTGTGTTCTTTGGCTTTACAGGCAAACGTCTTAACCTCTAAGCCATCCCTCCAGCCAGTAGGCAAATTCTTTAGTTTACATATTCTTCAGGTATTGTTTTAGTGGACAACTGATTGTATTTTTGTTGTTTTTCTGAATGGAAGGAGTCTCCAAAGTAGAAGCATTAGTGAGAAGCTTCTTATCTGTTGGGAAAATTTCCCTATAGAAACTCATTTGTAAAATGTCATTTTGCAAAATTCATGAGACCTTTTCTCACTATTTTTAAATACTGGTAGCTGATGTTGGATAATGACTACCTTTTAATTCTTGGGACCTACTACATGTGCTTTGTCAAGTAGTAACATAAGGAAGATGAAAATATCATTACAACCTTACAGCAACATTCTGATAATATTTTATATCTATTTCTTAAAATCTTTAATGGAACTGTAGATTTCTTAGGCCACATAACAAAGCATATAGCCTTAGGCATTGCTTTCAATTTTTACTTGAGTTGCAAACCTCAGGTTTGACACTTATTATAACAAGAAATCACTTCAGTAGGCCAATATTCAAACTTCATTTTAATTTTCACCTTTTATTGCAATTTTATTTTGAATTCCATTACCTTCAGGTCATGTAATGTATTTTCCAGCATGACAACTTGACTCAAAATTCAACATATATTTCCTACCACAGGTCATGAAGGTAAAATACAAAGAAATGCTGACTGAATAAGGACTACAAAACTTCGTGCTTCCAAAGTTTAATGGGCGAAGTGGACTATCTTCCTCTAATCTTCTAAAGATCCATAAAGCAAAATTTGTATTTGACTTCAGTTTAATTCCAATTGACCTTGTAATCACATTTTGGAGTCAGAGAGCATGAACAAGGGAGGTGATTTGGCACAATATTAAAAGGTTCTATTCAGTATAACTTATGTTCTACTTTACTTGCATTTATTTTATACTGAATTTATACCTTTCCCACAAGGTTTTGCTTCTGTTATTTTTTCCCTCTGTGCAACTTCATCTTCTGATTTAGGAAGAGTTTTTTTTTTCTGTTTTTTTTTAATGTGGGGATCCTCCCCATGTGGCAAGCAGAAGTCACATGAGTGCTAATCCAGCCATGTATGGTGGCACAACTTGGGTGCTTTGTTCACATGGGTAAATTGGATGACAAGAGAAACTATGTCTAAAACTTTAGTTCAGCCCTACTCTCTTCATTTTAAAGCATGTGTTACAAAAATGCAATACTGTTTTGGAGCTACTGTGTATAGCCCCACTGTTTGGCCTGGGCACACTTGCTGTCTCTACCACTCTACTGATAGAATGGCACATATTACCTCTGTAAACTAACAACTTCCAGATACTAGCTGGTATTTTGGAGCTCTGTATCTTGAAGGCTTTGGCAGTTTCACATTTATATTTGTCTCAATGTACTTTATAGTTTATAGGACAGTTTCACATTCCCCAATTTCAATGGTATTCAACAATAAGTTTCAGAAATAAGCTAATGGAGCCAAGCAATTAGACAAGAAAAGAATGTGTTTTTTGTTTTGTTTTGTTTTGGTTTGGTTTGGTTTGGTTTTTGGTTTTTCGAGGTAGGGTCTCACTCTAGTTCAGGCTGACCTGGAGTTCACTCTGTATTCCTAGGGTGGTCTCAAACTCACAGAGATCCTCCTACCTCTGCCTGCCAAGTGCTAGGATTAAAGGCGTGTGCCACCACAAGGTTTCCCAAAAGAAGACAGATTTCTGCCACAGTACTTGATGACCCACCAAAGGTTATTGGTAAGACCTTACTGCTGAATACACCATATGCTGTTTAGACGTAACATGGAGAGACCTGGTTAGAATTTGGAAGAGAATCAGTCTCCAGACAGTTAGCTTGTCTAGTGCCAGAAGGTGCTACATAAGTGACTGGGGGGAAATGACCAACACCTCTCTAAGCAACTCATGGTCTAAGCTACTCAGCAGCAAACAACCTGACATGATGCTCACACAAGTGCAGTAGTGGCACACAGCCATGGTGGGTTACCAACTGCTCTAGATTTGGCTAACAGATCCTTTCAGTGGAACTGAACCCACACGTGGAACTGGGAAACAAGTCAGAACCATATCCAAAAACGAGCCCACTCTCCAATATCAAGATCCCACCAATAGTGGGATACAAGAGGGCCTACACCTATTAAATTCTCTCTAAAATAATAATGGTTATACGTGTATCTTGCACTGACCTCATTCTCTGTTGGAGAATCTGCTTCTCTCTTTCAGATGGACACAGAACCTGAAGAGAGAATCAGCCCATTGCACCTCAACAGGGCACCAGCTGAAGCCATAGAGTCATAGGGGCAATGAGCAAGAGTGCCGCTTTATCGGTGAACCTGGTACCAGCACAAGGGCCAAGGTGATAGACACAAAGAACACTCAACCCCTACCAAATCAGATATCCAGGGACACAGAGACTCACAAAACCTCATCACTGAAATAGACCCAAAATAAACCCAACATGGCTCAGGGAAATTCACAGAAGACGGGGCAGAAAGAGTGTTAGAGCCATGAGTTGGGTCATTATACACAGAGTCATTGCCTCTCCCACATAACTGATGGCTACCCACATAAGGCAAGACCCACATTACCCATGTGGGGAGGACAGGGAGAAAGCTAACGATGGTAACATCATGGCTGTATATATACTATATACATAACTAATAAAAACATATTTAAAAATACTTTTCTTGATTTTTTTAAATAGAAACTGACCAGCTGGTCCTAAAGTTCACATGGATGTTCAAGGCATCATAAAACAACCAAACAAATATTGGAAACAGAAGAAGATGAAAGATTTTCACTTCTAAATTTGAGTATTTATCACCTTATGGGAGGAAAATTTATTGTGGCTTACAGACTAGAGGGGAAACTTTATGATGGCAGGGGAAAACATGACATTATCAGAGCCTGGACATCACCTCCTGGCCAAAATCAGGTAGACAACTGCGGCAGGAGATATTGTCAAAAACCAGCAAGGGAGAGCTGGCTATAACTTCCACGAGCCAACCCCCAAAACGACACCCTGTTCAGTATTGCCAATTCCCAAATTGCCACTAGCTGGGGACCCAGCATTCAGAACATATGAGTTTATGAGGGACACTTAATTCAAACCACATCACTGGACCAGGATGTGCATGAGCAACTGATTACATCATAGGAAAAACAGGTCATTGGTGTCCTCCATCCCATGAAGGCTACAGTACCTAAGACAGAAATATTGGGAAAGCTATTCATACCAGATATGATCTTTGTGTTTGGACTTAGAACCCATTTTTGTGGTAGCAAGTGATCTGGCTTCAACATGATTTATGATTCCTTGGTTTATGTAATGAAAAATCAATCCAAGCACAGACATGGCCTGTATGAAAAGAAAAGACCTCAGATGAACAATGAAAGGAATCTAAGAACAGAAAGAATGAAGAAAGTCAGGGGCACTGCAAAGGTCAGTGTGGGTACTAGCAAAAAGTGAGATGTGATTGGATAAAAACAGAAGTAGTAAAGACTCAACAGTGATGTGACGTGCCACCATGGTGCAAATTTCCAAGGAAGGTACTAATAAAGTGTAAAACCTTCAAAATAATGAAATAAGTAGTACTAGAATCAATACAGCACACAGAGTAATGGGACACAATTGAGAACAGAGAAAATAACCTTTGTATGTATAGTTAACTGATATTTGTCAAGGGCATCAAGCTAATTCAAAAGAGAAAGAATAGACTTTTAGTAGTCTGTTCCAGAATAACTGGATGTTAACTAGAAAAAGAATGAAATTTAATTCCTCCATCATAACATAGGCAAAAATATATCTAAAATAGATGTAGGATCTAAAAATAAATCTTCCTAGAAAAAAACATGAGCATATGAATTTATGACCCTGGGTTAGGCAAAACACAAATTATTTCCTAGATATGACACCAAAAATATAACAAAAAGAAAAAAGTACTTCATCAAAATTAAAAAATAAAAACATTCATAGACATACTAATGAGGATATGGGAAGGGAAGATGGGGGAGAAAAACCAGGCTAAGAATGTGAAATAGGAGAGTAAATATAATCATAATATATTATATTCAGGTATAGAGATGTCATAATGAAACATATAATACATGAAATAGAATAGATGAACCAGGAAAATGTTATGCTAAGTGACAGAAGCCAGACACAAAAAGGTACATGTAGTATGAAGTGTCCAAAATTGGAAAATCTGTAAAGATAGAACCTAGTGTTGCCTATGTCAGCTGTGTGGAGAGAAAATGGGGAATACCTATTTAATAAGCACAGGGTATCTTCATTCATTTTGTGTGGTGAAAAACAGTATGAGAGGATAGATACCTTATAGGAAAAAAAAAGGTTCACTTAGTTCATTTAATTCAGAATTTTGAAAGCTGAAAAATCCAAGATGACTTGGTCTCATCTGGTGAGGGTTTTCTGGCTGTGTCATAACAAGTCATATGGTATGCAAAAGAGATAACAAGGAATGTGAAGAAGTAAGAAACAAAGTAAGGCTCGGGCTTACTGTTTAATAATAATCATCTCTTACAGAGCAAATTCACTTCTGAGAGATCCACTTCATGAGACTACCATAATTTCTTATTAGGTTACTGCTCTTATGACATGTTCCACTGGGCATCAATTCTTATAGTTCTTACGACTTTCAATACCATAACATTGGAGAACTCAGCCTTAACTTGAGTTCCAGTGGGAAAGAATATATTTCACACCATAGCACGGGGGGTTGTGGAAATGTTTGTAATTAATTTTGATGACAGTTGTAGTATATGAATATGTTAAAAATGAAAATTTTCCATGCAGTTCATATGGGTGAATCTTATATTATGTTAATTTTATTTTGGTAAACCATTCCCAAAAAGTAGTAGAATGAGGAAACAGAAGGAAAGAAGAAAAGGAAGTAGGTAGGAAGGCAAGGAATGGGAAGGAAGGAAGTAAAGGAGAAAGGGAGGGAGGAATGAATGAATAAAGGAAGGGAGTGTTGGCAAATAAATTCATAAGATTGCCTTCTGTCAATTCACAATCTGAAAATTGATTGACAAGCTCTTCCTTGTCTTGATATAAAAAGATAATTCCTTCAAAGAAAAAAATGTGTTCCTCTATGCCCAGACCTTCTGAGAATCTGGAATTTTAGTGGATGCATGCTAAGCAAAGGCTCCCTAACAGATTACCTAAGAATCTGGACACTGAGTGTCTTAGCACACGTATTGCTGCCTAGTGGGGGAAGCATTTTATGTGACCATTCATGGAAAAGAGAGCAAATAAGGAACGCAGAATCTTCTTCCTTTTCACAACTCGTTTGCTTGTTGTCTTTATGATCTGGATATGCAACCTTTCTATGTCCGTTTCCTTGTAAAGAAATCTATAAGGAAACATGAATACTCCTCGCAGAGTGGTAGTTGAAAGTAGGTTCACTGGAATTGCTAATGGAGAGGGTTTCAGGAGTACAGCATGTAATGCCCAGGTTCTTTTTGTCTCAAACAATTGAGTAAGATCCATCATAGTAGTGAAAGTATGGTATTTTTTTAAGTAAGAGTAAAAGCATAGACTCAACTCCAGAGTCTGAGCATGCTTCAGCAAACACATGGCTCAAGAGCTGGGAGTTCTTTCCTCGGGATCTTTCAATGAGCTTAAGTGGAGGGGGGAGCTGATGCCCAGAAGGAGAAATGGAGTAGATCTTTACCCTGACTGATGGGCTGTTATACAACTCTGGACAATCTGTACATGCTCAAGGCACACATCCCATAATTTTAAATATATGCACACCACAACATGCATACACATGAGATGGTAAATAGAAGCCCTCCCCCCATCTGATCACTTCAAGGATGGATTGGCCTTCAATGTCTTTGCATCCAATATTGGTCTAAGCTATCCGTTCTTATCTATCCTTTTGGCACAATGTGCCTGAACACACAATAAAGAAGGTGCTGGATGTTGCCATAATGGGAAAGGTGCAGCCAAAGGGAGGTGCTCCAGGTTCTTGGACAATTCCAGTGCTTGCCTGCCCCAGAGTGACCAAAATATGTGGGGTTATTCAGAATAAGCACTTCAGAAAAATGAAAGTGAGAGTGTTGGGGGATAATTAACATCTGTGCCTACTTGGCTCTGGAAACACAGACAATGAAATTGCCACAGAGTTTCTGTCTTTGGTGACTGGTAAAAGTTGTCTATGCAATTTTAAAATGATATCTCAGAACTCAAGAGAATTGGCTCCCTAGCTTTCTTGACTGCTTCTGGGCCTTGTGAGAGAAATGAGGTATATAAATCAATGCCTTAGTTTTTGCTTTTTTGTTCTTGGTCCAGTTGGGAGTAACAAGGCAGTAAACATGTCCAAAAGTGGGCTTTGGATGTGGAAATGTCAATGTATAAATTGTAGTTGTTCTATTCCCTGTAGGGCATGGGATATTGAAAGAAAAATCTAAAGGTAGACTTTGAGTGGGCCAAGAATGTTAAACACTCTTAGTGTTTGTAAAACTTTAGAGAAACTAGAGGGAAAAAATAAAAGTCAGAAATGGGCAAAAAGTTATGAAGAAATTAACCTAGTTGCTACCACTGATACAATGGACCTCCTCTCTCCAATTGTGTTAGTTTCATTCCTAAATTTACTTCTAGCTATTTGAGCAACTTACAATGAGATAAAAAGGAAGGAGTGTTTTTTTTTATTTTTATATTTTAATAGCATTGTTAAAGATGTACTCATGATATCAATCGTAGCACATGACATTTTGGGGTAATCAACTGTTCTCTGTTTGGATATGAGGCCTGCTTAGTAGGAGGGAATTCATGCATTGTACCGAGAAAAAAAAAGTCAAAACCTTTGGCTAGAAGGTCATAGACCTAGAGGAACACTTCCTCTGATAGATGGCTAAATGAGAGGTTGAACCTATCAACATGCCTTCTAGATAAGTATGTGCATCTCCATTGATCAAAGCTTCTCTTATTCTTGGTAAGAAAATCTCCTTTTTACAGCTGGTGGTGAATACCAAGGGAGACCCAAGGCCCATAAAAAATGACAAAAAGAGAAATCCTAGTGCTTAGCACTGATGAATCATCTATAACACATTTGCCAGGGTCCAGGAAACTTTATAGAGGAAATGGTGGTTTAAATGTGAGTGTTGCTTTCATTGCGAGCCAGAGAATTTTTCTCCATGGAGATGGCGGTAGACAATGAAGAGGCTCAAAACTCATCAAAGATGAAAATCAGAGGCTGCTGAGAGCTCATCACTAAAGGTGATTTATAACCATGCTCTCCAAGGCTCAGGGAACGTTGAAGAAGGTGATATGGAGAGAATGTAAGAGCTATGGGTGGGAGGGTGTACTCTGAGGCATTGTCCTCCACCCCCCACAGAAACTGATTGGCGCATTAATGACCCCACAGTGATTACTGATAACCCCACTGAGGAGATCCTTCAGTGGAATGGAGGGGAAAGGGGACATAAGAGTATAACCTAATAGGAATATGACCAATTTGCAACATATTCAGATATTAAAGTTCCCAATAATAATTATTTTCAAAATAACTTTGCTGAGATGGGGTATATAGCTCAGAGTTAAAATATGGGTTCAGCATGTGTGATGTCTTGAGTTCAATTACCTGTACCATTCTCCTCACAAAAAAAAATACCCTGTGTATTTTGTTGATATGCATCTGTACATATGATTAAAAATGGATATAAAATTACTATTTCATAAATATTAAAATGAAAACCATAACATGCACAAATTTAATAAAATACAGCCTAATTGCTTTTTAAAGTTTATGAGTAAGTACATTATAATCTAAATTTGACACCTGCAAATAAAACTTTGTAGTTTAAAATGTTTTTTATTTATTTATATGAGAGAGAGAAGGAGAGAGGGAGGGAGAGAGGAAGTTGAGAGAGTGAATGAGCAAGCATGCCAGGGCCTCCACTGCACACAAACTGCAGATTCATGTGCCATGTTGTATATCTGGCTTTACTTGGGTGCTGGGGAATTTTACCCAGTCCACCAGGCTTTCCAAGCAAGAGCCTTTAACTGCTAAGTCATCTCCCCAACCCCAATTTAGTTTCTATAATGATATTTTTTTTTCCTGCTTGATCCTCTGGAAATAGAAAAAAGGAATTTTAAGAAACAGCGTTAATCTTCACATGGAGATAAACAGAGTTTTAAGAAATACTTTTGATTTGCTAATCAGCTCTTATAATTAGATGTCTGGCCCTAGAAACTGATGATGTTCCAGTCTGGTGTGTGTGCAGGTTGTAAATCTGGTCACTTGGAATGATAAGCAAAGGGGGTGCAGGAAAGCCTCACTTTATCCTCTCTCTTTTTTTTCTTTTTCTTTTATTGACAACTTCTTTAATTGTAGACAATATCCCATGGTACTTCCCTCCCTCCCCCCCCCACTTTCCCCTTTGAAACTTTACTCTCCATCATATCCCCTCCCCCTCTCAATCAGTCTCTTTTTTCAGTTTGATGTCATGATCTTTTCCTCCTATTACGATGGTCTTATGTAGGTAGTGTCAGGCACTGTGAGTTCATGGATATCCAGACCATTCTGTGTCTGGAGGAGCACATTGTAAGGAGTCCTACTCTTCCTTTGGCTCTTATATTCTTTCCACCCCCTCTTCCGCAATGGACCCTGAGCCTTGGAAGGTAGGTTTGAGATGTTTCAGTGCTGAGCACTCCTCTGTCACTTCTTCTCAGCACCATGGTGCCTTCTGAGTTATCCTAAGGTTGCCACCATCTGAAAAGAGAAGCTTCTCTAACCAAAAGTGAGAGTAGCATTAACATATGGGTGTGGACATTAAGAGGAGTGCTTACTGGGCAGTTTGGTGAGCATAGTATATACATTTAGAGAGACATCAGCAGACATTACACCCTTAGGGCTCATGACTACCCCTGTCATACGTTTTCAGTATCAGGGATGTGTTCCCTCCCATGAAGCGGGCCTCCAGTCCAATTAGAGAACAATTGGTTTCCCCCATAACAGACATGCCGCTATTGCACCCATTGGCTCATTTGGCCTGGCTGGCCAAATTTAAAGCTTATAGTGTTCACTGTTGAGTACCTTCACTGGTGTTTTCTCTCTCCCATTGAACTGCATGCAGAGTAGCTTTTTCCAACTTTCTGTCAGCTGGTCCACATGGAGGAATCTTTCAGCTCAGCTGCAGCAGGATTTCTCAGTGAACTTGCCACCCAAGTGTGTGGAGTCTTCAGCAATAGGGTCTTACCATCTATTCCTGGTGGGAAACCAAGGGCCTAGGCAATGGCCTATAATGTTTTGGGGGTATCTGTGATCTCCCTGGCTAACAACTCACTGGAAGGTATCCCATCCCTGGCATTGAAAATTTTCTATTAACAATCTATGGCTTCTGAGTGTTCCATTGTCCAGAAAAGTAGGTTTCCATATGACTTTTTTATATCCTCTTAGATTTTGGATTAGCCTTCCCTCCACTGTTCCTTTACTCACTCTCTTCCCCTCTCATTTTATCCTCTCTTGAGAAAGTCACTATCTGCCTCTAATGTGACTAGGCTTTGCCACTGCCAAAGGAAGGCCATTTGCTTTTTGTAAACCTGAATTCCTAGGTCTGAATTTCCTGCATTTAACATGAAACTGAAATATTTTATAATAAAATAAATTTCAAACAATTTATTTAGCTTACAAATATTACATTTAATGGTTTCTATGAAATGTAGTATCTCATTGAATTCTTACAATAGTCGATTAATTAGGTAAGATAGGTATTAATATCTGTCTTCAACAAACAAAAACAAATTTCTGTGAGCTATTTAACTTGTCAAAGGTTATACTGCTGATAGCTGATAGACCTGGGATTCTAGGCCTGAGATCTTCCCAACTGCTCTTTTTGTAAAAAAAAAAAAAAAAAGCCAGGTATGGTGGTGCATGCCTTTAATCCCAGCATTCAGGAGGCAGAGGTTGGAGGATCGCCGTGAGTTCGAGGCCACCCTGACACTACAGAGTGAATTCCAGGTCAGCCTGGACCAGAATGTGACCCTACCTCGGAAAAAAAAAAAAAAAAAAAACATTTTATTGGTTTTTATGGGGGCTGGAGAGATGGATCAGCAGTTAAGAACACTTGCTTGCAAAACCAGATGGTATGGGTTCAATTTCCCAGTACCCATATAGGGTTAGATGTACAAAGTGGCACATATATAATGGACTTTATTTGCAGTGTCAGGAGGACCTGGCATACCCATTCATTCTCTCTTGTTCTTTCTCTCTCAAATAAATAAATAAATACATAAGTTATTTTAAAAAGTAAAAAAAAAAAAACTTTTAGTGACATCCTTTATACATACATATAGTGTACCATGATGAAACAAACATTTTAATATCTTCTGGGGGCTAATTTGATCTCAGCAAGTGCTGTAATGAACTGAGGGTATAGGATCATTGAATAGAAATCTGATTCTTAGAACCTTATAGATTTCAAACCCTCCTTTGTGACACCATCAACTACAACCACAACATGGATCATGGATGTCACAGATGGACTCTGACTCACTTGCAGATATGTAGATGAGAAGACCTTATTTGATGATAATGTCATTTGAAATGGAGTTACCATAGGACAGCTCCAAGTAGTTAATGGAGATGCACATTATTAGCATGCTGACTCTGACCACTTACTGAAGGACAGTACTTGAGCTACTGAGGTAAGAAAGATCATTAAACTGCCTAGGGTTATAAGCTGGTGAGGGGTGGGTGCAGGATTGGTATCTAAATCTGTGTGAGTCCATCATCTGTGCCCATAACCACTATATTGAGTTGCTACTTCTGACTTTCTAGCAATCTATACAACAAACTGTACACAACTCTGATATACTATGTATTACCTACTAAATTTGCAATGTAAGAATACGGCTATCTGTCAGTCTTGGCCAGGGAGCACTGAAAGAGCAAGTTATTATAACTGCTAGAAGGAAAGTCCACTGTCACATTCTGAAATTCTGAAGAAGAATTTATCAATATGATAATCCCACTCAATCAAATAATTTTGGACATAAAAAAATCAGACATGTATTCATGCATTTGTTTGTAGTGTTGTTGAACAAAATGCCATTTGGTTCAAAAGAAAATTTAAAAAAAATCTATATGAGAACTATAAATGAGTTGGTTAAAATAAATTATAGCACATAAACACAAGGCAACAACATGCAGCCATTAGAAATAATAACTATTTACTTGTAATTATTTTAATATTTATATTGATAATATATATGGCTTAAAAGTTACAATGACAAGAGGGCTATGGAGATAGCTTAACAGTAAAAGGTGCTTGTCTACAAAGACTGCCAGCCTGAGATCTGTTCCCCAGCACTCACATAAAGCCAAAGGCAAAGGTATGTATGCATCTGGGATACCATTCTGCCTAAAAATCAAAATGATGTGAAAAGGTACACATTTAATAGATTTATACTCTTCCTCCTTGATTTTTATATATGTATATGCATATATACATATGTGAATATGTATGCATATAAATTCACTTATTTATTTATGTAGTATATCTTCTTATTACTCTTATGCAAATATATTTAGCTTCTTTTAAATCATTTGAATATTTATTTATACAAGTACAAATCAATACAAATATATATATACTATTTTGTCATATCTTTTTTTTATTTGACAAATACTTGTGAGAAATACTTCCAGGACATAGTTTCCCCAGTTTTCAAAATTACATAATATTCAGGCCTGGAATTTATAATGTTGCATGAATTAACCTCGAATATAGGTCAATTTGTGTATGTGCAACTAAAGCAGTGAGATAAATCCCCAGAAGTGAGATTACTTGTTATGGTTTGTATGTTCCTTTTCTTACCACTGTGATAAAATACCAGAAAAAGTAACTTGAGGAAGGATGGGTTTATTTTGACTCACATTCTCAGAGGTCATGCAGTCCACCATAACAGGGGAGGCATGACAGAGTGTCTCTGTCTGTAGCAGCTGGAGCATGAAGATTCTGGTCACGTGGCATCAGAAGTGAGAAAGCAGAGAGATGAAAATTGGTGCTCATGCCTTCATTAGTCTGGGATACCAGCCTGTGGAATTGTGGCACTACCCTCAGGCAGGTCTTCTTATCTCAGTTCAACCTCAGTGAAATTGTCCTCACTGACATGCCCAAGTGGTTTGATTCCTCAATGACTATAAATCCAGTCAAGCTGATAGTGAAGACTGACATAATTTAAACAAGAAGTAGTGTATGTAGAAGGATGAAAATAGATCCTTGTCTCTATGTATGCACAATAATCAAGTCCAAGTGGATCCAGTACCTTAATATCAGACCTGAAACTCTGAAACTGCTGGAGGAAAAGGTAGGGTAAGCCCTTCAACATATTAGCAAAGGCAATGACTTTCTGAATATAACCCCAATAGCTCAGGAAATAAAACCACTAATCAACCACTGGGATCTCATGAAATTACAAAGCTTTTGTACAGCAAAGGATGCTGTGAATAGAGCAAAGAGACAACCTACAGAATGGGAGAAAATCATTGCCAGCTATACATCTGACAGAGGATTAATATCCAGAATATACAAAGAACTCAAAAAACAGAACAATAAGAAATAAAACAACCCAGTTAAAAATGGGTTATGGAACTAAATAGAAGGTTCTCAGTAGAAGAAATACAGATGGCATATAAACATCTAAAAAAGTGTTCTACATCCTTAGCCATCAGGTAAATGCAAATTAAACCTACTTTGAGATTCCATCTCACTCTTGTCAGTATGGCTACCATCAAGAAAACAAATGACACTAAGTGTTGGCGTGGATGTAGAGAAAGAGGAACAGTTCTACTCTGTTGGTGGAAATGTAATCTGGTCCAGCCATTTTGGTAAATCAGTGTGGAGGTTCTTGAGACAGCTAAAAATAGATTTACCATAAGATCCAGCTATAGCACTCCTAGGTATATATCCGAAGGACTCTTCCACTACCTTAGAGATACTTGCTCAACCATGTTTATTGCTGCTGTATTCACAATAGCTATGAAATGGAACCAGCCTAGATGTCCCTCCATAGATGAATGGATAATAAAGATGTGGTGCATTTACACAATGGAGTTCTATTCAGCGGTAAAGAAAAATGAAATTATGAAATTTGCAGGGAAATGGATGGATCTGGAAAGGATTATACTAAGTTAGGTAACCCAGACCCATAAAGCCAGACATCACATGTTCTCTCTCATATGTGTATCCTAGCTACAAATGTATAGGCTTGTGTGTAAGCTGGAACCAAAAATTTGTAGCAGAGGCCAGTAAGCTGGTAATAGGCTAAAAGGGAGGGAGGAGAGTGAAGGACTTAAGGGGATGGTATTGTATATATGAAAGTAGAAGAACAGATTACAGGGAGGGGGATAGGCCTCAGCGAGTTCAGGGGAAGAGAATGTGGAAAAGATGGGCGGGGGAAGGGTCAATCAAAATTCAAGATATTCTGAATAAGACTTATGTATGCCTACTCTTTTGAATAATGCCACATCCAGAAGATATAGATTGTTACAAGAAAATTTTCAGTGCCTGGGATGGGACACCTTCCAGTGAGTTGCTGGCCAGGGAGGTCCCTGTATCCTCCAAATCATTAAAGGCTATTGCCAACACCCTTGGTTTTCCTTGAGAAACAGATGGTAAGACCCTATTGCTGAAGACCTCACTTTCCTGAGTGGCAAGGTCACTGAGAAAGCAAGCTGGTGCTGAGCAGAAATCCTTCTCCCTGTAGACCAGCCCACTGAAAGCTGGAAAAAGCTGCTGGCCAGGGAGGTCATGAGCCTTAGGGTTATAAAGCCTACTCTTGTCTGGCTAAATGTATATATTATCCCCACCAAACTGCCCTGAAAGCACTACACTTAATGTTCATATTCACATATTAATGCTATTCTCACTTCTGGTTAGAGAAGCTTCTATTTTCAGATGGAAATGACCACTGGGATGACTCAAAAGGCAACATAGTGCTGAGAAGAAGGGATGGAGGAGTGTCCAGCACTGAAACATTTTTGTCACACCCTCCAAGGCTCAGGGTCCATTACGGAAGAGGGGGCAGAAAGAATGTAAGAGCCAAAGGAAGGGTACAACTCCTTACAATGCAACTGTCCAGACAAAAATTGGCCTCGATATCCATGACCTTTCAGTGCCTAGCAATACCTTCACAAGACCCTCATAATAGGAGAAAAAGATGATGACATCAAATTAAAAGAAAGACTAATGGAGAGAGGGAGGTAATATGATGGAGAGTGGAGTTGTGAAGGGGAAAGTAGGGGAGGGGAGGGAAATACCATGGTTTGTTGTCAATAATTTTTTTTTTTAAAAAAGAAAATAATGCTTTTATCATCCATTGCATTTGCATACATTCTGAATTTAATTGTAACATTTATATTTCATTCTCCTGGTGTTTTGTCTTTTCTTAAACCTGCATCATATTGTTCAAGCTATTAAAGATTTGAATTGTGGTTTTGTATTTGAAAAAGAATTGTTCACAAGCTGCCTTACTTTTCAAATTTTTCCAATTATTTCATTTTATTTTCCATATGAACTCTAGCATCACCTCTTTAATTGCAAGTAGGAAAAAAATATTGGTTATTTTCATTGAGATAGCAATGGATTTACATATTGATAACCATGAGATGTAATCAAAACTAGGTGTGTGAGTCTTCTACTGGTGTGAACCCTAGAATAAACCAAAGGTAATATTTTCTGTGAAAAAAATTCAGAAAGTGAATTGGGCTATATTTGGAAATATTAGGCTATAATGATGTCAGCAATGAAATTAATATTTTTAGCAGTACTGTTGGATCTTTCCCCTAATTACTTAACTCCCTTAATTAATGTGTCATAATTTCACAATATGATTTTAAAATAATAAATTTTTATAGGCAATCTTATGATTTTTGTGACAAGTGCTTAACTAATTCAGTTTTTGTGTTGGTTTTATAAATTTATAAATTCATAAATTTCTTAAAGCGATTGCATGTGACAAATCAGAGGTCAAATGTGAAGCGGTGAAAACCTGAGGGTATGTATATAAAGTTAAATACAGATTGTTTCACATGATTTCATCTGGAAATAATTACAATAAACAGAATTCAAAAGACGATAAAAGATATCCAGAGACACAGAGGCTCCCAAAACCTCATCACTGAAGCAGAACTAAAATGACCCCAATGTGGCTCAGGGAAACTCGCAGAAGAGGGGGCAGAAAGATTGTTAGAGTCACAAGTTGGGGCATTGTGCACAGAGACTGGGTCCTACCCCCCAGAATTCTTGACTAACCTCACAATGCATGACCCACATTCCTCATTGATGAGGGTCCCTTTGAAAGTGGGAGGACAGGGAGGAGGACAATGGAACTGTGGTAGTTTGAATATATGTCCCTCAATATATTCAGTGTTTTATTAGTTATAGTTTACATCTGCAATCACCTTGCTAGAGGCAATGTCACTGGGGGCCTGTCTTAAGGTGTGGGTTTGAGATTCCATTGTAAAGATATGCAAATGTGCCTAGCAGGAGTTCCTGAAGTGTGCTGTGTGACCTTTTGGCTGTAGTTTTGCTCTGTGTGCTGTGGTGGCTGGTTGGTTTCTCTCTCTCTCTGCTTGGCCCTGTGGAGAGCAGGCCGCTTCTCTTGCCATTATGGAACTTCCCCTGGATCTGTAAGCTTCAATAAATAATATCCCTTCCTCCATAACTGTGCCTGGTCTGGAAGTTCATCTCAGCGAACCTGAAGCTGTCTGCTACAGTAAAGTGGTACCAAGGAGTGTGGGGTGAGATGAACCTGACTGTGTGGATATTCGTCTTTTGGAACTTTTGTTTTGGAGGAATGGGCATGGACTTGGTGCTTGCAACTGAAGATTCTTTCTGGAGTGGTAAGCCAAGTTTTATGGACTATTCTGATGAGAGTTTGAGAATGCGAAGTGCAGATAGTACTGAACTTCGAGGCTTGGCTTATGAGGTTTCTAAGGGGAAGGAAAGACTGCAGAGGATTTTGTTGGAACTGGGCCACTGGCATAAGGGATGGCTACATTCTGCTATCCAGGCCCAGAAAGTTTGATCAAGGTTAAATTTGTAATGGACTGATCTGCTTGGCTGAAGATATTGGACTGAGATTTTAAGATTTTAAGTTGGAAAACCTCAAGCAAGTTAAAAGCAGAGGCACTGAGACTGGTTTTAGGTTACTGGAGCTGCTATTGTCAACGCATTAGCAATCTTAAGAAAGGTGGAAGGAAGGTGGCCTGACTTGATTTACATTAAAACAATGGAGAGGATGCCTGAGGAAAGACTATTAAAAATGCAAATTCTTGGAAAGAGCTTACTGGAGAAGGAACCTGCTTTTCAAGGCTATGATTTATTTTGTCCCTGGATTAAGAATATGGCTGTGTCCTGCACACCTGGTATTAGTTTTGGAAATATGAAAAATGCATAGAGTGGTCATGAATTGCACACGGTTCCAGGAGCCACTGCTGAGATGCAGCATGAGGCAGGGCATGAAGTCCCTGAGGAATAGGCTGGACGAGCCTTTTGGAAGATGGACCATGGTTTGCATGGAGACCTGAAGATGTTTTGGATATACCAGGACTGTGCAAAAGGGCTACCATGGAGTGCAGTGTTGGCATGGGATGAAAGTTTTCCCTGGCGACTCTGCCCAGCTGGAGGGGCGGAATTGGAAAACCTGGAGACTGTCAGTCTCTGGTTATATTGAGCTTGAACTGCAGAAGTTTGATGACTGCTGATGATGGTTGAGTTTTCATTGTTCTACTCTCTCCTTGCTATTCTTTATACAGTTAAAATGTTTACTCTGTGCCTTTACATGTTGAAAGTATTTTTTTTATTTTTTATTTTTATTTTTTGGTTTTTCGAGGTAGGGTCTCACTCTAGCTCAGGCTGACCTGGAATTCATTATGTAGTCTCAGGGTGGCCTTGAACTCACGGCGATCCTCCTACCTCTGCCTCCCGAGTGCTGGGATTAAAGGCATGCGCCACCACACCCGGCTTGAAAGTATCTAACTTGTTTGATTTTACAGGACTCGGTATCTTAAGTTGATCAAGACTGTGAGAACCTTTGAAATTGGACTGAGTACAATTTACAATGTGTGATAGTTATAAATCTATTGGGGGCCAGGAGCTAAATATATTGGGGGCCAGGGCGGAATGTGGTAGTTTGAATATATGTCCCCAATATATTCAGTGTTTTATTAGTTATAGTTTGCATCTGCAATCACCTTGCTAGAGGTAATGTCACTAAGATTCTTTCTGGAGTGGTAAGCCAAGTTTTATGGACTATTCTGATGAGAGTTTGAGAATGCGAAGTGCAGATAGTACTGAACTTCGAGGCTTGGCTTATGAGGTTTCTAAGGGGAAGGAAAGACTGCAGAGGATTTTGTTGGAACTGGGCCACTGGCATAAGGGATGGCTACATTCTGCTATCCAGGCCCAGAAAGTTTGATCAAGGTTAAATTTGTAATGGACTGATCTGCTTGGCTGAAGATATTGGACTGAGATTTTAAGATTTTAAGTTGGAAAACCTCAAGCAAGTTAAAAGCAGAGGCACTGAGACTGGTTTTAGGTTACTGGAGCTGCTATTGTCAACGCATTAGCAATCTTAAGAAAGGTGGAAGGAAGGTGGCCTGACTTGATTTACATTAAAACAATGGAGAGGATGCCTGAGGAAAGACTATTAAAAATGCAAATTCTTGGAAAGAGCTTACTGGAGAAGGAACCTGCTTTTCAAGGCTATGATTTATTTTGTCCCTGGATTAAGAATATGGCTGTGTCCTGCACACCTGGTATTAGTTTTGGAAATATGAAAAATGCATAGAGTGGTCATGAATTGCACACGGTTCCAGGAGCCACTGCTGAGATGCAGCATGAGGCAGGGCATGAAGTCCCTGAGGAATAGGCTGGACGAGCCTTTTGGAAGATGGACCATGGTTTGCATGGAGACCTGAAGATGTTTTGGATATACCAGGACTGTGCAAAAGGGCTACCATGGAGTGCAGTGTTGGCATGGGATGAAAGTTTTCCTGGCGACTCTGCCCAGCTGGAGGGGCGGAATTGGAAAACCTGGAGACTGTCAGTCTCTGGTTATATTGAGCTTGAACTGCAGAAGTTTGATGACTGCTGATGATGGTTGAGTTTTCATTGTTCTACTCTCTCCTTGCTATTCTTTATACAGTTAAAATGTTTACTCTGTGCCTTTACATGTTGAAAGTATTTTTTTTATTTTTTATTTTTATTTTTTGGTTTTTCGAGGTAGGGTCTCACTCTAGCTCAGGCTGACCTGGAATTCATTATGTAGTCTCAGGGTGGCCTTGAACTCACGGCGATCCTCCTACCTCTGCCTCCCGAGTGCTGGGATTAAAGGCATGCGCCACCACACCCGGCTTGAAAGTATCTAACTTGTTTGATTTTACAGGACTCGGTATCTTAAGTTGATCAAGACTGTGAGAACCTTTGAAATTGGACTGAGTACAATTTACAATGTGTGATAGTTATAAATCTATTGGGGGCCAGGAGCTAAATATATTGGGGGCCAGGGGCGGAATGTGGTAGTTTGAATATATGTCCCCCAATATATTCAGTGTTTTATTAGTTATAGTTTGCATCTGCAATCACCTTGCTAGAGGTAATGTCACTGGGGGACGGTCTTAAGGTGTGGGTTTGAGATTCCATTGTAAAGATATGCAAATGTGCCTAGCAGGAGTTCCTGAAGTGTGCTGCGTGACCTTTTGGCTGTAGTTTTACTCTGTGTGCTGTGGTGGCTGGTTGGTTTCTCTCTCTGCTTGGCCCTGTGGAGAGCAGGCCGCTTCTCTTGCCATTATGGAACTTCCCCTGGATCTGTAAGCTTCAATAAATAATATCCCTTCCTCCATAACTGTGCCCGGTCTGGAAGTTCATCTCAGCCATCCTGAAGCTGCCTGCTACAGGAAACAATACTATGAATGTAAAATCAGAATAATATAAATAAAAATATATATTTAAATTAAAAAAAACAGAATCTCATATATCTCAGACAAAAAAAAAAGATGATAAAACTATTTGTGTTATCCATAAAAAAACATAAACTTTCTCCCTAAATTGGCATACTTTAAAGAACAGTAACTATTTGAGGCAGGCCATGTATTGAGTAGAAAGTGTGCATAGAGAAAAGCTTCTTTAGATATAGATTCAATTCCAGATTTTACTTCTATAGATTGCTGTATTACTACATCATTGGCTTCTACTCTTTTTGCTTAATTTCAACAATGTTTTACGTTTACACATTGGAAGCTAGCTCCCTAGACATACACACGTTAATTTTAGATTTTTTTTTACAGCAAACTGGATTTGCCACTCTCAATTCTAATCCTATGAGTCTCTTTGCTAAAAATTATGGAATTGCATATGATGAAGTATCAAAGTTGAATCTTTGGTGTCAATCCTTGATCATCTTCACTGTGTAGGTAGTAACTTTAGAAATACATTGCTCCCCTCTGGTCTTACTGACTGACTTTGGACAAGTTATTTCACTTCTGTATACACCATTTCCTCATATAAAAACTTATGGCTGATGATAATTTCTTTGATCTAGGATTATCTATAGAATTAAATAATGTATTGACTATCTGAAAATACATCAATGTTTACCTTTCCTGGACTCTAGAAATCAATGATCTTTTTTGTTACTACACTTTGGCCTTTTATACAATTTCATAGTTGGAATCATACAATGAGAAACATTTGCATGCAGTTTACTTCACTTAGGATAATGTGTTAAAGATTCTGTGTTGCTACACATATAAGTAGCCATTTTAATTTAATTTATTTTATTTTATTTGTTTGCAGGAGAGAGAGAGAGAGAGAGAGGAGATGGGCAGAGAAAGAATGGGCACGCCAAGGTCTCTAGCCACTATAAACAAACTGCACATGCATGTTCTCCTAGTGCATCTGGCTTATGTGGGTCCTGTACAATCAAACCTGGGTCTTTTGTCTTCACAGACACACGCCTTAACCATTAAGCCATCTCTCCAGCCCAGTAGTCTTTTTAATCTTTTTATTCAATCAATTCTTGATGGACATTTGAATTACTTCCAGTTGGGGATATTATTATTATGATTGATATGTCTATGAGCCCTCATGCATAAGTATTTGTGAACATGTGTTTTATTTTTCTTGAATAAATTCCTATGAGTGGAATCACTGTTTTGCATGGGAAATGTACGTTTAACTTTACAAAAGTCTGTGAAATGGTTTTCAAAAGAATGTATTATCATTTTTATTCCCACTCATAAGGCATAAGAGTTCAAGTGTGTTCATTACTCACCAGCACTTTCTGTGACCACATTTGACATTTTGACATTGTATGTTTAAATATTTAGAATAGAAGAATTTTTAAATATTATCAAATCTGCACCGAAGCAGCATTTAAATGGTAGTCAATATTACTTTTACTATACAAATAATTTTATATATTTCTTAATATCAGGCTTAGTATGAGTTTTCTGTTATAATAGTGAAAAACATTCCAATATATAAATTTGGGGAAAACTAAATATATTTGAATACCATACAAAGTCTTATGGAAATTTCATCAAAAGACAACAATTATATAGATAAAACCAAAAATATAATAGGATATAGGGAAGCTGGCAATGATGAAGGAAAGGGTAGGACTTTTAATCAGCATGGCCATGTTGAGAAGAACAGATAAAGAGGTTCCTTACCCCAACATCAATCTTTAGTGTGTTGACAGGAAACTGGAGATTTAATAGGAGAGAACAGTGAGGAGGTTTGGGGATATGCATAACTGGCAAAGCAAAAATCTTTTTTTCCAGGCTATGGTCTGGTGAATCATTACCTCAGGACTGGTTCTGAGACGTGGCTTTGCAAAAGTCATTATTACTGTTATCACTTGAGGGGGCAAGCCAGTTCCCATGGTGACATGAAACCCTGCTTAGAGATGCAGCATCAGTTCCCATTATGGGATAATTGCTCCCACTTAGGGGGGGTGCTGTCTTCATGGGGTGATCTGATTTCCAAGGCTCACTGTTTCTTAAGAGTAGTTTCAGTCCCTTGTCAAAAAGTGCTTATTGATCAGTTCTATAGATTCCAGAATTAAAGGTCCCTGTAGCGGCGAATGACTCAAAAAGCAAAGAAAAGTTAAAGAGGCAGAATGACAGCATGGATTTAGTTCATCTAGTGACTAGATTTTTGTTTTTTTAAAGAAGTCTGAGAGTACTGGAACTATGAGACTTGCCAAATAGAAATCTGTAACAAAGCCTTACATAACTCAAGAATATCACTCATTGAATTAGACTTCAAGAAGGAAGCAGAGAAACAAACTATCTGAAACTTATCCATGTGTTAGTGTTTCAATCATCAAATTCTACCTTTCAAACCAGAATCTTGTAGGTCTCTGATAGTTCCAGTCTGCAAAACTGTCTACACCAAAATTGCTTTCAGAATACTGAGAAGCTAAAACAATTGCTCATCCATTCCCTTTGAAATGATAGTCAAGTAATTGTGAAGTAAGACATAAAAATAAATAAACACTTGAGTGGAAAATCTTAGGTGGCATTTTTTTAATCTCAGAGACATAAAAGAAAAATGGATAATTTATTCATTATTATTTTCCTCTCATTCTTATGTTTGATTACTTAGAGCTTGATGATTCAAAGATCAATAACACATAGACCTGTCTCCCAGAGCTAATAGGCCATATGTACCCGAGTGATGATTGGAGTATAGAAGACAGTCAGTTTGGTGTTCATGAATTTTTCAACCATTCCTATCATTTTTTTTTATTTCTTTTGTGTGGTATCCAGTTTCAACTAGTCATAAAAACAAGAGGTTTAAATGATTAAGAAAATATGTGGCAATTGTATCTCTGTAGGTGTAGGTAATGAATGGTAAAGTAAGTTTTAAGAATATGACTTTGAATTTATTTATATTGTATATTGTTTTATAAATGTAGTTTGTTTTCAATTTTGCACTGTCTAAATAGGTTAAGTTATGCAGTTACCATTACATTTTAAAGTACTCTTATTAGGCAATCTAAATTTTTATTTATTGTCAATTTCTATTTTTGATATGGAATCTGAAGGTCAGTCAACAAATTTAAATGGCTTATCTGAATTAGTATTTTGTGTTTTTCTTTAAATTCTATATTTTTGAAGGACCAGTGTTTAGAAATGTTCTCGCAACACTGGATAGTAGAGAGTTGACTTTTGCTATATTTTAGGCTTTCCTGTTTGTTTCATTTAAATTGTCAAATAGTTTAGAGTAAGGATATATGGAGAATTCTATGTTAAATGCTGTGGGAGAACAATTTTAAAGAGGCCTTGGTCTTAAGAGGTTATGTACATTCACAGAGCTGAAATTTTGACTATTAACTTGACAGGACCCAGAATCACCTGGGAAACTAACCTATGGGCATCTGTGAAAGGTATTTTATAGATCACATAAGCCTCTAGCCATGCCTGTGACAGATTATCATGTTTAGGTTATCTGAGGTGAGAAATCTACCTAAAAGTGGGTTGTGCCATGGGCTGCCTCCAGCTCCTGCCTGCAATGCCTTCTTTCCCACCTTGATGGACTGTAACATCAAAATATAAGCTGAGGGCTGGAGAGATGGCTTAGCGGTTAAGGCGCCTGCCTGCTAAGCCTAAGAACCGGGTTCCAATCTCCAGGTCCCACTTTTAGCCAGATGCAAAGTGATGCAAGGGCGCAATGCCACACTTGACCACAAGGGGGTGCACACATCTGGATTTCATTCATAGCAGCTGAGAGGCTGCTGGCGAGCCCATCTCTATCCGTCTTCCTCTCCCCCCTCTCTCTATCTCTCTCTGTGTCTCTCTCCAAAAATAAAATTTAAAAAATTTTTAAAAATGTAAGCTGAAATATACTCTTCTTTGCTAAGTTGCTCTTTGTCAGGCATGTGATCATAGCTGTAAACAAAGTGGCATCAAAGGATTTCAAACCAAGATGGTGGCTTTATACCTTATACCTCTTAATAAACTGTTCTGTACATAGTGTGATATAAGAAAATCAATGCCTAGACTTAACGAAGGTCATGAACTCTTTAATGTTTGACATGGGTTAATAGCTGAAATATCCATTATTTCATTCTAAATTAATACTCCATTTTATTGCAGAATGGGAGAAGAGCAAAATCAATTTTATGCACCTATTTCTTTGTTGAAGAAACCAAACACATAAACTAGAAGTAATGCACAGCATAGGAGATATAGTTTGCTTTGCAGCAGTTTGCTATTGCTTCATTTAATTATTTTTATTGTTTTATACCATCAGTATAACTCACTGGTAACTTTTTACATGGTAGGGCTATGGCTGCTTAAAGTAAAAGAATTACTGAGCTGGACAAATATAAATGTTGCTCACAGCACAATTTTGACATAAAGGACAACAGTGCACAGGAAATGCTTGTTACAAAAGTTCTACCAAGCAATTCAGGCATTAAAAAGCTCTGGTGGAGATGTAAAAGGTTGAATCTGTACTTACAGATTCAAGTGCATATAGTAAAATGCAAACTGGAAGGTCAGCTTAAGGGGAATGCTTTTCAAAATCAATTTGAATGAAATAAAAAAAAAAAACTGTCCGGGCATTTCTGTATCACCTGTTATCTAGATTACTCTTTGAACAGTGGCAGATATGGATTTTGTCCTGTTTTAAAACTCTACTTTCAGATGTTTCCCTAAAATGTAGCCAATATTATAGCATAAAATTTCACTAATTTCAATGTGCCAAGGATTGGTAAGTATACACTCTAAATACCTTTAAATATCCTTTCCCCAAAAGGTAAGTAATATCTACTTGTATTCCAAATATACAACACCAGATAACAATAAGATGTGGCTAGTCCTTCTGACAGTAAATTACAGTATAGTCTATACAAATCTTTCTTTGAGCTATATCTGTTCCTTGCTACAAGGGCAAGACACAAAAGGAAAGAGACAAATGTGGATAAATCAAGAATTCGAATCTAAAGAATATTTGATTTTATGGTGGGCTGTTTAAAGACAGCAGTTGTCAACTGTTCCTACAGGTTATGTTTCAGGATGGTAAGATCATATAAAGGAGACCTAGAATAATTTTGGAGGGACTGGAACAAGGATGAGATCAAAAAAAGCTTGAGGGCTGGAGAGATGGCTTAGCAGTTAAGGCACCTGCCTGCCAAGCCTAAGAACGCCCATTCCATTCTCCAGGTTCCACTTTTAGCCAGATGCAAAAGTGAAGCAAGAGCGCAATGCCGCTCTTGCCCACAAGGGGGAGCACACATCTAGAGTTCATTCGCAGTAGCTGAAACGGCCCTGGCGCGTCCATTCTCTCTCTCTGCCTCTTCCTCGCTCTCTGTTTCTCTTCTCTCTCTCTCTCTCTCTCTCTCTCTCTCTCTCAAAACAACAACAACAAAAAAAGCTTGAACAGCTGGTAAATTGAGGTGTCCTCAATCTACTAACCTGGTAGGTACTAAACAACTACAATGGCCAAGATCCTATCAGGTGCTGAAAGATAAAAGTAATATATGACACTGTGAGAAGTATGAGTGCTTTTGGACAATTACAAAGTGGGGCTGATAATCAAATGAATTGCAGCTGCTTTTGATAGCAAGGCAGTCCACATAGAGTCATTGCTGAAATACGCTCATGGATGCTCCAGTGGTGCTCAGGCTGATTGGGGGGGGGTATTACAAATAAGGCCTTCCCTTTCTAATTTTGCATTTCATTTCTTTCATGATTATGAACTGAACAGAGAATAAATTTGCCAAAGACATTAAGTTCTACTTCATCATTTCATATTATGACATAGTAGAAAGATGAAATAGAAATTGGACAGCAATGCTTAAAGTACTTTCTTCTTATGTAACTATGCAAATCTTGGAGGAATTTGATCCACTCTACAAAAATCACATGAAATTGGACACCCTTATTACCTACCCAAAGTCATGTCCCCCTGGGCTTCTGTGTTCTCTGCCTCAGAAATCTAGGAGCTCCTTGATCCATGTTATATACTTTTCATTTAATGGAAGTTTATGTGGACTACAGTCTCTTCAAACTGATAATTCTCTTAATTTATAGAATCCCCTTTTGTGCAGTGCTCAATTTAACTTACTCAAGCATATGTCATATATACAGAGCAGTTACAGCGAAAATTGTTAACTTGATTTGTCTGTCACTATATGGTTCAGATTATATTGTTCCAGTAGCCTCACAGCCAGGCAGATGGACAGGGAAAAAGTAATGGAAAATCTCACATGGAAGGAGTAAAGTCAAGTCAGAACTGGAATTTGAAAGCACAGTGAAAGTAAAGTCAACACAATAGCCCCAATGAGTATGATTTAGAGTAAACAGCTACACTTATGACAGTTTGTTGAAACCTCCAGCTATACTGTGTATTTCCATGAAAATGTGTATTCAACTGTATAATAAATCCATTCTGATATAAAATGTTTTTAAATCTTTGCACAAAATTGATGAATCTTAATGTTACATGATTTTTATCCAGATTTTTATCATCTGATGCAACAACAGGATACAAACTGGGAAAAGGCTATGAAATCTGCTTATTTTTAATAAAATCACTTAATTATTTTTAAGAAAATACTATCAGTATCATACAGTGGCAGATATAGTACATAGGAACAGAGGTTAACAAAAACACAGGGCATGCTGGTTGTTCAAAAATTCTTGTTGTTAAAATGAGAAAGACAAGGAGAGTAGTATTTTCAGCTAAAGTCAAAGAAAGATATCTGTAGGAGAGGAAAGACAAAATCAGAGACACACAGTTAAGAATCCCCAGTGATTTTACATATTCATTTTTATAAAACAGCTCTCAGAATTTTAAAGGATTCTCATCCCTGTCTCAAAATCCTTAGTCAATAATCAAATTTCTTCATTGGTTACATGTAATAAAAAGAATCCTGAATGATGTCCACACACTTGCCTTGATTGAGTTTAACTTTTTCAAGTTTATTTTTATTAGATATGAACCTATTTAGTATGTAAACAACACATGTTGGTACCATCCTTTTCCTCCTCCCTGCCCCTTTTCTGAAAGAAGCCTTCCTCATTGGGGATGCAGGTCAACCCCATGGGGATTGTGGGTCATGCATTATGGGGGCAGCAGTCAGTTATGGTGGAGAGGCAATGTCTTTGTGCAAAATGTCCCAACTTGTGGCTCTTCCACAAAATTCTCTGAGCCATGTTGGGTGCATTTTACGTCTACTTCAGTGATGGCTTCTTAGGAGACTCTGGATCTCTGGTTTGGCAGGTGTTGAATGGCCTCAGTGTCTATCTCCTTCACCATTGTGCTGATACCAGATTCACTAAGAAAGCAGCACTCTTGCTCATTTCCCCAGTTCCTCCATGGTTTCAGCTGGGGCTGAGGCAGAGGGTGCTGGGTCATTTATCTCCTCAGGTCCCGCTCTCATACAAAAAAAGAAAAGCAGATTCTAAAATGAAGAGTCAACACAACTTAAATGGGATAATCATTATTAATTTAGAGAGAATTCAAAGGGTTTAGACCCTCTTATAGCCCAAGATTAGTGGGAGCTTAATAATGGAAAGCAGTCTTGTTATCAGGATATGATTCTGACTTGTTTCCCAGTTCCCCATGTGGTTGCCTTTCCACTGAGTGGATCTTTTGGCCAATCCAAGAGCAGTTGGTTACACACCATGGCTGTATGCCACTATTGCATTTATGTGAGCATAATGTCAGGTTGTTTGCTTCTGAGCCACTTAGACTTAGAGTTGCTCAGACAGATGTTGTTAGCTCAGCACTCGATGGGGTAATTGCCTGGGGACTGGCTCTCTTCTGGATCCCAATCAGGTCTCTCCATGCTCTGTGCCAATAGTATATGGTGTCTTCAGCAGTAGAGTCTTACCATCATTAATCTCTGTTGGGTATTCAAGTGTTCTGACAGAAATCTTTCTTGTTTGTTTTGGGAGATCTAGTAGGTCTCTCTGATCAACAGTTCATTGTGGATGTAAACCACATCCTGGTACAGGGAGTTACAGGCCAGTGCCATGGGGAAAAAATGAAAAAGACAGAGAAGAAAGATAAACAGGACAAATTTAAGGTTAGGCTTCATGTCCCCCTCTCTAGGGCCCTTAGATTCATGTGCTTCCCCTAAGGTCCTCTTGAAGGCTCCACCATTTAGTCTAACTTCCAGGATATAGGACTCTATGGTACCATTTCAATTTGGGTTCAGTTTTGTGTCCCCCCACTCTTCCCTTTCCCCCAAGCCCTACCCTCCCTATTGTCCAAGCCTTGAGATGCTATTCAGGTATGTCAACAGCTTGGGCTGATCCAGGTTAGCAACTGCAGATGAGTGATACAATGCAACAATTGTCTTTCTGTCATTGAGTGAGTTCTCTTGGAATGATTTGTTCCAAGTTTGACCATTTCTCTACAAATTTCATTGTATTATTATTTTTTTTGAGGTAGGGTCTCATTCTAGCTCAGGCTGACCTGGAATTCACTATGTAGTCTCAGGGTGGCCTCGAACTCACAGTGATCCTCCTACCTCTGCCTCCCGAGTGCTGGGATTAAAGGCATGCACCACCACGCCTGGCCTTGTTATTTTTCCTTACTGATGAGTAGAATTCCATCATGTAGATAGACCACATCTTGGTTATCCATTTATCCAATGATGAGCATCTGGGTTGATTCTAGTTCTTAGCTATTATGAATTGAGAATCTATAAACAAGGTTGAGCAAATCTCTGTGGACTGAGATGTGGAACTTTTAGGGTAAATGCCTACTAAGGGTACTCCCTTAGGGTTTGTTAAAAACTGTATATTCCTCCTTTAAAGGAGTCTCCATATTGATTTCCATAGTATTTGTACCAAGCTTACATTCCCACCAACAGTGAATGAGTGTTCCTATTTCTCCACAAACTTGCCAACATTTGTTTTCATTTGAATTTTTAATGTTTGCTATCCTTACTGGAGTAACGTGGAATCTCATATTTGTTTTAATTTGCATTTCCCTAACAGTTGGGGATGTTGAACATCTTCTTAAGTGTGTGTTAGCCATTTGTAATTCTTCCTCTGAGAACTTCCTATTCAGTTCTTTGCCCCACTTTTGGAGATGGTTGTTTGATTTTTTTTTTATTGTTTTGTTTTTGAGTTATTTGTAGATTCTAGATATTAAGTTTCTGTCAGTGGTATAGCTGGCAAAGATTTTCTCCTTTTCAGTGGGTAATTTGTTGGCTCTGCTTATGGTATGTTTGTCTGTGCAAAAGCTTTTTTGTCAATAAGAATGTTATCAAATTTCACAGACTTCAAAAGTAAATTAGACACTTTGAAGGTATGTTATGTGTGAAGACCCAAGTTAGATATTTTAAATATTGCTGACTTATAAGTTCAGAAATAGAAGATAATTTAGATATTCCTTTATTCATTTTATATATAAGAAAATGGATCCTTAGTGAGAGAAGGCAGCAGTGCCTCCAAATCTTGACAATGGCTATGTAGCAATTGTGACACTTGACTCCACGCCTCTCACCCCCTACTCAGTGGAGACCCTGCCGTCCCTCCTGGGCTGGCCCTAGGAGGGACCACAACAGGACTGCCCAGCTCATGCTGTGAATACCAATCTAATAAATATTCTTTATAACATAGATTCATTCTATCTGTTCTCTTCCCCTAGAGAACCCTAAATAGCATACAAGGAAAACAGTAAACATGCAGTGTTATATCTGTATTTGTGGTTTGGAAAAATGATACTATTAATAGAACAGTGATTAAGTGCTGTGAAAGAAAGTAGTATATTAAAGACTGTGCAATATGGGGCTCTAGCATACTTGAGGGGAAGAATTCCCAAAAGACTCCCTAAAGAAAGCAACATTTAAGTTAGAGCTGAAGAAAATAACTATGAGAAGAAGGGTAGACAGATGGATGATGGCATGCTTTGGACAGATGAAACAGTTTATAATTTTTAGAGAGTGAAAATTATACAAACATAGAAACTTATATCAAATTGTTACCAAGTGTGTTGAATGTCACAGAAGCAAGATAACACCACTTCAGTATCATCCTCAGGAATATCCTTTGGGCTAGGACATGTCCATGAGTCTCTACCCATTTGTTTATGTCCAAGACATAACCTCATCACACTTGTTTTCTGCCTTATTATGTCCCAAGGTAGTGCACTCTCAGCAAATTTCAGGAGAAATATTTTCCCTATGCTGTTTGAAAAATCTAGATTATCTAGGTTATAACATGTCTGTCTGTATAGTTAACATCATTTAAAAGGGAAATAGTGGATTTGGCATTAAACAAGTATGAACTAGAGCATCAGTTGAATACTAATAGCATAGTTGTCAGAGTAGGTCATTTCATAACCAAACTATTTACTCATGTTTTTATGATGCATACAGTAATATTTACCTATTGGGATTGTTTCTTGATATATATTGAAGGTAGTTATCAATAAACCCATCACAAGCCAAAAATACCCTAAGTGAAAATGCACTGAATCTTCTAACCTACAAAACACCATAGTATACACTATTATACCTTAAATGTGTTTTTGTGTAGCCACCTAGCATAAAATGTATTTATAATAAAATGTCACATATATTTTATTGAATGTATCATGTAATTTATTGATTTTTTTTAAAAAGTAAACATTAAGAAATATAGTACATGTGGTGATTTAAATCAAATACATCCATAAGCTCACATGTTTTGAATGCTTGATTCCCAGCTCCTGATAATTTATATGTGCAGTCCAGCTGGAGTTGTGTCACTTGGGGCAGATATATAGTCTAGCCTATTGTTTGTCCAGAGATAGGTCAGCTTCCTCTTTTCTCTCTGTTGTAGATGCATTATGTCGTGAGCTAGCTGCCTCAACCATGATCAAGTTTCCCCTTGAAACCGTAAGCGAGAAATAAACCCTTTCTTCCTATAAACTGCTTCTTGTAAGGTTTTTTGTCCCAGCAAAAAGAAGTTAACTGCTATAGTACATGATAAGATATATTTATTCATGTGATCATTTTGCTGACTGGGGCTGTGGCTTGCTACCCAGTATAGTGAAGGAATATCAAATCATATATCACTAGCTCAGGAACAGATCAACATTCAAAAGTTGAAGTACAGTTTCTGTTCAATGCATCAACCTTTAGCACTGTCATAAAGTAAAAGAATTGTGGGTCTGGCGAGATGGCTTAGTGGTTAAGGCTCTTACCTGTGAAGCCTAGGGACCCAGGTTTGAGTCTCCAGGTTCCACGGAAGACAGATGCACAAGGTGGTATATGTGTCTGGAGATTGTTTGCAGCAGCTGGAGGCCCTGGCATGCCCATCCTCTCTCCATCTCACTCTATCTACAGTAAATATTTTTTTAAAAAAAATTAAAAATAATTATGAATTGAACTCTTCAAAGTTAGAGACCATTTCTATTAGTATTAAGACAACTTCTAATAATGCTCTACAAGAAAGCCAACCTGATTAGTAAGACCCTGGTTGTTATCGTGTAAATATTTGTTTTCTAAATAATCCCAAATATTGTGACTGTTATGTTAATCAACAAAAATTCTTAGTTTAGTTGTAACAGACCTCCTAGGATGATTTATTATATGCCATAGAAAATAGGACAATACTGTACTCAGGAACGCAAAGTGCCATCTGAATTAAGTAATGTATCATTGGAAAATAAAGTATTATATCAGTAGATTTATGTTGAAAAATATTAGTCCCAAGGTTTAATATGAAATGTTTTCATTCTTTTCTTCTTTTCTTTTGTCTTTAATTGTATTTCATATTAGGATATTTCAAGTTATAAAAGCCCAACTTTTCAAATTGTGTTAAAGAAGAATAATGAGTCAAACTTGAACTAAATATAATTCATATAGAAGAGATATGACCAGGTCATTTTCAAATGTGTAAAGCTTAAGTATGCTTTGACTCTTTGAGATTTTAAAAAATCCATTAGGAAATATTGAAATATTTGTATAATTAGTTTCATGGGATTTAAAAATTATTATATGTATTATTATTAATATTTTATTTGAATTGAAAATAAAAACAATTGCAAGGTAATAATAGTCACAGGAAGGAAGTCTGACAGGAAAAACATTTTCCTTTAAGGCACAGCTTTTGTTGCACAAACTGTTCCAGGTGACTGATTTCATAGGGATATGGACAGCTAATAAGTTATCTTTATGAGACCTGGATAATATAGTGTTATATTTATATTATCCAGAAAGAAATTATTTTATTTGATATGATTTATTTCTAACCTTCTGAGGTAAAGTCATAGAAATGTGTTATGATCTAAGAGGCTCTATAGCTTAAAAGATTTTTTTTCTTCAAGTATAAGAAATATTCACTGAAATAGTGAAATTGATACCTGGTGGCTATTGAGGAAATCATTATTCTATTAATATTTTTATCAATGGTCAATTCAGGAATTCAGATAAAATATTTGTAACTCAGCCTAGAAAACAATAATATGATTCTTCTTGTTTCCTTTATGCCAAAATAAAAATAATGCCATAGGAAACACATCATTAAACTATCTCCACCAACAGTACATGTTACTTTAGCATCAGCTATATACAACTTGAATCTTGTAAGATTTGTGAACACTACAGCAATTTAAGAAACAATGCATTCTTAATTTTACATTATGAGAACACTGAACATATATTTGCCATGATACTAATGATCTTTGTGAATATATATTTGCCATGATATTAATGGTCTTAGCTTTACTTAATAAGCAAAACTATTTTATTTCAAAACTTCTATATAAAATTTTATACCAATTGATATAACCTTTAAATTCACTGTCCAAAGTGCATGATAAAAAATGGTGAACTGTAGGCTAATGAAGGTTAATGTAGCTCAATGACAAAATGCTTGTCTAGCATGTGTTACTGAGTTCCATCCCAAGTATGAGAAGTTGAAGGAGGAAGGGAGGAGGAGAAGACAGAGAAGAAAGCAAGCTAATAAAGTTGTAAGGAACAATCTAAGTAAAAGCTTTCCAGGATCTAATTTTGTCATTGATTGAAATTTCTAAGAGTACCAAAGATCAAGGACCTTTTTTTACCCCCGAGGTACTGTTTCACTCTAGCCGGGCTGACCTGAAATTCACTATGTCGTTTCAGAGTGGCCTTGACCTCAGGGTTATCCTCCTACCTCTGCCTCCCAAGTGCTGGGATTAAAGGCGTGCACCACCACACCCAGATTTTCTATGATTTTTTGAAGTAGAGTGCTGCTCTAGCCCAAGCTAACTGTGGTAGTTTGAATATATGTCCCCCAATATATTCAATGTTTTATTACTTTATAGTTTGCATCTGCAATCACCTTGCTAGAGGCAAGGTCACTGGGGGCCCCGGTCTTAAGGTGTGGTGATGGTTTGAGATGCCATTGTAAAGATATGCAAATGTGCCCAGCAGGAGTTCCTGAAGTGTGCTGTGTGACCTTTTGGCTATAGTTTTTGCTCTGGTGCCTGGTTGGCTTTTTCTCTCTCTGCTTGGCCCTGTGGAGAGCAGGTCGCTTCTTCTGCCATTATGGAACGTCCCCTGGAACTGTAAGCTTCAATAAATAATATCCCTTCCTCCATAACTGTGCCTGGTCTGGAAGTTCATCTCAGCGAACCTGAAGCTGTCTGCAACAGTAAAGTGGTACCGAGGAGTGTGGGGTGAGATGAACCTGACTGTGTGGATATTCGTCTTTTGGAACTTTTGTTTTGGAGGAATGGGCATGGACTTGGTGCTTGCAACTGAAGATGCCTTCTGGAGTGGTAAGACAAGTTTTATGGACTATTTTGATGAGAGTTTGAGAATGCTAAGTGCAGACAGTATTGAACTTCGAGGCTTGGCTTATGAGCTTTCTAAGGGGAAGGAAAGAGTGCAGAGGACTTTGTTGGAACTGGGCTACTGGCATAAGGGATGGCTATGTTCTGCTATCCAGGCCCAGAGTGTTTGATCAAGGTTAAATTTGTAATGGACTGATGTGCTTGGCTAAAGATATCAGACTGAGATTTTAAGATTTTAAGCTGGAAAACTTGAAGCAAGTTAAAAGTAGAGGCATTGAGACTGGTTTAGCTGCTATTGTCAACCACATTAGCAATCTTAAGGAAGGTGGAAGGAAGGTGGCCTGACGACTGATTTACATTAAAACAATGGAGAGGATGCCTGAGGAAAGACTGTTAAAAATGCAAATTCTTGGAAAGAGCTGACTGGAGAAGGAACCTGCTGTTCAAGGCTGTGGTTTATTTCATGCCTGGATTAAGAATATGGCTGTGTCCTGCATACCTGGTATTAGTTTTGGAAGCATGAAAAATGCATGGAGTGTTCATGAGTTGCACACGGTTCCAGGAGCCCCTGCTGAGATGCAGCATGAAGGCAGGGCATGAAGTCCCTGAGGAATAGGCTGGAAGAGCCTTTTGGAAGATGGACCGTGGTTTGCATGGAGCCCTGAAGATGTTTTGGATATACCAGGACTGTGCAAAAGGGCTACCATGGAGTGCAGTGTTGGCATGGGATGAAAGTTTTCTCTGGCGACTCTGCCCAGCTGGAGGGGTGGGATTGGAAAACCTGGAGACTGTTAGTCTCTGGTTATACTGAACTTGAACTGCAGAAGTTTGATGACTATTGATGGTGGTTGAGTTTGCATTGTTTTAGTTTCTCCTTGCTATTTCTTATACAGTTAAAATGTTTACTCTGTGCCTTTACATGTTGAAAGTATTTAACTTGTTTGATTTTACAGGACTCACTATCTTAATTTAATCAAGACTGTGAGACCTTTTGAAATTGGACTGAGTACAATTTACAATGTGTGATAGTTATATATCTATTGGGGGCCAGGAGCTAAATATATTGGGGGCCAGGGGCGGAATGTGGTAGTGTGAATATATGTCCCCTAATATATTCAGTATTTTATTAGTTATAGGTTGCATCTGCAATCACCTTGCTAGAGGCAAGGTCACTGGGGGCCCCGGTCTTAAGGTGTGGTGATGGTTTGAGATGCCATTGTAAAGATATGCAAATGTGCCTAGCAGGAGTTCCTGAAGTGTGCTGTGTGACCTTTTGGCTGTAGTTGTTGCTCTGGTGCCTGGTTGGCTTTTTCTCTCTCTGCTTGGCCCTGTGGAGAGCAGGTCGCTTCTTCTGCCATTATGGAACGTCCCCTGGATCTGTAAGCTTCAATAAATAATATCCCTTCCTCCATAACTGTGCCTGGTCTGGAAGTTCATCTCAGCGAACCTGAAGCTGTCTGCTACACTAACCTAGAAATCACTATGTATTCTTAACCTGGCCTTGAACTCACAGCAGTCTTCCTACCTCTGCCTCCTGAATGCTGGGATTAAAGACATGTGTCTTTTAAAAGGACACTGAAAGCACATTTATAGCAATATACTTGCTGACAAAGAAGTGTACATTCTACTGTTGAAATTCCAGGGGAAAACATAAAAAGAAATATTTTGTTATGAATACAGTCAACATAAGTGATAATGGTAACAAATAAAACATGCACATTTCCTTGATTTAAAAGGTTATTATTGTTGTTGTGATTCAGATAGAGTATCATTCACTTTGTAGGTCAGGCTCATCTTGAACTCCTAATTCTCCTGCTTCCTGAGTGCTGGTATTAGAGGCATGTACTACCACTACTGGGTGATTTTAAACTTTATATAGAGTTGCCCCCAGCCATTACTTTTGCTGCTATAGATACTTGTTCACATGATGTTTGTTATAATAAGACTCATTTGATGCAAGACGATTTAAACTAACTCTGGGGGCTGGAGAGCTGTCTCGGGGGTTAAAGTGCTTGCTTGCAAAGTATAACAACCTGGGTTCAATTCCCCAGTGCCCATGTAAAGCCAGATGCACAAATTGGCACATGTATCTGGAGTTCATTTGCAGTGGCAAGAGGACATGGTGCTTCTATTTTCTCTCTCTCTCTCTGTCTCTGCTTACAGGTAAATAAATGAATATTTAAGAACAATGTAACTCACAAGGCCCTCAAAAATAGAAGAAAAAGATGATGACATCAAATTAAAAGAGAGACAAATGGAGAGAGGGAGGGGATATGATGGAGATTGGAGTTCTAAAGAGGAATGGGGGAGGGGAGGGAAATATCACTTGTTTTTGTATGTAAGTATAGAAGTTGTCAATAAAAAATAATAATAAAATATAAATAAATAAATAAATAATGTAACTCTTCAAAGACATTACTGAGTATGGTGAAATTATACTTAAGCATCTCATGACTGGTGTGTGTAGATCACTTTATAAATATACTATCTGTGTGCTTTGAAGAGACCAAACTTCGACCTCTATGCTTGGTGACAAAGGCTCTATCACAAAGCTACATCCTCAGCTTTATTTATGTGTTTTAAAATGTTATTCCTGGGATAGAGAGATGGCTTAGTGGTTAAGGCACTTGCCTAAGAAGCCTAAGAACTCATGCTGTAATCTCCAGGTCCCATGTAGACACACACACACTGACACAAAGCGCACAATATCTCACATGTCTCACAAGGGGTTGCACATGTCTGGAGTTCACAGTGGATGAAGACCCTGGCACACCCATTCTCTCTCTCTCTCTTTCTCTCTCTCTCTCTCTCCCTCTTTTTTGCTCTCAAAAATATAATAAAAATTAGATTTTTAAAAAGTCATTCCTTATTGGGACTGAGCAAGGCATAGGAGAGGACAAGGGTAGAAGAAGAGTGATTGGATATGATCAATGCACACTGTGTATATGTATATGGAGATATCAGAGAGAGTTTCATTAATATGAGTTAATGAGTTAGAAACAGACATGAAAAATATTAACACTAAGAGTCATTCTATTGGTTTTATCGACTTATTATTACCGTCTTATAGTATGGGTCAAATGACTCTTCCTTCTAGAGAGCTTAGGTATAGGGATATAGCATATTTTAGATTCGACTCCTTTCTAATAAATAAGATTTTGGTCTAGAATTCCTTTTTAACCATTTTTACATTTTTGTTGTGAACTTATCAAAATTTATTAATGTGATTTTGCATCAATGCTTTGAAAATAATAATAATTTTGAACAATTTTTTTTTGCTTGAAAAGTTGTCCCTATAGAAAACAGCCATTTCTTTCCTGTTTTATTGCATAGAAACTTTGTATGTACATATCATGTGCTGTTACCATCATTTCCCTCCTCCCTACCCCCATTACACTGGGGACCACCTTAGTGGGCTTGCTGATATTCACCATGGGGTTGTGGGTGATGAATTGTGAGAGCAGTAGTCATTGGGGGCTGGGCAATGCCTCTGGATATTCCATCCCACCCTGTGGCTCTTATTATCTCCCCTGCACTTCTGCAAAATTCCCTGAGCTGTGGTGGGTGTGTTCTAAGTCTACTTTAGTGTTGAGCTCTCAGCAGATTCTGGATTTCTTCTTTGACATGTTTTGAATATCCTCAGTGTCTGTCCCCATCAGTTCGGTTCAGGTTTTCAGATTCACCAAGGAAGCTGCACTCTTGTTCATCTTGTGAATTTCTCTGTGGTTTCACTTGGGCCCTGGATGATCTACAAGGGGTGGTTCCTCTCATGCCAGGAAGTATGCTATCTATTCTTGTCTTGTTAATAGATTTGAATTGTTCTTGGTTCTCTCGCCTTCTGAAAAAGAAAAAATATCTTCACCAATGGAAAGTGAGATCAGCATAGGTTAAAAGGGATAAACATTGTTATTTAGAAAGATATTGATGGGTGTAGCCTCTCTTTTTGCCAAAAACTAGCAGAAACTTCTCCTTGGAATCCATAATCTTGGTCTCCATAGGAGTCTGACTCAGTTTTCAGTTCCAACTATGGGTTCTTTCACACTGAGTGTATCTCTTAGCTAATCACAAAGCCATTGGTTACCCACCTACACTGGGTGCCACTATTGCACAGGTCTGTACATCTTGTCAGACTAGTTGTTTTCATGTAGTTGTGTCCCCTGCTTGCTGCCAATGTTGGCCATTTTCCCTAAGCAACTCATTTAGCACTTTCCAGCACTATATGTGCTAACAATCTAGGACCTGGCCTCCTTCCATATTCCAGTCAGACCTCTGGATGTTCTGAGACATCAGCATGTTGTGTCTTCAGCAACAGGTTTTTCCCTTTTACCTCAGTCAAGTAATCAAGTGCTTTTGCAGAAGCCTGTTTGTTTGCGGGACCTCATAATTCTTTCAGATCAACAGCTCAGGGTGAATTGTACCATTGTCTGGTACTAGGAATTATAAGCCAGAGCCAAATATTTTACAATGACGCTTCCTCCCATTCTCTTCAGGTTTATTTTTGCAAGAAAATCTTCCCATGCTCCTATGGAGGGTTATACCATTTATTTTTTTAGTTTTTAACAGCCAAACCAAATATTATTTTTAAGGCTTTCTTTTAGCTATTAGGTATGAAATTATCTTTGACACTGTGATTCTTCATATAGCAGCTATTCTGGTGGTGAGCTTCACATGTCAACTTCTCTAAACTAGAGGACTTATGCAAACACAATCTAAGCATTGCTGGAAGGTATTTTATAATAGACTGATTCTAAGAAAGGACGATTATCCTCAACAATAAGATTAGGCCTCATCTAATAAATTGAAAGTTCTTAAAATTCCTGAAGTTCCCTGAGGAAGAAGAAATTCTACAAGACTGCAGTGTGAGTTCATATCTGAGAGCCTATCAGTTTTTTCATCTGTCAGCCTGACCTACAGATTCCTGACGTTTTGAACTCCACAGTTGTTGAAGCCATTTCCTTGATGTTTGTAAATAATATATGAGTTCTGCTTCTCTAGAGAACTCTGATACAGACTTATTGTAGCAAAATACTTTAGTACACATAAAACCAGCCAAATTTCTGCATATGATAAAATAGATTCAATAGGAATGCCTATATGCAATCGAGTTCCTTAAATGTTGTCAATGATGATATTAATACATGAAGACCTATTGGGACTATCTCAGTGCATACAGCCAAGAGTATCAAGTTTCCTACTGGAAAAGGAAGAGAATTAAAGTTACAAGTTTTGGTAGTTTGAATATAAAAGGTCTTCCATAGGCTAATGTGTTTAAATAATTAGACCTCAGCTATTTGGGAAAGTTATGGGGCATTTAGGAGGTGGAGTCTTCCTACAGAAAGTGGGTCAGTAGGGTGAGCCTGAAGAAATATCAACCAGACTCTATTTGCTGTTTCCCTCTCTCTTTCTCTTTCTCTCTCTCTCTTTCTCTATTTCATCTCTGCCAATGTGATGAGGTGATGTTAGCTCGCTGCTCTGTCCCCACCATGATGAACTTTACTTTCTGACTGTAAGCCAAATTAATCCTTTTTTTTTCATATGTTCCTTCTGGTTGGGTATTTTGTCCCAGTATCAAGTAGGTAACTGATATGCAATGAGATGTTAACTGTAGAATTTGGGGATAGTTTTGTACAAAAGATATCCTATCTCAAACAAAAGGCATCACATTGCTGTCTTTCCAAATCCATATGACTTGATTGGTAAAAAAAAAAAAAAAAAAAAGAAACAAACAAACAAACAAAGACAAGGAATCAAGCATTCTATTCCATCTTCTCATTGGAAATTTGATCCAGTTTTCAGTGTTACAGAGGGATTGGTGACTGAGTTTCTTCAGAATGTGCATCTTCACCTGCATCTTCCAAAATGCACAAAAAAAATTAATTATAAGGTAAGAATCAAGTTGCTTTCAATGGCAGGGTTCCACTGACTATTCTCTGGTTGGAGCACAAATTAGTAGAGCCATTTGAATATCAGTTTTGATGTATCTCAAAAACTTAGAAATAGACCTCCCATACAAACAGCTGTGCCACTCCTGGGTATACACTCTAAAGACTCAACACTCTACTACAGAGATACTTGTATATCTAGATTTATTATGGCCCTATTTACAACAGCTAAACATTAGAATCATCCAAGATGCCCATCTACTGATGAGTGGGTAATGAAAATGTGGTACTTAAATACAATAGAATTTATTCAACAGTACAAGAAAATGAAATAGAAAGGAAAATAAATGGTTTTGGAAATAAACATATAAATGAAGTATGAACTATGTATAGTAATGTGGAAAGTAACCCATACTCAGAAATACCAAAACCACATGTTCTCTCTGATATGAAGTTCTCAGCATGTAATATCTGTAATTATGTACATATAAGGGGCAAATGTGAATTAAACCTGTGAAGACAGAAATATTATCAAAAGTGAATATAAAGAGATGATCTGGAACAGAGAGGAGGAAAAGTAAAATAATACCTATGAAACAGTGGAAAGAGGAATGAAGAGAGGAGAGTGACAGGGTTGATGGCAAGGGTACAGGAATATAAAACAGTTGTACTTGAAGATAGTAGAATGAATGATACCTAAATCTTGGTATGCCAACTAAAAATAAAGTTTAAATAGCATAAGGTCTAAGGATATTGCTCAGTAGTAGAGTGCCTACCTAGCATACATAAAGTCCTGGATTTTATCCCTGGAGCTGTGAAATAAAACAAGATAAAATAAAAAGGGTCTTACTGTTCAGATATCTTTTTTGTTGGAGACATAATAATAAAGCAATGACATTAATTTGTCTCAATAACACACTAAGTGAATATTAAGTTTAAAATATTCTAAATTTAGCATTTAACATTCTGCTTTCAAAATACAAGTAGTAGACAGGCATGCTGGCTCAGGCATTTAATACCAACACCTGGGAGGCTGAGGACAGAGGATCACTGTGAGTTCAAAGCCAGTCTAGGCAACAGAGTGTGCCGCAGTTCAGCCTGGACTAGAGAGAGACCCTGCCTTACTAAAAGAAAAAAAAAATAGTGCCAGTAGAGCTTCAGAAAATCCCCTAAGAAGCTAGAATGTTATAAATGGATAAAATAAAATAAAAATATTTACTCTGACTATCTAATGAAATAATAGAAAATAATAGTTGCCATGAAAACTAAAGCCCATCTATATCATGATCTTCAGCTTAGAAGTAGTAAACTGATTCCTGAGAAGAGGGTGAATTCTATAGAAATCATACCAATGTCACTCTGAAAGACACTTATCTATGACAAGAACTCAGATCTCTTGAATTTAAACATTAGGATTACATTACTAGTCTATCTTTTGGAGCTTATCTGTCTCTCTCTCTCTCTCTCTCTCTCTCTCTGTGTGTGTGTGTGTGTGTGTGTGTGTGTGTGTGTGTGTGTGTGTGTATTTTCCAATTAGACTATAAATCCAAAAAAAAAATAGTATAGTTCTTTGCTGGATTCAGATAGCATATGAAACCAATTAAAATGATCTCATTAAATATCACGACTTGGGCAACATTGTAGAAGAGGGGGTAGAAAGATTGTAAGAGTCACAGAGTGAATGGAAATAACCTGAGGCAAGGTCCCCCCACTATCCCATTGGGACTCACTGAAGCCTTCATGATCCCACAGTAAATCTCACAGCCCCACAGAGGAAGGACCCAGGGAATCGAGAACTGGGAGAGGAATAAAAGAGTATAACCTGTTAAAAATAAATAAATTTTAAAAATATATTATATCAGGTAAGAAAGTGTTCCTTACTTTCTGACACCTCTAATTTTATTAAGCAATCTTGAAACTCCTTCCATAGACATGCCCAGAGGTCTGTCTCCTAGGTAACCTAAGATTCATAGTATCAACTTGCCAACCACAGACTACCTATCACACTCAACAAGCCCTCCTAGACTTCTCACCTGCACAATTGTGAGAAAATCAGTTTGTGTTGTTTTATGTCCCTCTGATTTAGTCATTTGTTGCCCACCAATAAAATTACTAAAGTAGTCATTTAACTTCACCTTCTTTAGTTGATACTTTGTCTTCTATTTTAAGAATTATGACAGGTGGAATTTTCCTCAAAGCAGAGACTTGTGGTCTAATAGTAGAAGAGAAATCTTTAAGATATACTCAGCATTTATTCTCTTTAATAAGAAAAAAATACCTGTATATCTCATCCCTGCCTTCTCTAACATTCAGCTTGTTATTATTATTTAAAAATTATTTTTAAGCATAAGAAATAAAATGAGGGCTAACATGTAAGAAAATATTTTACTCACATCCTAGAATTAGGAAATAAATTATGTCTTTTATACTGGTGTCCAATTATACATAAGGCTGAATTTTTTTGTTCTCATTACATTTAAGAAAATAATCTATCTTAAAATCTGTATGATATAGCCTTTGCATGTTTTGAATTAACTGTGCTAGAAATTAACTTGCAAGTCATTGGGATAGTGAGAAATGGTCCATAAAAAGAGGAATCATAAAAGGAAATTGAGAAGGGATATAAAGTTGATTGTATCTATCATTTCCTACAAATTAGTATAGAAAAATAAACTGCACAGAACAGCAGTGAGAAAACATTAAAACTTCTTGCAGTTATTTTAGGTTCATTAGAATATACGCAAATCATACTTTGGGTCTATGATTTTCTCCTGAAAATTGAGAAGAAGAAAAGGTATTTCTCCAATCTTGTCTTTCCCAAAACTCTTTTCTAACCATAAGTTCAAGTTTTTATGAATCTTTGTTTTTATCTGCTGCTTGTTATGGCATTATTATGCAGTATCTTGTCTCTTTATTGGAACTTCTTTTATCACCTGCCATAGCTGTCATACACTTCACACAGCCTCATTCCAAACTCGAAACAACCAGGAGCTTCATTTTGGAGTTATGATTATCTGGATCACCTCTGATGACCATTACAGATGTTGGATCTATATACATAGCCATGTTGATTTGGTTTTCAGCCAATTAAGTGTGCTCATTTTTTGATACTGTCATGATTCTGTCAGTTGTGTAAAATAATTGTATGTTCAGTAGTTGATATTGTACAGGAGGGATATTACTCTTCCTGTCTGTGAATGAGTTTTATGACAAATTCAATTTTGTTATTTTTGTAATTGCTCTAGTTCTTCCAGCAAAATCTGCCTTCAAAATTATAATCCACAGAAAAGCATCCTTACATGATAAATTCTGGATAAAAGGATCCTACATCAGACAGCTTGCTTATTTTCTAGTTTTAGTAAAATAACTTTATGTAATCTGGGCAATTGGTGACTTTATGGTTCTTATAAATTAGGCATTATGAGAAGTGAACTAGTAATGGGACCACTATTAGTTGGCTCTGTGAGTTCAAAGTCTTCACTGAGCCTTTCTGTGTTTGTTGACTCATCTGGAAGAGAGATGAAAACGTCTCAATGTATTCATTGTTTTTAAAGCTTACTAATTTTTTCCCTGATGGTGTAAAAGAATTTTTATGGAATCTATTCCCTGAAAGAGTGATAAATAAATGACTTATTCAACATTTAGCAATCTTTTGTCTCCCAATATCACAGTGATAGTGTATTGACCAGCAGGAACATTAGAGATTTCAAGAGAAACAAGAACAGAACCCTCAATACAAGTTTCTTCATGACTGGCATTCCAAGAAAATCCTCATAATTCCAGATATTTTTGAAAAGCTCCTGGGGGAGGACTTTTCATTATATTTTTTTGAAAAGTACTAAATACACAGGTCAAGACAACAATGATAGAAAGGTATTTTGTGCAAACCATAATACTGATACATAAATTTAAGGTAACAATTATAGTTATGCATCTTGTGAAATTCTTGGAATGCAAAAGGCAGGAGAATATTCACTAATGTGCATCTGGAAAAAAGGATATTTGCTTTGCATTGATTTTTGACTTATAAATGAGCAAGTATTCCTGACATAAATAAATAAAGTTAGGCAAAAGTTTCTGGAACTGATACTTAATAAACATCTAACTATATGATATTGGGATTCAGGAATGATAGACTTGATTGGAAATTCAGGAAAAGAAGCAAAATTTGTTGAAGAGTGTTTCATTTGAAGAACAACCTAGCAACAGTGTGAGGTAATAATTTGATTCATGCTTGATGAGTGAGCACCTCAGCAAAGAGGGTTTTTATAATACCTTCTACAAAGAAATTTATGTTTATTTATCAGCAATACACACACTTCACAACTTGACTTTGCCTTCCTCTGCTAGTACCATCTACCTCCATTGCTACCTGACACTCTAATCACTATTCCCTGCCCATGCATTTCATGGCTTGACATTGCTTCCCTTGTAGTTAAATATCCATCCTTCTCTACTTGGTAAACAGCTGGATATCCTCAAGACTCAGTTCTCTCATTCCTTGCTTGGGGATTTATTCATGTACTATTAAAGTCTACATTCTACTTTAGACTTAACCTACTTAGAATTATTTGAATGCTTTTGTCCCATGTCCAGAGCAAGCACAGCATCTTAAATTTCTCTTCAGTGCCAATTCTCAAGATAATACTTGATCCATAATTGGTGTTTAATAAGCATGGGCTGTTTATTCATCTACTTAACTAATAGAAATAAATTTGAAAAACTAACTTATTCATTAGTTTATGGAGGAAACTGGAACATCACCTCAAGAGTTTAAATTTTTTTTTCTGCAGAATTGGGGAGCCACAGTAAGTTTTATTTTATTTCTGAGGTAGGATCTCAGTCATGTGCCCATGACTGGTTTCAAACACGTATGCTCAATAGATATCCCTGCCACAGTCACTTGATGTAGCTGGGGATAAGGGATCAAACCTCTAAACCTAGCTCAAAATAGGTTTGAGCAAAAGAAAAATACAGGCATTTCTGTAATGAGATGATTTTAGTAGTCACTGGTAACTACTACTCTGCTTTCTTCCCACATAGTACATTGTTGCTGTTTGTCTTTTCTTTTTTATTCTTTTTTTTTTTACTTTGATTGACAATTTCCATATACTAACAACAAACATACTTGGGATAAAATCAGGCAATCACTTCCACTCACAATTGCCTCAAAAAATAATAGAATAAAGTATCTTGGGACAAACCTAACCTAGGACGTGAGGATCTCTATAATGAAAACTTTAAAACACTCAAGACAGAAATTGCAGAAGACATTAGGAAGTGGAACAACATCCCATTTTTGGGGATTGTAAGAATCATTATAGTGAAAATGTTAATCTTACCAAAAGCAATCTACACATTTAATACAATTTTCATCGAAATTCCAATGACATTCTTCACAGAAATAGAAAAAAAACAATCCTAAAATTCATTTGGAAACACAAAAAAAAACCCTTAAATATGCAAAACAATTTTGAGCAACAAAAATAAGTCTCATGGGGGCTGGAGAGATGGCTTAGCTGTTAAGGCGCATGTCTACAAAGCCTAAGGACCCAGGTTTGATTCTCCAGGTCCCACGTAAGCCAGACACACATGGTGGTACATGCATCTGGAGTTTGTTTGCAGTGGCTAGAGGCTCTGGCATTCCCATTCTCACTCTTTCTCTCCCTCTCAATGTCTTTAATAAAATAAAAAAAAATCTCTAAAAAAAATAAGGCTCTTATTCATAATATCTTGAGTTTAGATTGATCCTCCCCCTGCCTTTCTTGTATGCATTCTCTTCCCATGGCCTCGCTTAGGCCATTCCCCTCTCTGTAATCAGTTCTTCTACTTAAATATGTGAATTACCATACACTTAAGTCCTTCCCTTTCCTCCCTCCCTTATAGCCTTTTACCAGCTTACTGGTTCCTGGTACCTATTTTTGGTTCCAATTCACACACAAGTCTATACATTGGTAGCTAGGATCCACATATGAGAGAGAACATGTGACGTTTGGCTTTCTGAGCCTGGGTTACCTCACTTAGTATAATCCTTTCCAGATCCATCCATTTCCCTGCAAATTTCATAATTTCATTTTTCTTTACCGCTGAACAGAACTCCATTGTGTTAATGTACCACATCTTTATTATCCACTCATCTGTGGAGGGACATCTAGGCTGCTTCCATTTCCTAGCTATTGTGAATAGAGCAGCAATAAACATGGTTTTGCAAGTATCTCTAAGGTAGTGAGAAGAGTCCTCTGGATATATGCCTAGGAGTGATATAGCTGGATCATATGGTAAATCTATCTCTAGCTGTCTCAAGAACCTCCACACTGATTTCCACAATGGCTGGACCAGCTTACATTCCCATATGTAAAATTACTTTTTTGAATAAGGGCACATCTAGAAGCTGTAGACTGTTACTAGAAAATTTTCAGTACCTGGGATGGGATACCTTCCAGTGAGTTGTTGGCCAAGGAGGTCCCGGTAGCCTCCAAAACATTAAAGGCTTTTGCCAAAGCCCTTGGTTTCCCTAGAGAAACATATAGTAAGACCCTATTGCTGAAGACATCTCATGCCTGAGAAGCATGGTCACTGAGAAAGCAAGCTGGTGTGGAGCAGAAAACCTTCTCCCTGTAGACCAGCCAACTGAAAGCTGGAAAAAGCTGCACTGCACGCAGCGTATGGGAGACAGAAGCCATCAACAGTGAAAACAGTGGACGCTGAATATTCAAGCTTGGCCAGACAGGCCCAATGACTGAACGGGTGCAATAGTGGCATGTCTACTCTTGGGGTAACCAACTGCTCCATAATCGGACTGAAGGCCCTCTCTACAGGAGGGAATACATACCTGGTACTGAAAAACCTAAGTAAAAGTCTATGGCAGGCGAGGTCATGAGCCCTATGGGTATAAGCCTGCTCTTATCTGACTAAATGTATATATTATTCCCACCAAGCTGCCCTGAAAGCACTACACTTAATGTTCATATTCACATATTAACGCTACTCTTACTTCTGGTTAGAGAAGCTTCTCTTTTCAGATGGTGATGACCACTGGGACGACCCAAAAGGCAACATAGTGCTGAGAAGAAGGGATGGAGGAGTGTCCAGCACTGAAACACCTCTGTCACACCCTACAAGGCTCAGGGACCATTGCAGAAGAGGGGGCAGATAGAATGGAAGAGCCAAAGGAAGGGTATGACCTCTTACAATGCAACTACCCAGACAGAAACTGGCCTCGATATCCATGACCTTGCAGTGCCTAGCAATACCTTCGCAAAACCCTCAAAATAGAAGAAAAAGATGATGACATCAAATGAAAAGAGAGACTAATGGAGAGAGGGAGGGGATATGATGGAGACTTGAGTTCTAAAGTGGAATGGGGGAGGGAAGGGAAATATCAGGTGGGTTTTTTTTGTATGTAAGTATAAAAGTCAATAAAAAACAATATTTTTTTTTAAAAAATAAGGCTCATGGGATCACCATAACTGATTTTAACCTATATTACACAGACATAATAACAAAAAAAAAATCATGGTACTTGCCAAAACACAGACATGTAAATCAATGGAAGAAAAGAGAGGACCCAGATGTAAATCTGGACAGCTATAGCCACTGGATCTTTGAGGGAAAGGCCAAAAATCCTCATCAGAGAAAAGACAGTCTTTTCAACAAATAGTGCTGGAAAAACTGGATATCTATATGTAAAATTTTCTATATATTTTCTATATGAAAATAGATCCTTATTTGTCTCTATGCACAAGAACTAAGTTCAAATGGATCAAAGACCTTAATGTCAGACCCAAATACTAGAGGAAAAAAATAGGGGAAACCCTTCAATATATTGGCATAGGCAATGACTTTCTGAATATAAGTCAGGAAGTAAAATCACTAATCAACCACTGAAACACATGAAATTACAAAGCTTTTGCACAGAAAAGGACTCTGTGAATAGAGCAAAGAGACAACCTACAGAATGACAGATGATTAATATCCAGGATATACAAAGAACTCAAAAATAACTAAATAATAAGAAATCAAACAACCCAGTTTGAGAAATGAGCTATAGAACTAAATGGAAAGTTCTTAAAAGAAGAAATAAAGATGGCATATAAACATCTAAAAAATGTTCTACATCCTTAGCCGTCAGAGAAATGTGAATTAAAACTACTTTGAGATTCCATCTCACTCCTGTCAGAATGGCTACCATCAAGAAAACAAGTGAGAATAAGTGTTGGCATGGATGCAGAAAAAGAGGAACACTTCTACAATGTTGGTGGGAATGTAATCTGGTGCAGCCATTGTGGAAAACTGAGTGGATGTTCTTGAGACAGCTAAAAATCCATTTACCATATGATCCAGCTATAGCACTTCTAGGCATATATCTGAAGGACTCTTCTCACTACCTTAGAGATACTTGCACAACCATGTTTATTGTTGCTCTATTCACAATAGCTAGGAAATGGAACCAGCCTAGATGCCTCTCTACTATAGAATGGATAATGAAGATGTGGCACATTCATACAATGGAGTTCCATTCAGTGATCAAGAAAAAATGAAATTATGAAATTTTCAGGGGAATAGATGGACCTAGAAAGTATTATGCTTAGTGAGGTAATTCAGACTCAGAAATCCAAGAGCCACATGTTCTGTGTCATATGTGGATCCTAGCTACAAATGTTTGGACTTGTGTGTGAGTTGGAATAAAACTCAGTAGCAGAGGCCAGAAAGCCAGAAAGGGGATATAACGGAGAGAGGAGAAGGGAGGACTTAAGCAGATGGTGTTGTATATATGTAAGTAGAAGAACAGTGGAAAGGCCTAAGTGAAGTCAGGGAAAGAGACTGAGTAAGGGGAAGGTGGGGAAATGGTTAATCAAAATCTAAGAAGACATAAATAAGTCATACAGAAACCTACTTTTTTGGACAATAGCACACCCAGAAGCCATAGATTGTTACTAGAAAATTTTCAGTGCCAGGGATGGGATACCTTCTAGTGAGTTGTTGGCCAGGGAGGTCCATGTTGCCTCTCAGACTGTTACATGCCATGGCTGTGGCTCTTGGTTTCCCATTAAAAATAGGTTGTGAAATTCTATTGCTGAAGGCTCCACATGCTTGGGCTGCAAGGTCACTGAGAAATCCTGCTGGAGCTGAGCTAAAAATCTCCTCCATGTAGACCAGCTGACAGAAATCTGTAAAAGGCTATGCATGGGAGAGAGTGAATTCATCAGTGGAGATAAAGAAGAGTGGACAACGAAGCCTTAAATTTGGCCAACCAGGCCAAATGAGCCAATGGGTGCAATAGTGGCATGTCTGTTATGGGGAAAAGCAATTCCTCTCTAATTAGACTAGAGGACCACTGTATGGGACAGAATACATGTCTGATACTGAAAACCTATGATGGGGAAGTCATTAGCCCTAAAGGTGTAATGTCTGCTGGTGTCTAGATGAATCTATATATTATGCTCACCAAACTGCACCATAAGCAGTTCTCTTAATGCATACCCATGTATTAATGGTACTCTCACTTTTGGATAGAGAAGCTTCTCTTTTCAGATGATGATGTGTTGGGCTCTGCCCGGTGTGAAGCCGAGTGGTTAGCCCAGCCAATCTTGGCCTATTCCCGGTAAGGCCTAGTCGAGCCTGAGTACCTGCCCTTGACTCAGCACCTAAGCTGAAACTGCCTCCACCCAGCTGCTGCTGACGTGATGAAATACTGTTGGCCCTTATACCTTTCTCTCATCCCCTCTTCCCACCCCCTTCCTCAATATTGGCCCTTATACCTTTCTCTCATCCCCTCTTCCCGCCCCCTTCCTCAAAACACATAAATATCTCCCCTGACAATAAACGACGAGTTTCGCTTTTTAGACGTTTCTCCGCGACTCAATGTGGTTTTTTTTCCCGGTGATTTGGGGAGGTTTGAGTCGCCGACACCTGTCTTCTCGCTCAGCCTCAAGAGAGAAACGGCTGGCCCGGCTCTCTCTCTCTTTTGCTCTACCTGCCGGTGGTGAGGGAAAAAAGCCCCGGCATTTTGGCGCCCAGACGTGGGGCACAACAACCACTGCCCCATGTGAGGACGTGAGGATTCAAAACGGACTACGGACTGCTGACGTGACGAAGAAAAATTCAAAATTAAGCTGACGAGCTAATCGGACTGCTGACGGGTGTATCCTCATAAGTAATGAGGTAATCTTCATATTTAATATTCTAACCTTTACTTCTATAATCTGTGCTTACTTCAACTTCCTTTCTCTTTCCTTCCATTTCCGGTTTGCCGCCATTTCTAAACGAGTACGTTCATGGCGGACACACCACGTGGACCGACCTAAAGGAGACTTTAAACGCTTTGCCTCCTCATTTAAATAAAAACTCCGTCCCAAACTTCAACATCTCTTGTTCTTTTCTCTTTCCTCTCATTTTTGGGTTTCCGACAGACCGCTTCTGCGGTGCCGCCATTTTTGTCCTGCCCCATTTGAATGGGGGCGCCATCTTAGAAGCACCACGTGGGCAGACCTAAAAACAAAACTCACCACGTGGGTAGAAACTCACTACGTGGACAAACCTAAAAAAGAAACTCACCACGTGGGTAGACCTAAAAAGAAAACTCACCACGTGGACAAACCTAGAGGAGGCTCACCACGTGGGCAAACCTGGAGAACTCTCAAAGTGTCCTGCCCCCTCATTGGAGTGGGGGCGCCATCTTAAAAAAATTCTACAACATGTTTAGCTACTTTTTGGGACCTTGTGCTTGTGTTGTATTCTTATGCATTACTGTTACCCTGATGTTAAAGATACTCTTCCCTCAACTTTATAACATGGGACAATCCTTATCTAAGCTAAATCCTGCCTTAGGGTCACTACAGATTCTACTCAAAAGTAAAGGCCTTAATCTATCTGATAATCAGGCCCTCCAGATATGGGGCTGTTTACTCAAGATTGCTCCCTGGTTGCCGGAGAGTAATCTTTTTGACTGGGACACCTGGGATAAAATTGAAGATCTGATAAAAAAAGCTCAGATAGAAAAAGGGGAGATCCACCCTTTGGAGGCCCTCCCGGCTGTGTTGGCCTTAAAGGGCTGTTTTCCACCTCAGCCTCCGAGGTCGAAAAGGCGACACCCTGACCCAGGAAGGGACAGAGAGCAATCTCAGCCCTCGGCCCAGCCTGAGTCCTCAGATTCACCCCTAAATCCTTTTGAGAGTGCCCCTCAGCCCTCTAAAGGTCCATCGCCTCCAGATCCCCCTACTAATCCATTTCTGAGCGCCTCTGCCCCTCCGCCCTACCATGGGGAGGACGGCCCCGGGGGAAGAATAGTCGATCTCTTCCCTGTTAACGTTAATCCTGACGGTAACCGCCCTGCAGCCTGGTATCCTTGGGAAGCTCACAATTTAAAAGATCTTAAAAAGGCTGTCTCAGAGGACGGGCCTAACTCCCCCTGGGCAGAGACCATCCTTCAGGGTTTAGTTCATTATCATTGTACCACTCAAGATTGGAAGAACCTTGCTAAAGCTGTTCTCTCTGGCTCGCAGTACATAAAATGGTGTGCTTTTTTTCAGGATGAGTGTCACCTTCAAGCTGAGCGAAACCAAGTCGCTCAGCCCCAGTACCAATCACCTTTGAATGCTCTCGGGCACTGCTGACCAGTTCTCTACCGGTCTTCAGCAGGCTGCCATTCCTGATCCATATCGAGATCAAGTACGGGCTTTGGGAATGGCTGCATGGAAAAAGTTAGAGGAGGGCCCCTCTGAACCCCCATTACAGGAGTCACCCAAAAGTCCGGTGAGGATTTGGCCACTTTCATAGAGAGAGTCGAAAAAGCCTACAAAGAAAGTTCCCCCCTGGCCCCCTGCGAGACCAATTTGCAAAAATGCTGGTCTGGGAAGGCATGACAGGCGATCATAAGTTGGCCTGCGCTGGACTCAAGGACCGCTCTATGAGTAGATGGGTTGTAGCCACCCAAGATGTAGGGTCCCCTCTCATCAGATCAAAGTTATGACATCAGCCTTACAGGCTTCTCGCCCGTGAGGACATGGCTGCACTAGAATGTGCACTCCAACAGGTCTCAGGGGAGGGGACAATCTTGCTTTGGGTGCGGCAAAGGGGGTCATTTTAAAAAGGAATGCCCCAATAGGAAAAGCACCCCAATAACTCCCTCAACCCCTAACTTGCCCCGCACGCCATGTCCTCGATGCAAAAAGGGACTTCACTGGGCCAGAGATTGCAAATCCAAGTTTAGCCTTCATGGTGAACCTTTAAACTTCCCCAGGGGCTATCCCCAGCCCCGTTAAATAAGGGGAAAAAGGTAATCAAAACACACTGGACTGTGCCTTTGACACCGGACTTAGACCAAAAATGAACCTAACAGTCGGTGGAAAAACTTTCAAATTTCTCATCGACACTGGGGCTGACCGTACTGTGATAAGAAAAGAGGAGGTCCCTCCCTCCTGGCAGTTAGTCCCGGGTCCACCCCTACTGGGTGTGGGCGGACAATCTACGTCATGGGAAACTGCTAACTGGCAGACCTGGATTGACCCTGACAATAATAGTGGGGAGGTGCGCCCTCTAGTGGTGTCAGGCCTAACAGCCAACCTCCTAGGCCAGGATATACTTGGGGAAGCTGAGGCTTATATTACTACTAATCATAGGGCTTTCTGTGAAGATAGACTTGACCAGAAAGAAAATAAACAGTTTAAGGAAGGAGGGACCTACCATCCTAACTATAGAGATGATCCTCATTTTGAAAAAATTAAACAAAAACATTCTCAGGTTCACCCCAAATCCTAAGGGCCACTGCTCACCCCCCAGTTCCTAAGATTCAATGGGTGCCTGGGGACCCCGTATGGGTCGAGCAGTGGCCTATACCTACCCCTAAACTAAAACAACTTCATATACTCGTTAAACAACAATTGGCTTCAGGACATGTGCGACCTTCAACAAGTCCTTGAACTCTCCGGTTTTATTATAAAGAAGCCTAATGGCTCTTGGAGACTTTTACATGATTTGAGAAAAATAAATGAGAGAATGATAGCTTTTGGGACCCCCAGAGAGGGCTCCTTGGATTCCAGCCATTCCCAACACCCATTACTTAACCATTATCGATATTAAAGATTGTTTTTTCTCTATTCCATTACATCCAGATGATATAGAAAAATTTGCATTCTCCATACCCTCAACAAACTTTCATGGACCAGACCTAAGGTTTGAATGGACCGTCTTACCTCAAGGCATGGCTAACAGCCCCCCCATTTGTCAATATTACATGTCTCATATCTTTTCTTCCTTGATTAATCATCCTAACATTTTATTCTACATTTATATGGATGATATTATTTTAGGTCATTCCAACCCATCTGATCTCCAAGACCTTACTGCTAAATGCCTTGCCATTTTACAGGCCAATGATTTTAAAGTGGCTCCAGAAAAGGTACAGACTGCCTCTCCCTTCAAGATTTTGGGCTCCAGGTTATCTCTTGATACTGTTTCTCCTGTCAAACCCCAGCTCCATATTCAAAAATCCTATACTTTGCCTCAACTCCAAAAGGTGCTGGGAGAAATTAATTGGATGAGGCCCTGGATACCCATAACTACTGAGGAACTGTCCCCTTTATTTGACCTCTTAAAGGGTCTTACTCTCTCCTCTCAGATAACCTTGCCCCCTCATCATGAACAAATTCTACATAAGGTACAACGGGCCATTGATGCTGCTGTCCTAAAGAGGTTTGATCCTAACTTACCTATCTCCCTCTGTATTTTCTCTGGGGAAACATTATGCACTGCGCTGTTGGCCCAGGAAGGAGAACCCATCCAATGGATTCACCTCTCCCTTGGTGGAGTCCCCAGAGTTTACTCTATAACTAACCAGATTGCAGACTGCATTATAAAGGGCAAGGACACCTCTGTCCGATTGTTTGGCATGGAGCCTCATGTCATTGTCACCCCCTTTAAGGTAACAGACTTCACTTGGCTTCAGAGAAATAACAACAGGGTTGCTATTGCCCTCGAGGGGTTTCTGGGTATAATTGATTGTCACTATGGTCCTTATAAATGGATGAGCTCCTTCTCTAGGTTGGAATGGAGACCCCCCAGACTTTTTTTATCTAAACCCAACCCTGATTTCCTTACTGTATTCACTGATGGGGGGCACTTGGGAGCTTCCCTAGTTGTTTACCCTCCCTTAAGGAGGGGAGAAAAGTCTATACCCATAAAGTCTATCTCCCATGAGGTCACAGGATCAGCACAATTTAAAGAACTATTTGCTGTCGTTTTGGCTTTGGACACTATTCAGGAGCCATTTAACTTATTTTCTGACAGCCTTTATGTTGTTAACCTGTTACCCAACCTAATTGAGGCCCATATTAGACTGGACTCCAATATTATAACCCCATTAATGATTCAAGCCCGCTCCCTACTTAAACAAAGAATTAACCCCATTTTTCTTCAACATCTCAGAGGCCATCAAAATTTACCAGGATTCCTCTCTAAAGGAAACAATTTGGCTGACAAACTGGCCTCTCAGCCTCAATGTAATACAGTCTCAGAAGCTACACACTTCCACTTATTAACTCATATAAATTGGAGGGGCCTTAAACATAAATATCCCCATGTGCCAGTCAAGGACCTTAAAAATTGTCCGAACTTGCAAATCCTGTCAGCCTTTCTTCCAGGTACCTCCACTTCAAACTACAGGAGCCAATCCTCGAGGACTACGCCCTAATCACCTTTGGCAGATTGATGTTACTCACTATTCTCCATTTGGAAAACTTAAGTATATTTTTCTCTCAGTTGATACTTTCTCCCATGCTTGCTGGGCATCAGCACATGCTGGGGAAAAAACTAAACATGCTATTAGCCATATGCTTCAATGCTTTGCCACCCTTGGATTGCCAGATCAAATCAAAACCGATAATGGTCCCTGCTTCAGAAGCAAAAACTTTTATAGATTTCCTCCAAACCTGGAAAATCTCACTTTCCACAGGCATCCCATATAACCCAAGGGGCCAAGCCATCGTGGAAAGATATCATCAAACTCTCAAATCTCAATTACAAAAACAAAAGGGGGAATCTCTACCCCCACATGACCAACTAAAAAGGCATTATTAACCCTAAATATTTTAAATTTTTCTAAAGAAGATAGACACTTGTCCCCTTTTCAAAAACATTGGACCTCAGCTGTCACCTACAGCTCCATCTGGGTCAAATGGAGGGACCCATTAACTGGGGCATGGAGGGGACCAGACCCCCTCCTCACAGCAGGGAGAGGATTTGGATGTGTCTTTCCTCAAGAGGAAAAAAGACCTATTTGGGTACCGGCAAGAGACTTAAAATATTTACCCCAACAAGGGGATGATAATAATCAATTTTCCAGGGAGTGTCACACCCCTGAGAACTATGCCTCTGTTTCTTCCCCAGGAACAACTGAAGGTGTGGATGCTACTAGACCTGAATGAAGCCAGAAAAGCTCCAGAAAGATTTACAGAAGAGGAGTCGGGACTCCTAAGACAACCTGCTGTAGACGAGCTTACATGGCCTTTTATTCCACCTTCTCCCTCCCCTTGGACTCCTCCTTCTTCTTGCTCTTTACCCTACCTTCTCCCTCCCCCTGAACCCCTCCTTCTTCTTATCCTCACTCTCGGGCCCTGTGTAATTAATAAGATTACACAATTCATTCACCAACAGCTTGAGGCAATTAAACTTCATCAGGCCAAGGCACCACAGGTTTGCGACTCAAAGACAATGGCTTTTCCACTTACTGGCTATCCACCTAACATCCCTCCCCCGCCCTCCATCGAACCAACGACGGGTAAGCTCTCAGACAGGCTGAGGCAACCTAAGACAGGGCGTGGAGTGGTCAACGGGCTAGAGGCATAGTGCCCAGAGACGGGTAAGGTTCCCAGAGGGGAACAACCTAGGACAGGGACTATGCCATCCACCGTTCTTACAAAAACAAAAGGGGGAGATGTTGGGCTCTGCCCGGTGTGAAGCCGAGTGGTTAGCCCAGCCAATCTTGGCCTATTCCCGGTAAGGCCTAGTCGAGCCTGAGTACCTGCCCTTGACTCAGCACCTAAGCTGAAACTGCCTCCACCCAGCTGCTGCTGACGTGATGAAATACTGTTGGCCCTTATACCTTTCTCTCATCCCCTCTTCCCACCCCCTCCCCAAATTATGGGCCCTTATACCTTTCTCTCATCCCCTCTTCCCGCCCCCTTCCTCAAAACACATAAATATCTCCCCTGACAATAAACGACGAGTTTCGCTTTAGACGTTTCTCCGCGACTCAATGTGGTTTTCTTTTCCTCGGTGATTTGGGGAGGTTTGAGTCGCCGACACCTGTCTTCTCGCTCAGCCTCAAGAGAGAAACGGCTGGCCCGGCTCTCTCTCTCTTTTGCTCTACCTGCCGGTGGTGAGGGAAAAAAGCCCCGGCAATGATGACCTTGGAATGACTCAGAAGGCACCATAGTGCTAAGAAGAATTGACAGAGGAGTGCTCAACACTGAAACATCTTTATCCAACCATCTGAGGCTCAGGATCTATTGTAGAAGAGGTGGCAGAAAGAATGTAAGAGCCAGAAGAAAGAAGAAAGGTAGACTCCTTACAATGCACTCTTCCAGACACAAAATGGCCTGTATATCCATGACCTCACAGTGCCTGACACTACCTACACAAGACCATCATAATAAGAGGAAAAGATGATCACATCAACATAAAACAGAGACTAAAGGGGGGAAATGATGGAGAGTGGAGTTGCAAAGGGAAAAGTGGGGGTGGGGAGAGAATTACCATGGTTTATTGACTATTTGTCTTTTCTGTACAAATATAAGGTCCATGAGGAAGGAACCACATATCATGTTAAGCAGGAGAATACTTCACACATTACAGATAATTTAAAATATTTTTGAATAAATGAATCAATAATAAATTTATGAATAAAAGCAGAAATATCTATTTAGATCAATTAATGAATTTCTTTTGAATGAGAAACTCAGATGCAGGAATTAAAAGACAGGCAATGGTCTCCTTCCTGCAAGGTGTGTAGTTTTTTTTTTTTTTTTTTTTTAATTCCCCAGTACCCACAAAAAGCCAGATGCACAAAGTGGGTATTTGCCTGGAATTTGCAGACACTAGAGGTCCTGGCAGGCCCATTCTCACTCTATCTCTCTGCCAGCCATTGTGGCACATGCCTTTAGTCCCAGGAAATCCAGAGGCTGAGGTAGGAGGATCACTGTGAGTATGATTTGAAGGCCAACCTGAGACTACATAGTGAATTCCAGGTCAGCCTGGGCTAGAGTGAGACCCTACCTCTAAAACCCAAAAAAGGAAAAAAGGAAGAAGAACAACAAAACATGTACATTTACTACCATCATACATGTTAGACTGTGATACAGGTGCCAAAAATTTGTGAAGAAAGGGTTTACTTGTCAATAAGGCTATCTGATGAAGGCTTAATACAGAATGTAGCAATTAGCTCATGTTAAAGTATTCTGTTGCAATTTATTGTTTAATGTGCATTTCACATTAAGGTGAATTTACTACAATTACAAACCTAGCTCCATGATCTCTATGGGGAGAGCTGTCAGGGCTCAAACTCTGATATGAAAGCAGAAGGGATGTGTAGAGGATGTGGTAATGTTCATGAATATTTTATTTTTATTTCATTTGCAGTGCTAAGGATAGAACCTAGAGTCTCATCTACTAGGCAAGTAAGTGTTCTACTGCTGAGTTGTATCCTATATATTTTAACGTTATTATAAGCTGTTAATGGCTTTAAGACATTTTGCTTTAATTTTCCATGTTGTAACGTGGTCTTGATTAGTTTCATGAAGAATTATTTTTTTTCATTCCCTATCTGCAACAGGGTCCTCAATCTTATCTTTTGTTTATTTCTATATTGCATGAGTTTCCTTTCTAAATTTGAAGCTTTCCTCTGTAGGGAGTAGGCTATATTCAAATATGATAATTACATTTGGAAAATAATGTAACTGAAGTGTTGAGAGAAAATTATATCCAATATACATTTAATGCCAACTATAAAAAATATTTCTAGGAAAATAAGTAAATATGTGCCAGAGTATTCGTGCATAATGCACATTCCTTGGAGATAAATCTCTGGAAACAATACATAAATTTGATGCCACAACATTGATTGCACTATGCCTTGAAAGCTGTTTCAAACAGTTCCAAGACTATTTAGTTTTCATACCAGCTATTTTTACTTGAAGTTAAAGCATAAAAAGATAAAGAAAAATCAAGATTATTTCAGGTGAGTATTATACCTCATTTTGTAAGCAATGATTAATACCTAAACCATATTTCAAAACTTAACCCTATATTTTATTCCATTCAGGATGCTATAACAAAATATCCTAGACCTACTAATTTATAAACAAGGATGTAAGGAAGTCCAAAATAAGTCATCTGGGATTCACTATCTGACAAAGTTTAAGAGTCTGTTTTATGCATGGCATCTTGTTGCTGCATTCTCGTATGGCATAAAAGGTGAATATTCACATGGTATAAAGGGAAAAGATAATTCTCTTATAAAAACAATAATCATATTCGTGATGGTGGAGTCTTATGATTAAATGATGCTGCATTCTTATGATTTAATCATTTCTCCATGGCCCTACCTCGATAATATCACATTAAATATCAAATTTCAGCATACAAATTTTGAGGTGACACAGAAACCATAGCACCTTATTAAAAACTTAGGCCCTGAGATAATTGATCGTGTGACAAGTAAATCTTAATTGTGGCAAATGACAAGATATAGCTGGAGAGAAGGTGTGGTACTTTGTATAGATGGCCCCAATATATTCAGTGTTTTATTAGTTTGTAGTTTGGATCTGCAGCCACTAGGCTGGAGGAGGTGTTACTGGGCAGATCTTAAGTTGTGGTGGTGGGTTTGAAATTCCAATCTAAAGATATGCAAAGTGCCCAGTTCCACCTGGAGTTCCAGAAGTGTGTTGTGTGTCTTTTGGGATTTGGTTTGTGGCCTCTGTCTCTCTCCTTGGACCTGTGAACAGAGCCAGCCTCTTCTACCATTATGGAACTTCCCCTGGATCTGTAAGCTTCAATAAATATCCCTTCCTCCATAACTGTGCCTGGTCTGGAAGTTAATCTCAGCGAACCTGAAGCTGTCTGCTACAGAAGGATAATGGCCCCACCAGAACATTCTGGAGATTTTGACAATAGATGTAAGGAAATTAGATATACATATGAAGAATGCTAAGAAGGGCAAGAGGAATTGAGAAAAAAATAGAGTCATGTCAAAACATCTGTGGACATCTGACAACATTATCAAGCATTCTGCCAAGGTGTGAGTATCAGGAAAGGAGGAAAAGTTTAGGATAGGTTAAACAGAACTGAGTTGTTTTGACATGAAAGTGGACTACTGTCAAAGAATCAAATTGGTATGGTAACAAGGCCAGATAAGTAAATGTAAACAGGGAAGAGCAGATAATGATTTTATTCAAATGAAAATACCTATAGCATATATGAAGAAAACACAAGCAAAGGAATAAAGAGCAAGGGTCCTCACACAGGTGTACCACTAAGGTGAATTAACAACAAAGGCTCTGTTTGAGTTTTAGAGGCTAAATTGAAAGGGCTTCATATGTCTGATTCCAACTACATGGCATTCAGGAAGAGGCAAAGCCATGAAAACTGTGGCAAAAAGCTGATAAGTACTTTCCAGAACTGGGAACAAAGGAAGGGTGAATAGGCAGAAGACAGAGGAATTTTACTTAAATGAAAATATCCTTCATGATAACATAAGTGGTACCATGAATTACATGAATCCATGTAAGTATGCATTTATCCAAATCCATAATATACACAACAATAAGAGTGATCCATAATGTACTCTATGGAATCACAGTGATAATGGTGAGTCAATGAGGAGTCATAAATTGTCACAAATGTACACTCTGTTGGTGATGCTGATAGTGGGATAGGCTATAGAAAATCTCTGTACTTTGTTTTCAATTTCCTATGAAACTAAAACTATTTTGAAATAACATAACCCACAGATTAAGTCCATGCTCATGTATCCTGAGTGTATTCTGCTTTAGATGCAAACTGCAAGTAATAATCCCCAAATTATCTACTTCTGTCCAACTTAACTAGAAGCCCCTATGATCCTCTCTTTTCTTCAGTAATTTGATGTAATGGGTCACAGAAACAGGAAACACATTTCATTTACCATTTATTGTTGATTATGAAAAAGACATCAAAGAAATAGTGAGATGGAATAGCTGACAGGCAATGTATGGAGGGAGGGCACAGCACTTCTCTACTGTCTTTAGGTGTGCCATCTTTATAGCACCTTCATGTGTTCACTAAAACAGAAGTGTTGTGAACCAATCCCATAGTTTTGAGATTTTGGGGTTCCTAGGAATTTCCGTAATGTAATTATAATTGATGATATCATTGACATTTAGTGAGTGATCCAATTTCCAGCCCCTCTTCCTTCTTCAGAACCTTGAAAGAATCTTAATATTACTAACAAAAAAGAATTCCTATATATCACTCAGGAAATTTCAAGGGTTTTAGGAAAGATCTGTTTCAGGAATGCGGATAACAATATTGTGTGCGTATATGCATACTCACATACACTCATGCACATACACACACATGCACACACCTACATATTTTCCACTGTCCTTATTTGCAATGACCATAGTAATGCTCTCTCTCTCTCTCTCTCTTTCTCTCTCTCAATTTTGGTATGGACCAGCCTTAGTTAAACATGGGCTGGAGAGAGAGCTTAACAGTTAAGGCACTTGCCTGCGAAGCCTAAAGATCCAGGTTATATTCTTCAGGTCCCACATAAGCCAGATGCACAAAGTGGTACATGCACCTGGAGTTCATTTGCAGTGGCTGGAGACCCTGGCATGCCTATTCTCCCACCCCCGTCTCTCTCTCATAAATAAACAAAAATAAAAAATAAAAACAAAATAAAATTTAAAAGTCTTAAATATTACTAGGCAATAATCACAATTGTTTGCAAGATTTTCTTTGAGCACATATGTTCTGGAACGAGAGATGACTATGTGTGGTAGCATTGGCTAAATTAGCATCCTGAGTTCAGCCATTTCAGAATCTAAATGAGCTTCAGCTGCAACATTGGCCCTAAGAACACATTTTCTTCATGATACTGAGTTCACAGGCCATCACAAGTGGTAGAATGGCTGAGCAGCTGGGCACATTGGGTTGCTTCATTTGCTCAGGCAATGCCATCTGTGCTTAAGGCTGGGCCCAGGGCTGATTCACAAAACCCACATTCCCATGCCTACATGAATTGGTCCCTACAATCTATTAAAAGAGTTGTAGCTTCTAATTATTGTTGATATCAAGAATCTGTTGAGTTCAGAGAAGTCATAGAAATTTATAATGCAGTAGGCTAATATATCTTTATTTATCTGAATGTAATGGTCAGCAACATGCTGATGGAACCTTGGAATTTAAAATGACAAATTTAACTGGAACCACTGACTAACTAGAACAATGAGATTTTCTTCCAGTGAGATAACGATACTCTTTTTGACCATCTAGGAAAGACCAGACAGTGTCAGCTTTCACCATTGGAGTCCTATACAAAGGAAACATCAGAGACCAGTTCCAGTAGTTGGTTGTGTTAACACATTGAATCTGGCCATAGACAAACCCTAAAAGCTGATAAAATGGATATTATTTTTTTATATTTTTCTCTAAGAGGATTATATCTTCGGGTTTATCTATGGTCTGTAAACTAACTTCCCAACAAAGAAAAAGTAACATGAGAATTATATGAGTCTCTCATCAACTTGAAATGCTTCTATTCTGTCTGCCAGTGTCACAGGAAATCCATCCCCATATACCATTCTGTGTAGTGACTTACCATTATAACATTCACAATGACCATAAACTGCAACTAATGAGAAACAGGTGGATAAGTATCATGAAGAAATACTTTGCTGACTTAGTGTCAGACACAATGTGCAGACACTCTGCCTTCTACCCTACCTGAATCACAAACATTTCAGCATCTATGTGCATTACCCTGACCTATAGCAACCTAGCTTTTGTAGGAATCACATTTTGATCATAGAAAGCTTTGGTTAGGGCATTAGACACCCATCCACCCATCCACCCATCCACCCATCCACCCATCCAGCATCTACCATGATATCTATTCCTCCTGAGTTCTCTCCTTTTATATGTATTCATTAATAATAGCAACAGTTATGAAAACAGATAAGATCTCTAATCATTTACTAGAACTTATCAGATAGAAAGTACCTGCAAAGTGGGTGTTTTTTTTTTTTTTAATATGGCACAGGTATCACAATGGTTCTGTGGTTAAGCATTCAAGTTATACACATTTACAGAGAAGAAGCACAGGCTTAGAGAGAAGAGATTGATGTGAATGTAGCAGTGTGTTACAGTTTTAGGTCACTGTGACAAAATGTCAGAGATAACATAAGGGGGGGGATCCTCAGTTTCAGAGGTTTTTATCCATGATCACCTGGCCCCATCATTTTTGTGTGTTTTGAAGCACAACATAATGTCAGAAAGTAAAACTACTCACCTCATGGCATCCAGGAAACAGAGAAAGAATATAAGGGGCTAGAATCTCATTTTTCCTTTCAAGGGCTGATCCCAATGCCTTAAGTTCCTTCCATTAGGCCCTACCTTTTAAAGGGCCACCAGTTCCCAATGCTACCATCAGCTGGGGACTAAAAATTTAACACATGAGCTTTTGGGGGACTTTTATGTTACAAGCAACAACAAGCAGGAGCAGATTTTAAACTCAATTCTGACTATATAGCTCAAACTAATTATTATAATAGAACTAATTAACTATTAAGTAATATAATAGACTATTGGCCTGCATGATTTTCAAAAGAAGCAAATTTAACAGTGATAGGAGGATTGAATGAGTGCTTACTTGTGTTCTCTTAATTTATTTAATCCTCACAACTATATGCATGCATTAAGTCTACATTTACATATAAGGAAACCAAAGCTCTAATATCACCGTGAATAAACAGATCAGGAGTTTAACATATCTTTGATAACAAAATCCATTCCCTCTAAGATTTTGGTTGGTGTGAAAAATGTTGCATGTGAACAATATAAAAGGCTATACTACTATGCCAAGCTCTAAGTACTCTTTCTCATAAGCCATATGCATTGTATATCAGTTTAATGTATATTTTCAGAACTTTTAAATTTATATACATATATATTGTGTTTAGAAACTACCATAAAAATAGCCACAATCAACAAGCAGTTGAATATAAAATTCTTCAAGGCTGTTTGACTGATTAGAACTTCCCGATTGAGAAGAATTGGAATACTGTAGATCCAGAGCTAAAGTTATCATGAACTAATTTTTTCCCTAGGTAGCCACTCACTACCCACCTCTATGTGTGACATAACATCCTTGTGACTATTGCATGAAACTTTTGGGGACACACTAACAGACCACTTTCTTCCACCATCGCCAAAGCTAAGAATGTCATCAGGATATCATCTGTATCATGTGACACCTGTAGTAGAGATTTCCCTGTTTGGCTGTAACCTGTCTACCTAATATTTTCAGTGATGCATTTGAAACATTTCCTGGTTAGTGACTTTTTTTGTTCTATAACTATAAAAATTGTATGAAACTGTTAGACCATGGGAGCATAGTACTTGAGGCAACCTGAATCAATGTTCTTGAGCCATAGTCACTTGTATTAGGAAGTTAATAAACTTTTATTATTTTGAGGTGAGAACTGTGTTTTTGCATTGACAACTGTTAGCTTCTGCCTATTATAGTAGATAGACTGATGAGGTATACTAAATCTGACAGTTACCCTGAGGTTAAGCAAGACTTTCTATGGAATGTGGAAATGGAAGAGTTATCTGATGATTAGGCAAAAGGTGAGAAAGAGAAAAAAAAACAATCTATAAATAAAAGAAAAATGCAAAGGTCTGGAGCAAATGGGTGACAAAATTAAGTGCTAATCTCCCTTAATCTCAATTAGCAACACTATTAATTGTCAAGCCATACACACAGAAGGATGTTTGCAATGATAATGCAACTTCAGGGTAACACTTTTACCATAACCTTCCAACAAAACTGCTGTCTCTATTGTCTTTCAATGTAGGAGCTTTGGTATTTTGAAGAAAAACCCAAACTGTTTAGTGGTGACAAATTACTTACTATGGATGGAGCCCATTCTGTAAATACTTTTTGAGAAGAAGGGATAGACACTGAGTGGAGGAATAAGACTGGAGAAATAAGTAGGAACATGATCATTAAGCATTTTTAGGAGTTACATTATAGTCAATGTGTATTCATGCTAAGAGAAATGAGTGGGGGAATGAAGTTTTTTTGTTTGCTTTTTTTTTTTAACAGGAGAGTTACATATCCAGTTTTGTCATTTATGCTTTTGAAAATCAATTTGGAGTGCACTATAGGGGGTTAGGAAAGGGAAAAATTGAATGTAAGAGGATGAGTTAGGAGAACGCAATTTCCGTAATCTAGGTTAGATGTAATGGTGGCTTAAGAGAAAGTAATGGAAATAGGGGAGAGAAAAGTAGTAGAGGGATCCTAGGCATATATCACTTGTAAATGCAACAGAAAGGGTCAAATGGAAAGATAGCTGTCAGGAATGGCTGCTCAGCTAGATTTGGCAAACACTGGAAGAGACAAAAGCCCAGAGAGAAGAAGGTAATTTCAGATTTCATAAATATAATTTAAACTATTAATTGAACAGGATAAACAGGAATGATAACATAAGTGTAAGTATATAGTTTACTGAATTTTCACAAAGTAAAAAAATATATATATAATAATCACCAAGTGTCAAGTAATACTACAACCCCAAAGCCCTTTGGTTATTGCTTATAAGACAACATCTTGATCAACTTGTTCAAAATTAAACAATACCTGACTGGGAATATCACAGATTATAGCATCCCTATTTTATTCATTCACTATGTGTGGTTGGGGATGAGACACAATGCAAGTGCCCTACCATTGACCTATTCCCCACCCTTATATTTTTTTAAATATATAAACACAAACATATGCATTTTGTACTTTTGGTGTCTGATATCTTTGGACCAATAAAATTCTTCTATAATTTTTATGCATAATGATAGTGGCCTCATTTTCTTGAAGCAATTTCTTAAGCATGTTTGCTGTGATTGGGAGATTATATCACTTCCAATATGAGGTTGTAATAAATTGATTTCTACTCCTATTCTTCTACATAACTTTTGGGTCCAGATATGAATTTTATTAAAAATTCATAGCTGAGAAGTAAATATCTGGGTCATAGAGCATTTTATTTGTTCGTGATACCATCACATATACCCAAGAATGCATAACACGTGAAGAAAAGAAAATGATTTGTTATGGATCTGGAGAATGGAAATCCAAGATTAAGGTACCAGCAGACTCAGTGATGAGGGTTTCTCTGGCTTCCAGCTTTGCTGATTCCTTCAATGTCATGACTTCTCATGGAAGAAGGGCCAAAGAGCAAACAGAGAACTCCCTTCCCCTTCTCTTATGAGGTATTAATCCCATTCGTGAAAGAGCCACCCTTGATTTAATTACCTCCCAAAAGCCCAACTCTGTACCATCACATTATTGGTGTTAATTGAGTTAAGTTAATTGGTTAATTGAATGTTAAGAGGTAAATATGAGGGGATGGAATAGTGAGAGCACAGTACATGGCAGGCTACGATCTGGTAGAAATTGATACCTTTGCTAAGTAAGCAATACATGGAAGTTTATGAGTATTAATCAATATTCTTCTCAGCAATACAGTTGTTTATAGCCATTATGAAGGATTATATGTATATCTTATTGTGGTTTTAACTTGCATTTTCTGGTGAAAAATGAGTTTGTCGCACACTGAATATCTGTTTTTTGTGAGTCAATAAATCTTACTTCCTAAAAACCTTTAATTCTAAATTCTTCTGAATTTTAGAATAGAACATTATATTTTCTGGAACAAGTGAGATCTATTTATGTTTTCCATTATTTTGTACCTTTAAAATATTTTTCTAGTTTATTTTTGTCTTGGGCAGATAGTGAGTTCAACATTGAATACAAATGGTGTCATATATCCCAGAAAAGGCTTTCAATATTTGCTAGTAACTATAGTAAGTTTAGTAAGTAACTATAGTAAGTAAAGTGTACCACAATGCCCAGCATTTCCATGGATACTGAAAATTGAACTCAGGACCTCATGCTTAAGAGACCCTATATATTTCCTAGTTATGTTATTTCTTTCTGCCCTTGGTGTTTGTTATGGCTTGAATTCTTTACTGTATTGTCTACATTAAATGAGATAGCAAATCTAGAATGCATAGCATTGTCTGTAATATAAGGAATGTTAAAAATTCATTGTTAATCATTATACTAATAGAATTATATGCAATAAAAATTTTGATAATAACATATTCTGTGTATCCACCCATGTCCTATATATGGTCTTAAATTACTAAATTTCATGAATGCTATTAAGAATGAAAAATGTGTTCTTATATTTTAGCATTAGCACATAATTATAATGACACTTCTATATAATTTATTTAGAATATTTCAGAAATCAATTTCATAGTTATAAGAAATCAATTTTGTCATTAAATATAATAATATGTACACTAAATTAATATTACAGATTCACTGATTTGGAAAAACATTACATTATCTGTACTATCCTGAAGGTCTTCCTTGGGTAATTTATTTCCTAAAACTTATCTTTGAAAGTATATTTTTGTCAATTCCATGAATTTATTTGTCTCTGATACATGTCAAATGTTTGATCCTTTTTGAAAAAAAATATGTGTTTAGATAACTCATATATAAAACAAAAAATATATATATGAGCCAAATAAGAGACAGAAACTTTATGTTTACAGCACAGATTTTAAAATCTCTTTTTAGTCTTCACTAATGATTATAATAATATATTTTTAAAGTATACTAAAATTATAATCAGACCATTCGTACAGTTACCTATGGCTTAATTGCAGCCCATAGCCCTGTTATTGAATAGTACAACTGCCAGTATTTTACAGATTGATTAAAAATGTTCAGGTTTCCATCAGCTGTCTCTGAGTTTTTCCTAAGTTTATATTCAACTAGTCATGAAATATTTAAATTCACATATTTATTTTATGAATTATAATTTACATTTCCTAAAATAATAATATAGGACTGTTGTATTTGTTTTTATGCATTACATAATTCTTTTGAGAAATAAGAAAATAATATGAGTCACTGCATCCTAGGCTTTTAAAAACTTCACCTATCAGTCAACAGTAGGAGAAAAAACAATCTAGACGTCCACTGAAGCCTGACCTAGAAATAAATGAGAAAGTTACATGGGAATATCAATGCTGAGCTTAACATTGCAAGCCTTCAATAATAAATGGTTAGGTGGTTTATTAATGTGTGTTTAAATTATTTTTTCTCCTGCTGGGTATAGTTGGTAATAGAAGTGCACACAGGGTAGAAACCTCTGGTGTGTAAGCAAAGTTAGGAAAGTCTTGAACAATAACTTTGCTCTGGCTTTATCATTCACCAAGGAAATAATGTTATTCTTCATCTAAGAAAGGAAACTAAAAGTAAAAGTTTAGCTAAAGGTGGTGATTTTTTTTTAGAAAGGAAAGCAGAAATCTTATCTTGACTATGATGGAGTACATTGAGTGCCCTGAGGTTAAGGACCATTTTGTCTTAGTGCCGTGCATCAAACAGTGCTAAAACCTACTTGCTGCATAAAATATAAGAGGTCTCAAATGCAGAGAAGTTAATATAAATAACCAGAATTCTGAGAGTCTCAAGAATTAGAGATTTCAACCAGTGTAAGTATGAGAGACAGAAGAATAGAACTGGTTGCACAAGTGAGGAGACTTGATTGGCATAAATTATATTTTAAAAAGTCTGCAATGATTCCTTGTAGAAAAAGCACAGAGAATTCAAGAAATGTGATTGTTAAAAATAGGAAAGAGAAAGCTGGTCATCATGGTGCACACCTTTAATCCTAGCCCTTGGGAGGCAGAGGCAGGAGGATCACTGTGAGTTTGAGGCCATCCTGAGTCGACATAGTGAATTCCAGGTCAGTCTGGTCTAGAGTGGGACCCTACCTCGAAAAACCAAAAAACAAGATCTTCATTTCAACTGGAAATTTACCCATACTCTGAAGAGAATGAACTGTCATCCTAATGCTGAGAACCAGCAAAGGCTGTTCTGTCATGAACACCATTCTACCTAGTCCTTCCTTACCATTCTCACTGTTGTAAATCTAGTCCAAGTTTTCCATGACCTCTTACTAGAATATTGCTATCAATCTTCAATGAATATAATTCCTACAAAATAAAAATTTGACAATTTAAAAAATATTTTTATGTAGTTATTTGAGAGAGAGAGAGAAAGAGAGGCAGATAGAGAGAGAATGGGTGCACCAGGGCCTCTAGCTAATGCAAAAAAACTCCTTACAAATATGCCACCATGTGTTTCTGGTTTATGAGGGTACTGGAGAATCAAACCTGGGTCCTTAGGCTTCACAAGCAAGCATCTCTCCAGCCCAACTTTAAGAATTTAATCTCTGTTGAATTAAAATTTTTATTGTACGGATACACAAATACATATATTGAAAATAGTTTTAAATTAAATGTCCATCAAATACCTCTCCTAAAAGAAGTATGTTTTAACTTTCATACTTTTGGTTCTACTTCAGCTTCCCTTTCTTTCTACTACAGTTAACCTTGGCCATATGACTGTGAATACCTTCAAACAGATGCCATCTGTGTTATTGCAATGAGTAAATAACCTGGGTTTTAAGAAGTTTCAATGATCACTATCTGTATGGCACAATATAGGCCTGGTCCTAGCCAGACCGCATGGCAGAAGAAAACAGGAAGTGGCTTCTGTGGATATGGCATTTCGCACAGGCTTGGTGTGACAACAGTTACAGTCCCATGCTCGCGATAAGCCTGCTACGAGATGTCCTGTCCAGAGACAGGCTGTCATTGGTCACAAAAAGGGGGACTGCCCCATACAAGGATTAGCCAGCCAAGACCCTTAAAACCCATGTGCACTTCCTGAATAAGCGAGTTTGCAGCCGCTCACACCCAACTCCCGGATTCTGTGTCGTGACTCTGCGCTGCTCACCCCGACTTGGCAGAGACCCTACCGTCCCTCCTGAGCTGGCCTTAGGGGGACCACAACATCTGGTGCCTGAACAGGGACCCTCTGCCCCATTGGCATTGGTGAGACGCCCCATCTGTGATCATCGGGACCCTCTCCCCCATCGGCGTTGGCGAGATGCCTCCTCCTTGATCTTTGGCGAGTAGCACCCTCGGCGTCTGGCGAGATGCCCCATTCTTGATTGTCATTGAGCAGCCCCCTCGGTGTTTCTTCATCATTGGTGAGAAAAGCCCCTTGCTGGTCCATGTGTTGACGGTTGCCTGTGGGTGAGCAGGCAGCCCCTTCCTCCCCCCCTTTTCCTTTGTTTGTCCTCCCCCCACCATAGGAAGGCACACACCGCTGCATGGCCCCGAAGCCTGTGTTGGCCCCTCCATTACCTGGTTCATCCTGGTAAAATCACAATAAGGGTCTGACCCACCCAATTTTGGAACCAAGGTGAGGCCTTTGGCTGAGCCTCCCCGGAGACACCGTGTGGGCATACGGCCATGGAGTAATGACCCACGGAAGTCCCCCACTAAGCACAAGACACTGGGTCCTAAACACTCTATCTGTATGTCTCAGCTGGCCCCAGCATTAGGACTTGTGGTTTGCATGGTCATCCTCTGGTCTATCGTTTTGATCTGGGTTATTATTTTCTCAGTCTCTTTGATTCAGGAGTGTCCCCGCCTAGCTCCCCCCCAAATAACGCCACGCCTTAATGGGCAACCTCCCTCCCCACCAGAGGATGCCACAGTTGCAGGCTCTTAAAGCCCTCCTCCTGCAACATGGCTTAAAAGTGAAACAAAAGGACCTCCATAGCTTTGGGGATGAAACTCTTGTTTTATCCCCATGGATCAGTCCGGAGAACATCTGGGACACTAACATTTGGTCCCAGGTTCTATTCTTTGTGAAGAAACGTGAGGTTTATGAAGGGCACACGCCCCCTGCTCCATTCTTTTCTATCCTCCTTGCCATAATTGCCCGCCTTAAAGGCTCCACGGTGGAGGAAGTCATTTATGCCCATAACAAACGATGTGAGGAGGAACCTGAACTGGCTCTTCAAAGCTCGTCCCTCCCAGCCCCTCTTACAATAACTCAGACGAGGAGGAAGTCAAACCTTTAAATGACAATAGACTGTCACCCCAACCCCCTCTAGCTACAGCCACACACACAATCACCCCTCCCCCTCTTTACCATTGCAAGGACCTCCCCCTGCTCAGTCCTGGACACACCCCGGCGACTGCCAACTCCCTGACACACCCCTTCGCCACCTTCCCTGTTAATGTAGGGCCAGATGCGACAGCCAGGCCATGGTACCCCACCCCCCTCTCTGATCTGGTTCTCATCTGTAAGGCGGCCCAGGAATCTGGTGTTGACTTTTACTTTGAACAGGTCCTTTTATATACAATGGGCCATCCACTTTCAGACGTATTGAGCACATTCGCTCACACACTGGTCTGCCTGACTTTATTGCTGATGGGAATTCGCATGTAGACAAATTTATTGCTGTCTCCTCCTTGCCACCCTTAGAACAAGCTAGATGTTTACACCAAAGGGTCCATCTATCCCCCACTAACCTAAGAACCCTATATCCTGAGCTCTCACTTGGCCAATGCAAGCATTTAGCCCGTACCTGTAAGGCATGTGCCCCACATCCCCCGTAGGCCCCCTAAAGCCTCAAGGAGTCAATCCTAGAGGCCTTATCCCAAATTCTATCTGGTAGATGGATGTTACCCACGTACCTTCCTTTGGTAACCTCAAATATGTCCATGTCATTGTGGACACTTACTCTAAGCTTACTTTTGCTATTGTTCTCTCAGGGGATAAGGCGTCCCATGTCATTAAGGCAACAAAAAACGCTATGTTGGTCATGGGCGTACCCTGGTCAATTAAAACTGATAATGGCCCTGCATATACATCTGCCCAATTCACATCCTTCATGGAATCTTGGGGAATAAAACACTCCCTTGGGATCCCCTACAACCCACAAGGACAAGCCATCATGGAGAGAACTAACCGGACCCTAAAGGAACTAATTATAAATCAGAAGTCCACTATGTCACCCAAGGACCCCCACTTGGCCCTAGTGGAAGCTCTTTTCACCCTCAATCTTCCCACCTTTGATAAGGCAGGATTCTCCCCAGCCTACAAACATTGGAGATCCCAACCAACCACAACACCATTACCCTTAGTCCGCTGGAAAGATCCTCTTACTAATATTTGGAAGGGGCCCCACCCTCTTTTAACACAGGGCCGAGGGTTTGCTTGTGTCTTTCCAGAAACTTCACAGATCCCAGTTTGGATTCCTGCCAGAAACATCTGCCCAGCCACTGACTCAGCGACCAGCCTTGATGGAGAAGATGATGCCAAACCCCTCAGGCTGCATACACGACTTTAAACTTATTCACCCCCCCTTTTTCTCCTTTTATCTCCTTTTCTCCCTACTACCACTTCCCAGAAACCATTTTGGAAAACTCTTCTTAGGCCATACTTGTTTGATGCAGTTAGCCTAGATTCTCATGCTTTTCCTAGGCTTTATTTTAGCCACTCTATTTCACTGTATTCCTCCCCCTTCAAGCACACACTTCCCCTTAGCCACACCTTTGCCTTTTTTGTTTATTAATGCCTCTTATGGTAATGCTATCCTCCAACCAGCCATAAATTCCCAGCAACCTGTCCTACCCCAGTCCTTTTCAGGCTCTCTAGTTAATTCTTGCTCACTGGGACTGTTCACATGCCACAGAGCCATGCCCACTTGGCACTCCCATGCCTCCTAAGCAACAGCCTCATATGTATGGTATAATATAGGTCTAGCCCCTAGCCAGACCTCATGCTAAAAGCCATACCAGGCCATACCCCTTGGGTTTTCTCATCAGGATAATGGATAGCCCATGATGGGTAAGATTCCATGAGATGGGGCAACCTAAGACAGGCACCATCACATGTGATGATCCCTTGGGGCCTGGGTTCAAAAATGGTTTTCAAAAAAACCATACCAGGCCATCCCTCTCGGGTTTTCTCACCAAGGTGGCGAGTAGCCAATGACGGGTAAGACTCCATGAGATGGAACAACCTAAGTCAGGCACCATCACGTATGATGATCCCTTGGGGCCTGGGCTCAACAATGGCTTGGCAAAAAACCATACCTCTCAGGGTTGCCAATAATAAAAACAAAAAGGAGGATATATATGGCACAATATGGGCCTGGTCCTAGCCAGACCGCATGGCAGAAGAAAACAGGAAGTGGCTTCTGTGGAAATGGCATTCTGTGCAGGCTTGGTGTGACAACAGTTACAGTCCCATGCTTGCGAGAAGCCTGCTATGAGATGTCCTGTCCAGAGACAGGCTGTCATTGGTCACAAAAAGGGGGACCACCTCATACAAGGATTAGCCAGCCAAGCTCCTTAAAACCCACGTGCACTTCCTGAATAAACGAGTTTGCGGCCACTCGCTTCCCACTTTCACCCAACTCCCGGAGTCTGTGTCGTGACTCTGCGCTGCTCACCCTGACTTGGCAGAGACCCTATCATCCCTCCTGTGCTGGCCTTAGGGGGGACCACAACAACTATCTGCATATGAGAAATTTATAAGTATTGTTTACTGAAAAATTCTGAGAATTTGTATCATTGCAAATTGTTGCCTCCAATTCCTATCCCATTCATTAACACACAAACTAGTTTTAAGAACCTACCATTAGCCAGGCACTGACATAAGGTATGGAAGAATAGTGAAAAGAAACTAGGAGCTATCCCTATCCAGAAGAAATATGTATTCTAGAAAGGTTATAAAGGATAACAATTGAGACCACTAAGTATATTTTCAAGGAGCTGATATGTTCTTTGATGGAGAGCAAGATATTACAACTAGAGGCCCTTCCACAGGAGGTATACATGCCCGATACTGAAAACCTATAATGGAGGAAGTCATGAGCCTTAGGAGTATAATTCCTGCTGGTATCTGGCTAAATGCATATATTATGTTCACCAAACTGCTCTGTAAGCACTTACCTTAATGTTCACACATATGTTAATTCTACTCTCACTTTTGGTTAGAGAAGCTTCTTTTTCAGATGGTGGTGACCTCTGGGATGACCCAAAAGGCACCATAGTGCTGAGAAGAAGTGACAGAGGAGTGATCAGCACTGAAACTTCTCGATCACACCTTCCAAGGCTTAGGGCCCATTGTGGAAGTGGTGGAGGAAAGAATGTAAGAGCCAAAGGAAGGGTATGACTTTATACAATACACTCCTCCAGACACAAAATGGCCTGGATATCCATATCCTCACAGTGCCTGACACTACCTACACTACACAAGACAATCATAGTATGAGGGAAAGATGATGACATCAAAATAAAAGAGAAGCTAATGGAGAGAGGGAGAGGATATGATGGAGAGTAGATTTACGAAGGGGAAAGTGGGGGAGGGGAGGGAATTATCATGGTTTATTGTCTATAATTATTGGAAGCTGTCAATAATAAAAAGAAAAATATATAGAGATAAAATGTCATGAGATTTGATGCCTTATGGTCTCTCATTGAGGTGTTTGCAATGTTATATTTACACAGTGTTTGGAGGGTTGTCAGAAACACTGACATATAAAGAGATAATCAAACAGAATAAGGAAGGAAGTCATGGGCATATGAGAAGAACAGTCATTCCAGTGGAAGGGAAAATGAATAAAAAAAGTCGTTAAGTGAGATTCAATTTGAGGTATATAGAGCAAAGTAGAAAAGGCAAGGAGTGTTCAGAGTTGAGGTTGTAACAAGGATCTCTGTTGAATAAATAATTGAATGACAGGTACATCAGCAGCTTATTTAACTCAACTGGCCTTGTAACTTGCCAGATGTTAGCATAGGTGAAGAAGCTGAGACTTGCTACAGGAAAAAAAAATGTGTTTCACACTGTTTTAATCAGACTGGGAAGAAAAACAATTTGCAGTCTCTTTTCCAGCAAAATCGTGCCAAATCCATTGTTCTTTGTCTCTGGACTTGTGTCTGCTGACTTGAGAGAAGAGTGGCCAAGGATAGATTAGTCATAGGCCTGGAGTTCCCCCACCCCAAAACTACAAAGTCCAGCAACACACTATAGAAGCCATGACAGAAGTAGGACAGTAGGGAAACCTTAGGACAAAAGTTATTCTTTGATTAATAAAAGCTTTATACAGCTCTGTATATGTTCTCTGAGAGAAAACCAGCAACTTGGACATGCTGGGAATCACAGACCTCTGTTTCTCCCATAGATAAATTCTGATTTTCACAAGTGAATGATGGACTTCCTGAGCTCTAAATTAAGTGAGATATAAATGAGCTTGAGTTTTGATAACAGTCCCTGCATATTGGAAAACTTATAGAAAAGAAGTACAACCTAAGTGATAATGTTACATTTAGAATCTTGTGAATCATAGCAAGAGCTGTTACTCATGTAGGAAGTAATCAGTTCCACATTCTGTAATCACTCAAGCAAAACATTTGCTTTCAGGGGAAATTAAGCACATAGGCATTTGAGGGACCAGTATGGTGTTGCACACTATAGAGTCAGGCTCCACATATTACAAAACAGTATTGAACTTAGCCTCCTAGATTTGAATTTACTTATTACAAATGATAAAGTACTTAAATTTGAAAGCTTCTCATCCCCACCACTCCAGCCCCAACAACTGAGAGAAACATTAACAAATTCAAAGTATGTGTGTTGAGATAATGTCAATCTTGCTGACTCTATAGCTTTGTCCAACTGATTAAACTTGACATTATAAACACTTACTTTGAAGCAAATTCATCAGCTAGTTCTGTGCTTTTTTAAAGGCAAAGATGGAATTTCTGAATTCATTTGATGGAGGAAATCAATCTGCACACAGAAAAGGGGTCATTTGTTCTTTAGATTGCAGCAATGAAATTCAACATCACCATCAATATCAGTGTCTCCAAGGTTAACCAATTACATGGTACATCAAACAGCTTGACAGGGATGAGTTACTCATGGATCTAATTGAGAAACAGAGCTTGAGAATCCAAATTTTCTTCCCTAGGACTTTCTGAGAACATAACTACCATCTAATTGTCTCATTCACCAAACATGTAGGACTCTGCTATGCACAAAGTTTCTATAAACACACACACACACACACACACACACACACACACACACACACACACGTGAATGCATATATATGGGATGCTCACCTTTATCTGGTTTAAGATGCTCAAGTTATTGTACACAATAATCAACAAACAAGGGGCTTGGAAGATGTCTTAGTGGTTAACGGAGCTTGCTTGCAAACCCTGCCAGCCAGGATTAAATTCACTCTCACTCACATAAACACATGCAAAACATGGCACAAGTGCTTGGTGTTGAGCTTGGGCACAGTTTATTCCAGGAATAAAACATTGCAAAAAAAAAAAAGGATGTGAGAAATGCATGACCTACAATCTCCATGGTGATAACCAGCATCCCCAACAAGGAGGGTCCCTTTAGAGGGGGGGACAGGAATGAGGATAAGGATGGTACCAACATGTGCTGTTTACACACTGAGTATGTCCAGAGTAGAGGTAAAGCTAGTACTGCCATTTAATTATTCTCTAATTTCATAATTATTCATCACAGAAATATGTAATTCATAGGTTTATTCTCACTTTATAAACTGAGAACAGTCTTCATATGTCAGAGACAGTCTAAAATACCTGCATAACTGCAGAGTTTGTGTTTCTGAATTCAGTGCACACTGTCTGTATACAAATATGGCCTTGGTGATTCTGGCGGTTTGGTCTCTAGCTTTGCATGCATAAGAACTCCACAATTGACATATGAAAAATACAAACTATTGATACGTCTTTGCTTGAACCCTGTGTTTATATTGCCTTATATCTTGCCAAAATAATATGTCATATGCTACAATTAATTAACTAAAGCTCATCTTAATAGTTTTTCCATTTCATCTTCTTGCATTTTGAGTGACACATTGTGTTCCCTAGATGTCATTTAGCTAGAATAGTGTCTGTATTGTATGTCAGTAATATGTTTGTTCACATCCACTTCTTAAATTGTATCAATGTCTCACAAAAATAATGGAGCTCCTATTTTTACATTAAACAATTATAATTTTGTTATTAAAATGAATTTTAATCACTTAGCCATAGGATACAACTTGGGTGCAAATAGAAGTGAGGTAATAGATGTTCAGAAGAAAATAATTTCCAATTTCCTACATCTTACTGAAATGTATCTAATGTTCTTTTGCAGGATTGTGTGCAGCATTTTGAGCTTTAATTTTTCTTCTTGAACAGCTCTTGGAGAGTGGCTACTTTCCACACTTTCAACTTGGCCTGTTGTCATTTGATATACAGAAGATATATAGGTCTATCCTTCTAAATTTATTATATATTATATATACGGAATAATATATGAAATAGAATTGATTGGTGCACTGTTTGAGGGAATAGGAATTCATAAATGAGTCAGAAAGTGTTCTAACCTTAAGGAAGTTTATTGTCTACTCTAGTATTACCTGCAATCTATTTCTGAAAACTTAATATTTAATTAAATTAATTAAGCTTAAAGAGAAGAGATGTTAAGAATCCTTGTTGCTTAATCATGAAGATATTTTGGAACAGGGACTGCCAAGTTCAACTTCCCAGAACACATGTAAAAATCTGGACCAGTCCACTTATGTCTGTTTCCTCAGTCTGTGTGGGGGCAGAGACTAGAGAATCACTGTGGTTCGATGATGGACAGCAGCTCCATGTTGACAGAGAAACCCAGTATTAAAGAAATACACAGATGAGCAACAATAAAAGGACATCTCATGTTCTCCACTGCACACATAGATTTAGGAGACATGTGTCTGAACACACCACACATTACACACACCACACATATCTCACCACATAATATACTCTACACATACCAAAACATTAGTATCTCTCAGATACTGGATCTTTAAATTTATAATTTTTCTAACTAATAGCCCTTATAGTTAATATAATTTAAAATATTTAACAATTTTGGATTGTTGGATGGTGAAAAACTCTGATTTTTTGGGGGGGGGACAGTTTCAAGGTAGAGTCTCACTCTAGCACAGGCTGACCCAGAATTCACTATGTAGTCTCAGGGTGGCCTCAAATTCATGGTGATCTTCTTACCCCTGCCTCCTGCATGCTGGGATTAAAGGCATGAGCCACCACACCTGGCTATTTATTTATTTAAGAGAGAGAGAGAGAGAGAGAGAGAGAGAATGGGCATGCCAGGGCCTCCAGCCACTGCAAAAGAACTCTAGATACATGCACCTCCTTGTGCATCTGGCTTACATGGGTCCTGGAGAGTCAAACTGGGATCCTTTGGCTTTGCAGGCAAACACCTTAACTACTAAGCCATCTCTTCAGCTCTCTGTTTGATTTTTTAAAAATATTTTATTTATGAGCCAGGCGTGGTGGTGCATGCCTTTAATCCCAGCACTCGGGAGGCAGAGGTAGGGTTAACTAGCAATATGATCTTAATCAGTATTAATTACCTAATAGAGAAATAGAGGGAGAATGAAAGCATCTTAATATTGGTGTACATATGTACAAACTCTCTTAACAAGGTAGGACAGGAACACTCATGGCAATTACAGTCCACGTTTTTGTACCTGGTCCCATGGCCTTAGCTGGTATTTGTTACTGCCTTCTTCTACTACCCATTCAGTATTTCCTTCACCTTCAGCAAGCTCCTCAGCAGGTCTTGGTTCTTTACCTGGAGGGGTGACCCATACCTTCATTCCTGAAGGATCTGGGCCATTTATCTCATTGCCTTGATTGGGTTGTTGCAGTTGTCCATTGACTTTGATAACAGGGCATGGTAACACCAAGAGATGCCCTAGAGAATCTCCAGCACTCCAGACATACTCTTCCTTACCTCCATTGTGGAGGAACAGTCCAATTTCCCCCTGGTAGTCTGGATCAATCACCCCTGCTAACATTGTTAAGGAGAGATGAACGGCCAGCAAAAAGAGAGCTACCCACCTGGTAAGCCTCTACATATAATCTTATTGTGGAGGGCCTTACTTTCATGCTCAGGCTTCTTGGTCTGGGTTAGAAACTGGATCAAAAAGAGGCCAGCCATTTATCCAAGTTTCAGGGATGAGCTTAACCAACCTCAATGGCAATATCAGATTTAAACTCTAGGAAAGGGGAACTCCCTCCCAGTTTGGAACTCAGGTTGTTTATGGAAAAACAGATCTAGATAACTCCTTTAGTCTAAGGAGAAGAGAAATCCTTCTCTGATATTTAGTAAAATGGAGATTGCAAGGGCAGAGTTAAGGCCATTTCTGCTTTTTACATTCGGCCCATTCACCCTAAACTACCTAACAAGGCTACCTGACTCCTTCTCTCTTTTATAAAACAAATATGGGAAATACTAGTCTTCTCAATTGTAAAGAAAATTACAAAGATGTTAAAAAAAAAGAAATAAGATGAATAGACTTAAATTTTATTTTCTTGGCATCTAACCTGGAAAAACAAACAAACAAACAAACAAACAAGCAAACAAACAAACAAACAAAAACATTAGCCACACTCCCTCATCCTTCTTGGAGGATTGCTGTGGAAAGCAGGTAGTATTCACTGATTACATATAAAAATATTGTTATGGTGTAATTCTATTTTCAGCTCTTAAGTGGATATTTACATTTAAAAGTAAGTTTAATATAGTTCATCCTCTTTCCAAAATTGCAATACATTGTGGAAACCTTTCCTACATCTATTGTGTATTTCTATTATTGGCAGTACAAGAGGAAGTTCAAATGTTTTGTTTCAAAAACCAATCATCATATTTATGCAAATTTAGAATACATATGCCAAATTTTTTGTTCAATTTTAATTTGTTATTACTGCTCTTATATATGGCAGGTTGTTATTGATTTCCAAGTAGAGGATTTACAATGCATCTACAATGGGTAGATGGCATATGTGCATAGCACAGGGTGAGAAATGTAAAGGATTGAGTGTTGTCTTCAAGCACCAGACCTCAATATTGATCTATATTCTTGTGTCAACTAAGTACTGGCTGATCCTAAAGGACCCTATCAGCCTTGCTCTACCATTTTGAGTTTCGTATCCACCCTGGCAAGAAGTGAATTTGCACTGATCTAGACAGATATACAGCCAATATTTTTACCCATCAATAGTTGAAATAGAATTTACAAATTCCGATAAAATTCTCACAAGAGAAGCTACCATAATTTTTTTTGAATTATGCTTTTATCAATACAGGTTGTTAGTAGCATCAGTTGACTGCTTTGCCCAAATCAGTCATTCACAGGGGAACATAATTTCTAGTTTCAGGACTTCAGAAGAAAGGTGGTACTATAACTTATTGCACTTTACAGGGATCACATTAGAACTTGATATCATAGTCTACTTTTTGTGTTAGTGTTCATAATTGTGTGGATCAATAATAAATTAGTATGAAATAGCAGTTCTGATCATATTGGAAGGCATGTCCTCAAGGTCAGTTTAAATGATTTATGACTCAGAAAATTAGTATAGATTTTACAATTTATTTAGGTGTCTTTCATGCACACAGGCCAAGAATTCCTCAGGTTTTCCAGGGTACTCAATATTTCTAATTACCAGAAATATCATTCCATAACAGTGATTTACAATGAAAGGAAAATTGCACTGATATATCTTCTGTCCTTTCATATCTATTTGTTCATTTATTCATTTCATCAACATGTGTTGAGTATATACTTAGTAAGAGCAAAGCACTACACTAGACAAGGGACTGGGTATAAAGCCAGTCAGAACAGAAAGCCTGAACTTAAATATTAGTGGGTAAGAAGAAGAATCTATAATAGAAGCAATGAAATATCTTAAGCACTAGAATAAAGGTAAATAAAGAACTGTAGAAACACCAGAGGCAGAAGCAAAACAGAATTTCATAAAGCCAAAGAGAACTCCAGGAACCAAGCATAAACACATCAACAGAGTGGGGAATATATATATATATATATATATATATATATATATATATATATATATTCATAATAGAGAAGTAATCATATTTTTCTTTATTTTATACAAGTTAATTTATCAATCAAACATATAAAGGCTATGTTCTAAGAATTTGCATAGTAAGTATAATGCATCAGTGAATCTCACAAATACTTTGAAACCTTCAGTCCCTAACTCTAACGAAATAAAATCATACTCTATCAACATGGATACTGGCTTAGTAAATGTTAGTCTTACTATCTCAGATGTATTCAGATCTCTCAACTGACAAAAGTAGAAATAAAATGAATGAATTGATTTATGTGTATTTCAAAACAAATGTAGTTGTGACAGTTAATTTTGGTTGTTGGTTTGATTAGATTAAGACACATATAGAATATTAGTGAAGCACATCTTTGGGTGTGTTTATGAGGAATTTTAGGAAAGGATTGAGTGGGGAATATCCTCCCTGAATGTGGGCAGCACGATCTCATGAATTGGGATCCAAGACTAAATACAAGATGGGGGAGGAGATAGTCTTATAAGTGCTGGCATCCCCTTTCTAGTCTAATTCTGTTGATCTCTTAGGAGGTAAGGAGTTTCAGACATATGCTTCCTGCTACCTTGGAGTCACATGACACTATGCCATTATGACTCTAGCCTCTCAAACCATGTGTGAAAATAAACCACTCCTCCCTTAAGTTGTTTCTGTTAAACATTTTGTCATAGCAATGTTAAAAGTAACAAATACAACATCTTAAATTAACTTTTCCTTTTAATTCTATATGCCCAAATATATTCTAGCTGGGCACTACATTTTCTCTCTATCAAAAATAACAGAGAAAGTTGGAAAAATGCATTCCTAAAACTGCATTTTAGCTAGTTTAGGAATATTTTTCACTTATAAACTATTAGACTGGTGATGACTAATAAAAGCATTATGAATTATTTTTCCTTCAGGTAATAAAGACATCATAATTAACACTTCTTATGTATTTTTTGATTGTTAATTCTTTTAAAATAAAATTTTATGGAAGCTAAAATACATGACCCAAATTATTATAATCAAATTTCCCTTATATTACTCTAAATCTGATACACAAATATTTTTCATATTACATCTGACTGAACCAAATATGCTGTGTGCATGTATATGTTAATTGAATTTGGAAGTCATTGCCTGGGATTCTGCTTACTCATAATTGCAAGCAACTAAGGACATAGCCCTGAAGAATTCATAATCAGTGGGAAATGATTTGACACAAAATAATCAAATTAGATCTTTCAGCAATAGGAAGAATGGTTTATCTTTCATAAAAGATAGTTCATGGACTTGATTTTTAGAATCGATGGAAAGGAGCAAAAGATACACTGGGAAAGAAGTTGGTGGAAGAAAGGTTAAAAAAGAGGGGGGCTGGAGAGACAGCTCAGCAGTTAAGGTGCTTGCCTGCAATGTATAATGACCTGGGTTCAATTCTCCCATACCCATGTAAAGCCAAATGAACAAAGTGGTATATACATCTGGATCTGGAGTTTGATTGCAATGGCTGGAGGCCCTGGCATACCCATTCTCTCTCTCTCTCTCTCTCTCTCTCTCTCTCTCTCTCTCTTTCTCACCCATATTCATTCTCTTTCTCTCTCTCTCCTGGCAAATAAATAAGTAAAATATTTTTAAATAAAAAAGGAAAGATGAGATCATGTTTATAGATCCTTGTGAGGAGGGAGAGATGAGTAGACTTTGATCATGAAGACACAAACTAGTATAAAAGGATCTCTGAAGTAGCAAGACCATCATATTGACAATCTTCATTATCTCTCCTTATTAAAAATGACTGCCACTGGTATTCAAGACAAAGTGGCTTCATAAAATAGAGCATAACAAAATACCTTTGTTCAGTAAGTTTTACAATTCCAGGTTATTTTAATAAAAAATGGTGTATTTCATTGAAGATTCTGGTAATACAGAGAATAGTATAAGTTCTATGCAGAACACACTTATGTCATGAAGATGAAGGGCAGAAGAAAACTGTCTTCATTTAGATGGAACACAAGGCAGGTTACATTTTTTAATAATTGGAAAGTGTAGAGCAAAACGCATGGACTTACTGTCTAGATAATCAGGGTAGAAATGTACAGTGATACTAACTGCCCTCTGTAATGGCCCTGAGCCTTCAGCTAAATGAAGATGATGGATGATAGTGGAGAGAGTGGTAAGAATATTTTTGAAGAGAGACATTTGAAGGTAAAGTATCATGACTGAATGCAGGTCCACGTAACAAAGACAAGAAAACATAGAGAGGATAGTCTGGCTTTATTTTCAAGTTCTTTTGTTTTCCTAGCATGTGATATTTTCTGGCATAAATAGTATTGGGAAAAGAAATGGAAGTCGTAAGGGAAAATGATGCCCAAGATGCTATACCAACTCAAGGTAGATAGTATGTCATGTCATCTATCACACATCTGCTGGGACTCTCATCTGTTCCCGCAGACTTTGGTTCATGAAGACTGGTGCACAGCTAGCTCTCATGTCTACCAGCCTTCTTACTCTAGTATTATATTTATCCTTATTGAGTATCATATTTTACCTTTTACTTAGGAGACTCCTTGTTTTTGTTGCTCTTAGCTCTTCAAATCTCAGTTCAATAAAACCTAATACAACTGCAGTTAAAAAAGAAAAAAAAATGAATTAATTGCCAAATGACACAAGATTTGCAGTATGTTGCTGTCTTTCTAATGTGTGATTGAGGGGTAAATAGATTCATAGGAAATTGAAAGAAATAGAGGATGGTCTCATGAACCATGCACCCAGGTTTCCCAAATGATAATATTTTGCTTAAGTGTAATACAATACCAAAATAACAAAAACATGTAATTTCAAACTAGAAAAATGTAATCAAGCCATTATACAATGATTAGGTTTCCCATCACCAATGTTTTAGAATTAGCAACTAAGGCAAATTAGGTCTTTGATGTTGGAATCTCATTGTGGAATAGTCAAATGTAATCCTTTCATTCCTACTGTCAGACTGTATTTTAGCTACAAATTATCTGGTGTGAAATGACTTGGTACTTACTGGGGTAATGCATAACTCATGAGCAACTAGTAGTAGAAAATGTTAAACCTCCCAAATCCCAAACCATGAATCACTTTTAGAATTTTCAGAGCTCTCCCTTTGGACTGTACCAAGACATGATTTACATAAGTCACTTATCTATAATTTATTCATTTAAAATGCATAAATGGGCTGGAGAGATGGCTTAGCAGTTAAGGTGCTTGCCTGCAAAGCCAAAGGACCTCAGTTCGATTCCCCAGGACCCATGTAAGCTAGATGCACAAGGCAGCACATGTATCTGGAGTTCGTTTGCAGTGGCAGGAAGCCCTGGCATGCCCATATTCTCTCTCTCTCTCTCAACTAAATAAATAAAAATAAAATATTTTTAATGCATAAAATATTGGTCCAAGAGAAAGAACTTTGAAATGTATAAAAATTTTCTTTGCATGCTAGATTGTCTTACATTTTTTTATGCATATTATTTGTATTGCTTAGGTAATCAGCTACAGTGTGGATTTCCCACTATATTATTGCTGTCATTGTTTGACAGGTTCAAAACGATAAGTGAGAAGACAGACTGAGTTAGAAGCGTTGTTTGTTTGCTGACCCAAAATTATCTTCTCTGTGCCAATGTACACTATGTCATTTAACTTAGCCAATAAAATCCTGAGTTAAGCCTTAAGACCTCAAGTCTCATTTGATCAGGAAATTAAAACTCTTAGAATTCAATGTATTTTGCCAAGATAGCCTGGGTACTAAGAAGAGTCAAGATTTAAAGAAAGTCGGCCTTCTCTCACAGCATGTCCAATCTCCTTCCAGGAGCATGCTGTTTTTTAGGGGGAAACTAAGGTTTCTAGAGAGATTTCTTCACTAATCCCAGAGGACATAGATATACTCTTGCATAGAGTAAGCTATTTTCAAGATTTAGAGCAATGAATTTGAGGTATTTATTTTGGACATTGACATGTATGCAAATGTAGAATTATTAACAAGAATCGTTTGCATCCACACCTGGGTTTTGTTTGTTGGCACACTCTGTTTCTTTGTCTTTTTTAAACTTATTTATTAAAAAATTTAATATATGTACATAATATATATTTTGATCACAATCCCCTCCCATTATGTTATGTTCTCTGCTCTCATATTCTCCTTTCACTGAACTCTTCCTTTTAATGGGGCCCTCTTCTATTTTGATGTGTTTTTTTTTGTTTACTATGCTGTTATTTTTTAACTTTTTATTGACAACCTTTATGCATGTGCATAATGTATTTTTTTTTTTTTTTTTTTGCGAGGTAGGGTCTCACTCTGGCTCAGGCTGACCTGGAATTCACTATGTAGTCTCATGGTGGCCTCGAACTCTCGGCGATCCTCCTACCTCTGCCTCCCAAGTGCTGGGATTAAAGGCGTGCGCCACCACGCCCGGCTGCATAATGTATTTTGATCACAATCCACTCTCAATACCTTTTTTTCTCCCCCTCTCCCTCATTCCACTCCCTCTTCTTTCCAACTAGTTCTTCTATTGTGATGTCTCTTTTTTCTTTTTTTTTTTTGCCCTGTTCTACCATCTATGATAACATCTTGATGAGTCCTATATTGTGCAGGGAATAACAACCACTGTGAAGTCATGAATATAATGTCCACTTTGTGTCTGGAAGACAGAGTTCTAAAGCAGTCCTCCCCATTCCCTGGTTCTTACATTCTTTTTCATCCCCTTCTACAGTCTCTGAGAGTGTGACAGGGATGTCTCTGTTAGCACTGACCACTCCACAATCAGTTATTCTCAGCACTTTGGTGAGTATTAAATATCCCCAGTAACCATAGTCATCTGCAAAAAGCAGCTTCTTTGACCAAAAGTGAGAGCATCACTAATCTCACGAGCATACACATTTAGAGAGCCATTCAACAGACTCAACATCTCCTTTTAGCCAAACAATAGTAGTTAACTTTCCTGCTAAGGCTTACTATGTTTCTGAAAGTCTAAGGGACAATGTATTAGAAGAAAATATATTCCCATTCTCAAAGTTTTGACTCTGTAATATTGATTTATGTCAAAAAGAGATACTGTTAGTATGACTAATATTAGTAGGAACATTTGTCATATATTTGATATAGCAATACCAAGAGCAATATTTTAGCTAGGTTTTCTATTTATTTATTTATTTATTTATTTATTTATTTATTTATTTATTTATTCATTTATTTATTTATTTGAAAGAGAAGAGAGAGAGAGAGAGAGAGAGAGAATGAGAATGGGCATGCCAGGGCCTCTAGCCACTGCAAACAAACTCCAGATGCATGTGCCACCTTGTGTATCTGGCTTACATGGGTACTAGGGAATCAAACCTGGGTCTTTTGGTTTTCCCCGGAAATGCCTTAATGGCTAAGCTATCGCTCCATCCCATTAATTTTTATTTTTTTTTTGAGAGAGAGACAAAGAGAAACAGAGAGAGGGGGAGAGGAAGACAGATAGAGATGGGCGCGCCAGCAGTCTCTCAGCTGCTGAGAACAAAATCCAGATGTGTGCACCACCTTGTGGTCAAGTTTGGCATTGCACCTTTGCGTCACTTTGCATCTGGCTAAACGTGGGACCTGGAGGTTGGAACCAGCATTCTTAGGCTTAGGAGGCAGGCGCCTTAACTGCTAAGCCATCTCTCCAGCCCTAATTATGTTTATAAATGTTTATTGTAAAACGAGAGAGAGGAGAGAGGGGGGAAGCTATGGCCTCTTGCCCACTGCAAATGAACTCCAGATGCCTGCACTTTTGGGAGTGCTGAGGAATCGAACCCAGGTCATCATGTTTTGCAAGCAAGTGCTATTAGCCACTCAGCCATCTCTCCAGCCTGGCTATGTTATTTTTTAATCATTGTCAGGGCTGACTCTCAGACTTACTGTCTTACTTAGGAGTACCAGGAATAGGCCCAAAGTTAAGCTAATTTTGTAAACAGAGTGTAAAATGTGGTAGAAGAAAAATAAGTGTTTAACAAAGATCCACATCCTGACATCAGAACATAATGCATTTTGTTCAGTTAAAAAGTCAGTAAACGGGCTGGAGAAATGGTTTAGTGGTTAAGGTGCCTGCCTCATAAGCCTAAGAATGCTGGTCCCAATCTTCAGCCGGTCCAATCTCAAGGTCCCACATTTAGCCAGATGCAAAGTGATGCAAGGGTGCAATGCTGTACTTGACCACAAGGGGGCTCACGCATCTGGATTTTGTTCACAGCAGCTGAGAGGCTGCTGACACACCCATCTCTGTCTTCCTCTCCCTCTCTCTCTCTCTATCTCTCTCTGTGTCTCTCTCCACAAAAAAGTCAGTAAAGCAGAACCTCTTAAAAATTTTCAACTTGCATCTCCTTCATGCTTGAGAACCATTGTCATGACCCAGGTATACAGTATATAAAGTACTTATACAAGTGAAATACCATGAGGAAACTTATGTTAAAATTTCTTTGTTATATGTATAATTTTATCATTCATTAAAGATGAAAGCAAATTCACATAATAAGAAGATAGATGTGTTTATTTATTTTGACATAATAAAATCTTTCATAAAGAGTTAATGCTACAGGGCATAGAACACCTTCAACATTTTCACAGTTGATCAATATTTTGATTTTATAATCTTCAATGCTAAGAATGCCACTTCATATAAATATATGTGGTGCAAAATGGAAGAAGTATGTTTAGGGTTACTTCTGAAATTTTTAAAAATTCTGTACTAACCCCTATTAAATTCATTGAACAAATTTTTATGAAACAAGAAAACAACTCAAACAGAAAAATTTACAATCAATATCTCTCATACAACAATATCCAAAGATATAGTCATTTGATACTTACACACTAAGGAATGACAGTAGGAAACATAAAAAGACTTGGTTATCTGTAATCAAACCACTGTGATTCTATAAGAGCAGAGAATCATATATATATATATATATATATATATATATATATATATATATATATATATATATATATATTAAAATCACTGTATTTCATAACATATAATAGTCTTGGATCTGAGACAAGGCATTTCAGGCAGTATTCGGGCATATTGTGAGCTCATAAGTGAGCTTTGTGGTAGTTTGAATATATGTCCCCCAATATATTCAGTGTTTTATTATTTTATAGTTTGCATCTGCAATCACCTTGCTAGAGGCAAGATCACTGGGGGCCCTGGTCTTAAGGTGTGGTGATGGTTTGAGATTCCATTGTAAAGATATGCAAATGTGCCTAGCAGGAGTTCCTGAAGTGTGCTGTGTGACCTTTTGGCTGCAGTTTTGCTCTGTGTGCTGTGGTGGCTGGTTGGCTTTTGCTCTCTCTGCTTGGCCCTGTGGAGAGCAGGCCACTGCTCTTGCCATTATGGAACTTCCCCTGGATCTGTAAGCTTCAATAAATAATATCCCTTCCTCCATAACTGTGCCTGGTCTGGAAGTTCATCTCAGCGAACCTGAAGCTGTCTGCAACAGTAAAGTGGTACCGAGGAGTGTGGGGTGAGATGAACCTGACCGTGTGGATATTCGTCTTTTGGAATTTTTGTTTTGGAGGAATGAGCATGGACTTGGTGCGTGCAACTGAAGATGCCTTCTGGAGTGGTAAGCCAAGTTTTATGGACTATTCTGATGAGGGTTTTAGAATGCTAAGTGCAGACTATACTGAACTTCGAGGCTTAGCTTATGAGCTTTCTAAGGGGAAGGAAAGACTGCAGAGGACTTTGTTGGAACTGGGCTACTGGCATAAGGGATGGCTACGTTCTGCTATCCAGGCCCAGAAAGTTTGATCAAGGTTAAATTTGTAATGGACTAATCTGCTTGGCTGAAGATATTGGAATGAGATTTTAAGATTTTAAGTTGGAAAAACTCAAGGAAGTTAAAAGCAGAGGCACTGAGACTGGTTTTAGGTTACTAGAGCTGCTATTGTCAACGCATTAGCAATCTTAAGGAAGGTGGAAGGAAGGTTGCCTGACTGATTTACATTAAAACAATGGAGAGGATGCCTGAGGAAAGACTGTTAAAAATGCAAATTCTTGGAAAGAGCTGACTGGAGAAGGAACCTGCTTTTCAAGGCTATGGTTTATTTTGTCCCTGGATTTAGAATATGGCTGTGTCCTGCACACCTGGTATTAGTTTTGGAAGCATGAAAAATGCATGGAGTGGTCATGAGTTGCACATGGTTCCAGGAGCCGCTGCTGAGATGCAGCATGAAGGCAGGGCATGAAGTCCCTGAGGAATAGGCTGGAAGAGCCTTTTGGAAGATGGACCGGGGTTTGCATGGAGACCTGAAGATGTTTTGGATATACCAGGACTGTGCAAAAGGGCTACCATGGAGTGCAGTGTTGGCATGGGATGAAAGTTTTCCCTGGTGACTCTGCCCAGCTGGAGGGGCGGAATTGGAAAACCTGGAGACTGTCAGTCTCTGGTTATATTGAACTTGAACTGCAGAAGTTTGATGACTGCTGATGGTGGTTGAGTTTGCATTATTCTAATCTCTCCTTGCTATTCCTTATACAGTTAAAATGTTTACTCTGTGCCTTTACATGTTGAAAGTATTTAACTTGTTTGCTTTTACAGGACTCAGTATCTTACGTTGATCAAGACTGTGAGAACCTTTGAAATTGGATTGAGTACAATTTACAATGTGTGATAGTTATAAATCTATTGGGGGCCAGGAGCTAAATATATTGGGGGCCAGGGGCGGAATGTGGTAGTTTGAATATATGTCCCCCAATATATTCAGTGTTTTATTATTTTATAGTTTGCATCTGCAATCACCTTGCTAGAGGCAAGGTCACTGGGGGCCCTGGTCTTAAGGTGTGGTGATGGTTTGAGATTCCATTGTAAAGATATGCAAATGTGCCTAGCAGGAGTTCCTGAAGTGTGCTGTGTGACCTTTTGGCTGTAGTTTTGCTCTGTGTGCTGTGGTGGCTGGTTGGTTTCTCTCTCTCTCTCTCTCTGCTTGGCCCTGTGGAGAGCAGGCCACTGCTCTTGCCATTATGGAACTTCCCCTGGATCTGTAAGCTTCAATAAATAATATCCCTTCCTCCATAACTGTGCCTGGTCTGGAAGTTCATCTCAGCGAACCTGAAGCTGTCTGCAACAAGCTTCAAGGGAAGTTCCACAACACAAGATGGGTGAGTGCTGCCAGAAATACCTTGGATTTATTATGTGTTTGATTTTGAAATAATTTTTCTTCATAGTGTGTTCATAGTCCTTTTATGATTACCAAATTTTCACAGCTCCTACATTCAGAGATGTGACTCTATATGGGGATGTGATCATAAAACTGGGTGTAAAATATATTTTAAGTAATTGAGAACACAGCTATAAAATATGACATTGTAAGAGGACAGGTGATGGATTCAAGTAGACAGATCTAAAAACTTTCCCTACAGCTTCCCTGATTGTGTGAACTTGAGAAATAAATTAACATTGTGACTTTTGCTCTTAACTTCAAATGGATGTTTAAAAACTGTCACCAAACTCAGCAGATTTTAGTACAGATTAAATAAGATGAGCAATGTCAATAAGGTAGCTTGGTGACTAGTCCATCCAAAGATGTAATGAATGTTCCTTGTTTGCTTTGTCTTCTGAAATTTGGAGATGTGGAGGCTAAATCTCAGGTAATTTTTTATTTCTTTCAGGCAAACTAATAAGGGATCCAGGGGGTTAACTCCTTTTAGAACTTATTCTTTGATGATAAAATTTAAAATTTTCAGGGTCTGGAGATATGGCTTAATGGTTAAGGTGTATGCCTGCTAAGCCTAAGAACCCAGGTTCGCTTCTCCAGGTCCCACATAAGCCATATGCACATGATGGTACATGTATCTGGAGTTTGTTTGCAGTGGCTAAGAGGGCCTGACATGCTCATTCTCACTCTCTTTGCCTTTCTATGTCTCTAATAAATAAATAAATAAAAATTAAAAATTTTTAGATCTACTAGCGTAGATATCAACCAACTTTTCTGATCAATGACAAATCTTGTCAATTTTTAGATTTGACACTTCTACCCATTTCAATTTAATTCTATTTTTACTCATTTTTTTCATTTCTTCTAAATATTTTACCAGTTGTACAATTTTGAAAAAGCTGGTGAAACTGTCTTCAGTTTACATGTATATTATCTGGACATATTGAAAACACCAAACTTAGGAGGTTACTATGAGAATTTGTAGGAAAATGCTTACTTATCATGTGCTTATCACAATTCTAGTTTTCTTTCTTTATTTCTTGTTTTTTTTTTTTTTTTTTTTTTTTTTTTTTTTGTTTTTCAAGGTAGGGTCTCACTCTAGCCCAGGCTGACCTGGAATTCACTATATAGTCTCAGGGTAGCTTCAAACTCATGGTGATCATCCTACCTCTGCCTCCCGAGTGCTGAAATAAAAGGTATGCACCACCATGCCCACCTAGTTTTCAAAAATGTTATTGTTGTCTATATTTTTCTTGGCATAATAACAACTTACTTATATAGCTTAGTGATATACATTTATTAGCACATAATTGACACAAAATAGGCAGGATTGCAAAGAGCTACAAAGGATTTGTTATTACACTGACTATTACTATCACAATTATAATAAAGCACTTACTACACAGGAGCTACTACTTCTCTACTTTCTATCCAAGGAATAGTTACCCTCATATTCTGAACTACACCCATCAAACAAATATCAGCTTGAACAAAAACTGGCACTTGACCAAATGTTAACAGTAAGCAAGGAGAAAGGAAATGAACAAATACTGCTATCTGTTCATTGTCAGTAAACTTTTATCACTCTACTCAAACCTCCTATAGATTTATTAAGTGTTTTCTCTAGTTACATTGCTAGGGAAAGAAATAATTGAAATATCCTCTACCCACTAGTAAAATAATCACACAAACATACAAAGTAGTTAGCCACTTACACATGAAAATAATGCAAGGAAATTGTGGTACAGATAAAGTTGTTAGAAAAGACAGAAGAATGGGGTAAAAGCGATTTGTTCCATGGATTTATCATCAACTAACAAGTAATAATTCACTTAAGGATGATGATCTCATACAACTACCTCCAAAGTGAAGTTATATAAGATTAAAAAGGCATTAATGTGTTCCAATCAATTTGTATTCTTGAAAAGATAATAGAGATTAAGAAGGCATTGTATGCCTGTCAGGTCTCAAATAGAAACACGATTTACCAAATATCATACAAATGTTAACTGGAGTGAATTTTGGATCCACATCAAAGGGATGTCTAATTGAGTAAACTTCATTGGTTTTCTGAAAACAAGGACAAAATATGTAGTGAAACTAATCATAACGTTGGAATTGGGAAACAAGAATAATAGCTGTGTGATAATCAATCAGTTTGAGAAACTATGAATGCATATCAAAGAGTGATTATTCAGAACTACCTGAGGATGGAGAAAGAGCATTTTGACAGGGGGAGAAATTTTATACAACACGGTTTCAATATTTGAGAGGGAATATGTGATTGAGAACTAGCTCTAGCAGGTCTCCATAAGTGAACCTGGTAATTGATATTCAGTGAATGATTTATGGAGAATGCTATTTAGAAAATGCTTCTAATGCTCTAACAATTGAAGAAAGGAGTCGGTGCTGTTGAAACTCTATGTTTATTTACATTAAACAATAAAACCACCTAACAACTGTACTGTCTACAAAAATAGAAGAGTTACAATTTTGCATTTAAAAAGAAATTCAGTATGCTGTTGAGGAAGCCAAGCATAAAGGGTAGGTCAGAAACTCAGGACACTGCTTGGCCTTGGCACCAAAGGCATTTCTTTCCCCACAGTGTGCTTTAGCAAGCTGTTGGCAACCTGGGGCATCACCTGTACCGAGATGCATATCCACCCCACTCCAAACAATGTAATAGTTTTGTCCTTTAGCACCCATTATCTGTGATCAGTTCCTATTCAAATATGTTTTTAGATATAACTGGACTCAGAACAATAGTGAGACTTCCAGCCTGGACTGATTTGGGGGGCATGTACAGTAAGACAAATTGGCTTCTAAGTGTATAATTAAGGAAAATTACTCCTTAAGCTGAGGGTACATATGATTTAAATCAGAGGCATTACAAAACATCTTATAAACACAAATTTGTCAATAAAAATAGAGAACTATGCAAACCATGTCCCCTAGCAATCTACCCCTCCTTCTGGCAAAGTCTTTAAAAAGAAACTCTGGTTAACCCTGGCCAGTTGTTCCTCTTGTTCGTGTATTCAAACCTTTACTATTGTTTTCCTCTTAATAAAGTTTCCTGTTGTTTCACTATGTGTGTGTCTTTCTTTAATTCTTTGAGTAAAATGCCAAGAACCTGGAGGCACCCAGAAATGATTCTAACACTGACACTATGTATCAATACATACATGAATCTGCAAACAGAATACACATCCCTCACAGTGGGAAATCGCTGTGAAACAAGATCATAACAGTCAGACAACTGAAGGATTTAAGCTCACTCAATAGATATGGTAACCACTTGTAAATGGGAGATAAAGGTTAGGGTTCCTGCAATTATTTAGTGAAGTGGGAAATTAGATTGAAGTCACTGAATTACACTAATGATCCAAAGTATAAGGTGAATGTAGTGAAGTTTTATATCTATGACCTCTGAAATCTGCTATGAAGTGAACTGTACAGTATTCCTCTAATGCTATATTTTAAATCTATTGTGTAGGCATGACATTTAAGGCTAAGTTAGATAAGATTTGGGACAAGATTCAGGACTTGAAATAATGGTAATAGTGCTAACTCAAAGAAGCATTTTAGGGTCAGGGAAGTAGCTCAATTGGTAAAGTATTTTCCACACAAGGTTGAAGAGCTGAGTTTGACCCTCAGCACCCTTGTAAAAGCCTACCATGGTAGCATGCATCTGTAAACTCATTGTCAGGAGGCAGAAATAGGATGATCCAGGGACTTTTTGGTTACCTAGCTTAGCCAAGTCTATGAGCACTACATTCAGTTAGAGAGCTTGTCTCATAAAATAAGACAGAGAGCAAACAGGGAAGACACCCAGGGTCTACTTCTAACCACTAAATGCATATGCACACATATAAAAAAAGGAAGAACTACAAGTCTATGAATATGAATGTTAAGTGCTTAGAAAAATGTTTAGCACAACAAAGCTTTAAGAATGGTATCATGAAGGTATGGGATTCAGGGTTGCTTTACTCCTGCCACAATTCTCACAAATAAGGATCCTTGGCTATATTCTATATCTCTTCATAACATTCAGTGATTTCTTTATTTTATGTTGTCTTAAAGTTTATTTATGTATGTGCATGTAAGGGGAAGGCATTATTGCCACTGTAAAAGAACACTAGATGTTTGCATCACTTTTTGGGTCCCGCTTACATGAGTAGCTTGGGAATTTAACCTAGGCCAGAGGGCTTTGCAAGCAAGCACCATTAATCATCACACTGACTTCTCATTTTTTTTTTGTTTTGTTTTCTGTAATTGTTATTGTTTAGGCAGCATCTCAAGCTGGAAAACTTTACTATGAAGCGCAGACTGGCCTTGAACTCATGGCAGTTATCTTGCCTCAGCCTCCCAATTGCTCGGGTTACAAGTATGAGTCACCTTACCAGGCTAGAAATCAGTAATTCCAACGTAGCTTTCATAGCACAGGGAAATTTAGGGAGACTCTGGAAATGGGGCAATTTCTAAAGCATTTCCTTTCCAGAATCCCCTACAAAAGGTAAAATAGAGCTCCCCTAACCTTGCAAGATTTGCTTCAGTCTTATCTATCCACCATTCCTCAGAAACATCAGTCCAGTGAGGGGGTGTTCTTGACAGTTTCACAATGCTGGGACGAGTGTCCAACCATTCACTGTTTAGGGGAGGAAGGAATTTTTTTCAAGCTTACAGGTCCAGAGGACATTCCATTAATGGCAGAAGAAACTGGATCCCTTTCACAGATCCAAGCAGAGAGAGACCACCAAATAGTTAAAAACTACCGAAAGCAGCAAGCACCTTATCCCAGAGCTCAGAATGCTCTCTACATCTATGGGCTGAAATAAGATACATCACCAAACTCACATCCTTGGGTTGGACCCCAGGATCTTTCCGCGGTAACACTCCCCACCCCACCCCACTCCCATGGAAGGAGTCAGCCTGCTAGGGGCTGAAGCTGCAAACTCAATTTTAATAAAACACCTGAGTCTATGGGGCCATACATTCAAACTACCGTGGGGGAGGCAGGGGTGCTTCTGCCTGCCTGCTTCTTGCAATTCCCCATATTTGTCCTCATATTGAACTGGGGCTTGTAGAAGTAGACTCTTCTTTTTCCTTTTATGTAACTGCAACTTCCTTTACATAAAAGACTAAGTGCCTTTGCTATTTATTAAATTGAGAATAAAGGAAAATTAAGATCTTTCTCTCTCTTTCTCTCTCTCTGTTTGTTTGCTTTCTCCCTCCTTTTTTTCCCACAAAATTCCTGGACATAATAACTGCTATACTGCAGAAAAAAACAAAGAGGGCTGCAAGTTTAGGAAGAATGTGTGTGTGCACAGCTGGCATAGGAGAGAGAGTGCATCAGCTGATAAGGCATTTAAAAAGGATAATATTGGTGCTGGGGAGATTGTTCAGTGGTTAAAGGCACTAGCTTATAAATCCTGCCCATCTGGGTTCAATTTTCATCCACCCACATAAAAGCAAATGGGCTTTTGTTTGCAACAGCAAGAGACCCTAGTATACACACACACACACACACACACAAATAATAAATGAAAAATGTAAAAAGGGTGATATTTTTAAAGCATGCAGCTGATTCCTTTTAATATCCTTCTTATGTATTGTGGTAAAATCTACTTAACATAAGGTCTATATTATTAACCATGTGCAGTTCATGGACATAATATATTTACATTTTGTAGCCATCTATTTCCACAATGGTTTTTATTTGCTTTAATTGAAACTTTGTAACTTATTAAAGAATAATTCCTAAATCTCTCTTCTGAAACCTCTTCTCCCTACCACTGTAGTTTCATTCTCTATAAATATGAATAATCAAGGTACCTATGGTAACATAATCATATGGTATTCTTCCTTTTCTTACTTACCTTATTCCACTAGTCATAAGCTTTTGAAGACTCATTCATGTTGTACTATGTCAGAATTTCATTCCATTTTAAGAGTGAATAATTTTTCATTGTATATGAATATAAATTTTTACTCATTCATCTGTCAATAAACATTGGGATTCTTCTACCCTTTGTGAATAACATTGTTATGAAATTAGATATATAATAATAGTTTGAGTACCTGCATTCAAAATTATTTGTTTAAATATATACATAGAATTGCAGTGTCATATGGTAATTTTATCTCTAATTTTTTAGGAACGTTCATATGGGTTTCCATAGTGACAGTAATATTTCACATTCCCACCAAAAGCATACAAGGCTTCCAATTTCTGCACTTCTTTGCCAACATTTAGTAATTTCTGGGTTTTAAAAATTATGAAAACCATCCTAATGGGTATGAAATAATATCTTACTGTGTTTGGGGACTGCATTTCTCTGATAATTACTGATGTTTAATGTATGTGGTTTTTGGACATTTGTATATTTTCCTTAGAGGTATGTCTATTAAGCACTTTGCCAATTTTTGGTTTGACTTGTTGTTTTGTTTTTAAACATTTTTATTAATTTTGAAGTTAGCATATGAAGTAATGGATTTCATTATGTGGGTTGTTTTTTATTGCCAAATTACAGCAATTCTGTGGGCATTCTGAATATTAATCCTTTATCAGATGCATGATCAGTAAATATTTTCTAAAATTCAGCGTGTATTATTTCCTTTATTCACAATATTCTTTGATATATGGGAGTTTTTTTTTTTTAGTGAAATTGATTGTTTTCTTAGCTTCCTGTGTTTCTTGTGTCAAAACCAATAAGCCATTGCCAAGTCCAATGTCATGAAGCTTTTTTTTAGCACTCATATTAGGTATTTAATTCATTTTGAGTTAACTTGCATATATGATGTAAGGATACAACTTTACTCTTTTGCATATTAGTATCCAATTTCTCAATATTGTTTGTTAAAAGACCATTGAGCTTGCCTTGATAATCATATAAAAATCATTTGACTATATATGTGAGGGTTTATTTCTGAGCTCATATTCTTAGAACTTGTGTAGGCAGTAGTCTAGGTAGGACATAAAACTGTTTCTTTCCAGAGTTTCCATAGGAAAGAAGACATAAACCTCTTGCTCTTTTTTGTGAGTCTGGTGGGACATCTTACTCTTTTTATTATGTTCAATACATACAATATTTTTTCCCTGTAGTACTTTTACTCAGAGAGAAACAACTGAGCAGACATTTGACATTTGTTTCCCTGCCTCTTGTCTCCCCACAATATACAAAATATGAATGAAATATTTTATCCATTTTTCTTCCTGTCTAACTTGGACATCCTTAGTGTAAAATCCTAACATTGTGTTCACAAACTTTACCTATTGAGGGTGTAGATAACACAGATACTCACACATTTTTTTTTTGCTTTTTTTCGAGGTAGGGTCTCACTGTAGCCCAGGCTTACCTGGATCTTATTCAGCAGTTCCACAGTGGCCTCAAACTCACAGTGATTCTCCTACCTCTGCCCCCCAAGTGCTGGGATTAAAGGCATTCACCACCCTTCCTAGGTACTCACATTTCTAATCTTGACCTATAAATTTGACCATGACTATAAAATGAGGAATTGTTTGCTTTGGAAGTCATTTGATGCAGCTACCATACAAATGTCATATATTTCCCTTTCTTCCATCTATATTCTTATTGTGGAATATAAAATTTCAGGGACCTTAGAGAAAGAATCTGTGAATGAAACAGTAAAGTGACTAATAATCAGCATTGAAGGATATTGTGAGAACATGTGAGGAGAAATTATGCTAACTGTGGACATGGGTAGAACCTTAATTTACTATTGAAAGTAAAATATCTGATTAGGAGATATGCATAAGCCCAATTCTCTGCTTAAAATGCTCAATATTAAAACTAAGTATATAGTTATGCTTTTTTTTCCAGTAGAGGCTCCTGAGGAATGAACTTATAAAATGAAAAATCCCTTTGGGAAAATGTCATATTACTCTTAGAAGAGATATTCTGAACTGAGAAAATTTGAGTCCAGCAGCATAGCCAGAACTGCTGATCATCACTAAGTGGAAATCCAGCTGGAAGTCTGGGAAATGGTACAAAACCAGGAATAGTAGACAACAAAGAAAGAATTTGCCAATTCAGTAGCACTGCAAAGGATGGGCCTTCCATGACGATGGTCAAAGAATCTGTTGCTGAATGTTGAAAAGAATCACTTGGACAAACCCACACAGGAGTCATTGCCATCTGTCTTACTGGCATTTGCTATTCTGCAGTTTACCCAGGCTTGCATGAAATCTATAAATTTGGGTTTTACAAAAACCCACTCATTGAATTTTTAAAAACTAAGCCAAAGGTTGTTATTTTTACTTCTTTAAATCAAAACTTAATCAAAATGTATGCTTCATTCAAAATTTAGTCCTTCTCATATTGTGACAACAAAGAGTATTTTAAATGTATGCTATTTTTCAATAGTTTTTCTCTTTTAATAGAGTAAAAATATCAATATAAGTAAGAATATGGGTTATTAATTACAGACAAAGTTATTGAGCAAATTAAATGATGATGATGTAATACAGTTGGGTTTTCTCTTTCATAATGCAACACAATTCTGAATTCATAAAACATTTAAACAGATATCTGAAAATGGCTTGAGATGGATACTAGTGAAATTTAATAAGAGACTCAGCTACTACCTTCATTAAAACCTACTGAGTTCAGTGTAACTGAATTTGGTAGAAACTCGCACCATATTATTTGTATTACATCATGTGGTTCTGCTTTTTAAAGCTTTTTTCTCCCATCTAAACCCTGCCATAAATTTGATGCTACATTACAGAAAACTAGCATATTTTTACTAATTTGTAATGCACAATTTATATAACTATACATATGCAAGGGATAGAGTCACAAGTAAGTTAATATACTAAAATAATATAAAAGATATTTGACAAAAGGTTAAAGAAAATCAAAAATGGGCTGCAAACACACAAAAAAAGATTTTTGAAAATTCAGACTATTATTGATTAAGATGCCATTGCCTAAGAACTTACTGTCTCTAAATCTCCCCATATCTCATTTCCATTAATCTGTCCATATTGACTTAATTCTTTCCTATGGAAAACAGTAGTTCTCAACCAGAGCAGTTTTGATCATCACATTTCAATACAATATTTCTGAAAATATGTTTGTCAAAATTGGAGTGATGTTCTTGGCATTTAGTGAGTACCAGCCAGGAATGCTACTTAATATCCTGCAATGCACAAAACAGCTGCTCAAAATAAGGAAATATTTTATGAAAAAGGTTGAGTTCTAACACTAAGAAATCTTACTCTACAGTAGGTCATTCAAATTTTATAGCAAGCCAGTGAATAACAACATGAACAATACAATGATAAAACCTTTAACAATTACTACCTGCCAGGAATATCCTACATGTCTTAAATATGAAAGCCCTCTGTGGTGCTTTGAGTGCAAGATGTTCCCATAGGTTCATGTGTTTGAATGGAAAGCTTGTGGAACATTTAGGAGGTAAAGTCTGGCTGTAAGGTGATGGCCCTGGAGTTATTATAGCCAGCTCTATGTCAAATTTCTCTCTCTCTCTCTCTCTCTCTCTCTCTCTCTGCTTGCCTGTCTGTCAGGGGGACAGCAACTTCCTACTCTAGTCTGCCCTGCCTTCCCTGCCACGATGAAACTTCTCTTTGAAACTGTAAACTGAATTAAACCCCTTTCTTTCCATAAGCTGCTAGTGGTTGGATATTTTGGAAACCCCCACCACCACCACCACCAATGAGAAGGCAACTAATAAAACCACCATGCCCATAGGATCATGTTTTGAATGCATGGTTCCCAACTGGTCATGCTATTTTAGGAGGTGATAAAAACATAAGGAAGTGGTATCTATCTCAAGTATGTAGGTTAATTAAAGAGGATTCGTGGTGTGTTTTTTCCCTCTGGCCTCTTCCTGATATGTTCTCTATTTCCTATGCATTATGATGTGAGCAGTTCTTATAGTCATGATGCTCTGCCCAAGTACCTGGGGTCAAGAAACTACGGACTTAACCTTCTGAAACTATAAGCCAAAATATGCCTTGTCTTTTCTTCCTGAAATTATTTATGTCAAGTATCTTATCAAAATGACGTCAGTCATTAATACCCAAGGTGAACCCATTATTACTCATGGTGGTACTATGATGTAGCTGTTGTTATAGTCCTCATTTATAAATAAAGTAATTAAGGTACAGAAAATTTAAGTAACTGATTTAAATTAGCATAGCTAATACTTGGTTGAAATTATGTTTGAATCCAGGCAGTCTCACTCTAGAACATATGATTATAAACTTAAGAGAGTTTTTCACTTACTACTTTGGTATAATAAAACCCTAGATAAATGACCTAATTGACTTGGTGTGTGTTTATCTTATGGATGAACTAGTATAGCCAGAGATATAATAGGTTATTAGTGGCTAGCACTATGTTATATTGTTACTTCTATAGACAAGGGTGCAGTATAAAATGCTTATGAATTCCACCTAGAGCTGGAGTGAGGGCCATATGGCTAAAACTAAAAATGGGACCATGGAAGAAAAAACAATGGAAATCTACTTTTTCCATTATCATTTATCATTGCTGTTCATCTGTTCATTGTGTTTTCTTTGGTTGCCATGATTCGTCCAGTATTCTCCCATGAATACACACTTCAACTCAAGTAAAAGTCTCTACTTAGAAGCTTTCTATTTTACCCTTCCAAATTGACATATATTGTTTCCTCCATGCCTCTTAGTGACTATATATGCTTATCCTGGTATTTTTCTCATGACATATATTGTGATCTTTCCATTATACTGTTTAGAACCACAATTTTGTTTAATTCATCTTTTCCAGATGCCTAATTCTATTCCACATATATTGTAAAAAGTCAATAAATGCTGGTTGACCAAATGGCAGATTTCAAATCTCTATAGAAAAGTCAAACGTAAGTACTTTAAGTTCAAATTGGTTCCTGTGATGGCATTTTACATTCTCATTCTGGGACAAAACACCTGACAAAAATCAGATTAAAGGAAGAAGGATATATTTCAGTTGGACGTTTTAGGTTACAGTCTGTCATGTACAGTGGCAGAGTTTGGAGGAAGCTGGTTACATTCAGTCCACAGTAAGGAAGCAGAAAGCAAGGAGTTCTGGTGCTCAGCCAGCACATTCCTTTTTATACAGTCTATGACTCTGCCAAAGAGATGGTGTGCCCACAGTTAAGGTAGGTCTTCCCACTTCAATCAACCTAAGGGAGATAATCCCTCACAGATTATGACCAGATGCTAACCTAATCTACATAATCCCTCATAGAATTCTATGTCCTATTAGGTTGAAAATCAATATCAAACATCACAGATGGTAAGAAAAACATAATGATTGCATTGTGAAATATAGAGATATAAGCATTCCAAGTCTTTAGTAACATTATGAATTATAGAAAGAAAGAGCTGGAAGTGGTTTATTTTTTTTAAAAAAAGTCAACACTTGCTATTTTATAAATAATAACTTTAAAGTCAAAATTTTCAATGACAAAGTGTTCAGTATAATGATAATGATGCTTGAAAAAAGAGCCAGGAGTGATTTCCAAATTTCAACTATTTCCCTAATCTAGTGTTTTCACATTTGACCTTCTCGGCTGTTTTTACCTTGATATACCTTGGCTCTGAACAATGCAGTGTTCTCTAAATCTGTTGGCTAATTGCATGAGTCTCTCAAAACCTTTTAGCGTTGCATCTCCAGACATGCATCTGGTGTTGATCTTTTGCATTCTATTTCTTTTCTCCATTCCTGATACCTCAGACATCAAAACATTACTTCAAAAAACCCCAATGTTTATTTTTCCCAAGCTAATTTGTATGATTAATCTAGGCAGCATTCTCAATAAATAGCTTACCATAGGAAGAAAATACATGTTCATACCATCTCAGAAATAAATACCCAGCTAGAGATTCTTATGTAATGCCAAAGTACTTTAATGATGAAATTTCTCTCACTATAGAAGATGAAGTAGTAAAGTTTGTTGTTTGTTTGTAATGGGAAGTGATTCCCCCAACTCCACAAAATTCTCCACAAATTAAGCAGGAAGTTGAAAGTTTACCCAGAGCTGGATTTGAGAAATAAATAGTATTCAGATGTTCTCAGAAACATTCACATAACCATTGCTGTATAATTCTCCCATTTTTTTGTTTTATGAAAAGTTATTTGGTATGTTAAGCTATTTTAATGTTTGAGCAGAAGTCTGGAAAATAAGCCAACCTTTTGCAGACTATATTTGAACTTACCTTCATGCCCTGCTGAGGTATGGGTCACATATTTTGGGCAGATATCATTAAATGCCTGTTCAGTGATAGTTCTATCCAAAATTGACCTTTAAGACAGTTTTCAGTTGCATCAATTGGATGTCTTTCAAGAAACTATGGATCACTAGCGATTATCATTGAATAAAAAACACATAAAGGCAAAAGAGTAAAAAAAAAAAAAAAAGTGTCCCCTGAAGATCTAAATATTAGAAAAACTTTCTAGTCAACAGCCCCAGGGTAAAATAGAACTTTATGAAGGAGGAGAAAAACACATTGTCTGAATATGCCTGTCACATCTCCTTGGAGACAGATTGTGCCAGGGAAAAAGAATTATTATAAAAACAAACTAAACATCAGAACTGTCACTTATTCAACATCCTTTCATTTATTTATTTTTTTAAAATCTCTGCCAGGCACTGTGGTTAAAGTCTGAGCAATCATTTCTTAATTATTTTATTTACTTATTTATCTACCTATTTATTTATCTGAGATAAAGAGATGCAGATAGAGACAGGGAGACAGAGAGAGCGGGGAGAGAGGGAGAGAGAGAGAGAATGGGCATGTCAATGCCTTTAGAAAATGCAAACAAACTCAAGATACATGGGCTACCTTGTGCATTTGGCTTACACCGGTACTGGGGAACTGAACCTGGGTCCTTAGGCTTTATAGATTAGTGCCTTAACCACTAAGCCATCTCTCCAGCCCTCAGACATCATTTTAATGGGTCCTTAAAAGATGTTTACAGCAAGCCAACTTATTACTGCTTCATCACTTCATGAAGTAATGCTTCATTACTGTGATGGCTAAATTCAACCCCTAAAGACAACAGATAAAAACAAAGAGCTGTAGCCGGGTGTGGTGGTGCATGCCTTTAATCCCAGCATTCAAGAGGCAGAGGACACCTTGAGGCTACAGAGTGAATTCCAGGTCAGTGTGGGCTAGAACAAGACCCTACCTTGAAAAACCAAAAAAATAAAATAAAATAAAATAAAATAAAATAAAATAAAATAAAATAAAATAAAATAAAAAATAAAAAAAATAAAGAGCTGTAAAAATAGTCAAAGGAATTAAACAAAATGGAAGTCTAACTTCTCATTGATTGAAAGGAATATTATCAAGAAAAGCAAAAGAAAACTTAAATGATCCACATAAAGGAAGAAAATTACAAAAATTAGGACTCTAGAGACAAATAAAAGTTTGTATAAACAAGAAAACTAGTTTATATTCAACGTGGCAAGAAATAAACTCACTTCTAACAATGTCTGAGTTAAATTACTCCAATGTAAAATTCCATATGCAATCAAATTATCAATATACTATGGATCTTCACATATAAGAAACCTTGACATTTTTAAATAGAACATTTCTTTATTTTTATTTATGAGCCACAGACAGAGGGAGAAAGACGGGGAGAGAGAGAGAGAGAGAGAGAGAGAGAGAGAGAGAAGAGAGAAGAGAGAGAATGGGAGCATTAGGGCCTCCAGCCACTACAAATAAACTCCAGATGTATGCACCATATTGTGCATCTGGCTTACATGGGTACTGGAGAATCAGGCCTTGAACCAGAGTCCTTAGGCTTCACAGGCAAGAGCTTAACCTCTAAGCCATCTCTCCAGCCCTGAAACCTTGGCATGTTTATATCCATTACATCCTTTCCAGGAAGCTACTGGAGAAAGCATTTTAGGGAAACTAGAGGGGAAAAAAACAGTAAAGTTGTATTCAAGAAGCATTTGCCTAGATATAGGAGGGAAGAGAAATAGGAATGAAGTAAATTTCTAATAAAAGTCCCAGGAAAGTAGTTATAGTAGTTATAGAAAATCCATAATAGAGAAGATGGAAGCCCCCCCAAGAAAAAGAAATACAGATTCTTTGGCTTGTTTGAGCATTGAAGAGAACATAGAAAAATTTAGGCATAGTATAAAAAATCATAGCAATTATTAAATCTAAAGGAAAACATTATATAAGAAATCAGTCATAACAAATGGTACAAATGTAGCCTAAATGCATATATTTTCTTTACACTCCTATGTTGAAACCTACTCTCCAATGTAATAATAGTAGAAAGAGGTAAAGATAATGGGCAGTCATTAGGTCATGAGATTGAAACCTTCATGAATAGGATTAGTGTCATGATAAGGGGCTAAACAACTCCAAGCCCCGTCCTTGCATCCATGTGAGGATATAGTTGAAGATAACATCTAGGAGGCCAAAAGTAGGCCCTCATTAAACAATGTATCTACTAGCTCTTCAAGCTTGGAATTCCCAGTATGCAAAACACTGAGAAACCAATTTATCTTCTTTATAATGACCCTATCTGTTATATTTTGTTACAGGAGCCCAAACAGACTCAGATGATTCTGTGCTCTGCACCAAAATTACCATGTAAGAAAGACCCTGAACTCTTTCATCACAAATTAGAGTTAACAATGCCCTTCAAGCATGAAATTATCAAAGTAATTATCAAACCCTGAAAAATTTTGAGAATTAAAAGGAAGGAGTTATTAATAGTAGAAGTGAGACAACAAGAATGACTTAAATCTGCCCTATGTGATCTGAGACATATTGCAAGCTTAGCTATTATGACAATACAACAGTCTACCTGGTGTAAGTTTATCTCCAATTCAAGTTGAACTAGTCTAGAGAAAATACACTATTTGTGTATCCTGAACATTATCAAAACTGTAACAATCTGTTTTTACAATAGAAGTCAGACATTATTTGCAGTTATCAAGCATTCATAGCTTACTATATAAAAATAATGAAAATGATTCTGATTCAGGAAGAGTAATTTGAAAGTCACATTCTAGGGATGGACATTTTGCTCTTCTTAATGAGGATTTCATAACATTACTGATGTTAGAATGAATATCAAGAGAGTTTCCCAATAAGATTTCAAATATGTGAATCCATTAAGCCTCATCTTGGAGGTCTAACAATTTTATTTCATTGAGTAATGAATAAAGCCCATCTTAATACATTTTTCAGTTCTTTTCTAGTCCTTAGACAATCTGATACATTAAACATATGTAATAATATTATAAAATATACTCAAAATCCACATTGTAGGCATGCTACATTAAGTTATGCTCACATGTATATTTAAACCATAATCAGAGGGGCCAATATGAAAATATTCTTGAGTTAAACAGTGTAGCTAAAACTCTGCCAAACCTTTAATTTAGAGGTTAGGTTTTTGGTTTTTTTTATTCCCTTTAAATAGCATGGTGAAGATATTTAAGTACATGAATTGTGATATTTTTAGCAGGGCATCAAAAACACATGGCTGTCATTCAAACGTTATTTCATCAAGTGTAACATGGTCAGATAATGGGATATTAGCCTAACCTTCATATTTCTATTAGATAAATTCACATGTGTCCATTTGGCTGTGCCTAATGTTATGTGTAAAAAGAAATCTTAGTTTCAAATTTGTCAATGTTTCTGTAACATTTGTTATTAGTTATGAGTGAATTTACCCAAATGAGTACATATAAATATTAAGTGAAACTATATATTGTTCCACTAATAGAAAAATGCCTTGAAATTCAAGTAGAAATTCACACTATTATAAAATGCTTACCTCAAGAGAAGCTTTTCTTTGGTTTTAAACCAATTATTATTCTATATCTTTAAAGTCAGGTATTTATTTTATGTTTATTATTTTTTATAAAATGAGCTGAAAATGGAAAATACATCAATTTAGAGGATGTACTAACTTGAGCTTTTGAATAATATTGTCATTTGCAAAAACTTGTGAAACTTTCTTTAACTAGTGTTTACAAAATGGGCAATTTCAAACATTTTTCCCTAATCTGAACAAGTCTGGAATTGTTCTTTTCAAGAAGTCTTTGTTTTACTCTATTGAGATAAGATAAAAATGCAAGTGAAGCTATGATATAAGCTTTTCTTCTCATGTGTACATACACATAACCAAGCATGCAAACCCTAAATATCACTCCATTAGCTTCTTATGCACGGGTGCAGGAGCTTGAAGCAAAGCTATTCAAGAATAGAGAGTGAAAACAAAAGAATTTGACTCAAATGAAACTCAAGGAGAACTTGGTGTTTTGTTCTGTTTTGAAGTGAACAATTTTTCAGTTTCTGTATGCATTTATCCTGCTTTATACATATGGCTCTAGAGCAGTAAAACATTTTTTGGAACTAATGTTAATTTCTGATTTCTAATTCTTTGTAAATCTGGCATTATCTCGGTTAAGGTTTACTAATTTGAACAAGTGTAATTTCTTTATATGGTCACTGGAAGGTATATGCCACTATGGGTACCCATAAATACAGAAAAAATATAGTGAAGGGTAAAATCTCAACTTTTGTGTTTGTTAAGTTTAAACTATATCTTTCTTCTAAAGAGAAATTCTTTAGTACAATTGACCCCTCCCCACCTAGTGATTGAAATCTGTTAACAGGCAATTAGTGTCTACTCAACCGAGATCTACTCTACGACAAAACAGTTGGAATTGTGTAGAAAAATTACAAGTCGTCCTAAAGACAAAATATGCTAGAGATTTCAATGGGTACTTGAATATGACAAAAGCAACTTGGAATTTTAGCTAGCTTTTGTGTGTCTAAAAGGCTTATAAATCAAAAAGCCAAGAAAAAAAATGCAACTTTCCAAAGAGAGAAAGGTCTTTCAAAGATGCCTGAAGGGACTTCCTTCCATGAACAATTGCTGGTCTGGAAGTCAGTCAGTAAGGTGCCTGTGTTAACAGCTACAAAACAGGAGCAGATGGCAGGCAGCTTTTCTAAAGGCTGTTCAAAAAAATAATAATAATCCCCTTAAACCATTAGTCAACAATATAGTCTTCCTGAAGTTGCCACTCTATGTCAGACTCTAATAATTCAAATATTAGTGGAAATTTAGAAAATGAAAACTTCTTAGAAGTTTATACTAATTCAAAGGACACAATATTAAGATTTCTTAGAAACAGTGTCTCATTTCAACGTAACTTTACTCAAAGACCCCTTCCCAGTAGATACCACATTCGTTGATTAATAGTACAATAAAGAAAGGGAGCTATTTGCATGCAGTTATTGTTTTCCCATTTCTTTTGTTTTCCTTTTTAACTTTCTATGGGTATATTTCATTCCATTTAAGTTAACCTTGTAAAAACTACAAATAAATCGGGCCTTTTTCAAAATGTCATTTTATCTATTATGGAAAAGTAACAAAGATTTTTTTGTGATAATGATAATAAACTTAATTAGAATAAAAAAGAAAGGAATCTGTGCCCAGATTAGATTAAAATATTAAAATTCCAACATTTAAATATTGAGCTATTATGACTATTGTGTAAGTTTTTAACAATTTAGTTCTTAAAACACCATAAAACCTGAACAGATATTGACATTAAAAAATTCTTTCCCTAATATTTTATTATAAAATCCAAGTATGTTAAGTAAACATTATTGATAACCTATACATGTGTTTACCTGTCTTGGAGAACTCAGCATTGGATACTGTTGCAATTTCTGAAAGCAACCAAAAACCTTACACAGGGTCACTATTCCTCAAATTTTTTTTTTAATTAAAAAAATATATATTATTTTATTTATTTTTGGAGAGAGACACAGAGAAAGACAGAGAGGGAGAGGGAGAAAGATAGAGATGGGTGCACCAGCAGTCTCTCAGCTGCTGTGAACTAAATCCAGATGTGTGTGCCCCCTTGTGGTCATGTACGGCATTGCACCCTTGCGTCACTTTGCATCTGGCTAAATGTGGGACCTGGAGATTGGAACCAGCATTCTTAGGCTTAGCAGGCAGGCACCTTAACCACCAAGCCATCTCTCCAGCCCCTCAAATTTGCTTTTTAAAACCACATTTCAGGAAAGTCATGCAACAATTGTAAAATCCTTGAAATCTGAAAAGCACCATTTTTTTTTGCCTATAATAGTTCCCCAGTAATTATTTCCCTTAATTTGAAAAAAATTCTTGCAAATGTATTATTTGTTATTCAATGTTTTAAATACCAATAAATCATTTTTTGAGCAAAGTGGTCATTATAATTGAGGTTTAGATTTACAACCTCTCTCCATTCATGATACTGTTTTAATCTCCTAAACAAATCTTGATTTGTATAAATATTGCTTTCTTAAAGTAGACAATGAATATATAGTGCCTTTCAGCAGAGATACCTAGAGATTACACCAAATATAATAGCCTCTTAACTGTATTCTGAAGTCAAATTAGTTAAGATTTTTAATAAGGCAAATTAATAGGTCATTCAAGTAAACCGATTCATCTTTTGGAGGATTTGTCATCTAGGCACTTTTTGATGGTATAAATTTAGCTTTTTAGGGGACAAAAGATATACAACAATTTGTACACATAAACCTGCAATAACATTAGAATTTAAAGTAGGATTATTACAAGGAATAAACTTAGGTGTTCTGAATGCTAGGTTCCATGCTGATGGAGATTTGGGAGTTAACACCTCCTAGAAGTGGTGTATTGTTGGGGGCGAGCTTATGGGTATTACATCCAGTTTCCCTTGCCAGCAGTTGGCGCACTCTCCTGTTCCTGTTGTCCACCTTATGTTGGACAGGGGGTGATGTCCACCCTCTGCTTATGCCATCATTTTCCCCTGCTATCATGGAGCTTTCCCCTCAAGCCTGTAAGCCAAAATAAACCTCTTTTTTTCTACAAGGTGCTCTTGGTTGGATGATTTCTACCAGCAATGCAACTTCTGCTCAGTCCACATGGCTAGATGCCTCAGCAGTGCCAATCTTGCACTGAAGGCCTATAGGCTTCCTGAGGAGCCACTGCTTTTCAGTCCATGTGGGTCTTCAGTTGATGTTGGTCTTCAATCCACCCTGGAAGGCAGCAAGCAGCTCTGGCCGGCAAGTGGATGAAAGGGGCTCTTTTCACCCAGAGATTTCTTATATAAAGTGCCTCTCTGAGAGGACCTGCCTGCTCTGAGAGAAGGGCTCATTCTGGGGAAAGGACTTTCTCTTTTAATTAATTCTTCCTGGAAGCAACCTTGGAGACCCACGCAAAAGGGATTTCTGTGGATTACTAAACAAATCAAGTTGACAACACCTTAACCATTATAACATCCAACAGAGAAACATGGTCATTGTCACCAGTGGCAACAAATGTCATCTTATTGGTACTTCATCTTCAGCTTAAAGCATCTGTTTGTATTTCAAATGTAAACTTTTGCTTGTATTGGCTAGTATGTTATACTTCAATTTTAGGAAGGACTTCTCTGAAGAAAAACATCTATGGATCATTAATGAACACTAATATTAGACAATACACGAGTTCCTGTCTTTTAATCTAAGCTGACATATACATCTCAGTATGCGTTTGTGGAAGTGACTAGAATGAATCAGAAAATTATTCAAATGAATATATTCTTGGTTACTGATTACAGGATGATTGGCTAATATATCATGTTCATTTTTTGTGCAGTCTCTCTTTATTGCTATATTTACATGCAAATGACTTAGTTTTTCCTTCAATTTAAATGAAGTCTCTATTACAAAGAATCAAATGTAAAACCATAAAATAGAATTTGTAGGCAGCTTTTGTTAAGTGTTCCTGAAAAAAAAATACTGGCAAACTAATCTCCTTTTCACATCCTTGGAATTTTACCAAAGTTTAGATAACATTGTTTCACTTCATCTGGAATTGTTTTTATCAGTAGTGTTGTATATCAGAAACAGAAATCATGGAGTAGGTCTTAACTATAGGAGTGTTTTGATACTTTTCTTGTTGCTTTGATCAAATACCTGACAAAAGCAACTTAAGGAATCAAAGGGTTATTAGGGCTTTCAGTTTGAGTGAATACTGTCTATATCAAGGAGAAGTCATGGTGGTAGGTACAAATTTGAAGCACATTGTGTCTGCAGTCAGGAAGCAAAGAGAGATGAATGGGGATGCTCAGTTTACTTTCTTTTTTATTCACTCTGGGACATCAACCTAGGAAATTATGCTTCTAGTAGTTAAGATGGGTCTTTCTACCTTAATTTAACCTAGAGGGGCTGGAGAGATGGCTTAGCAGCTAAGTTACTTGCTTGCAAAACCCAAGGACTCATGTTCAGTTCCCCAGTACCCACATAAGCCAGATGTACAAAATGGCACATGCATCTGGAATTCACTTGCAGTGGCTGGAGGCCATGGTACACCCATTCTTTCTCTATCTGCCTCCTTCTGATGGTAAAATAAATAAATAAATAATAAAAAATTAAAAAATAATAAATTAACCTAGACATTCTCTCAGTGATATGCCCAGAAATTTGCCAAAAAAATGATTCTAGATCCAGTCAAGAGTAGACACTGTGAGGAGCTTTGAGGTGGCACAAACTAAGGAAGAGATAGAAAATAGGAAGGGATGAAACAGAAAAAACCTGGTTGGGAAAGATAAGGAGTGATTCTATAAAAGTTTGTAGCTACATTAATGTAAAATAGTAGGAAGTAAGTCTCACAACAGAAAGAACTGGAAACTCACTTTCCTGAGCTTACACCTTCTCTTTCCCCCATCCTTTGTCTTTCTCACGTACATTATCAATGAGATCTTTCCCTTTAACCTTTGTTGTCATTCACTTTAAAGAACAGGTGAAATTTTGGCACAAAGGAAAATCAAATCACTCTGTCATTATTTTAATATCAAGAGTGATTTTAGTGCTTTGTGAGCATGTAAGCAGGTGCAATTACTGATGTTTTCCTGTGTTGTTGGTCCTATTACAGTGTTAACGTTTTAATTATTTTGATTGATGTTTATCTGTGAATATAAACTATAGCAAACTGTAACAGTACCATAAAATAATTCAAATTCAAAGCAAAATAAAAAGCTGAACTAGAGACTGGTTTACTTTAACTATCTCCAGATAAGAAGATTTCTAAACAAATTATTATGTTAACAAGGATTATAGGAAGATAATAATTTAAGCTCTTTTAAACTACTTTATCAATCTCTAATTACTGGTAAGGAAATACTCATAGCATGTGTTTAGCATGCACAAGATTATAGGTTCAATCTCTGCCAGTAAAATGAACAAAAGAAAGGAGAGGAGAGGGAATGGAAGTAATAGGAAAGGGAAGAGAAGGGAAGAAAAAGGAAGAAAAGCAAAAAGAGAAGATAGGATGATCATTAAGGCATTGAGTCGATTTAACTTAGAACATTTGATCTTTGTCAGGTGCACAGTAGATAAGGCTACCCCTATAATTGATGTTACCCTCCATTCAATGTCAAGTTCATAGTAAAGTGTTTTTATGTCACAAGAATAATTCAAGATTATTATGCAAATCTTAGAAAATACAGAAATGTATATGAACAATAAATTAGTAGCAGTCAATTAAGTCCAGTTTGTGTTACCATAACAAGGAATTCCAAAGTCTTAATTGTTAAAACAACAAAATTTTATGGCTGGTTCATACTACCTGTCCATTGTGACCAGAGAGTCTACTTGTAATAGTCATTCAAGATCCAGAACGACTGACTTATTTATTTATTCAGTTAGTTGGTTAGTTAGTTATTTCATTTTTCAAGGTAGGGTGTCACTCTAGCCCAGGCTGACCTGGAGTTCACTATGTAGTCTCAGGCTGGCCGCAAACTCACTATAATCCTTCTACCTATGCCTCCCTGACTGGCTTATTTTTAAGAGCGTACTGTGAATTGGGATTATATAGAACATAAAGTGTCACCTTTCATCTGATGGAGATAAAAACATGATACATCCCTGAAGGTGCAAGAGGACACTGAAGATGAAACTAACTTTTACAGTTCTGCTGAGGCTGCCCCTAGTGACACCATACTGGAATACCTTAAAGCAAGCAATTGAAGTTGCAAGCATATTTCAGCACAAAATAGATATACCATACTAGCATTTATTTACTGTCCTTAGTTGATAGAGAGCTGGCACCACAAATGATAACTGAGTAGAAGTCACTTTATCTTGCTTCCTATAATGCCAGCATACCCAGATAGAAAATAAAATATTCAGAGCCTCACCTGGATATTTGGACTCCAGGATGCCAATCAAACACAGGCCTGCTTCCAAGGTGCTAAAACTATTGATGACATTGTTCATTCTCTCTTTACAAAGTTTGGCACTGCTGGTGTTGGTGCTGGGTTCAATTAGAAGATAGACTTCTCTGCCAACTGCTCATCTCCATTATTGGCAACCTTCATTTCGCCAAGTCGCTTTCACCTACTGACAAGTTAGTGTAATGCAGAAAAGTTTGAACACTGTGTCTACATTGCTAGGGTTGAAATCACTTTCCATCCTCTTGTTAGAAGTATCACATTAAATTATAATGTAGCCTTTCCTTAGCTATTTCCACAGGTGCAAAATGAAGGTCATTGTCATAATCTGACAATTGTTGCTATGATGATGCCTACATGTAAACAACCAGGTATAAATTTGAAGTAAATGATATCTTTTTGACACTCCTTCTAGTAAAGCATTCAGTGGTGTCACAAAGCTACCTCTGATCTGGGGATGCCTAACCTTGAGGGCTCCAATGCTGCCAATTTGGTCTCTTTTTTATTGATGGCTTGACACGTGCATTTACTCTTGTTTTATTCAGACACTTATCAATAAAAAAATCTCATGAACTGCCAATACAGTGTGAACCTTAAGGTTTATTTCTTTTTTCTTTTTCATTTTCTTTCTTTTTTTTTGGAGAGACAACAGAGAGAGACAGAGAGAAAGGGAGAGAAGACAGAGATGGGCACAGCGTCTCAGCTGCTGTGAAAGAAATCCAGATGCATGTGTTCCCTTGTGGTCAAGTGTGGCATTGCACCCTTGTGTCACTTTGCATCTGGCTAAATGTGGGACTTGGAGATTGGAACCACTGGAGATTAGAAGCAGCATTCTTAGGCTTAGGAGGCAGGTGCCTTAACCGCTAAGCCATCTCTCCAGCCCAGGTTCATTTTTTTAAAAGTTAAGCTGAATACCAGTTCATCAGTATATATATAACCCATGTTTAGGTAGCTAGCCAAACTTGGAACTGCATTCTTACGCTACAGATATGTCTAGAGGGTCTTGTACTTCTCAGACACTTGAAACTTGATGAGCTCAAATCAAAACATAAGCAATGTGCTTTTGTTTAAAAACATCTACAGAGATTTGAATAGAATGAAGACCAAGGCATAGGGTAGTGGGGTGCAGGATTCTGCAAAGCTCTTCAAGTACATGCAGGCTTGCCTAGGCATGTGATTCTATTCTTTCCCTTCTTTTTACAATGTGAACAAGGTAGGGGGCTTCTTTTGTTGTGTTTTAAGTAGCTGTGTGATTGTGAAAGAGGATAATAGCTGATGTTAATCTTCCCTAATGCCAGAGGAATTTCCTCTTATTAAGGACCTTTGTCTTGGAATTTAGATTTAAGATTTTATAACCTTAACAGAACAAGCAGGAGAAAAATAAGCTATTTCATTTTATACATTTCAGGTCCAAATTGTCCTTCAGAGGTATACCCTATAGGGCACAGCTATTAAGTAGGGAGATTACTTTTGTTCAGTACTCAGCCCTGAATAAAACTGTACAGGGGGCTATGTTGATCCATAGGTTTGTCTACCTCCACTGTGACTGCTCTTTGGATTTGATATAATGCCTCAAACTCGGGTGTCTTTCCAATAGTCTGGATGTTCCAGTCTTTATTTTATTTTATTTTATTTTATTTTTTTATTTTTTTAGGTAGAGTCTCATTCTAGCCTGAGGCTGATCTGGAATTCACTATGCAATCTCAAGCTGGCCTTGAACTCATAGCAATCCTCCTACCTCTGCCTCCTGAGTGTTAAGGTTAAAGGTGTGCACCACCAAGCCAGTACCCCCAGACATGAAAGAATGAGTTCTAATATATTAAATTCTCGAGGTGACAGATAACATAATCTGTTACCTCTCTGTGAGAAACTTTCATAAAATTGGTGGTCCATAGATTGTAATGAGTCTCAAGGAATGAGTACATAGCAAGCAAAAGAAATTCTCATCTTCACATCCCAATTGTCAACCATACTGGATGTGAGGTCAATACTACCTTAAGCCCTTATTAAGTAGTAATAGAAAGATAACTTGCTCAAATTTAACATATAAAACGAACTCCCAAGGGTCAGGGAGCTTCTGGGTTGAGATAACCTTGGAAGAGAAACAATGTAAAAAGTTAAAAGAAAATTAACTATGATCTATGAACCTGTCAATTGGAACATCATTACTCTCAGTGAGGTTAAAGCATCCAAAGACAGAATGTCTATAATCTATTGTAATGCATTGCTTTAAGAGCTCACAGAATTTTTGTGAATCAAAACTCTCAATCCCCAATCTTGATAATACCATTTCCTTTTGTCTATATAAATAAAAAGGTGCAACTTTTTATGAGAATTCTGATGTTTAAAGTATTTAAAATATGATTAATTACATATATATATATATATAAAATGAAATAATTTTTGCAAATTAGTTGCATGCAAAAAGCAGCCATAAGTTTAGAAATTTTATGGATTTCTTCTTTTAATCTGATTTTAGAATTCTGAATGCATGTACAAAACCATTTTACTATATTTTATGTATCTGTCAAAGCAGCCATGATGTCATTGAAATTTTCCTGTATTTGAGCTGAATCAACACAAATTGGAATGAAAGCACTATGTGATTTTGGATGCAGCAAAACTAAAAGCATTTCTTTTTTTTACATTTTAAATTCATGTGACTGGATGGATGGGCTTGGAATTACTTGAATAACTTAATTTATTGCAGTAAGAATAGACTAATATTTTTTTAAAAGAACACTGGATATGGGCATGCCTATTTGTTGCTTAAAATATTGCAACATGTTCCTTTGTTAATGTGTTGTTTAGGAACTGTAATTCTGTAAAGAGAGTATAATTAAACTCTCCCTTCTATAGGCCATCTTTTCAAAACTATATTCAAAATATGGTTGTTATCCATTCTACTCACAGAGGAATTTTCTCTTTCCCAGTATAAAAACCCAGTTTCTTGACCAGTCTATACTTTTTAATGGCCTATGTTGATTGGAGAAAATAATTACATCTCAGCTTTTTAACATTGCACAATATATATCTGTGACAAAATAGTATACAGTATCCTATAAATATGTACAATTATATGTGTCAATTAGAAAAACTAAAATTGAAAAGAAAAATTAAAAAAAATAAGTTGTAGCAGTTAGCTTCTCATTGCTGATATAAAACACCTAACCAGAAGCAGATTAAAGGAGGAAAGAATTTAAGGCTGACACTTTTGAGAGGAAGCTTCATAATAGCAGAGAACAACAGTTGGCTGACTACAGCACACATCCACATCAAAGACAAGCAAGAGCTAGCTTTTAGTTTTACTGGTTTGTTTATTGTCTATTTTCCACTTCATTTAATTGTGCTTCACTCTGTTTTTTTTTTATTTTATTTATTTATTCGATATAGAGGGAGGGAGGAAGAAAGAGAAAGAGAGAGAGCAGCAGGCAGAAGGAGAGAGAGAATGGGTGAACCAGGGCCTCCAGCCACTGCAAACAGATTCCAGACACATGTGCCACCATGTGCATCTGGCTTACCTGGGACTTGAAGAATCAAACCTGGATACTTAGGTTGCACAAGCAAGCACCTTAACCGCTACAACATCTCTCCAGCCCAAGTGTGCTTCACTCTTACTCATTTACTTTTGTGGTTTTGCTTTGTTTTGTTGTGGACTTCTTAATTTATTAGATGAAGTGTTATTGATTTGAGACTTCTCATTTTTTTGATTGCAGGAAGTTTATTACTATAGGATACTTGGTGACAGGCTCCACTTTGAATGCTGACTCAAACAGCATCATTTTGTTTCTGCTTTGCAAACACGGGCAGTGGTCACAGTAATCTCTCTAGCAATACCATAACTTCCAAAGAGGGTACATTTGTCACCAGATCCTGAACTTTTTTTAGCTACATCTTCTACTGGGAAAGTAACAGAAAGGAAGGCTGGCCTCTTTGGCCTGGGGCCATCTTGTCCACTTGTAGGACTAGCATTCTGGGGGTTAGGGTGGGTTTCTGGAATTTGTGGTCTGCAGGAACTTGTACTGGGCACTTGTACTGCAGCATATCTCTTCAAGGCATCTGACTGGGAGACAACAGCATGGCAAGGAATAAGATTCCGATGCTGGGCTTCCTGAACATTTGACCCTACTAATATAATAGGTGGGGTGCTGGTCTTCTTGCTGTCATCCATCATCACATAAGATGGAGAAGTAACTTTCGGTGGATTCTGCAGAAACTTTGGATCCTTAGGTTAGATAAATAGAGGATTGCTTGGGGGAAAGGTGCAGGTACAGGTGGTGGTGATGGGTGACTTTGTTGTTTCGTATCAGTTAGACAATAAAGTGCCCACATGTTAGAATATGATCTCGGCTGTCCTGCTTCGCTTTTTGCTAGTGCTGGCTTCATCAAAACTGTTCAGGTGCAGCTTCCCTTTCTGCTTGGATTTCAGGTTCAATAAAGCCTTCTGGCTCAAGAGGGAAAGGACCACCAGGTGGTTGAGGTGCAGCATTCTCCTCTGACTCCTGACCAGGGTTATCAGGGTCTGTGGCAACGATCTCCACTTCAAGGTGCAGAGATTTCTCAGAGGCTATTCTGACAAAGCTCTCTGCATCCAGGGGTTCTGAAGGCACCTCAGGATGACCCACTGAAGCAGTGTTAGAGAGCAGAACTATAACTTCTGCTTCCATATGTAATGAGGACTTGTTTTGTGCATTCTCTTTATGGCTTGATATAAGAGTTGTTTTGGATTGTTATATGTCCTCTTGAGAAAAACCTGCACTTTGGTATTTTATTATCATCCCAGCCCTATAATACTCTGTAGCTGTGTTGTCTAATTTATTTATAATGATGTTAAAATGTTATACTTTCTTTAATTGATCTGTCTACTATACGATTATTATTATTATTATAAGTAGATATACTAAGATCCAACAATTATTATGAAATTGCTCTGTTTCTCTCTTCAATTCAGATTTATTTTATGTAATCAGACCCATATTGCAAGGTGAAAAAAATTGTAATTGTGGCTTCCTTATGGATTTGCCCTTTCATCATTATACAGTAGACATGAGGTATAGGGTATAGTTCAATGACCTAACATGTTTAATCTACATGAGATCTTGGGCACAATTCCCATCTCACAAAAATAATTAACAGAAAACACACTTATTGGTCTCCAGAAATACTTTGCATTAAAGTCTTCTGTATCTAATATCAATATTACTATTCCAGCTCTGATTTCATTATCATTTGCCTCATGTATATTTTCTATCCATGTACTTTAAATTTGTTTTTAACTTATTCCCCACAATTCCTTTATATTGATTTTAAGTTTAATCATAGTGATAATTATGGCAATACATGAATGTTCAATTTCATATCTTCAAAATATGTAAATTCTTGGAATTTTAATTTCCACATCTCCAATAGGGAGTGCACAATACTTACCTATGAGTTGCTGTGAGGATTAGACTTGTTTTATCTGAAACAATTATTGGAGGGTCTGACACATATCAAGATCCTACTATAGTCTTGATTATTGTGCCAAAGCAACAGTTCTTTAAAAGTGGGTTTTAGGGAACAAGATGTCCATTTTCTATCCTCTGCACTGCTAGGTATTGATGAATATTGTTGTGGTGAATTTCTGGATTTCCAAAGGTCCTACAGGTCTGGGGATCACAGAATACTAAAACCCCACTAACCTTCCTCTTCTTACAGCAAGAAATACTACTTATGGAATGGTGTAAGCCTTCAATTAATTTCCAAGGTTTTACAAAGTTTTATTTTAACTATTTTCAACTTTTCTCGATGCTTTTATGTTGAAACTTTAGAAATCTTTACTAGGAACATTAGCAATTATTTTTGTATTTTGTTTAATTTTACAGAGTATTGTGCCTTTACTAGGATAGTAATAAATTCTTCTAATAAATCTTTGCACAATATGGAGGACAATATCTCAGCAGTTGAATATTTGAGGATATTGGCAAACCCATCTGTTAATCTAAAGTATAGCTTCATTTAATTTTTATCTTGCAGAAAAATGTTGCTGTTTTCAGTGATAATATATCCAATACTAAGGCAAGGAAATATGATTGTATGGGAATTGTAGGAGCAATTATTCTTATTTCATGAATGGCCCTATTCCTGCCATACAAAATGCATATGCACATTCATCCCTTCTGGATATTAGTCAACAAGGTTAATTCTATTACAAATCTGGAGACACTCAGTTTACATCTATTTCAAATAATATAGACTGTTACAGAATGTTTAACATATTCAACTGAAGTTTGAGTAACACATATTGCAAATACAATGGTAATGTACTTAACATACTGCAGGCCAGATGGTTCCGACATAGAGAATTCCAGAAAGCTATACAAATTACCATCCTGATTCATTTTAGTTTATGTCTTTTCTAAAGAAGTTTAAATTTGTTATATTTGAAAGTAACTCAAAAGTAATTCTCGGGCTAGAGAGAATGCTCAATGGTTATAGTGCTTGCCTGCAAAGCCTAACGACCTGGGTTGAATCCCAAGTACAGTACCCAATGCAAAGCCAGATGTACAAAGAAGCAAATATGTCTGGAGTTTGATTTTAGTAGCTAAAGGTCCTAGCACAATCTCTCTCTCTCTCTCTCTCTCTCTCTCATCTTTCCCTCTTTTCCTCTTTCTCTCTCTCATTCCTGGGCATAGTGACACATGGTTTTAATTGCTGCATTTGTGAAGCTGACGTAGGAGGATTGCTTTGAGTTTGAGGCCAGCCTGAGTCTAATTCCAGGTCAGCCTGGGCTAGAGTTAGACCCTACCCCATCCTCCCCAAAAATGTAATTCTCCATTTTGATCTCTGCATGATGTATTCTAAATTCATACCTCATAAAAATATGCCCTAAATGGTAACCAATAAGAATGATCACTAAATCTTCAAATGTTACATGTGGACTTGAGCATTAGGACTTTTCCCCTCTGAATATTCTAGAATGTAGATATTTTGGCACCTGCAGTAGCATGAAAGAAACACTATTTTACTGTAGCAAAATATTTTTGAGTTTATATTCTGCTTGTTTTTCTGTTGTGGTTCTTCATTGAACTATTCCAATGTAGCCATTAGTTAAATGGAGGACAAGTAAGCATAATTACAAGAGCTTTCTTAAGCCACTGGAAACTGACCTAAGTCATCTTTGGTAGAGTTATTATTGCACTTTAGCTTATAATTAAATAACACTAAAGGCAATACTCTTATGTAAATATACAAGTATTACAAATACACTTTTGTGGATCTGCTAGGAATTACTTATCCTAATGATGCATGCATCTCCATCAAAGACAAAAATGGTAAGGAATCTCATGAGTGCTTATAAAAGGCGTTTCTCTGTTCCTTGGAGCCTTGAGAACTAAGTCTATACTACTTGAAACTGCATTTCCAGTGATTTTTAGTAACTTTGGACAGAAAGTGGTACCATTCAAATACCATTGCTCTGTTTTCTTAACTATGATTTGCAAAGAAGGCTAGTACTGTGTATACCTGAGTGATATTTTTCATTATTCAATAACAAGGGTACTATATATACATCTAGCAATTGCTGGCAAAGTGTGCCAAAGATTTCAAAATGCCAAAATATATCCCATCTCAAATTCCAATATGGCTTGCTTTAAGAAATAGTAAGAAATGGAGTTGGACTCTAGTCATCATAGGCAGTGATAATCAGCTTTCTTCATCGAATGAAAGCCATTGTAATATGTCCTGATTTATTGTGACTGATGCATTATGGATTGCTTCACTCTAAAAATCAAAGCTGAATAAATTTATTATTATTATTTTGTTCTTTTTTATTATTTTATTATGTATTTATATTTGGTGCTGGGGATTGAACCAAGAGGCCAGTACATGCTCTCCATACTTTCTGCCACTGATCTATACCCCAGTGACTCAAAACTTAGATTGTTAAAAAAACAAGTATTATGTAATACATGCTTTACAGTTCCATGTTATGAGTTAAAGGGCAAATTTATTATTTACCTGCATAAAAGACATTACTATAAAATTAAGAGGTTCAGTATGGGGCAGGTGTTAGAATTTGGTATCAAAGTTTAGTGTATTTTATAATGTATGTAATAAAATTTAATAGACTATTTTATTTGCTTCAAGTTGAATCCTAGCAAGTTTCTGTATAGCAAATACTCAGTAAAGTTTACATTTGCTACCATAATATATTATTTTGGAGATGATGGTGGATTGAATTTTTGATCAAAGTTATCAGGAGACAATAATAATAGAAACTGATCATAGACACAATGGAAGCAAAAGCTGGGACAGATTAAATATATAAGGAATTAGACCATCTATGATAGAATAGACTATAATTCTAATACATGGAAGGTAAGGACAGGAGAATCATGAATTCCAGGCCAGCCTAAGATACATAGTAAGAGTTTGTCACAGTAAAAAAGAAAGAAAACAATAAACAACCCAAAACAAAAGAAACTATCAATTGCGCCATAGTTCTCAGAATATTGAATGTTGCATTGCCCTTAAAGTAGACTTGGATTGGGGGGGAAGCCAAACATATTGAATAATAATGAAAATATTTATCATAAATCAGAAAAAAATAGTCCAATAAATCAATAAATGTGCTAGGAAGAGTTGTGCTTGGATAACTTAGAGATAAATGTACAAATTTTAACCATTTTGTCTGAGATTGCCTGTATGGTAACAATAGACCTTTACTGAGTCTCCAGTACTAGGTATACAGTGAGATATTAACTAAAATAACATATTCTTGACTTGTTTGGAGGTAATAACTAGCACATGAATTCACAAATTTGTATAGGTTTATATGAATCACAAATATACTGATGCTAAGGACAGTAAAACTAGCATATGCTGCTCTAAGGCCCACAAGGCTTCACAGAGGAGACCTGCCTCTTAAGCTTCTCCAGGCTTTTTGGCAATAATAATGTTGAAAATATCACTTTTATCATTAGCTTATGACCTCAATTACTCATGTAGGCTCTCAAAATTTTGTAAAACATCTTATCCAAATATAGTGAATAGCTCAGTGTTAGAACACTTGCCTACCATGTCCAAGACATGAATTCCATCCCTTGATCCATAATTAAAAATAAAATGTTTTCCAAACTGGAGTGTCTATATACATATATTTTTTCATGAACTTATATATTTCTTTTTGAACCATGTTCAATTTAACACTTGATGCTAGTATTTTCTCCAAATTCGCAGTGTAAATGACAACAGATTATCTGCTAGTTATTTCCTACTTACAAATCCATTGCTTGTATTTTTGAATGAATCAAAGCTTATTCTCCTTACAGAGCCTGGAAAAAAGTACTTCCTACTGATATGTTTTATGCATTGTCATTCATGTCCTAAAATAAAGCTACTAATTTCTCCATAATGCAGATTAATCATAGCCAATTATTATTTGAGCCATTGCCTCAAGATTGCTTTTGTATAGATGTTAATTTATGTGATGTTTTGGTCTGCTATAACAAAATGCCAAACCAGGGTGGCTAATAAGCAACAAACTTGCATTTCTCAGAGCTTTAGATGCTGAAAAGTCCAATGTAAATGTACAGGCATATTGGATGTCTGGAGAGGGCCCTTTGTCCAGATAGAATGCCTTCTCACAGTGTCCTCTCTTAGTTAAAAGGGGCTAGTGAGCTCTCTAAGGTCTCGGTCTCTCTCTCTCTCTTTCTGTTTTTGGCTCTCTCTTTGGTTTTTAAAGGTAGGATCTCACTCTACCCCAGGCTAATCTGGAATTCACCATGTAGACTTAGGTTGGCCTGGAACTCATTACAGCAATCCTCCTATGCCTGCCTCCTGAGTGCTGGGATTAAAGGCATGCACCACCATGCCTGGCCCTAGGGTCTCTTTTATAAATACACTAAAATCAATAATTAAAGCTCTACTCTCAGGCTGGAGAGATAGCTTAGTGGCTAAGGTGAATGTCTGTGAAGCCTAAGGACCCAGGCTTAATTTTCCAGGTCCCACATAAGACAGATGCAGATAGTGGCTCAAGTATTTGGAGTTCATTTGCAGTGGCTAGAAGCCCTGGCATGCCCATTCTCACTCTCTCTCTCTCTCTATCTCTCTTCTTCTCTCTGCCTATAGTAAATAAATAAAAATAAAAACCAATCTTTTTTTAAAAAGCTCTACCCTCATGCTCTTATCACCTCCCTAAGATCCGATTGCTTAAGAATACAACTAGTAGTAATATTTTAATCTATGAATGGGAATGTGAACAACTGATCGTTGAAAATGTTAAGAAATGGCTCTTAAAGTAGTGGGCTTTTAATGAAATAATATCCACATTCGAATTTTGGTTATCAATATAGGAATGTAGGAAAAAGCATCAGTGTTCAATTATTTTTTGCATTTGCCAGGAAAATGGGGAAAACTACCCCATCTTCCTTTTATTTTATTCATATAGATAAATATACACAGAAATGAGAGAAACAACTTAAGATTATTATACAGATTACATATTTTGAAGATTGTTCAAAAATTCATTACAAATTATGCTCAAATATGCCTGGATTCTAGATTTCACATGAATATATGCATAATAATTTAGATTTTTAACTCTCAAGTATCATTCCTATATGTGATTTATATGATTATATTCTAGTCCCATCTTCTCACTAATTTGTCAGCTTCATAAACTTTTATCCACACTAATTGGTTTCATATCTGTTTTTCCTTATGTGTAAAATAAGAATTTAGGACCCAAACTAGATGTTATCCAAACTTGTGCTCATTTTCACATCCATTATTTCATTGTTCAATGATTTAAATGGTATTAAATGTTAAATAAGATATATCTTTAGCCAAAATTAAAATTCTGTATCATATTCCCTTTTCTATAACTCTTAAAATATTTCTATAATCAATCATATTCTCAAATAAATATTTAGAAAAACATCTTACCCACAAGTCTTGTGTTTTAATTAGCTAAGATAATAGAAAAGAAAAGGAAATTTGTGCTTCAATGTATAATTTGTATAATCATCTTATGCTTTTATGAATAATATCTATTTAATTATCATTATGATAATTTTATTTTTTAAAAATATCATTGAGCAATGTGTGAATAATTTTATCATTTGCTTGGCAAAATTTAAAGGTCTATGAGCTTTGAATTATAACAAACCCTGGTTCTCTATAGCCTGAGGCACATTGTTTAATCATTTAGTCTCTGGGAGACTTTGTTTATGATTCTGTAAATTGAGCTTATTAGTACATACTCCCTAGGAATTTTTTTATTGATAAACTACATTGAGCTACTCTGTCTGGCATATAGCAGACAACCTCTGAGTGTTTGTGCTTCCCAAAATGACTCTCTCCAAATTCCCAACATGCATGTATGAGCACATATAATAGAGTATAAATTTTCCACAATAATATTTCCTTTATTGTAATTATCAGTGGATTCCTAGTGATTGATATCATCATTTGATCTAATTAAAATGACCAGACTCATTATTTGGTTATGTACTTTATGTAGAGCTATGTGGTTTAAGAAATTAACCATCAAGTTTGCTGAGGAAAATAGAGCAGAAATGGTAAATTTTTCAGTAGAATAATTTCCTCATTCAACAAATATTAAGCACTTACCTCAAACTAGCTACTCATATAAGTTCCAGAAATAAAAAGAAAGACCCATCACTTTCATGGACTTGTAGGAAGTCAAATAACTTAAGGAGGTAGTTATAAGACACAGAGAAAAGTACTATGGCCTAAGTAAATAAAGAATGCTTACTGTACGAGGAACATGTGGAAGGTATTGGTTTTATTGTGGAAGACTACAGTCAGTAAAAGACTTGTGGAAGAGGGGATATGTGAGGTGGCTGTAAGGTTTGGGAGTGACCAAGACCACACAAACCACTCTGAGGCAAAGATGGAAGCTTTCAGTCCAGGAAAAGCATGAGCTGCCAGGGCTGACTCACAAGAAAGGAGCAGAGCCCACCTGAGTTTTCAGGTAGTGGGCTTTATAGGCCTTTTACAGTTGGGGGAAGGTGAGGAAGGAAAAAGAACTCACTTGTTAAGCTGAATAGAAAAGTTCCTTTAGGGGAGATCATTACATGAGCAATTTAAAATAACTAGGGTTTGACACCAGAGCATTGACCATGTGACTTACAAGATAAAGGGGTAGGAAACCAAAACCTGCGGCATTGTTAGACAAAGAGGGGATAATGACCTGGTGGTTTCTTGAGGAATGTGGATAATCCACTTCCTTATGCCTCTGTCACCATTCTGCTGACTTTGGTGACTCCATCTTGGGAGCCTGTCTCAACCTAACAGTGAGTCTCAGGACAAATAGCAATTAGGAATTTGCATATCAACGATCAGGGGCTCCTGAAAGATTGTAAAATTTTCTTTTAAATTTCTATAGTTGTATTATGGGTGAATGGGGCATATGGACCATTGGTATAATGTCAAGAGGTTAAACTGGAGATGTTTATAGAGCTTTGGTATTAAAAAGCTTCTATGTCACAGTGCAAGGTTGGTATTTTACCCAGAAGTCAAGAGAACAAAAAAAGAGTTATATGTTGGAAATAAGATTATCAGTCAGCATTTTGGATTAAAAAAATGTTTTGGAGGCTGGGGAAGATATTTAGTAAGATATTTAGGAAGATAGAAAATCACTTGATACACACATGTGAGGACCTGAGTTCAGATCCCACCTGAGTTTGGACACCCAGGGCGAGATTGCTAACTAAACTAAATGAATTGGTGAGTTCTCAGTTCAAGTGACAGTCCCAGTCTCAATAGTAAGATAGACAGTGATCAAAGAAGGTACCTCACATCAACCTCTGTCCTATACACACACATACGAACATGCATATACACATGCATGAATGCAATATATACACATAAATAAAAATGTTGTTATAGAAAATACAATTGGAAAAAGGTAGATTGGCAGGAGGTACACTGGATGTTGGGTTGTAATTTAAGGAAAAAATAATAAATATGTGAACTAAGACATTGACAAAGGAAAAGGAAAAAATCTAACATAAAATATAGTATGGCCAGGTAGGGTGTTGTACAACATTAATACCAGCACTTGGGAAGTAAAGGTAGGAGGATTGCTGTGAATTTGAGTACAGCCTGAGAATACATAATGAATTCAAGATCATTCTGGACAAGAGCAAGACCCGACCTTAAAAAAAAACATGCAATATTAATAATAATAATAATAATAATCATTGGAAAATATAATCAGCAAATCTAACAATTTGTTAATATAAAGTTTCATTGAAATGGAGGTACAACTTGAACTATGGAGAAAATGATATTTCTATTCACCAGAGTTGGAAATTCAAGAGTTGCAACTATGGCACAGTGTGAGAAGGGAGTAGAAAGAATGGATCTGAGTTACCCAGGAAACATCTCTATCATATGTTGGAGCTAAGACAGAAAAAAAAATGTATCAGAAAGTCATCATTATTAAAGGTACTTTAAACCCATAGGCTGAGAAGAAATTCCTCTGAATACCACTTTGAATGTGTGGTCTTCACACAGCCTACATTAAAAATACCCTGGAAGATTCATAATAATTCTCTACTACTGAAATATATTAACTAAAATTTTTGTGAATAGACCACGAAATTCTAAAAGATGATGACATCAAATTAAAAGAGAGACTAATGGAGAGAGGGAGGGGATATGATGGAGATTGGAGTTCTAAAGGGGAATGGGGGGAGGGGAGGGAAATATCATGCACTTTTTGTATGTAAGTATAGAAGTTGTCAATAAAAAAAAAGATTAAAAAAATTACTCAGCATACTGAATGTGAAAACTATTAGTTTATAGCAAAAATAATAAAGGATCAAAGTATGGTGGTTTGCATGTAAAATGTCATCCAGAGACTCAAGTGTTTGCAATTACTCTAAAGTTTATTAGTCTAGCCTACTTGGGTTCAAAGCTAACTCAGCTCAGTCTTGCTGTTCCTGCTGGTTATAAATAAAGATGTGAGCCGGTTGCTAAGCTTTCTCTGCCATGATGAAACTTCCCCTTGAAACCTTAAGCCTGAAATAAACACTTTCCTCCCATAAACTGCTTTTAACAGGGTGTTTTGTCGCAGAAGAAAACAGAAGGTAACTGATACTGAGTGGCAACCATCTTCCACATTTGCCTGTAGCAAATTCTACTTCCTGATGTACAAATCCTTGCTTAGTCTTCTTCTATATTTGGCCATGTGTGTTGTGTATATTGATTACTTTTCTCACTGCTGTGATGAAATACATGACAGAAAGAACTTAAGGAGGAAGGATTGTTTTTAACTAACAGTTCAGAGGGTACAGTCTACCATGGCGGGGAAGGCATGGTGGCAAGAGTGGGGCAGTATATAGTAGTGGCTTTGCTGGATAACATCTCCAAAGATCAGGAAGCAAAGTCCCACCTGGAAGCAAGGATGGGCTATAATACTCAATGGCCCACCTCCAGTGACCCATTTTTGACAGCCAGTCCCCCAGCCCCAAAGTTCCACAACCTCCCAAAACAGAGTGGCCAGCTGGGGACTATGTGTTCAAATGCATGATCCTGTGGGGGACATTTCACATTCAAACTAGAACATTCTGTACCATCACTAAAATATGACATAAGTGCATAAATGGTATACCCTTATATTAGGTTGCAAAATGGATAAAGTTTCCATCCAAGGGATTCTTTTTTCTGATTACTGGCTTTGGACAAAGTCACTGAGGAAACTCTGGCAGTCTATAGAATGTTCCACATAGTTAGTAGCCAAGGATTCCAACTAACAAACTCCAAAGAATTAAGTGTACTAACAAGCACATGAGTGAGCACATGAGTTTAGTGGAACACCATTCAGCCCTAGTCAAGATTTCTGATGGCAGCAGCTCTAGCTACTATCTGTAAAAAAATCTTGTTAGATACCCTGAACCACAGTCTTGAAACTAAGATAATTATAGATTTCTGGTACTCAGAAAGCATGAGAAAATATGCAGTTGTTTTAACCCACTAAGTTGGAGATATATTTGTGGTGGTGTGAATGTAAAATGAATACTTAGTCTTCAGTTGGTAGCACTGCTTGGGAAGGTTGTGAAAATTTAGAAGTGGAGCCTTGCTGGAGGTGAGCCCTGATGAATTACAAGCCAGACCAACCCCCCCCCTTGCTTGTTCACTCTCTTCTCTCGTATGTATTTTGTTCCAGCAATGAGAAAGCAGATGAAACAATTTGTTACACAACAACATATAAGGTAATTTCTTCAGGAACATAACAAGACAGGAGTCATTATCATCAAGCTTCCACAAATGTGTAAATTCATTTTTTTCTCCTCTTCAATCTATTAGCCCTGATTACGATTCAGCAAGTTCCTGTCACATATCTTCTCGGTATGTATATAGTTTGAAAATATTTCACATAAAGAAACACATATAATAATGAGGATTGTTTGTGGTATTGATGTGGAAATTTTGGGGTGTCCTTGAGAGCAATTGAATCTAATTTCTTGGGTTGGCAGTAACTCAGGAGTTGAGGTGCTGTACAGTCATGGTCGTACAGAGCTTACACTAAGTCAGTGGCCTTTTTGCATCATTGCTTATGAATTAATTTGGCGAGTGAATTTCACAGACCATAGGAAGGTGAAATTTAGAATTAACAGGGAGTTTATTAGACCTTTATAAGAGGAGGGGATTCCTATGGAACAGGAGGGAGTCTCCATGGAGGAAGAGAACTCACCTGGTGATGGGTTTGGATTCTTATGGGAAGGGGAATTCTTTTAGGGAGGGAAAAATACTGTCTAGCAGGTTACTCGATAAGAGATCTGGTTCCTGGGTGAGAGGGCAATCTTCCCAGGAATGTTAATTCTCCAGAAAAGGATGTGATCTCCTTGGAATAGGTATTTCTCATTCTATCTCAATTATTCAGGAAAGAAAGAGATAAGGAGAAAAGCTAGATTTTCTTTACAGGCTCAAAGGTGTTTCCCATATATGGTCACTTTGGGGGTCCTGTTACTCTGAAGCTGCCTAGCCAATATCTATCTCTTTTTCTTCAATGTAATGCATTGTATGCACTAATGAAGCCTTATGGATTCTTTTTTAATTTATTAATATTCATGCATTTGCCTTTATTTATCTATGAAGATGAATACAGCAGTTTTGTTCATGGGTAACACCTTAGATTAACATTACATGTATTATTATAAATTTGGTTCAGGATCAGAACAGACTTTAGAAAAGAGGAAGACCAACAAAAATCTCCAAACATTGAAACAAATAAATCCTTTTGTTTTAAGTAAAATGCTTGAATTAAATGCTACTTTCCCATAGATTTTCTTAGAATGTTTTACAGCCTAAAGTAACAGGAAAAAAAGTTTGAGCATTTTGAAGAAACTGCAAATTCTGATGTAGAGGCAGGTTCTCAAATCTTCCTTAGTATTCTCTCATTTCTAAAAATTAACATTTATTTCTCTTTTCTGGTTAATCCAGTGTAGTATTAAATCCCCTCATTGCTTCTCTTGGTCAAACTGCCCTTTAGGGGAACCTGGCAGGTATCTGTGACTTCTATTTATACTGGAAAGGTAACAGGACTAGCCATGGCCCACTTCCTCCTGAGGCAGCCTCAACAGAGGGGATTGCGGAGTAAGGCCTCTTTGAGCAGTTGGAAGACTAAAGAGGTATACACCAGGAAGAACATTGCTTACCGTTGGGAAACCTGGCAATAGCTGCCCTGATTCTGCTGAAAATGACCAATCACAATCAATTCATACCTTTAAGAAAGATCAATGTAAAAACAGCTTTTCTTCCAAAATAAGAATGAAAGAGAGAAGAAACCAACCATATTTTAAAAGACCCAATGTGTTATGCACAAACGTGTTTTTTGTTGTTTAGTCTAAGTATACATTTCCTAAAGTCCTGTTTTTAGGTTGAACTGTATGGAATAGAAGAGAAGAAATGGAATTTCCCTGAAAATTTCACAGCTTTAGGATCAGATGTTCTGGGGAAGCCCATTTTTGAATGAAGGCTTGGGTGAGGCTAAGCACCATGCTGGCTCAGGTTGCATTGTTCCTTGCAGCAAAAAAAAAAAAAAAATCTCATTCATTTTTTTTCAAGGTAGGGACTCACTATAGCCCCAGGCTGACATGACACTCATTCTGTATACCCAGGCTAGCTTCAAACTTACAGTGATCCTCCCACCTCTGCCTCTTGAGTGCTGGGATTTTAGGCATGTGCCACCACCCCTGTTAAAATTCATTTAACATTTTTTGGTTGGATTTTTTGTTTGCTTTGTTATGTTTCAAGACAGAGTCTCATTCTAACCTCGGCTGGCCTTGAACTCATGGTGATACTCCCTCAGCCTCAAGTGCTGGGATTAAAGACATTCTTTGCCATGCTCAGCTATAATCTTAGTTTATTTTGTTGTTTTTTTGTTTTTTCCAGGTAGGGTCTCACTCTACCCCAGGCTGACCCGGAATTCACTCTGTAGTCCCAGGCTGGTCTCAAATCCCAGTGATCCTCCTACCTCTGCCTCATAAGTGCTGGGATTACTCCCTGTGCTATGGATTCTTTTAATGAGAGGGAAGCTCTTGTGTATATAGGCCAGACCCAGCTCACAGTGGGATGATGTTAGCTTGCAAGGATTTGGGATGTAGACAAGGGGTTACACTCTTTGTTTCTCTTGTGCAAAGCTATGTGGAGCCTAGAGTGTTGGTACAGGCTTGTAATTCTAGCAATTGGGAGGCAGTAGCAGGAGGATAAACATTCATTTGAGGCCTGTCTGGTCTGCATAAGGAGCTAAGCTCCATCCATGGATATTTAGTAAGACCATGTTAAACTAAAAGAAAAAGCAATCTAAACCACTTGTCCTTCATTCTATTGATAATGAAATACTTGTCAAACACAGTGATCTTCTTTTGTAGAACACAAGGGTAAGACTTATTTAGGAGATAGTATAAACACTCAATAATCCTTATGGCAAAACCTAAAGTTAGAGGGAGGATATCAGTAAGGAGCAGCCCGGAGGAGATGACTGGATTTGGATACTCAAATATCCATAATGCACTGACATCTCTAGAAAGATTTTTCTGACTTAAAACCATCAGTAAAATTTGCCCATCAGTGATCTTGCTAACCATTTTGCATTTATCATCTAATAAGGAGGTGTTTAACTTTAAATGAAAGGAACAAAAGACCAATAACATATTTTGTAAATTCAGCAGCAAAATTAGCCGTTTTAGTATAGAAAGGTCAAGATCCTTTAAATAGCATAACAATTTTATTATAGACTATCATTTTAGCTTATTAAATTACTTGTCAATGGAAAAAAATCTTTGTTTTCTAATGTAATGATTCACAGACAGGGTCAGAACAATTTTTATCCAATTTTCAAATGTGACCATTAGACACTGTAATTTTAGAAAGAAAATCAGAAAATCAGAGACACTCATATCTTAAACAGTACTCTTCTCTCTCAATTTTGAGAATGATGCTGACTCAACCTTGTAGATTGCTTGTGATAGTCCTGAAAAGAACTTGTTCCAGTTCATCTTTTATTTAATTTATGTAAAACACTTTTCCTATTATACTTAAGACATTGGCAACAAAAGTTTAGCACACAGTTCTCTATATCACAGGTATATTTAATTGTCTTCATACGTTTAGTTTTTAAGTTTCTCTTCTGGCTAATAATTACATAGCTAAAATCTGTGAAGATCCTGTTTTAATTACCTACCAGAAATTGAATATTATTGTTGAATAAAAGAAGCAAATTCAGCCAACAAGTAATAAGTAAATTTCAATCTGACAGCATAAGTGCATACAATTAGGGAACACCTATTTAAGATACATTTTAGACTTTTAGCACTTGGTGACAGCTCAGAATTGAGACTTGACTAAAACTATATTCATCAAAATGACTCCATAGCCTGATTGCCCCTTATCTCCCTTTCCATATAATGAAATACTCTTGCTATATTCCCAATTATGTGAAACTTAGAATCTCCGACTACAGCATCTGAAAGTTATACCATGGCTAACTTTCTTCAGCTATATTCCATATAATTCTTATTAATAAAATGTAAGCTTTCTTTTCTTATGAACTTCAAGGTTTCAAGGCTTCTCTACAGATTCAACATACTCAAAATCCTTCTCTACCTTAACACATATTACTAAGACCTTCACTGACTCATCCTGCCCTATTCTATTTAGCCTTTCATAACAAATCTGGCTATGCCCTACTCTAACCCACTTTATTCTCTTCTTTACAATATCTATATTGTTTTCCTTCTGAGTAATCACTGTACAAATTACACATCTTCAACCCTGTCCTGTGTTGCCTCATATGTAGTGTTCTAGTACAGCTTGGAGTATAATGGCAGATCATGTTCTGTTGCATCCTACATTGCCTTGCTCAGCTTTTCTTTGTCCTAAGCACCTCTACCATACTTTATTTCTGAACCGTATCTTTTCCCAAATTACTGTGTACATCATAATCTTTCTTAGACTTCTTTATTCTGTTGGACTTGAAAAAAACATCCTACATTTTCTAGTGTGTCAAACTCTGCCCTGCACAACCTACTTGTGTCCTCAAAACACTTTCTGCTCTGCTAATGCAGCCTTATGGCTCTCCCGGTTTCTAAGTATTAACACCTTCTTATCCAATAGACCTTGAATAAGTCTCTGGTGTCTGAAGTAAGATGATGTCAACCACTTAAGACATCATCGTGGCATTAGCAAAATAGCCTTAAATTCTGTCTTTTTAATTGTCAAAATTTAACAATGCTACCTATTTTATTTCAGGTTTAGAATCTGTCATAAGCAAATTTTATATTAATTGAGGCACTGTATTAAGAGCTACAGAAAAAATCTTAACTGTTTCAAAACATACAAGTTCATTGAATTTTGAAGCTTTAAAAAATGACAATAAAATGAGTTGAGGGTACAAAAGGGGAAAAAGGAGAAGAAAACAGACTTAAGTATATTTGAAATAAAATAATGAGCAATGGGTACAATATAGAACCCTTACTATCATTGACATTAGCCATATTTTATAGCTATTCAAAATTACATAAAACATCTTTTGCATACCTTCATTTCAATAAAACTTACATATTTACATCCGATGTGGATAAAGATAGAACTCTGATAAAACAAGTTTGCTAAGCCAGGCATGGTGGTTCCTGCCTTTAATCCTAGCACTTGATTTCAAGACTACCCTGATACTACATGTAGTCAACTCCAGTTCAACCTGGACTACAGTGGGACCCTATTTGAGAAAGCTAAAAAGAAAAAAAAAAAACAAGTTTTCTAGTAAGAAATGATAAAGATCAATGTGTTATATGAATGGAGAACATAGAATAGATCAATTTAGTCAGATTTTCAATTATCCTCAATTTTATTAGTAATATTTACTTGTATCCATGCATTGTAAATATTTCTGCTTTTATAGTATCAAAGTTCAGACAGGTGTTTATAATGTAACAGCTGAATAGGCCCAGGGTTTGCATTCTAATTTTTTAAAAAAATATATTGACAACTTCTATACTTACACACAATAAACCATGATAATTCCATCCCCTCCCCCACTTTTCCCTTCACAACTCCACTCTCCATCATATCTTCTCCTTCTTTCCATGAGTCTCTCTTTTATTTTGATGTCATTGCTTTTTCTCCTATTATGAGGGTCTTGTGAAGGTATTGCTAGGCACTGTGAGGGTATGAATATCAAGGCCAATTTCTGTGTGGACAGTTGCATTGTAAGGAGTCATATCCTTCCTTTGGCTCTTACATTCTTTCTGCCACTTCTTCTGCAATGGACCCTGAGCCTTGGAGGGTGTGATAGAGATGTTTCAGTGCTGGACACTCCTCTATAACTTCTTCTCAGCACTATGCTGCCTTTTGGGTTATCCCAGTGGTCACAGCCAACTGAAGAGAGAAGTTTCTCTAACCAAAAGTGAGAGTAGCATTAATAAATGAATATGAACATTAAGTGTAGTGCTTTCGGGGCAGTTTGGTGGGAATAATATATACATTTAGCCAGACAAGAGTAGGCTTTATACCCCTAAGGCTCATGACCTCCCCTGCCACAGGCTTTCGATTAGGATTTCAGTACTAGGCATGTAATTCCTCCCATAGAGTGGGCTTTCAGTCCAATTAGAGAGCAGTTGGTTTCCCCCAGAGCAGATATGCCACTATTGCACCCTTTCGGTCACTTGGGCTTTCTGGTCAAACTTACAGCTTCCAGTGTCCACTGTTTTCACTGCTGATTACTTTTGTCTCATAGGGCTGCATGCAGTACAGCTTTTTCCAGCTTTAAGTTGGCTGGTCTACATGGAGAAGGTTTTCAGCTCAGAACCAGTTTGATTTCTCAGTGACCTTGATGCCCAGGCATGTGAAGTCTTCAGCAACAGGGTCTTACCATTTGTTACTCATGGGAAACCAAGGGCCTTGGCAAATAGCCTGTAATGTTTGGAGTGAACAGGGACCTCCCTGACCAAGAACTCACAGGAAGGTAACCCCTCCCTGGAACTGAAAGTTTCCTAGTAGCAATCTATGGCTTCAGGATGTGCCATTATCCTGTGCTCTATTAATCACTGGCATGGGAGCCCTTGGGAAGAGTGGTCTATGCACAAGACAAGTACACTGATGAATTTCAAAGTGCTGCAGCTGTGCCAAAGGTCACTTCTACTCCTTACCATCAGAGATGTGAGGACAATATATTCATGCCAGTATACATGGGAACTTAAATTTATTTACATATTTGTAAGCCAGTTTGGCAATAGATTTCAAATTTGTAATGTCCATGGGCTGAGGAGTTCAGCATTCAGAAATTAAAAGTGTTTGCTACCAATGTCTCTCCCAGGTTCAGTTCCCCAGTCCCCATGTAAGGCCAGATGTACAAAATGGCATATGCATCTACAGTTCATTTGCCATGCTTTCCCTTCCATGATGGACTCTATCTTCTGAAACTGTAAGCAGAACAAAACCTTTTTCCTTCAAACAACAATAATAGGCCTGACATGGTGACACATGCTCATAATTGCAGCACTTGGGAGACAAAAGAACGGCAAGCTTAAGGCCAGCATGGACAGCATTTTAAAACTCTGTTTCAAAAGTAAATTAAATAAATAAGTAAATAAATATATATCTCATGACAATTAAAATAGAGAATTTTTAGAATATGTGTATTAACATAGAAATGCATGGGGTAGGGTTAAATAATAACAAATCACAAGCAGGATATCTGCTATGAACATTCATATATACACCAAAAGAAGAAAGCCAAGTAAGGAGAATGAAATTATTTATCTTTCCAAACCAAATCTGAATTTTTAGCTCAAAAAGTGTCTTTCACAGAAACAATCTGTATACAGTCTCTTTAATTATTAGATCCTCCTTACTGCTTGGAAAAAGTACATTAATCTGAAATTATTCCAATCAAGTCTAGTTTTGAATGTTGATATAAATTTTCAGACAGAATTGGTAAGAAAAAAAAGAGAGACCCATAAAATAGCACTAATTTTAAAGTTATTATCTTTTGGCAGATATCCAACTTCACAACTGTATACTTTTAAATACCATTGTAAACAAGCCATATAAGCAATACTTTAAAGAAAAATATATAAGTGGTTTTATTACAGAATGATAAATAAGAGAGGCATGGTTGAGATTTGGGATGAAATTTCTAGTGACAGCATCATTTGCAGATTTTCAAAGTACCTTCTCTAAAATATCTCAGATGCAAGTGAAGGTGGAATTCTCTAGAAAACTGTCAGGTCAGTTAAGAAACTTCAAGTATGATGACTGCTGTTAAGTTTGGCAGTAGAGTGTAAATAAAATTGTTACATTGTGCATGAAAGTAGAAAATATGATATTTAAATATATATGGGTGGCTTACTAATATTTTCAAAGTCTGCAGTACAGGTTCATATTGACTTATTTAACTTCTATTTATACAAATTTCTATATTCAAGCTATACATAAAACATTTAAAAATTCTTGATAAGGAACAAAATTCCTTAAATTCAAACAAGAAATATAAAAGTGTGTGTAAGGGAAAAGCCCCACCTTGTAGCAATCTGCTTCATTTCTCTTATGGATGCAAGAATATGATCAAAGTACTTATTTTCTTTTGGTGGAATGATGGCAGGGGAGAGGGAACAAAAAGAGATAACCTGATGGAAATATGACTAATTTGCAGTGTATTCATATATTAAAGTTCCCCATAAAAATCATTTCAAATGTTTAAAGGAGTTTTTGCCACAGTAAATTTTTGTGTGCTTCTACTGGTACCATAACAGTATACAAAAAGTTAGTTACTTAGAAAAAGACAAATGTATTATCTGATATCTGTATAGGTCATAATTCCAACATAGAGCTCACTTGGCTGAAATCAAAGGATCAGTATGGCTTCATTACTTTCTGGAGCTCTCCTGGAGAATCTCTTTCTTTGCTCTTTCCAGCTCCCAAAGGCTGTCCACATTTCCTGTCCCCTTGTTCTCCCCCTTCAAAGTGAAGAAAGTAAGTGACTCATTAATATGCAACAACATTAAATAGTGTTAAATGTTATGAAGGGGATAAAAAGTAATGGCATAGTCCTCTTTGAGAACTGAATAAATGGAATGTTACAGAGTGATACTGTATGAGTTCACAACAAATAGTGATCAGTCATTACTAGAAAAATCTTGAGTGATTCAATTTAAAAAAAACAATTGGAAATGATTTGGGTACATAATTTAACAGTAGCAAGCTAATCTAGGAAACTCACAACCTCGGATTTAGTCCTATTGTGTGACTTTTCTCGAGTTATGTAAAAGAAACATCTATTTGCCCCAAATAGAGAGGGAAAAGACAAACCAAAGACACACTCCATGAAGTCAAGATTGATGAGTTAGTGAGTTTATTCAGATTTCTTATAGATACAAGAGTGACTCCAAAGAAGCTATACCATTGGAAAATCCCATCCCCAGTCATTTTTTAAAATTACCTTTTAGATAGTATTTCTTTTATTAAATATATTTGATTTATTTATTTATTTGAGATAAAGAAGAGCAGAGAGAAAAGATGTGCCAGGGACTCCAGCCACTGCAAACGAACTCCAGATGCATGTGCCCCCTTGTGCATCTGGCTTTTCTGGGTCCTGGAGAGTTGAACTGAGATTCTTTGGCTTTGCAGGCAAATGTCTTAACCAATAAGCAATCCCTCCAGCCCTTTATATACCATTTCTAAGACTACATACAGTGGAAGGAAGGAGTGTTTTTGTAATCTTAGGGAAGGATCTTGTGAAAAGCTAGTGATTCTCTCTTCTCTCTTGGAAAAGGTATGCTTACAGCCCCATTATCATAAAGCCAGGTATATTGTGTATAGTTCTGTATATTTCCTTTCCATGACTGTTGGCCACAATCTACTGTTGGTCACCACAGCACACTTTCTGCATGATAAAGACAGGTATTGAGTTCAGGGAAAACAGCTGCATTGTAGATGCCCAGTACCATGAAAAAGGAAAAGGAGAGATTTAATAAATGATATGTATTTCATCTTTAGAATATGTTAGGACCAGGCTGGAGAGATGGCTTATCAGTTAAGCACTTCCCTATGAAGCCTAAGGGCCCCGGTTTGAGGCTTGATTCCCCAGGACCCAAATAAGCCATATGCACAAAGTGGTGCATGCATCTAGAGTTTGTTTGCAGTGGCTGGATGTCATGGCATGCCTATTCTCTCTCTATCTGTCTGCCTCTTACTCTATATGTCTGTCACTCTCAAATAAGTAAATAAACAAACAAAATAATTTTAAAAAAGAATATACAAGGTCACTGCTAAAGCTGATGATTTTCAGGTAATTATATAGATATTCAGAATCTCTGTGGATAAGGCCCAGAAATATACAGTGTGATTCTTAATTATACTGATATAAGATGACAAGGAAAAAAAAAAACACCATAACAGAGTCCTAAAACATTTAACATTAGAAGAATATCACAATTGCCTTTCCTGAAAAAACATTAGCCCATGCCATTTTTGGAAAAATCAATAAATAGTCCAGACTGGTATGCCAGATGGTTACAACTGGGAGGGTATTTATTTCTGGCTAAGGAACTTAAACATTTTATGTAACTGAGAATAATTGAGTGTCAGTGATTAGGTGATTAAATTTAAAAAGTAATATTTGGGGACTAATAGTAATATATTACCAGTATATAGGATACAGAGCATAGTGGTATAATATAATATATGTAATTATATATAATATTAGATAATGTAGTGGTTTGAATGTAAAATGTCTCCTATAGCCTCAGGTGTTTGTGATTAAGTTTACTACATAGTCCTTAGAGCATTTGGGAGGTGGAGCCCTGCTTTAAGGAAGTATTTCACCAGGGAAAGAACTTGAGGTAGAGTCCAACCCTAAGGTGTGTTCTGAGCCAACATGAACTCTGGATATTCTTTCTCTGCTGTGGATTTATCATGAAGTGAGCCAACTCCCTCCACCATGATAGCTCTTCCCCTGGAATCTGTAAGTGTACAATAAATTATTTCCTCCCATAAACTGCTTCTGGTTGGGTGTTTATCTCAGCAATAAGAAGGTAACTGTGAAACATATAAATGACAGTAGGACACACGTGATGCTTTAAGCATCAAGTCTAGGTCACATTCCATAACAACTAAAATGGAAGAAGATATATGAATGACAGTATGAAGTAAAGAAAAATGAAACTCTACCTTTATTAGAAAAATAGGGGAAAACTGGAAAGAACTTCGTTTTGATCCTGAATAACTGACAGCACGACTTTGCTGATTATCACTGAAAATCATTACCTAGTTCCACCAGCCAATACTCATAAATAATTATGTAACAAGAAAGAGTGATGGGACTGGGTGTGGTGGTGCACGCCTTTAATCCCAGCACTCAGGAGGCAGAGGTAGGAGTATCACCATGAGTTCAAAGCCACACTAAGACTACATAGTGAGTTCCAGGTCATCCCTACCTCAAAAAAACATATATATATATATATATATATATATATATATATATATATATAGAGAGAGAGAGAGAGAGAGAGAGAGAGAGAGAGAGAGAGAGAGAGAGAGAGAGAGATGGCTGCAGAGATGCCCTCACTGTTAAGGCACTTGCCTGTGAAACCTAAGGAGCCAGGTTCAATTCCCCAGTACCCACGCAAGCCAGATGCATAAGGTGGCACATTGGTGTGGAGATAGTTTATAGTGGCTAGAGGACCTGGCATGTCCTTTCTGTCTGTTTCCCTCTCTCTCTCTCTTTCTCTCTGTCTCTCTAACAGCCTTTTCCTCTCTCTCTCTCTCTCTCTCTCTCTCTCTCAAATAAATAAGTAAATGAAATATTTTTTTTTAAAGAAAGAATGATGAGAGTCAAGTATGAACAAAATATAATGATACACAAGCAAGGCAATGTCATAAAGCAAAGAATGCTTACTAAATAATTTTCAAAAAGGAAAATAAATGACTCTATAGAAGTTTAGGTTCTTAACTTGTTCCTATAATTTTTCTACATTTGTCAGCAATTCAAGCATTATTATTATAGCCTACTTTTGTACATCTACTCATGTTAACAATGTGAAATGAATCCTAGCGTTTTTGAGTCAATGGGTAAGCAAAAACCTATACAAATTCTGGGAAACCAAAGTAATCCATTATAACAACTTTTAATAATTTATTGTCTGAGGATGTATTAGATGCTAAATATATCATTTTCATTGTTAATGTCACCAATATATTGAGAAAATCTATAGATCATGTAGCTCATAGTTTTTTCATGTATAAGACATATATGTAAACATAATCATGTACTAGCTAATAATTGCCATCATTTAGTGTATTATGTTATTCACTTGCTGATCTATGTAGAGCAAACCTCATTTTAAACCCTTATGTTTTAAAGGCTGAAGTATCCATTTTTAAACCAAAATGTGGTAGGATATGATGAAAGATAAGGGACAAATTACATGTGATTTAGTCTTGTATGATTATAAGTTAATTCAATTTATACTGTGAATAATTTGTACTTCAACAATCTCTCTCTGTACACACAGCAATGCACATACATGTGTGTGTATTTTTTCATTAATTTTTTCTACAGTGCTTTAGCATATCTGCAATGTTCTATGCCTGTTAAAAAATATTTGGTAATATTTCATTAGTACTCTAGAAAACTGCCATATGTATTTTCACATGAATTTTCTACAAACATAGTCCACTTTCATTTCTTTTCTTGAGGACAAATCATATAATTGCTATTCCAGTAATTTTTAACTTGGTGCGAAATTTCTCAACCAGAAGAATTCAAGTATTTTCTCTATTTTCTTCTCAAATAGAGAAAGCCAAGCCCAAAGAACAACTGAACTTGGTTTGCTTAGGTACTCATGGGGCTACTTTGACTGTGCATGTGAGACATATGTATACTTACAAAGGAGAATGGGTTCAGCTTGCAATAACATTAAATATGTCCCATCAGAACAATACTTGCAAATATAACACTATAAATTCTGAACCATATATATGGTATATTAAGTTAAGACATTAAAGTGTGGCCAAAAGCAAGCAAGAAATGGAGTAGATCTGACAGCTGCAAGAAAGTTAAAATACTAGGTACAATCTCTGTTTCTTTTACTACAGCCTTAGGGCTGACTCCAGTCTATGTCAGTGTTGTGGATAATATCTTTGCATAAATTTGTACTCTAAGTTGTTTAAAAACTAGAGAAATGAGTTCTGCTAAATCAGCACCACTAATGAGTGAGAAGAAAAGTCCAGAACGCAGAAAAGAGAGAGACATGGATAGAGATGCTCAAACGTATGGATGGTCTCTACCCAAATAAGTGACTGTTACCTGAAAATGCACATAGCTAAAGGTGACCACAAACAGCCAAACTAAGATAAAATAATTAAATTGGCATTTGAACCGACAAACCTAAGGACTCATTATTTACTTTGTTGAGTTCAGTCAAGATAAATTCTTGTTTAAAAAAGAATACTAAATACAAATATCACATTTATACCATATCATATGTGAAACCTACACACACACACACACACACACACACACACACACACACACATCAAAGTAGAGACTAGCAAGACGGGAAGGAAAAGAATAGTGTAATATGTGAATATCTTCAAGGTAGCTTCTGAATGAAAATTTCATTATGAAACACACTAATTTATACCAAGGACATACAATAGTAAAAAATTGTAGTGAATAAACGTTTTTGCTTTGATGCTTCTTTTTTGTTATGTAGATATTATGTATATAGTCATGTTGGGAGAAGGAGGAAAAGAAAAAGATAGGTAATATAAAAAAGAAAGAGAGAAGAGGGATAGAGAGAGAGAAACAGGAGAAGATTTAGGTTAGTCTTCATCATACCCTCTCCAGGGCCCTGTGAATCCGGTGTTCCCTCTAAGGACCTGATGAAGGTTCAACCTTTTAGTCTGCCTTTCAGGATATAGGATTTTATGGTACCATTTCCCTTTGTGTCCAGTTTTGTGTGTCCCCCCCCCACCATTCCCTTCCCCTCCTGCCCCACCCTCCCTGTTGTCTGGTCCTTGAGATGATATTAGCTATGTGAGCATCTCAGGCAGATTCAGGTTAGGAGCCACAAATGAGTGAGACCATCCGACAATTATCTTTCTGTGATTGGGTGAGTTCAATGAGAATTATCTGTTACAACTTTGACCATTTTTCTTCAAATTTCATTGTGTCATTTTTCCTTACTACTATGTAGAATTCCATCTTGTAGATATATTGCATCTTCATTATCTATTCATCTAATGGACATCTAGGTTGATTCCAGTTCTTAGCTATTATGAATTGAGCAGCTATAAACATGGTTGAACAAATATCTATGGCCTGAGACATGGAGCTTTTAGTGATTAGGGATTTGGAACATTTTCCTTTTTTATTAGTTATGTAGATACTGTGTATACAGTCATGCTGGTACCATCATTAGACTCACCCCTGTCCTCCCCCCTCCAAAGGGACCCTCCTCATTGGGGAATGTGGGTTGTGCATTGTGGGGGAAGCCATCAGTCTTAAGTGTGTGTTTGTCATTTCTATTTCTTCCTCTAAGAACCCTCTATATAGTTCTCTGCCCCATTTTGTGAGTGTTTTCTTGGATTTTGTAGTTTTTGTGACTTCTTTGAGTTTGGTTATTGTGATCTGTTTCTTGTAGGCACTTGAGGTTGGTTATTTGATTCTTCTGTGTGAAGAATTCTCTGATGCACTTTCTGTAGGGTTGGCTTTGCGTTCATATAGTTGTAGAGCTGAGTTTTATTGTGGAAAGTTTTTCTTTCACCATCTATTATGAGGGATAATTTTGCTGGGTAGAGTAGTTTGGGTTGGAAGCCCTAAGTTCTTAGACTTTGCAGTGTTCCATTCCAGGCCCTTCTGGGTTTAAGGGTTTCCATTGGGAAGTCTGAAGTAATTCTGGTGGGGTTACCATTATATGTAATGTGTTGTTTTTCCCTAACTGCTTTTAGGACTTTCTCTTTGTTATCAATGTTTAGAGTCGTAAGGATAATATGTCTTGGAGAATTTCTCTTTTTGTCCAGTCTGTTTGGAATTCTGTTCACTTCTTATAACTTGATGGGACTTTCTTTTGAGAGAGAGGGGAATTTTTCCTTGATAATTTTGTTGAATAAGTTCTCCATGCCTTTGGTCTGAATTTCTTCCCCTTCTTGTATTCCCATGATCCAAAAGTTGGGACATTTAAGGGTATCACACCATTCCCTAATGTTCTGTTCACAAAAAGTTTTCAACTTATTGAAACTTTTGGACTCATGAATAGTTTCTTCTGTTTTGTCTTCCAGTTCTGAGTTTCTATCCTCCACATGGCTGACTCAATTCTTGAGAGCTTCTATAGAGTTTTGGGCTTGCTCAATTTGGTTAGTATTTTCTACTGCTTTTTTATGTATAACTTCCATGCCTCTGTTGAGTTCCCTTTTCATGTCATTTTCTGACTTTCTTAATGCTTCTTGGAATTCATCCTTGCATTATGTCTTCATTGAGCGTAGCCAGCTGATTTTTTTTTTTTTTTTGCTCTCCTTCAGACCATTTAACTGTCTTTGGAACCCTTCCTGGTTCTTTTCTATTAGGTCTTATCTAATGAGCACAGCATTCATACAATTACTGGCCCTTTGTTAATTTTCTTAAAGGTCTTCTATTTGCTTGGCCAGGGTTACATAGTTTGTATCTTCATTTTGGGGTTCTGATCCTATTTTCTCTTCTATGTTTTGATTAGAGACATCCATTGCGGGACTAGATGACCTTGTTGGATTTACGTGCATTTGATTTTTCATGTTATTACTTTTGCACTGTGGTCTGCCCATCACAGTGTAGGAATTTTATTCAATTTAGGAGGAAGCTGTAGTTTACCCTTGAAGTGTCCTCAGTGATTATTCCCTTTTATGTTTGCTTCACTTAGGATTCTGATGGTAATGGTGCCTGCCTGCTCAAAGGGAGGAGCCCATGAGACTCTGGTGAGGACCTGAGGACCTGATGAAGGGGCTTGGTATTCAGTAGTTTGGGTTTTGGGACTGCATGGTCATGTGGCCTGTGGGGATAGGGGGAAGAGGGGAATGGGACAAATCAGACTGGTGTTGGAGTTGGGCTGCAGAGGGGGAGGATAGGAATGTGTGGTGGTTCCATGATTCTGAGGCATGAGGGGATGGGACAGTGGATCCATTGGAACCAGGTAGCAGGGAGTGGATGGGATTGCCAGGTCCAGTGATATAGCAGGGTGGGGATTTAGGACTTATGTGGGTCAGGTGATATGCAGGAAGGGTTGAATAGGCTGCAGACCTGGTGGGGTGGTGGGAAAGGGGAGGGAGGGGTTAAAAATAGCCTGCTGGCCTGGGTCTGAGTAGCCTACAAGAAGTGCAGTAGTACCTGGTCCGTGACTCGAGAAACTCCATCTAAAAACTCTTAAAGGTGGGCTCCTTGGCTTAGCTGGTTAAAGCACCTGTCTAGTAAAATCTCTTAAAGGTGATTAACTCCTTCAGCAAAGTAGCAGGATACAAAAATAATGCACAAAAATCAGTAGACTTTCTATATGCAAAATGCAAAGATACAGAGAAAGAAATAAGCATCATTGTCCCATTTTCAATAGCAACAAAAAATACATTGGAATAACATTAACCAAGGATGTGAAAGACATATGCAATGCAAACATAAAAGTACTCAAGAAAGAAATAGAGGAGGCCTGGAGAAAATGGAAAGACCAACCATGCTCCTGGACAGGCAGAATTAACATTGTGAAAATGGCAATCTTACCAAAGGCAATATATAGATTTAATGCAAAACCAATCAAAATCCCAACATTTTTTTTTCACAGAGATAGAAAAAAAATGATCTCAAAATTCCTATGGAATGGTAGAATGCCTTGGATATCCAAGTATATCCTCATGAAAAGAAACACCTCTGGAGGCATTAGCATAACTGATATAAAGCTATATTACAAAGTCATAGTCATAAAAACAACTTGGTACCCCTCTAAGGATAGCAAACATTTAAAACTCTAATGAAAACAAATGCTGGTGAGGTTGTGGAGAAATAGGAAACCTCACTCACTGTTGGTGGGAATGTAAGTGGTACAACCACTATGGAAAGCAATATGGAAACTCCTAAAAAGAGTGACTATAGAGTTACCAATAGACTCACTGAAATATTTCTATACTACATAGTATAGACTCATCATTGATTTTATAGCAATTTAAAATGTCATCTTATAAGAAAACAATACATGCATTATAATGCATAGAGAAGGAATTTTGAAATATTTCCAGTTAAGTCACTCTATTATGCTCCATAATTTATATCTTATGTCATTGTGGCCTTGGGAAGAATGTCAGACTTCAAGATTATTTTCATTAAAATATCCTATAACTTACAGAAAAGATCTGTTAGCTGGTTGTGGTGGCACATACTGGTAGGAAATTGCTGAAGAGGCAGAGGCAGGAGGATCAGGGGTTCGAGGCCAGCCTGGGCTACACACTAGCCGGGAGTGGTGGTGCATGCCTTTAATCCCCTGCACTTGGGAGGCAGAGGTAGGAGGATCACCATGAGTTTAAGGTCACCCTGAGACTAACTACATAGTGAATTCCAAGTCAGCCTGGACTAGAGTGAAACTCTACCACAAAACAAAGCAAAGCAAAGCAAAACAAAACAAAAAAAACAAAACAAAACAAAACAAAACAAAACAAAACAAAACAAAACAAAACAAAAGATCTGTTACCACACTACCAGTTAACTGATTTGTGAGTTTAATAAATGCCTCTAGTTTTCATATATGATATTCTAACTGATGTTCAGGACAGGCCAAATACTCACTGCTAGTTGGCTATACTCTTAGTAAGTACATGATTCCCCTTCCAGTATTCAAATGAAATGCCTACCCAGAATCTGCTTACCTTGATCCAAAGTATACTTGTGCCAGTTGTACATACTGTTATAATTAATCTAAGGACATATTATATAAAGTGATAAAAATAGGAATGTGAAAAGAGAGATATTATTTCTATGAAAACAACCACAAATGGTTTGAAAACATTATTAAAGGTGCATCATTAACATTATTTAATGTGGTTATTTCAATGTAAATGTTCCCAAAGCCTTAGGTATTTTTGATTAAGCTTCCTAATTAGTCCCCAGCTGGTGGAGTTTTTGAGAGGTGGAGCATTGCTGTAGGAGGTGTATTGCTAGGGATGGACTTTAGGGTTGAGGAGTCAAGACCTACTGTGTGCTGATAGCTTGCTGTTCTCTCTGCTGTGGATATATGATGGAGTGAGCACCTTCCGCCACCACAATGAAGCTTCCCTCAAAATTGTAAGCCTAATACTGTTTTCTCCCCTAAGCTGCTTCTTGTTGGGAGTTTTGCTCCATTAATGAGAAGTTTACTTAATTTACTTATTTGTGGATGAATACTGCAAATACATGGGGAAATTCCATTTACATTTATGTTTAGATTTCTAACATAGATTGCTTGCAAATTGTCTTTAAATCCCATATCTGCTTTAAAAAAATCTCAAAAGAATTTTAAAAAGTAAATTTTTAGGTATAGTTCATGTAAGCAATATTATATTGAAAATCAAAATATTGATGCTTCATATAAAAATAGACAAATACACAATTGATGTTTGAAATTTTCATGGACTACTTCAGCTTTTCCTTTCCTTCCTGCCTGCCTGCCTTCCCTCCTTCCTTCTTTCCTTATTTCCTTCTTTCCTTTCTTCCTTCCTTCCTTTTGCTTTTTTTCCTCTCTCTTTTCTTTATTTCTTTCCTTCTTTCTTCCTTGAGCCAAGCAGAGAAAAGTTTATTTGAAGTGAAAGTAAAAAGGTACAGAGGAACAGACTCCTCATTTGAGAAGATTCCAGAGCTGGAGATGGAGATACCCAGACATTCTTGTTTCTTTACTTTTGCTAATAAAATGAAAAGAATGTAATACCTTGTCAGAGAAATAATAAAGGTTTATCAGTGTTCTTTGATACATGATTAGCCATGAAACTTTTGTAACCAGACAGCCTTCTGGAGAATACCATTATTTAAATAAAACAAGATATGTGCTTTTCAAAAGGAAGTTATGTGAGCATAGCTTTCAGATATCAATGGCCACCTGTACTTTTCTCTTACTAGAATTTTTATTGTAATTTAATTTGTCCTTATAACTATAAAAGCCTATGTGAGAAACTTTATCATCATAGTAATAGTATTTACATTGTCTTCATTTTATGCTAGTTCTTAACACACAGTACACTGAATGAATCAAACTCAACATTTTCCCCTAGCAACAAACCTTCTCTAGCAAGGCTCCATCTTCCAAAGGCTCCACCAGCTAGGAGCTAAATAGAAGCTTAATCATAAGCACTTGACGTTGTGGAGCACATTTTACATTCAATTCACCACACTCATCAAGTATTAACACAGTTATCAGGTCAACGTTATCATGATTTCATTATCTCTGGGAACACCCTCATAGACATCCCCAGAGGTGTGCTTTACCAGTTTCCTAAGCATCTCTCAACTAGTCAGGTTGATAATGAAAATTATGTATCAAAGAGAACATGAAGGTAATTTCTCTTTCATAGTGGTTGTGGGGAAGGAGTACTTATTTTTCATGACAAATCATGTGGGTTTTCAAAATATGTTTCATAAAATTCAGAGCAAATGTAAGATATGTAGTAAATATTTTGATTCCTGGGTGGATACTTGCTTAAGCAACAGATTGTCATGCCTACATGCCCATTTGATCAGGAAAACAAAAAAAATTAAGGAAAGAAATATGTAATGAAATTTAAGTAGAACAACATATACTTCAATGGCCCATCAAAAGAACAACACATGGGTATCTATAGTTTCAGTAGTCATCAAAGAAAGACACTTGTGTGTGTGTGTGTGTGTTTTTAAGTGGGCTGCCAGAAGACAAATATGATGGAGGGGGAAAGTGCAGGGAAATGTGAAGTGGGGAAGTATTAAGTGTTCTCATAAATATGTAGAGACATATCATGAAAGACTCAGTGTTTGGTTGCAATTCCATAGAGAATATAAGCAAATGTTTGATAATCATAAAATTGCCAATGACTGTTATTAACTAAATATTTGTTCTCCCCCAAATTCGTACTTAAAATCCTAACTCCTGAGGAGATGGTATTAGAAAGTTGATATTTTAGAAGGTCATAAGGTCATGAGGGTGGAGTCTTCAATAATCAGATTAGTGACCTTATAAAAAAGGAGTCCTAGATAACACTCTTGCCCTCTTTCTGACATTTGATGTACTGGAAGAGGACCCTCACCAGAACCAAGCATGGAGTAGTCTGATCTCCAATTTATAGCTTCAGAGCTGTAAGAAATGAATTTCCATTGTTTAAAAATACAGCATGTTTTGCTCTTTTATAGCATCCCAGGTGGACTAACAACACCAAGAATTCTTCAGAATGCTGCCAGCTAATTAATGAGAGATTTTCTCCATCCCTTATAATTGATAACACAGAAGCAAGAACAGAAAAGTGAAGGTAAGCAATTAGCAGAGTATGCCTTCATCTGTATAGATTCTGGTCTTAGCGATGTCTGAATAGCACACACTACTGGGGGAGGAGAAGAGCTCCTAAATAGACAACAGACTCAAGTTTTCAATAAGACTAGACTTTATAACTTGAAAATTGTACCACACATAAACAGTTTTATAAAATTCATGCCAGGAATTTCAACACTAGAAGAACAGGTGTACATCATCCAAAATAAGATGATTCGACAGCAGTGTTTAAAAGTCCCCTGTGTGTTCTTGCTCAACCTTCAACCACTGTGTTAATTATTTATTTGCATTCTTTAAAGATTTGACACCTATGCTTATTTCTCTAAATATAGACACACTGTTTAATTTAACCTATTTGTTGACCTTATATAAAAATTTTAGCCATTTGTAGCTCTATGTTTATATACAAATTTGTGTCTTCAGGTCTATTTTCTTTAAACAAGAACGGGAATATCTTTAATGTGAAAAATAAATCCATCTGACAAGACACATTCACTGGCTGATAAATTATGGATGATTCTGTTCCCTTTGTATTCTCATGGATGACTAATACATTGTGCATTAAGCCCTTAGAAAAGTCCTAAATCCCAGGACTCTAGTATTAAGGTTTATTTTAACTACTTCAAGCATGTGATCAAGTTTAGCTTTCTAGCAACTTGTGAAGAATATTTAACTTAGAATTTGTTATACATTATCACTCTTCTAAAACTTTATGACAGACATATATATGCATCTATGTAATATAGGTTCCAGTGTGACATTTCAATAATAAAGCACCCTGTCAGTGACTCAGATTTTGTATCTACATGTTAACTTAAATATATTCACAAATTAATTTAATTATAATATGAACTGTATCAATTAAATACTACCATTCTTTTTTTTTTCACCTCTGAGTAATTTGGTTTGCTGAATTGTTTTAAGGTCAGGATGTGGCTATGATGGAGAATAGTTGAGCTATTGCTTAGAATTCAAGAAGCCATGCATTGCATCCCCAGGGAAAGAATAGAAAGAATAAGTGTAAAGAAGGAGGAAGGAAAGGAGTTATTTCAATCTTTCACTGCTACAGGTAAAGTTGAAATATACACAGTCTGGATAGTCTGTTGTTACCACTCTGGTAATAAGTTCATTTTTTAATGAAAAAAACCTATCTCCTGTTAAGGCCATTTTGATGGTTTCTAGGTTTTATAAACTATAACCACTACTTTAAGAAGACTCTTGAGGGCTGGAGAGATGGCTCACCCATTAAAGCCACTTTCCTGCAAAGCCTAAGGACTTGAGTTGAACTCCTCAGTACACAAGTAAAAGCGAGATGCAGAAGTTGGCACATGTGTCTGGAGTTCGTTTGCAGTGACTAGAGGCCCTGGCGTTCCCATTCTCTCTCTCTCTCTCTCTCTCTCTCTCTCACTCACTCATTCTTTCTCTCTCCCTCTCTTGAACAAACAAATAGATAGATAGACAAATAAATAAAAAAATATGTAAAAAGGAAGACTCTTGGGGCTGGAGATGTGCCTCAGTGGTTAAAGGAATTTTCTTGAAAAGCCTGACAGCCAATGTTTGATTCCCCAGTAACCATGTAAAGCTACATGCACAAAGAGGTACATGCACATGGTATTTGTTTGAAGGCAGGAGGCCCTGGCATGCCTATACTCTCTCTCCCTTTCTGTCTCTCAAATAAATAAATAAATAAATAAATAAATAAATAACCTTTTCAAAACAAAGTTCTTGGCCTGGAGTGAAAGTGGGTGGTAGAGCTTAGCATGCATAAGGTACTAAGGCTCAATACCAGCACCACAGAAAAAGAAAAAAAGAGTTTTCAGCATGTTTCATGGTGCACATGGTCAAGAACTTCTTGAGTCTATACTTAGCAAACTGGATTTTAGTTTAAGCATATGTTAAAGTTTACTAATTAATACAATGTGATATATTACATCAATTTTACTCCAAGTAACAGTGGATGACAATTCATTTGTGTCAGAAACTTTGCAACACTTGTGTTTTACTGACTTTTAACACTTGCTAATCAACTGGAATAAAATGCCATCACATTTTTTTTTTAGTTTTTTTTTTTTTTTTTTTTTTTTTTTTAAGCAATTAACAGTGAGCCTGACCATGTTCTAAAATATTTATGACTCTCTGGCATTTCCTTGCTTAGGAATATAAGTTAATTTCAAATCATTTATTTTTCTATTAATCATACTTTTAGATATTAGACCTGTATTATTTTATATACATTTTCAAGTATGGTTTCACCATCTTTATATTCTTTCATATTTATTTCAATATGCTTTTCTTTTTTGGTTTTGCAAGGTAGGGTCTCACTCTAGCTCAGACTGACCTAGAATTCACTATGTCCTCTCAGAGTGGCCTTGAACTCATGGCAATCCTCCTACCTCTGTCTCCCAAGTGCTGGGATTAAAGGCATGTACCACCACACCCAGTTTATTTCAATAATTTTAATGTTGCAAAGAAGATGCCATGATTTTGTTTTCTGTAATGATCATGTCGAAATGGAAAATTATTGGATCCCATTAACACATTTCTTCACTGAATTTTTGAGGCATAATTTACATAAAAGAAAATGCATGTAATGAATTTCTATAGTCTGTTGAATTATGACAAATGTATGCACTCATGAAACTATTATAAATTCCTTCACGTAAAAATAGTCCCTCATAGATGCAACCAAGTCAAACATTTTCAGAGCTAACCATTCTTCTAATTTCTATCACTTATGATCAGTTTTGATTTTTCTCAAGTTTTACCTAAATGGAATCTTTCAGTACATAATCTTGTGTGTTTCACTTCATATGATAGCTGTGATGTTTGTTGTTCTCTCCAATACTTACATGTATTAAGTTTGTTCCTTTTCTTACTAGTCTTGCTACATAAAGATATGCTGGCTTGTTTTTTTAAATGTTTATGTACAGATGGGAACTTGGGTCCTTCCAAGGTTGAGGATATTTTTATAAATCTTCTGTGTATATGTTTTTATTTCTTACTTTAGATATAGATTTTATTTCTTTTTAGTAAACAATTATGATTCCTGCATCATATGGAAGTTATATATTTAATGTACAGAAAATTGTGAAATTGCTTTTTTTTTTTGAGGTAGGGTTTCACTCTAGTCCAGGCTGACCTAGAATTCACTATGTAGTCTCAGGCTGGCCTTGAGCTCTCGGTAATCCTCCCACCTCTGCCTCCCAAGTGCTGGGATTAAAGGCAAGCGCCACCACACCCAGCCTGTGAAATTGTTTTTAAAGTGATGACACACTTATAAATTCCCATAAAAACTTTGGGAATGTTTCACTTACTCCACCTCCTTTCCAACATTGAATACTGTAGTATTTTCAGATTTCCCTCTACATGTCTTTTTGATTAATGAGTTATTTTAAAAGTGTATTATTTACATTGGGGAATTAAAAAATATATTAGTAGTAGTAATTTCTAATTAAAGGGCATTATCTTTTGTGAATTTAACTTCAAAATTTATTATATATTCTTTTTATTTTTCAATTTTACAAACCATAATTATATACACTTATAGGATACATATTTTTTAATTTTTTAAAAAAATTTTATTACAGAGAGAGAGATAATTGGTGCACCAGGGCCTCAGCCACTGTAATAGAACTCCAGATGCCTGTGCCACCTAGTGGGCATGTGCAACCTTGCACTTGCCTCACCTTTGTGCGTCTGGCTAACATTGGATCTGAAGAGTCGAACATGGGTCTGTAGGCTTCACAGGCAAGCCATATCTCCAGCCCTAGTATATATAAGTTTTGGACTATGTGTTCAATATAGGATATGATTTATCATTTTGTTTACCATTTCTGTGGTCAGACATTTAACTTTTACTCTACTATTTAAAAAAATCCATTATTATGGATTCACTTCATCCTGCTGTATAATAAATGCTAAGGTTTAGCACTCGAGGCAGAGGTAGGAGGATCACCATGAGTTCGAGGCCACCCTGAGACTACATAGTGAATTTCAGGTCAGCCTGAGCTGGAGTGAGGCCCTACCTTGAAAAACCAAAAAACTAACTAACTAACTGACTAACTAACTAACTAACTAACTAAATAAATAAATAAATGCTAAGGTCTATCTGAAACTTAATACCCTTTTTGGTAGTCAGCTTCATGTTGCTGGGATGAACTTCCAAACCAGACACAGTTTATCGGTGGAAGGGGTTTATTTCAGGCTCATAGATCCAGGGGAAGTTCCATCAAATGGCAGAAGAAGCTTGTCCCCTTTCACAGATTCAAGCAGAGAGACACAACTAAACAGCTAGTACCACTATCAAGCAAGCAAGAATGGGCAGCAATGGCAGGGACCCAGGCATAACTCAAACTTCTTTGCATACCTTAAGGCTAGAAAACAGATCCACTCCCAGTGACACCTCTTTCAGCCAGAGAGCTTGGAATCCAAACAAAACACCTGAGTCTTTGGGGGGCATGCATTTAAACTACCACACCCTTTGACTAATAACTCTTTATCCCTTTTCCTTTCCTCTCCTCTAGACACTATAAACCACCATTCTCCTCTCTGCTTCCCTGAATTAAATTTTTAAAGTGTGTGTGTGTGTGTGTGTGTGTGTGTGTGTGTGTGTGTGTGTAAGGGAGAGAAAGAGAGAGAGGGAGACAGGGAGATCATATGGCATTTGTATTCTTGTACATGTTTTTCTTTACTTAGAACGTCTTGTGCTATAGTTTGGGTCTGGACATAGCACTGGATTGGAACAGCTGAGGTAGCCAGCTTTATGGACTGAGAAGGTATGGGGTTCTCAGATTTTCCAGTGTGTAAACTGCCATTGTATACCGAGTGTGTGTCATATAAGGCTATCTAGTAAATCCCCTTTGTACTATACACATTCTATTGGTTCTGTTGCATTTAGTTTCTTTCTCTCACTTAATTGCTCCGGTGAGGACTTACCCTATATGTTTGAAAGAAGCAATGAAATGAAATTAAATAGAAAGGTTACTATATGACATTTAGTGAAGTTGTTTGGGACTTACACATTTGCATGATAAACAATTTGTATACATTTGAAAATGTGCTTCTTGAGTAATGGTTATTTATTGTAGTTCATGGAAATTCATCAAATCAAGCTCATTTTAAGCATTGTATACATCTTTTATCACTACTGAAACTTATTTCTATTGTATGTTTATATAATAAGAGATGTGATCAAATTTCAAGTTATGTATTTCATATTTCTTCTTTTCTCATTTTATTTTAGTTTTCTTTTGAGAATTTTAAGGCTATGTTATTCAGGGGCACACATATTTATAATGATCTCTTCTTGAATAATTGATCATTAGTCACTATGATAGCCATTATTTATCCTTAATGAGAGGCTAATATAGGTTAAGTGTTCTGCTATGCAATTTTTATGTATAGCTTATTAATATTGTGGCAAAATAAGCTAGGATGATTTGGTAAAATAGTGCTGCTCCAAGCAAAGTAAAAGGCAAATTGAAAGATGAGGCCTGAATGATATTGATTTTCCTTGATTAAAGTAATTTTAGGAGGGACAATTAAGCTATTGTTATCATTTTTGAAATTTATTTATTTGCAAGCAGAGAGAGAGAGATAGACCGGGGAGAGAATGGGCATGCCAAGGCCTCTAACTCTGCAGACAAATTCCAGATGCACATGCACCTCTGTGCATCTGGATTAATGTGGGTACTGGGGAATTCAACCCAGGCAGAGAAGCTTTACAAGAACATACCTTTAATCATGGAGTCATCTCTCCAGCCCTGTTACACTTTTATCTGTACCATTTTTTCTCACTCTTCTGCATTAAACATGTAATTTTAGGTACTACATCTTTTGTCTTTGTGTGGACAATTAAGCTATTGTTATCATTTTTGAAATTTATTTATTTGCAAGCAGAAACATTTACCTTCCTGGGGAGTGGGCATGCCAAGGCCTCTAACTCTGCAGACAAATTCCAGATGCACATGCACCTCTGTGCTTCATAGTAAAGGATCCATTGTCCTCCTCCCTGTCCTCCCTCTTTCAAAGGGACCCTTGTCAATGGGGAATGTGGGTCAAGCATTGTGAGGTTGGTTAAGAGTTCTGGGGGGTTGGCCCCAGTCTCTGTGCATAATGCCCCAACTATGGCTCTAACAATCTTTCCGCCCCTCTTCTGCAAGTTTCCCTGAGCCACATTGGGGTCATTTTAGTTCTGCTTCAGTGATGCGGTTTCGGGAGCCTCTGTGTCTCTGGATCTCTGGCTTAGTTGGAGGTGGATGTTCTCTGTGTTTATCTCCTTCGGCCTTTTGCTGGTGTCATGATCGCCATGAATACTGAACTCTTGCCCTTCCCCTGGATGCGTTGTTCTATGGTTTCAGCTGGGGCCCTGGTGAGGTGTGGTTAGCTGATCCTCCCTTCAGGTTCGATGTCCACCTGAAAAAAGATAAGCAAATTCTCCATCGGAGAGAAAAGTTAGTACTAGGTAGAAGGGATGACCATCTATGTTTTGGAGGGAAATTTATATGCGTTGGCTCTCTTCTAGACCACATTTGGTGGTATCTTGATCTTGGAGACTGAGCTCATTTTTTGTACCTGGTTTTGACTTATTTCCCAGTTCCAGCAATGAGTTCCATACCACTGAGTGGATCTATTAGCCAAATCAAGAGCATTTGGTTACCCACCATGGCTGATTGCCACTACTGCACTTGTATGAGCATTACGTCAAGTTGTTTCCAGCTGGGTATCTTAGACTGCCAGTTGTTTGGACAGATGTCGGTCATTTTCCCCCAGTTGCTTGTATAGTGCCCTCTGGTACTAGACTAGCTAACTGTCTGGGGACTGACCCTCTTCCAGATTCTGAACATATCTCTTTGTGTTTGGTCTCGCACACGTAAGCTGTCTTCAACAGTAGGGTCTTTCCATTAACCTTTGGTGGGTCACCAAGAACTCTGACAGAAGTCTGTCTATTTTGGGAAACCTTGTAGGTTTTTCAGATCAACAGCTCATTGTGGAAGTTCACCCCATGCTGGCACTGGGAGTTATAAGTCTGCACCTAGGAAGATGAGGGAAGAAAAAGATAATATAGAGGAGAAAGTGAGTATAGAGAGGGGAGGGAGAGAGAACGAGAGAGAGAGAGAGAGAGAGAAGAGAGAGAGAAGCAGGACAAGATTAAGGTTGGCCTTCATGATGCTCTCTCCAGGTTCCTGTGGTTCGGGTGTTCCCTCTGCGGGCCTGTTGAAGGATCAATGTTTTAACCTGTTGTTCAGAATAAAGGGTTTTATAGTGTCTTTTCCTTTTGGGTCCCAATTTGTATCCCCCCCTTGTTCTCCCTCCCACCCTCTCGTTCCCTCCCACCCTTACCCTCCCTCCCTCCCACCCTCCCTTTTGTCTGGGCTTCAGAGTGTTTATTTGGTTTGGCCACCTGCCACATGGTTTCAGGTTAGGAGTGACAGATAAACGAGACCATGCGACGCTTATCTTTTTGTGCTTGGGTGAGCTCACTGAGGATGATCTGTTCCATGTTTGACCATTTTTTTTTCAAATTTCCTTATTTTATCTTTCCTTACTGCTACGTAGAATTCCATAGTATAGATATACCACATCTTTGTTATCCATTCATCTAGTGATGGACACCTGGGTTGATTCCAGCTCTTTGCTATTATGAATTGAGCAGCTATAAGCATGGTTGAGCAAATGTCTCTGATCTGAGGCTTGGGGCCTTTAGGGTATATGCCCAATAAGGGAATAACTGGGTCCATTGGTAGGTCTATGGTCATCCTTTTCAGGAGTCTCCATATAGCTTTCCATAGTGGTTGAACCATTTTACATTCCCACCAGCAGTGAAAGGTTGTTCCTATTTCTCCACATCCTCGCCAGCATTTATTTTCATTATTTTTTTTAATACTAGCCATCCTTACTGGGGTAAGGTGGAATCTCATAGTTGTTTTAATTTGCATTTCCCTGATGATTAGGGATGTTGAACATTTTCTTAAATGTGCATTTGCTATTTGTATTTCTTCCTCTGAGAACTCCCTGTGCAGTTCTCTGCCCCACTTTGTGAGTGGATTGTTTGATGATTTGTTTTTTAGGGTTTGGAGTTCTTTGTAGATTCTAGAAATCAGGCCTCTGTCAGTTGCATAGCTGGTGAAAATTTTCTCCCATTCTGTAGGTAATCTGCTGGCTTTGGTTATAGTATTTTTGTCAGTGAAAAAGCTTTTCAGCTTCATGTGATCCCAATGGTTGAGTGATTGTTTGATTTCCTGAGCTGTTGGGGTTTTGTTCAGGAAATCTTTTCCCACTCCTATATCGTGGAAGGTTCCTCCTATTTTTTCTTCCAGTAGCAGCATAGTTTCTGGTTTTATATTAAGGTCTTTGATCCATTTGGACTGAATTTTTGTGCATGGAGAGATGTGTGGGTCGAGTTTCATTTTCCTACATATGGATGTCCAGTTTGTCCAGCACCATTTGTTGAAGATGCTGTCCTTTTTCCATTCTACATTACTAGGGCCTTTGTCAAATATCAAGTAGCTGTAGTTTCTTGACCCAAAGTCTGGGTCTTCAATTCTGTTCCATTGGTCTATATTCCTGTTTTTGTGCCAGTACCAGATTGTTTTTATTACAATGGCTTTGTAGTATAACTTTAGATCAGGTATGGTGATGCCTCCAGAGGTGCTTCTTTTGCTGAGGATGAGCTTGGATATACGAGGCCTTCTGCCTTTCCATATGAATTTTGAGATAGTTTTTTCTATCTCATTGAAAAAGGAAGTTGGGATTTTTATTGGCATTGCATTGAATCTATAAAGTGCTTTTGGTAAAATTGCCATTTTCACAATGTTAATTCTACCAATCCAGGAACATGGGAGGTCTTTCCATTTTTGTAGGACTTCCTCAATTTCTTTTTTGAGAGTTTTTATGTTTTCATTGTATAGGTCTTTCACTTCCTTAGTTAATGTTATTCCAAGGTATTTTATTTTCTTTGTCGCAATTGAAAATGGGACGATGTTAGTTATTTCTTTTTCTGTCTCTTTGTCCTTTGCATACAGAAAGGCTACTGATTTCTGTGCATTGATTTTGTATCCTGCTACTTTGCTGAAGGCGCTAATCACCCCTGGCCAATTTGATTAAGCGAAAAAAAGAAACACTTCAAATCAACAAAATTAGAAATGAAAAAGGAGAGATCACAACAGACATGAGTGAAATAGGAAGAATTATTAGGACTTATTTCAAAAACCTCTACTCCATAAAACAGGAGAATATGGAGGAAATGGATGAATTCCTAGACACATACCACCTACCAAAGCTAAGCCCAGAGCAGATTAATTTCCTAAACAGACCCATCACACCCTTCGAGATTGAAGAAGTAATCAAACACCTCCCCAAAAAGAAGAGTCCAGGACCAGATGGATTCTCAGCGGAGTTCTACCAAACCTTCATGGAAGAACTGAAACCAATACTTCTCAAACTGTGCCACACAATAGGAGAACAGGGAGAGATCCCCAACTCCTTCTATGAAGCTAGTATCACCCTAATTCCAAAACCAGGCAGGGACGCCACAAGAAAAGAAAATTATAGGCCCATTTCTCTGATGAACATAGATGCAAAGATCCTGAACAAAATTCTTGCAAACCGAATTCAACAGTACATCAAAAGCATTATCCACCTCGATCAAGTAGGCTTCATCCCTGGAACACAGGGGTGGTTCAACATACGGAAATCGGTCAATGTAATACACCACATAAACAAGCTGAAACACAAAAACCACATGATCATTTCGATAGATGCAGAAAAGGCCTTTGACAAAATACAACATCACTTCATGATCAAAACATTGGAGAGAATAGGCATGGACGGCCTATATCTCAACATAATAAAGGCGATATATAAAGCACCTAAAGCCCAAGTAATTCTTAATGGGGAGAGACTGAAGGAATTCCCACTGAGGTCAGGAACAAGGCAGGGGTGTCCACTCTCACCTCTGCTCTTCAACATAGTGCTAGAAGTATTAGCTCAAGCAATAAGACAGGAGAAAGAAATCAAAGGGATACAAATTGGAAATGAAGAAGTTAAGTTAGCCCTATTTGCAGATGACATGATTCTATACATTAGTGACCTTCAGAGAACTTTCATAAACTTTTTTTTCTTGATAACGGATCAATGGTTCTTATAATACACTCATCTGTCTGACTCATGTTACAGAGCCTATTCTTTTCTATTACTCCAAAGGGTGTAGATTTACTTTGAGTGTTCAGTTGCTGTTTAATTATCAGGAATTTGGATAGGTTTAGTTTTACACTTTTTTAAAGTAAATTTTTGAACATCCAAAATATACTTACATCCTCACTAATATGGAAAAAAGAACTCAACTTACAAGTCTTTCTCACCAAGAATTTCTTAATGTTTTTGAAAAATTGTTCTTAATGTGGTTCTATTTTATTTATTATTCTATGACAGGGCTTCTTAAACTTTCCCTACTCATAACCTTTTTATGCCTAAGAATTTTTACATGACCCCATATATATGTAAGCAAATAAGTATACACATAAAATATGTATTAATAATAAATCAAAATCCTGGTTTTGTGACACACACTTTTAATACCAGCAATTGGAAGGCAGAGGTAGGAGGATTACTGTGAGTTTGAGGGCAGCCTGGAACTACAGAATGAGTTGAAGGGCAGCCTGGGCTAGAGTGAGACCCTACCTCAAAGCAAATAATAATAATTTTAGAAAAAAATGAAATAAATTGTTTTAGACTAATTCTTTGCTATGCTTATAATGTTGCCACTTATTAAAGATTAAAACATTTTCCAAACTCATTAAATTAATGCTGTGGTTTATTTTTACATAAAAAATTAAATCTTGGCTGAATATTTGATAATTAGGGATTAAAGCATCATCTCTATTTTTCATAGTTGATACATAATTTTGATTTTCTAATCATCACTGCTGATGCTGCCACTTTACCTATATACATAGTACAAAATTGCTTAGTGCCATTTTGGAAATTCTGTCCTAATCCCAAGCAAAAACTTATTTACAATTCTTTTTTTAACATGATAATGTGATTTTATAAACATATACATGATATTTTTTCAAGACAGCTAGACATTTCCTAAACAGGTGACCATTTCCTAAAAATAAATGTAATTTACCAAAACTAATTCATGATGAAAGAGAACATCCTGTCAGTCCTATAACAAGTGAAGAAAATGACTCGGCTAAAATCATTCTAATCAAAAAAAGAAGAAGTTCAGGTAGAAATTCAGGTAACTTCTAACAAACATTCAGAGGTGTTGTATTCTTATACAATCTTGTCAAGACATTAGAAAATGAGAAGTAAGTCCCAAACTATAAGAAGATAGGATAACCTTGATCCCAAACCCTAAAAGATAGTTCCAGAAAATAAAATAACAACTTCATCATGAATTTATACAGACAAAATAATAAATTTAGTAACTAAGTGAATTCACATAATGCTTAAAAAAGATAACTAATCTCGACCAAATTGGTTTTTATCAGAACTGAAAACTGGCTTAATATTAGAAATTCAATAATATAGCATGCCATGAACTGATTAAACAGAAATTTCATATATGCATCTCAATAAACAAGAAATTATTCTTTTTTTTAAGTTTTTAATTATTTTTATTTCCTTTTGGAGAGAGACACAGAGAGTGACAGACAGAGAGAGGGAGACAGGTAGAGATGGGTGCACCAGCAGTCTCTCAGCTGCTGTGAACGAAATCCAGATGCATGCGCCCCCTTGTGGTCAAGTGCGGCATTGCGCCCTTGCGTCACTTTGCACCTGGCTAAACGTGGGACCCGGAGATTGGAACGGCTGTAGATTGGAACCAGCGTTCTTAGGCTTAGGAGGCAGGCACCTTAACTGCTAAGCCATCTCTCCAGCCCAAGTAATTATTCTTGGTGAAGCACAAATCACCTACTTAAATACTAGTTTTTAATATAAAACATTCTAGTGCAATTCAATCCAAATACCTACTAATTTGATACATGATGATGAATGATGGTAGGAAAATATGAAAAGTCTTTGTTTTACATCACTAAACCATGTCTCCATAAGGGCAGAAACTTTTGCAACTACACTAAAAAGCTCTAATTCATAGCATACAATAGTCCAGAATCTGAGCCAAAATATTTAGATAGTATTCACTGGTTTTATACGGTATGATAGTTTGTGCATTACACAGTGCTCTTCTAAGTGTTCTTGGCTGCTCACAGTTCAGCCTCCAGTGGGGTTGTCTGATGCAACATGGGCAAATGCGGCCAGAAACACACTCAAATTTATTATGTATTTGATGTTTAATTATTTTTTATGGTTGCACATTCAGAATCCGTTTGCTGTTGTCAATTTTTAAAAGATATCTAAGATCAGTTACATATGGGATTGTGACCCACAGTTTAAGCAGCTAGACTCTAGGGCTTTTCTCTATACCACTGAGCTACAGTTTCTATATTTTTTTCTTTTTTTGACTCTAAGGAAGAAAGCAAAATACTTGGCCTTTTTTTCTATGCCACTGAGTTACAGTTTCTGTGTTTTTCTTTTTTAAAAATATTTATTTTTATTTATTTCACAGAAAGAGGTAGAGAGAGAGAGAAAAAGGATGCACCAGGGCCTCCAGACACTGCAAACAAATTCCAGATGCATGTGCTAACTTGTGATCTTGCTTATGTGGGTCCAAGAAAATTGAACCTGTGTCCTTTGGCTTTGCAAGCAAATGCCTTAACTGCTAAACCACCCCTCCAGCCCATAGTTTCTGTAGTCTAGTATCCTGGTTTTGACTCCCTAATACCTACATAAACCCAGATGCACGATGTGGTGCATGTGTATAGAGTTCCTTTGCACGAACTAGAAGTTAGGGAACCTCTAAAAGGTTAAGTGGATCTTTTAACTCTGGATAAGCAAAAACTCCAAAGTTCTCCAGCAAGGAAGGACCTCTAGTGTTATCCTACAGGAGCCATACCATAAGCCATAGTATTCAATTCAATAACTCCTTCTTGGAGGTCAGCAGTTAGCTCAGGAGGTCAACAAGCCTGGGAAAGCTTAAAATTAAAAGGTCACACAACCACTCCCCAAATTTATAGAAGCAGTAGACAACTGCTGAGTGGCAGCCTCTGACCAGTTGGATGTAGCAATTTTCTCTGAATTGAAGCATTCTCTCTTGGGCAGAGGAGAGGAGAGAGGCTCAAAATGCTCAGATGTCAACAGATCTGGGAAAGTTAAAACTTAAAATTTTGCAAGACCACTTTCTAAGGTTATATAAAGAGTAAATGAGTGCTGTGGAGAGATTGTCACCAGATGACCTGCCTATAAGTGGTGTGCAGTGTGATCCAGAGATGCAGTTTCCATGAGTCATCACCTACATTGGAGTTGGTGTTTGGTGATGCAGATGCCTTTGAGTCATTTGAGCTCTTGTAAATAACCCCTTATCCTGCTCTCTAAGTAACCCCAATAAAAACTCATTGTTTTACCAAAACTGCTTTTGGTACAATAATGATTTGCTCTATGTTCAGCATCCTATCTGAGATGAATAGATGTGTGTTTGTGCCTCCCCATGGAAAGCATTTCACATATGTAGTAGATCCTTGTGTATGTGCAGGCTATTTTTCAGCCATCAATATGCACATGGACTCACACTCCTTCTCCATAGCTTTCTTCTTTCATGACTTAGTGGCAAACTTTTAGACATTTCACTTATTCTAATCTGTCTTTTAAGTTCAGCCACACTATGTTTGCTCAATCTAGCTCATACATGCGATTGTATCACTATGAACAGTTAAGAAGTCGTAGTTATTTTAAGCACTTATTCTTTATAGCATTAAAACTGCACTATAAGTTAAATATAACTACTTTTACTTAACAGATGTAGCAACTAAGGCTTATAAAGCTCATAGAGTTTAAACTACTTTCCATAAATCATAGAAAATGGCTCTTTCCATTAAAATATGAGGTAATGCATGCATACAACCTATAAGAAACATTAGAGCAGATTTAGTTGATATTAATGGAGATGAAGTTTCCTTATATACCATAAATCATTTTCATTTTGAATGAAGTAAAACCAAAACTCAAAAGCCTAAACAAAAGAAAACAAAGAAAAAGTCTCTCTTTTATCCCAATTACTATAAAAAATACATTTTAAATTTTATGTAGTGTCATTCTGTAAATATTCCAACTAGAGAAAAAACTTTCAAAGCCTGAAGCAGGGCTGGGGAAATGGCTTAGCAGTTAAGGCATTTGCCTGAGAAGCCTAAGGAACCTCAGGACCCACATAAGCCAGATGCACAAGGCGGCACATGTGTCTGGAGTTTGTTTTCAGTGGCTGGAGACCCTGGCACACCCATTCTTTCTTTCTCTCTGCCTCTTCCTCTCTCTCTTTCTCAAATAAATCAATAATAATTTTTTTTGTTAAAAAAGCCTGACACAATTATGCATTTTAAACTTTGTAACATTTAATTATTAGAATAATTACTGGAATAATTTGAGTTGGCTAAATATACATATAGTATATGTATATAAAGTATATAAAGTGCATATAGTTACATTGAATATGTAGTAAAGTGAAAGCTATAAAATAATTCATTTAAAATAATACTAATTGGCAGATGAATAGGAGCATAGGAATAATTGAAAAAATACAATTTTCATCCCAGATAGGACAACAACAACAGATCAAAGGAACAATTCCATCACAATCCAACTTGGCAAACAAATGAACTTTTTGGAGTTACAGCAAAATGCACAAGGGATTACTTGAAGGAGTGTGGATGACTCAAAGGCAGCTGTATCACTGAAAAACCCACCTCAGTATAGGTGACAATTCTGGAAAACTGCATCTATGGAATTCACTTTAGAACGTGCAGGTAGCTGGGCTGATAGAAGAATATCTTCTCAGCAGTACTTCTCCTCATATAACCATGGAAAGGGTCCTGGTAGATCTTGTAGTTTTCAGGAACTTTCTGAAGTTTATGAGTTGTTTACTTCGTGAGTCTTCCATGTTTCAGAACTTACTGAGTCTTAATAAGCCTATAGCCTCCCTTCAGGATGAAGTGTTTAAATCAGGAAGAAATTGCTATACACATGTCATTTCTCTTCTACTTCCATCTCTTACATGCCTTCTGAGTCCTCTTCCACAATGCTCCTTGAGCCTTTGTGGAAGTGATAGAGACACTTGATTATTTTCTTTCATCTAAGGCTAAATATTATACTATTATGACACAGCAACAGTTTTGGAAGTTTGTCTGGTTATGAGTCATTATAGTGCATCACCCCTTGCAAAAAAAAAATGCTTCATTTTATGACTGGTTGAGGCAACATAGTAGTAATTTTTTTAACATTTAAAAAAATCCTTTATTTATTTATTTATTTGCAAGCAGAGAGAGGAGAGAGAGAATGGGAATGTCAGGGCCTCCAGCCACTGCAAATGAACTCCAGATGCATGTGCCACTTTGTGCACCTGGCTTTACGTGGGAACTACAGAATCAAATCTGGATCATTCGGCTTTGAAGGCCAGGTCCTTAACCACTGAGTCATCTATCCAGACCAGATTGAACATTTTTTTTTTTGTGAATGGCAGGGCGAGCATGGGTTAGATCAGATCCCTTACTGTCTCAGGCAAACTCAATGACCAGGGAAAACTAAAAATTAAAAAGTATACATGAAGAAGGAAGGCACATACAGATATTCTTCAAAACTGAAAATCTCTGATCCTGGACCAAAGACACAAGTCCTAAGACTGAGAGAAACACATAGCAGCTTACATTAGGGAATTGGCAGAGGATAGTGTCCCAGGGACATCTGGAAACATGAGAGTATTATCGTGTGGGATGAGTATGCGGGCAAGCTTAATGTTAGAGAAAGGGAGCCAGTTCATCAACTATATTAAATATACAGAACTGACCTGCCATGTGAAACATGTCCTAGTCACATGACCTTGGTACCTTTTTCAATTTATTTTTTATTGACAACTTGCTTAATTGTAGACAATATCCCATGGTACTTCCCTCCCTTCCCCCTTTGAAATTCCACTCTCTATCATATCCCCTCCCCCTCTCAATCAGTCTCTCTTTTCATTTTGATGTCATCATCTTTTCCTCCTATTATGATGGTCTTGTGTAGGTAGTGTCAGGCACTGTGAGGTCATGGATATTCAGGCCATTTGAGTCTGAAGGAGCATGTTGTAAGGACCTTTGGCTCTTACATTCTTTCTGCCCCCTCTTCTGAAATGGACCCTGAGCCTTAGAAGGTGTGTTTGAGATGTTTCAGTGCTGAGCACTACTCTGTCCCTTCTTCTCACCACCATGTTGCCTTCTGAGTCATCCTAAGGTCACCACCATCTGAAAAGGGAAGCTTGTCTAACCAAAAGTGAGAGTAGCATTAATATATGGGTGTGAACATTAAGAGAAGTGCTTACTGGGAATTTTGGTGAGCATAGTATAAAACTTTAGCCAGACACCAGCATAGTAGTAACTTTAAAATTTTCTTTTATTGACAACTTCTATACTTACAATAAACCATATTTCCCTCCCCTCCCCCCATTCCCCTTCAGAACTTCACTCTCCATCATATTCCCTCCCTCTCTCCATTAGTCTCTCTTTTAATTTGATGTCATCATCTTTTTCTCCTAATATGAGGGTCTTGTGAAGGTATTGCTAGACACTGCAAGATCATGGATATCGAGGCCAATTTCTGTCTGGACACTTGCATTGTAAGGAGTCGTACCCTTCCTTTGGCTCTTACATTCTTTCTGCCCCCTCTTCCACAATGGACCCTGAGCCTTGGAGGGTGTGACAGAGGTAAACACAAATGTTTACAAAGCCATTCAACAAGCTCATTGCATCCATTTAACAAAACAATTGTAGTGGCTTTCCCACTGGGACCTATGACATTTTAGCCTTGGGCTTTTGCCTTAGATTATACTATCACATGTGATTTACCTCATGTGGAGTGGCCCTTAAGTTAAATCAGAAAGCAGTTGGTTGCACCGGTAACACTCATACCACTACTGTACCAGTGGGTCCATCCTGCCTGTAACAATGGTGCTGTAGCACACAGGGTCTATAGGTGACAATTCTCCCCCAGCACCCTGTATGGTACATTTTGGCATTATGAAAGATACCTATTAGGGAAGGAGTTTACACATCAATCACAACTTGATTTCTCCATGTCCTTCAGCCAAAGATTGTGGTGTTTTCAGCAATAGGAACTTACTATCTAGTTATGGCATGCAACCAAAGACAGCATCAGTAGGCTTTATAGTTCAAGGTACTTCAGGGGCCTCCCTAGCAACAACTCAGTGAAATTTTTACAAATGGTTGAAGAGTATAGACCAAATATATTATGCAGACATACCCAAAACATCTTATAAAACAATTTCAGGGGCTGGAGAGATGGCTTAGAGGTTAAGGTGTTTGCCTACAAAGCCAAAGGACCCCGGTTCAATTCTCCAGGTCCCACATAAGCCTGATGCACAAGGGGGCGCACGTGTCTGGAGTTTGTTTGCAGCGGCTAGAGGTTCTGATTCACCCATTCTCACTCTCCTTCTCTCTCTCTTTCCTTTTCTCAAATAAATAAATAAATAAATAAAAATAAAATCTTTAAAAAAACAATGTCAGAATACACTTTTTTTTCTCAACTACACATAAAACATTCTCCAGACTAAGTAACATCTTAGGTCACCAAACAAGTCTTAACAAATTTAGGAAGATGGAAACAATCATAAAGGATCCATTGCAAACACAACAAATGAAAATAGAAATCAATACCAGAAGGAAGGTGGAAAACTCACAAATACATGAAGATACAAATAATACATTAAGATAATCAATGAGATAAAGGAATAACTTTAAGAAAGAGAGTATTCTCCCAATGCTAGCCTAATAACCATCTTCAGAGAAATGACAATAGACACTGGGATAAATCAAAACACATCAAAGCAGAAATATAGAGGCCACAGAGAGCTCAACGAAACCAAACTGCTAACAGATATGCCATGGCTCTTGAATTGTTGAGGAAGATGGAGTGGTAAGATAATAAGAGCCACAGGGTGGGTAGAAATATCATGAGGCATAGCCCCCTTTCTTACAGAGACTAAGGCCCTAACTACCCACAGTAAAGACTAATAATTCCACTGAGGAGGGCCCTAAGGAAATGGAGTCCAGGGGAGAGGCGATACAAGACTATAACCTATGTAAAAAATAAAAAGGAATTAAACGGATATCTTGGAGCAGGAGGGATGGCTTAGTTGTTAAGGCATTTGCCAGAGAAGTTAAAGGGCCCAGGTTCAAATCCCTAGGACCCACGTAAGCCAGATGCACAAGGTTGCCCATGCATCTGGAGTTCATTTTCAGTGGCTGGAGGCCCTCACATGCCTATTTTCTCTGTCTCTCTCCCTCTCTATCTCTCTCAAAAATAAATAAAATAAAATAAAATAAATTTTAAAAATCTTGGATCAATTAAAAATAAAAACACAATATATCAAAATGTGTAGGATGCTACAAATGCAATGTTAAGGTAAAAGTTCATAGTAATAAAATCTCAAATGATACGTATTTTTATGACTTGTACAAAAGCACAAAAACTAACTTTAAAATTAACAGAAGTCCCAGGTTTGATTCTCCAGTACTCAAATAAAGTCAGATATGCAAAGTTGCACATGCATCTGGAGTCTGTTTACAGAGGCTAGAGGCCCATGTGCTTGCTCTCTCTTTCTTTCTCTGCTTACAAAAAATAAATAGAATATACATTTAAAAAATTTAAAAAAAAACAGAAGAAAGCAAGTAGGGTTGGAGTTGAAATAAATTCATCAACTAAGGTTTTTGAACAGCAAAGCAAATAATCATCAGAGCACCAAAGTAGCCTATGGTTTGGGAAAAAATATTTATAAGACCATAAATATATGGTTCTCTGGGCTGCTGTGAAGAATGTGTATTATGAAGAGTTAGGGTGGAAAGTTCTATAAATGTATGTTAGATCTAGCTGATCTATAGTGTTGTTGAGCTCTATTATTTCCCTGTTAATTTTCTGCTTGGATGATCTGTCTATTGATGATAGTGGAGTACTGAAGTCTCTAACTATGATGGTAGTGGTGTTTATTTTTGTTTTGTTGTCAAGTAGGTTTTGTTTTATAAACTGTGGTGAACCTGTGTTTGTGGCATATATATTTATGATTATGATGTTCTCATGTTGGATCATTTCCTTGATGAGTAAGAAATGGCCTTATTTACCCTTTTTGGTTACTTTTGGTTTGAAATCTATTTTATCACAAATTAATACAGCAACATCTGCTTGTTTCTTATTTCCATTTGCTTGGCATATCATTTTCCATCCTTTCACCCTGAGGACGTGTCTGTCTTTAGTGGTGAGGTGGGTTTCTTGAAGACAGCAGATAGAAGGATATATTTTTTGATCCACCCTGATAACTTGTGTCTTTGATGGGTGAGTTAAGACCATTAATATTTAAGGTTATTACTGTGAGGTTTGAATTAATCCCTTTCATGATGAGGTGTTTTATGGGGCTGGTTCCTTTCTTTCTTTCTTTCTTTCTTTTTTTTTTTTTTTTTTTTTTTTTTTTCAAGGTAGGGTCTCACTCTGGTCCAGGCTGACCTGGAATTAGTTATGTAGTCTCAGGGTGGCCTCGAACTCATGGCAATCCTCCTACCTCTGCCTCCCAAGTGCTGGGATCAAAGGCGTGTGCCACCACGCCCGGCTTTGGTTCCTTTCTTATGTTGTGTTTACTTTTTTGAGGTCTAATCTAGTTGTGGTTACTGTGATCTTCTTCATGTTGGTTCTTGACATTGGTTGTTTGATTCTTTTGTGTAGAGTATTCCCTGAAGTATTTTCTGTAGGTTTGGCTTTGTGTCCATATAATCATAGAGTTGACTTTTTTTCATGGAATGTTTCCCTTTCTCCATCTATAATGAAGGATACTTCTGATGGGTAGAGCAGCTTGGGTTGGAAGCAATAGTTTTTTAGACTTTGAAGTGTTCCATTCTAGGCCCTTCTGGCTTTCAGTGTATCCATTGAGAAATCAGAGGTAATTCTGATGGAATTGCCTTTGCATGTAGTGAGTTGTTTCTCTCTTGCTGCTTTTAACACTCTTTGTTTTCATTGCTAAGAGTTTTAACTATGATGTGCCTTGGAGAGTTTCTTCTTTGGTCCTGTCTGTTCAGTGTTCTGTGAGCTTCTTGTATGTGGCCTCCCTTTTAAGAGATTCATAAAATTAATTTGACAGAGAAAGAGGGAGAGAGAATGGGCACACCAGGGCCTCCAGCCACTGCAAACAAACTCCAGATGTGTGCACCCCCTTGTGCACCTGCCTAACGTAAGTCCTGGGGAATTGAACCTGGGTCCTTTGGCTTTGCAGGCAAATGTGTTAACTGCTTAGCCATCCTTCCAGCCCCCATCTCTTTTTTGAAGTATGATTTCAGTTCAAATTGTGATTTTCTTGATGTTTCCTGGAATTTATTCTTGCATTTGATCAAGTCTTCATTAAGCTTAATGAATTGGTTATTGAGATCTTCCATTTCTTGACTCATGTTCAATTTATTCATATCTCTTTGGAGGGTTCTAACGTTTTCTTCAAACACTGTCAAAAGCTTAACACTCTAAGAAACTATTCTGCTCAATTTCATTGATACAATTGTTGGTGTTTTGATGGTTTGCTTCCATTTCAGCAATTCTTTTGATCAGGGTCTCATTGGTTGTTGTAGTTTCTTGTTCAGATGATAATGGAATAACCACTTGTGAAAATATACAATACCATCCATACCGATAATGCAGGCAGTCTGCTGAGAAGAGAGAACATTTAGAAAAATCTAGGTCCAAGTCACTTTTCCCCAACAAAAAGACTAATTAAACAGTCTTACATTTTAATATACATAACTTCTTGCTTTTTTTTTTTTGTTGTTGTTCATGGTTGAGGACTGCCACGGGTACAGAGGAGAGAATTAGGATCTTTTTTCCTTCCGTTTGGACAATCTGTATAAATAAATCCATTGTATTTTGCCAATCTGTTTCCTAACTTCCTAGGAATACAGGGACTCCAAAGAGGTTGGTTGTGGACCTGAAGTTCTGAAAGTAATATTAATTTGGGGGTTTATATTTAGCTTTACTCTTAATTGTATCTACAATTAATGGAAGTTAATGGTAAAGTTTAATTTTTTAAAAGACTGTCTTTTGTTTGAAAATGTTTAGAGGTTCAAAAGGAGCAATTAAATTGTTAAAAACATTATTACCATAGCTTGAATGAGGGAAGTAGCAGTATTCATAATGAAATTGACCTTGAACATACTCCAAAGTCTAAAATATAGAAACTAATAAAATAGGAAAAAATAGAAAGCACTTGTGATATTTTGATTTATTTGAAGTATAAATCTAGTCTCCTCCCCACTTCTTGTCCGATAGCTCTTGAAACCCTTGGAATTTCAGTACTGTTAAGCACCTTTTTTTTTTTTTTTTTTTTATGTGTATTATTATTATTAACAAAATATTGTGTATGGGGCTGGAGATATATCTTAGCAGTTAAGGTACATGCCTGTGAAGCCTAAGGACCCTGGTTCAATTCTCCAGGTCCCATGTAAGCCAGATGTACAAGGGGGCACACATGTCTGGAGTTTGCTTGCAGTGGCTAGAGGCCCTAGTGTGCCCATTCTCACTATCCCTCTCTCTCCTTCCCTCTCTCTGTCTCTGATAAATAAATAGATAAATAAAAATAAAATCTTTTAAAATATTTTGTATGGATACATCATGTGTTGGTACCCTTTTTTCCTTCATCACTGCCTCCATTCCACTGGGTATACTACTCAGTGGGGTTGCAGGTATTCCCCACGGGGTTGTAGTTTATGTGTTGTGGGAGCAGTAGTCAGTTATTTTGGGCAGAGGGATTAAGCACATTTTGGAATAATGAGAAACTATGGCCTGGAGAGGAGTTCCTGGATAGCCCTAGCCTAGAGTTTTATTGCTAAGAGAGGAAAATCTGTGATTAGTGTTAGAACTTTCGACTCCATCTATCATCGACCATGTAGGGAGTTTTAAAGGCTGGATCCATTAACAATAGCCAATGAGTTAACCAGTCATGACTACTTGATAAAGGCTAAACATCAGAAAAAGGGGCTGGAGAGATGGTGGCTCAGCTATTAAAGGCATTTGCTTGCAAAGCCTGATGACTCAAGTTCAAATCCCCAGTAGCCACATAAGACCAGGTATACATGCATCTGGAGTTTGTTTTCATTTGTAGAGCCCCTGGAGTTCCCATTTCCTCTCTCCCTGTATCCCCTCTCTCCCCCTTCTCTCCTTGCAAATATATTAAATAAATTTTTAAAAAAGATTCTGGATTACAGAACATGTGACGCTAATAGGAAGGTGGTACATTTGAAAGGGGCATGGAAGCTTCATACTCTTGATACACTTTGCCCTGTGCTCCTCTTCCATATGAATATACCCAAATTGTATCCCATTATAATAAGTGGGCAATCTTAATTAAAGTACTTTCTTGATTTCTATGAGCCAGTCAACAAATGCTCAAGTTGAGAAGGAAGGTCATAAAAACCCTCAATTTATAGCCAGTCAGAGAGAATTTCTGACACCTGGACTTATGATTGGCACCTGAAATAAGAGGCAATGTTGTGGGACTGAGCCCTTAAATTGTGGAATCTGATTCTATGGCTGTAGATAGTGTCAAATGAATTGAGTTATAGGACATGCAGTTGGATGTATATCAGAGAATCAATATGTGGACAAAACTCACACATTTGTTGTCAAAAGTTGAATATTGAGAGTTAGAGCAGAAATAAAGTATATACAGGGTTTTATTTTTCTATAAAATACCATGAAAGCATTAAAGATTTAAAGCAAAAGTAAACTCTTAAATTATGACAATCTTAAAACACAAAAGTGAGCATATTATGCAAGCCAATAGCCCCAGCTATTTGGAGGCTATAGCAGGAAGATCATAGATCAAGACAAACCCAGATATCGTATTGAGACCCGTTTCAAAGTTTTAAAAGGAATGAAAGAAAAGACTTAAGATATAATTGGTAGAGTACTTGTTGAAGTTGAATGTTGAACATCCAATCCCCAGTATTAAACAAAAAAAGCCCAAACAAAATATGAAAATATCAAAAATCCTCAAATATATTGTAGGGCTGGGGGAAGGGAGGTTATCACAGTGGTAGAATATATACTTGCCTAATGTGTACAAGGGCCTGAATTTGATCATAGCAATACAAAAAATTTAAGTACATATTGCATATATTATGCCTTCAGAGTACTCAGGATGCACATTTTCTAGTACTGTTAATATAATTTGATTCATTTCTTTCTTGCTTAAGTAGGTCTATCAGAATGCATGTCAATGTCATTATTATATAAGTAGCTATATATTAACAGGATTGAAGAACATTAGCAACAGATCCCTCCCTACAATGTCAGCTTGTAAAACCAAGAACTGACTGGAATTGTAGGATTCCAGTTATTGGTCAGTGGATTGTACCTGAGTTACATTTCTGGCCTTAACATGAGACATGACATCTTAAACTGCCTGAAAAGTCATTATTTAGACAACTGTTTAATCCTGAGCTCTAAGTTATGAAAAATTACTGTGTAGTAGGAGGCTTTCTAATAAAGAAAAAAGTTGTAGCATTTTCTTTCAGTAAGAATCAAACTAAATACACCTGTCAAGCAATGAATGGGCCACTGTACATCAGGAAAAGATGTTTCTTTAGAGACTTTAGAAATATATAAAGCCTGACTAAAATGATCCCTTTGACCTTTGTCCACTCTAACCCTTTGACTGTTCTTTATTCTAAAATAAACTCAACCTAACTTCTACAGTATGTTCTGTATTCTGTGTGGCTCATCTGAATTTTTTTAATGATTATTACAAAGACTGGGGATCTTATGGGAGTCAAGAATGATATCTTGGTCAAATTACTATAGAAATAACCTAAATTCCCTTATATTAAAGAATACTATATTTTTTTAAGTTGGGGAATTTTTAGCTTATAAGTAACTCTCTTGGGATCTTGGGACTGAGGAAATAACTCAGTGGGGAAAGCACTTGCCTTGTAAGCAAAAGGAATTTGGATCCATAGAACCCACACAAAAGTTCTAGGCATGGTGTTGCACATGTTTAATCACAGCACTGGGGACCCAGAAACAGGGAGATCTCTAGAGCTTGTTTACAAGCCAGTCTAGCATAATTGTTGATCTCCAAGCCAACAAGAAACTCCATCTCAAAAAGGCTGGACCTCCTTCCTAAGGATGACACTCAAGGTGGACCTCTGGCCTCCACATGTACACACACACACACACATAAAAAATAGTCTTATTTTTTAGGTTTTTTTTTTTTAAAGATAGGGTCTCTCTCTCTAGCCCATGACCTGGAATTCACTATGTAGTCTCAAGATGGCCTCAAACTCACAGAAATCTACTTACCTCAGCATCCCGAGTACTTGGATTAAAGGCATGTGCCAACATACCTAGGGAGTAGTCTTACTTAACTGTAAGAAGGAACTGAAACTTATTTATTTATGTATTTATTATTTGCTATGCTTAGGATTAAACTCAGGGCCTTATACATGTTAAGCAAGCACTGTACCACTGGACCTTAATCCTCAGCCCTTGATGTGAATTTCTGTATCTTCTTCTCATTAGCATGTCTGCTGACAAACTGGACAGATTTTGCTGAGCTCAAGTCTTTCTTGTAACACCTACAATATTTGCATCCTTTCCAATAGGTGCATATTATTTAATTAAGTACATGATCTTCCTTGCTATTTATCACAGATAAAAATTTTGTTCCTATACTATAAATTACATATTTTTCATTAAAAATGTGCTAGTGAAACTCTACAGGATGAATATATTTTTAGTAGAAAAATGGAGGTAACAGAATCAGATTAATCTTTTGAAGGTATTATATTGGGTCCAATAAGAAGAATAGATTACAAGAGGACAATAATTGACACATATAAGAATTTTTGAAAGGTATGTAAATTCTACAGTTACATATTTCAAAACATGTTGAATACCAAAAATGTGCATAATTTATATTGGTCAACTTATAATAGTAATAGGCATTGGGGATATATCCAATTAGTTGGCTGCTTACCTATCATAGGTAAGGCATTGCATTCAATACTCAGTACTGCAAATAAATAAGAATAATGAACCATCTGTTGCAGTTGTCTTCGCTGTGCAGGGATAAAACACCTGATCAAAAGCTGCTGATGGGAGGAAAAGATTTATTTTGTTTTATAGTCTCAAAGGGAAGCTTCATGGTGGCAGGGAAAAGCGGAGGCTGTACATCTCTTCTTCCATAACATTTGGAAAATAGCAAGAAAGTGAGCGAATCTAGTACTAAAAAACTGGGGACTCATAAAATGCAAGGTCTTTCCTCAGTAACACACCTACTTCAACAAAGCTCTATTTCCCAAATTGCTACTGGCTGGGGACCAAACATTCAGAACATGAGTTTATGGGAGACATTTGGTTCAAACCATCACACCACATTTACATTAGAAGAGAAAATAGCAAATGTAGACAGTCATTTCTATCAGATCTTACTCTATCATTTCTGCTTAGGAGTGATCTTTCTGCAGGAATAAGAGGTCAGAGTCTGATACCTGGTACAGCAGAGATTATAACAGGTGACTGTCATCTGAGACACTTCATCTGCATAATAAGACAATATTTCCTCGATACAGTCATCCTCTTCACAAACATTCATAGACAGTGCTAGCTCCCTTCACCTCAAGGCTCAAGACCTAATCCTTTTAAGTCTTCTGCAATTTAAACTAATTCTCCAATGTCTTAGGGATACCATAAAATTGGAGTGATTTTCCTGTTGTTTGTCTATTGTCGGTTGCTTTCATTGATTAAAAAAATATAGAAAATTCCAAGGGAAAAATCAAGCTTTAAACTTCTCTGAATATATATAATTTCAAATTGATTCCAAGTGTTCCATGTAGACTCCTAACAAAGATATATTCTATATAGTTTCATGTCATGTCCAATGGCTTTAATTCTGTAACTCTATCAACTAATGATTCTGTGATGTCTATAATGTGGGAAGTAGAGTCTGGTCTGGAGAATTTTACAAAACATATCAGTGCTTCTGATGGAAAGGAACACTTCTGGTGACATTTGATTGACCATAATTGACCATATGTGTATACTTAAATTTAAAGTGAAATGTGTTTGCTTGTAAACAATGAAAAGAACCAGAAATCTTTATGGATACTAGTATTATCTGTTACATAATAGAAGGTCTAATATGAAATTAGACAGCAGTTAGAGGTTATCTATGAATTCCTGTTATCTTCCATGTGCATGCAACACAAAAGTTTCTCAACTCTCTTCGGTGTCTCATTCATTTACTATCTTGGGGCATATGAGGACCATGGTGAAACAATGTGTGTAAGTTTATATACAAGAGGTAGAGTTCTCAAAGTCTCATGTACATATGTGTGTGCAGTGTATAATATAACTGGTATCTTCCATGAATAAAATAGTTAAGATATCTGTACTAACAAAACTTAACATTTCAGTAGAAAGTTTTTATATGCTTATAGTTAGATACAGGGAGTCCTCAAGACAAAATTTTTGTTGTACTTTTGAGGGAAAACTATGAAATTTGGGATTTGGGAAATGAATTTATAATCAAGTATCAGCTGTTTTGTGCTGGGGGAATTGTATGCAGATTAGATTATAGCTATAAAGTTCTATCTTTATTTTTATTTATTTAATTTTTTTTCAAGGTAGGTCTTGCTGTAGCTCAGGCTGACCTGGAATTCACTATGTAGTCTCAGGGTGGCCTCAAACTCACACCAATCCTCCTACCTCAGCCTCCTGAGTGCTGGGAATAAAGGTGTATGCCACAACACCCAGCCTTAGTTATACAGTTCTATTCTTGAGCTGGTCAAGATGACATATACCTAGACTGAGGCGGAAGGATAAAAAGTTTGAGACACTCTGAGTGACCTTAGTAAAACATGTCTCAAGAATGAAAGAAGGAAAGGGAATAAGGGAAGGAAAGGAGAGAAAAACAGGAGGGAAGAAGAAAAGGAAATGGCTAATAAGATTAAAAGCCACTTATGTCAGTATCTCACAAATAAATGTCTAATAGCCATTTCTGAACATATCCTTAGGAATTTGCATACAGAAAATACCTCTACTTTATGGAAGTTATCACTGTATACAAACACAACCTAAAGTTTGATTCTTTCTGCTCTTTGAAATTGTACTATCCTGTTAGCAGAGCTCAGGTTCTCAAAAGCAGGAATACATGTCTGAGGACCCGAGAGCTAGACAAATTCAGATTTGGGCACAATTCTTCCAAACATAGCAGAAGGGCCATCAAGGAGCAGAGGAGAGGCAAAATTCAGTTACCTTCCCCAGTGCCAGACAATACAGTGTTTTAATCAGTTAAGATATAGGAAAAGCAATAAAAGGAAGGGACACAGTAGAATGATTCAAAAAACAAATGAACATTCAACACAGTGACAGATAAGATATCATACCTTATTTAAGTGCTTTTAGGATTAGTACAATAAATCAGAAAAAGTATTGCTAGAATTAGATGACTTCATAAATATAGGAAAATGGCAGCAGAAAATTGGGAAATCACCTTGGTCCTTAGGTGAAGTGTCTCAAGTTCAAGGATACCTTTCCTATAGTGTCTTCCCAGACAATGAATGAAACATAACACAGAAGAAAGAATAAGTAAGCTTTTCATGAAATAACAGTTGGCAGATCACAGAAAGCCCGTTACTCTTGGCATTTTTTTCATCCAGCTTTTATTGAAAAGAACATGCAGACTGTTTCTTTCCAGGATGATGTGAGCCATGAGCTCAGAAACCATTTCTACACTTTGGGGATAGCAACTCCTATGTGTTATGAATGCTTGATCCCAACCTGATGGCAATTTAGAAATTAGAGCCTTACTGAAGGAGGTGTGTTATTGGGAGTGGGCTTACGGATATTATAGCTAGCCAGATTTTGGCACCGTCTCCTGCTGCTATTGTCCATGTAATGCTGTGTCATCTATTGCACTGTTTTGGGGCAAGGTAGCTGATCACATTTTACTGCCATTGGTTTCCTTTGTAGTCAGCTAAGAGCTACTCTATGTGCCCAAACACAGGATGTGTGTTTGAGATATAAAATATGTAAGGACACTTATTGTTTTCCAGTTTCAATTTTACCTTTGAGTGTCTATAAGTTCTACCATGCTGGCTTATTTTTAAGTGTGTGATATAATGGAATAGCTGGGAAAGAAGTTATAAGACACTTGGTGATTTTTCTATAATTTAATGAAAGGTTAGCTATTGGAAGTTTTAGGCTGCCTCCTTGAGAATCTTTCTCATCCTTTAACACCTCTCCTACCCCAACATGTTCTCTGGAGACATTTTCTTATAAGGAAATGGGGCGGAGTTCACATTTTGACAATAGCTACTTCCTGCTGATTAGGGGCATTGTCTGTGCCTACAGTCTCTTATTCCTTAGCTGTCTAGGGCTGGGCAGGAAGCAGATGCTCAGATGAAGAGATGAAATCTTGGTATGGTGAAAGATTAAAATGGAGTTAGTTGTAACTGGATGTAGAGTAGCTGTTGGTGTTCCCTAGGGTGGAGGCTAAAACATTGAAAAGGGAAGGAAAATTGATCAGAAGTTGTTGGCACTTTTATAGACTAAGAATATATTGGGCCTCTCTAGAGATAAACTGGACAGACTACATAAAAAGGGTCCAAATATTAGGGCAATAAATAGAACCAGTGAAGATATTGCCAGAGGAAAGTGAATACCATCAGTCTAGACTTATATCCATTCATTAGATTTTTTTTCCTTTTCTTTGACCATGGTCGCCTATTCTAATATGTCCTCCATGTTTCACTGTACCTTTCTCAATTTATTTACACAGAAACAAAAAGTCTTCCTTTAAGTAAGTTCAGGTACCTCCTTGACTAACAGTTGGAAAATCTAAGACCCTGTAGTTTTAGAAAACCAGATCTGTAAGAGAAACAAGCTGTTCATGGAGTTTTTCTGGCATTTTGTAATTGATTTTTTTCTTTGTATATTTGTTTGTTTAGTTTGTTGCTTTTGTTTAGTAAAAGCAGCTCTAAGATAACCCTTGAAACTTGTAGTTAGAAATGCCTTCAATAGAATCTATTCAACCTAGTAGCAAGTCTCTTTGCAACAAAAAGAGAGGTTAATCAAAAATCTCATTTTATGTGCCTGCAAGTGAACATAAAAAGTGGTGGACAAGTATTTACCCATTCTAAATTTAGCTGAAGAGTATCATATCTGCCCTGAGAAACAAGTCCCATACCACTTGGCAGGCAGAAACAAATACACTCATGCCCAATAAATAAAATGTACTCCCAAGAAGGGGTTCAGCTTAAGAAACATATAGGAAGAGTATAGGGAGTGAATCAAAGAAGTGGTCGTTATTTCTGTGAGTTATCATTCATCTAATTTTGGAATGATGGTATTTTGGTATTTTCATATTTAAGTATAGATGGTTATCCCTTGAGTAGTGATATTGGCTGAAGTAAGTGGGGAAAGGAGAGGATTATTCCATTAGGAAGCATCTTTGATCTTGTCCTCCAGAACCAAAAAGTCTTATTTTGGTTCTCAGAGAAGAGTGCTATTAATTGTGTGTATTTTCATTTAGAGTAGCAAAGCACACTTTGAAAAGTTTAGGATTTAAGAAAAGGACACCTGAAAGATGGACTTCATTAGCAGAATGTGATCTCAAAGAGAGAGTTGTAGCAGGCTGTGAAAGAATCATGCAAACAAATATAGTCAGTTGTCTTCTCCACTGTTTTAAACCCAAAGCAGTTTGAATGTTCCTCCTGGTCAGTGGGGAATGAAGAAGTGAAACACTAGATTAAAAGTATGGTTTTGACCTATCATTTTTAGCTAGGTTACAAACACAAATTGGGAGATAAGGCTGGGAACATTGGGAAGAAAGGAGAAAAAGGAGGAATACTGGAGGTGGCTAAAAAGGAAAAGGGACTGAGTTGTTTGTACCTAAGAAGGAAGTTAGTTTTTGATACACACTTTCTGGTGTAAATAGCCCTCTCAAAATATGTGTGGAGTTGAGCTAGAGTGGTGCCCAGAAGATCAGAGTGTAGGGTATCATGCAGCTCTTAGAGCTTAAACACATAGGCTATCTCTCTAGACATGATTAATGAATCTGTCTCAAGTAGTAGTGCCTGGGTACAATCAAGGCAGAAAAGATTTAAGATAAGAGCTATGTAATTTCCCCTAGGGAAAAGTCCTGGAGTTCCCCAAGAAGAAGATCCCATATTATTTCATTGAAAAACTCATCTAAAAGAGACTCAGATGAGAAAAGGGAGGGAAGGTGGTTGTGAATGGAAAGATGTTCAAGTAAAATTGAGTAGAAGGCCTCAGCCTTCTGTACAGTAGGGGCAGTAAAACTTATCAGGTTACTTATCAACTTTCTTGGCCAGGAATATGAGGTCTTCTATTGGCTCTCACGTATGTAAGGTGTAGGCAAAGTCTTCATTACGTTTCTCATGAACAGATCCCACTGTCTTGACTGTGGAAATATGGATCAAAGCTATGGTACCTGGAACCTTAATAGCAAAGGGAGTGAAAATAACAACAGTGTAAAGTACTTTCTACAGGGGATCAAATTTGGAGTAAAGCAATACATCTCTCCAGGTCTTAATGAGGACTTTGTTTCCAGGCTGAGAAAATAAAGGTGCTGTCACGTATGGGGGCACACACCTTTAATCCCAGCACTTGGGAGGCCAAGGTAGGAAGATTGCTGTGAGTTTGAGAACAGCCTGGAGATTCAAAGTTCTATCTCAGCCTGGTCTAGAGGGAGTCCCTGCATTGAAAACAAAACAAAACATAAACCAAAAGTTTCTTTGGCAAAATCAGGAGTCAAGGAACCTCTGGTTTTGGGATTAAAAATGTGTTATTGAGCTTGATCAAGAGTAATTAATTATTTTTGAGATGAAACTGCCCTATAAATAGGTGGGGCTGTGACTGAATCCTTGAAGAAGGACTGTACAGGTCAGTTGATGGGACCTATGGTGTGACTCAATGAACTCATAGGTGAACAAGGGCTGGGAGAAACTGTGAATTGTTATTCAAAGAATAAGTCCTTCAGGTCCAAGATGGAAAAATCACTTGTGCTGTGAAGATATGTGGTCCAGAAGGGTGTGGGAATTAGGAGCCAATGGATGCAACAAGGTAAGAGCTTCATTAATGATCTTTAAATCCTGCTGGCCTCTTTCACTAGCAAGACCAAATGTTGTAAGGGCAGGGGATTGAGAGGCCATGCTTGATAAATGTACTAATTAAGGGTTGTAGCCTTTAATGAGTATATTGTCTAAGGGAATATTGTCTGCTATTGAGAAAGTAACAGGGATCCTCTAAAATAATCTTCACAGGTTCAGTAATTTTTGCCCTTCTTGAGATTCTACCTACCCACATACAAGGATTACATCCTGAGAGTATGAGAGCGGGGTTAAAAATTTCTATCATCCCCTTACTTTCACTTCAATAAAAGTTTACTTAATCTGTTCTTTGTTCCTCAATTCAATACTTTATCTTTGAAAGGTACCTTAACCTTAGTGCATCTTACACAAGGACAGATGTGAGTTTCTAGTTTCTTTAGTAACAGTAAGTAGGATAGAACTCGGTGACTACTAAGTGAGAAATGATACTACTACTGCTATTATTTTTAAAGAGCTTCAATATGAAAGTGGGATTGGACTTTGTTCCCCTCAAAAGAATTCAAGGGAAGTAGCATAACTAAGTAAAGAGTTTTAATTGCATCTCAACAAACAAAAGGACACATCAAATAATATGAGCTCTCCACAATGTAGTAAAGAGGTGTTGTGCCTGTACCCTTAATTCAGATAGGTAAGTTCAAATCCCACCTCTTCCCTTTGCCAGTTATTAATGCTTTTGAAGCTTTGCTTTTCTCACCTTTAAAATAAGTAAATGTCAAAGTTAAACAAGTATCAATTCTAACAATAAATGAGAAAATGTTAAAAGGGCCATTGTCTTATTCATGAAATTCCTAGTTTCCCTTGTATCAAACAGTATCTGTAATGTAGTGAACACCAAATATTTTCAAATGAATTTGTTGAATCAAAGTGCTAGTTACCTTGTCTATTCCTGCAAAAATACAATCAGAGAATCTCTTGAAAATTCACAGGCAGAAACATGAAAAAGAACCCTTGGAACCCTGTTTTTAGTAGTGCAAGATTAGAAAAGAAAACTAAAAAGGATAACTAAATAAACTATAGCTCACATTATAGGTTATGAGGAAGTCTTTATAAAGAATTAAAAATGTCACTGTATAACTGGAAAACTCCCCCAACCCATATTATTTAATAGAAATAACAAATAAGAATATTACATGTGCTTTATGATTGTATATCAATGATAGATAATAATAAGCAGAATAGAATAACAACTTACAGATGCAAAGGCAATTGATATGAAACGGGGAGAGGAGAGCATGGATTACCTTGCTTTTGAAGTTTGAAAGCTCTGCCTCTAAGGTGGATAATTGCCTGTTATTGAACAAGAGTAGGAAGATGCCAGAGATACAGATGTTACAGAAAGAAATCATCACTAAATAATTTTATAATTCTCCTTTACCTTGTCAGTTTCTGCCTGTCTCATTCAAACAAAGAAGTGAGTACAACACATGCAGAAGAAAGTTCTTTTTAAATTTATTTTTTTTAATTTAAATCTTTTTAAATTTTTGTTTTGTTTTTGTTTTTCAAGGTATGGTCTCACTCTAGCCCAGGCTGACCTGGAATTCACTATATAGTCCCACGGTGGCTGGCCTCAAACTCACAGCGATCCTCCTACCTCTGCCTCCCAAGTGGTAGGATTAAAGATGTGCGCCACGACACCCAGTTTCTTTTTAAATTTTTTGAGGTATGCATGTATGTATTGACACAAGGTCTTATGTATCCCGTGATGACCTCCAACTCACTATGTAGGCAACAATGACGTTAAACTTTTATGAACATCCTGCCTCCACCTTTCAAGTATTGTGGACATAAGCAGTGTTGGGATCACAGAGGTGTACTACCATGCCCAGTCTATGGGGTGCTGAGTATCAAACCAGATCTTACATGCTATTGAATGACATTATCAGTGAGTTACATCCCCACACCTCAAAGTTTAATGGTAAGATAGTGTCTTTGTAAGTTGGGGTAGGAAAGAGTTGTGAATTATCTATTCTTCAATATCCCTTTTCTCCAAGGCCACTGGAGAAGCCTCATATAGTAAAACAGTTTAGGAACCAGCACCTTTAACGGTCTCTGAGAATTTGAATAGACTGAAAGTGCCTGAGGGGATGTGTTTTCTGAATGGTGTTTGATAAGCCATTCAAAGAAAATAGAAAGTCCTTCAAATGACACTGCAAAGTTTCCCCCAAGAAGCCTCCATTTACAGATCATTATTCCTAACCCTCCAATGAAGGGCGTAGGAATGAAGAATAATAAAATTTATAAAAGGACTGGAAGAACAGAAAACAGATTAGGATATTTAAAGGACCTGGAAATCACTCTAGGAGCTAAGAGGAGGACAAATTGTCCCAGCATCCCACTAGAATTAAGTAATTTCTTTTAAACAAATAGATAAAAATATGAAAAAAAACCCACATGTTTCTCTCTCACTACATATAGTACATAGAGACAATATTTTTCATAGTCAAGTTTTATTGCATGTAATGACTTTCCAGCTGTAATAACATAAACAAGGAAAGAGCATCAGTGTTATTTTAGTCTTCATATAATACTTCCCTTCTGTGGGAAGAAAACATCTGAGTGCATAGAATCCCTGCTGATTCCTTCCCTGCACTGCAGTGCAGTTTTGGAATCTCATTGCCAATTTAGTAGTATAGAAGGGGGAAAAAATCTTTCATAGATTCAAAGAATTACTTCTTTCACTTTTCCAACCTTTCTTTTGCCAAAGGCTAAATGTTAGAGTAAGCAGTCTGCCCTTGAATTGTTTTTGTGTTATATGATTTTTTTAAATTCATAAACTCTGAAATCTCCTCAGCATTAAGTAGGTTTCAAGGGCTCAGAGATTAAAAATGAGTGGAACAAAGGAAGCAAGCCCAACCATCAAGGGGAATAGAGGAAGTAATAGCAGCCTGCAGCATTTCAGGTCCTTTTAATGGTGCCCAATACCCCTAGGAAACAAAATCTAACAGGAAATTGCCAGTTAATGTGTGAAGTCAGCATTGCAGATTTTCTAAACAGGTGATTTTTCTGACATGTTTTTGAGCTGTGAAGCAGGAGACTTGAATCCCTGAGCTGGATGGCATTTGGGGAAAATATAATTTGCAAGAGGAAGTTAAATTTGTTTTCTATTTAATAGTGCATAAGACCTGGAACTGATTAGTCCTTTCTTTAGAAAAGCAGAATATGAGAAAATCAAGGCAATGATCGTTAGTGAAATGTGATACACATTAGTATTCTGTAACCAGACCCAAAACAGGTGATTAATCATTAAAGCAATCACCTATTCTTGACTATTTTTAGTAATCACATATATTTCATTTCACATTTCAATTAACAATATTGAAATCATCTCTTGAAAAGTAGCTGATTATTAAATGGGTTATAAGCAATGTGAAATCCAAATTAGTTAATATTTCAAGTTAGCTATGATTTCTACTTAAAATTCACTGGGTTTTAATATATACAATATGTGTTAAATAAAAGAAACCTACGCATATGTGTAACCTAATGAATGTTCCTACTCAAATTTAAATGATAAAGTTTTAAAAAGAAAAATAATTTCCTTAAGATGGAGAAGGAAAATATATGGTAACCAGAGCAGTGCCCCAAAACTAAAGCAGAAAAGCACTTCTATTTCTAAAATCAAGAATAAATGTAGATAAAGAATTTCAGTGTCCAGATTTAAAAAGATAAACATTAGAGATTTTAATTCTTAAAATCCTCACATAGCTACCACTGGAAATGCTAATGATAAAATGTAAGAGAATTTTTCTAGTTCTACAATATGAAGATATGGTTAAAAAGTGATGAATGAGGACTCAGAATTTTTATGTGTGGTTTTTCATGCTAAAGTCCGGGAGTCATGCACTGTTTTATTAAATATTTCTGTCCCAATTGTTTTTTTTTTTTTTTTCGGGGTCTTATTATAATAGCAGACTAATATATATGGGGGCCATCTAGTGGCCAATGAAGCACATTTTTCCCCTTTGGCTTTGAAACAAATCTACTTTTCCGTAATTGTGTCCTTTCTCTTTTCATGTGAAAACAAAGTGGGGTGAATGTAATTTCATTTATATGATAGGAATCTCTTGGTAGATGTTTCCTGCAATGAAATATTTGAATATTATGGCTTATCATTTGCTAATATTTGATGGGAAAATAAAGGACATGGGGAGAAGGAAGGAATATAATCAATTGTAAGGAATATAATCAGTTTTGAGTGTGTGTTTAAAATTGTGTTTCCTACTAATGTGACTGCCATAGTATATCCATTGAGAACAGGGCTGTGGATCAGTACTCACCTGAACTGCTTTTTCTTCACAACTGCTATCTCTTCTGACCTGTTAGTTCTCCCAGTGTACCTGTTGACCCTTACAGTGAGAGAAAGATGGCACTTATCTGTGTATATAGGGACATGTTTGTGCCTTCTTATTGTAATAAATCCTACAAATTGCTTAATCAGAATCTTTATAGGCATTTGAGAACTATAGTTATTTCTGCCTTCCTTGTTACTGTTATTTTTTGCACCACTTGGGCCAAACTGAGGTCTCCAGACTGCTAGGCAATGGTCTCCCACTGAGACACATCGACAGCCTTCTGCCTTCTTTTTTAATTCCCAGAAATAATTAATGTGAACAGGCTCATGTACATGCTTTCAAATGTCTAGGCTATACAAATATTATTTATTTATTTATTTATTTATTTATTTATTTATTTATTATTTGCAAGCAGATAGAGAGAGAAGAGAGACAGAGAGGATGGGTGTGCCAGGGTCTCTAGCCATTGCAAATGAACTTCAGATACATGTGCCACTTTGTGCATCTGGCTTTATGTGGGTACTGAACAATTGAACCTGGGTTGTTAGGCTATGCAGGCAAGCAGCTTGACTGCTAAGGCATCTCTCCAGCCTGTAGGTATTCTTTTTATTACATAAACAGTACAACATATAAGGTAAGTGTGTTGGCTCGCACCTACAATCCTAATACTGTGGAGGCTGAGTTGGGAGAATTGGAGTGAATTCTAGGCCAGCCTGGACTAGTGAGTGAATTCTAGGTCAGCCTGGGATACAATGAGATCTTGTTCCAAACAAAGAAACAAACAAAAAGAGAGTATCATACATAATATAATGGGATTTTTTTCTTCTTAATGTATATTGTAAAGATACTTTCCTAAGTATAAAGAGTATGCTTCTTGGGGCTGGAGAGATGACTTAGTGGTTAAGATGCTTGCCTGCAAAGCCTAAGAAGCCAGGTTCAATTCCCTAGTACCCATGTAAGCCAAATGTACAAGGTGGCAATGTGGCTAGAGTTTGGAGGCCCTGGGGCACCCATTCTCAATCTCTCTCTCCCTCTTTATCTCTCTCTCAAATAAATGAAAAAAAATAATATATTTAAAGAGTGTGCTTCTTTTTTGAATGAATCACTACAGAATATTCTATTACAGAATTGTTCTAGAATTCATTTAAGCGGTTTACTAGTGTGAACTAAAATTCTCAGAAAAGCACTGTATCTGGTGCACATTCTTCTAGCAAAGCTGAATGGACTGATAAAGCTCCGATGGTCACAGAGAGATGGAATGTTGCAAGACCAAAGCCTAAATACCTTGGGTTAGCTTTAGCCCCATCAATAGCCATTATCACCCACCTTTGTGTTTGACCTAACATCCACATAGCCACGTGTCTATCAGTTGATCTGGTGCAACTGTTTTGGAATGTCCTAACAGACCACCAGCTTTCACCAACCCAAGGGCTAAGAACGTCATCAGACAGCATCTGAGGCCTATGGTGATTTCCCCACTTTGCTGTTCAGCCAATGTATTTGAAAAATGTCTTGATTTATGATTTTCTTTGGTTCTATAATGATAAAATGTTCATGAAAAATTGTTAACACATTGGAAAATGGAATTTGGGGTAACCTATATCTATATTCCTGGTCCATGGTCACTCATATTTGGCTCCAGAATAAACTATCTCTTAACCAGTTTGAAATGAGAGCTGTGTCTTTTGCACTAACACTAGCATTTGTTTCCAAGTTTGATTTTTTTCAGTACCCCCCAAAAATCCTTATACATATTTCTTTGCTTACATGTGGCAGTAATTTTAGGAAGTAAAAGTTCTGCATAATTTAAATTTTGACTTTCAAATTAAACACAGTATGTTATTTGAAAGAAGTTCTATCATCATGGCAATACTAAATAAGGTCTGTTATTCTCCCTACCTCCAGGGATTATATACATGGGAAGGCAGTTGAAATACATACAGATAAGCAATGATTAGAGGCTTGATAGAAAGCTCAAGAAACACTAGTGTTTATTCTTCAGATGAGAAAAGGCCATGTTTAAAGTCAAGTCAAGTGAAAATCTGTGGACAAAGCAAAGTATAGAGCTGACAATGCAGGTATATTGGAGCTAATGGCCATATTACAGTTTGGATCTTAAGTGTCCCATAAAGGGCTGGAGAGATGGCTTAGCAGTTAAGGCACTTGCCTGCAAAGCCAAAAGACCCAGGTTCAATTCTTCAGTACCCATGTAAGCCAGATGCACAAGGTGGTGCGTGTGTCTAGAATCCGTTTGCAGTGCCTGAAGGCCCTGGCGTGCCCACTCTTTCTATCTGCAACTATCTTTCAATCTCTGTCTCTCTTTGTCTCTCTCTCTCTCTCTCTCAAATAAATAAAGTAAATAAATTAAGTGTCCCCTAAAGAACCATGTGTTAAGGATTTATTCCCAAGTTCTGTGCTACTGGGAGAGTGTGGAAACTTTAAGAAATGGCTTTCAAGAGAGGTTTACTGGTCATTGGAGATTTTCCCATGAAGGTGGTAGTAAGATTACAATACCCTTGTCTCACTTTTTCTGTTTTCATTTTTGAGCCATGAAATGGGCAGATTTGCCCAACCATACACTTTCACCATGATTACCTGCCTCTGTAAGACCCAAAAGCAATGAACCCAAATTATTATGGCTTGAAACCTCCAAAACCCCGAGCCAAAATAAATTACTTTCTTTGAAAGTTGATGAATGATTTTAGATACTCTCTTTAGTTACAGAAATATAACTGTCCAGATTGATATTTTTCTATTATAAGTAATTTATATTAGAAGACATTCTTCCTAGGTACATATGCTATAAAAGTGCCTTTTACAACATAGTAATTCCCATTCAGTCTTTCAGTAAGAATTCTAAATAACGGAATTCTATTTACAATGTTTTTTTAAATTATTTAGTTGGTTAGTTATAATTAGTTTATTTATTTTGTTGTACATGCTAGGCAAGCCTTCTTCTTATTTATTTTGAGACAGGGTCTCACTAGCTTGCCCAGTCTGGATTGGGAATCACTCTGCAGTTCAGGCTGACCCCCATCTCCTGAGAAGCTGGTATTATAGGCCCATTCCACGTGGCCTGGTTCAAGTATTGAATTTTAGTTGAATTATGATTTTAAATGGTTAAATTGACATTTTGTGTTTGTGAAACAAAGGAAACTTGTGAATATATTTGTTTCTTAGTTATATAATACCTTTCAGAGTTTCTTTCAAAGCATACTTATAGGTTTACTGAAATATAGCAATGATACTATATTAGAAAGTTCCATTTTCCTTTGTAATCCACTACAATGAAATATGGCTAACACAGATCTTATAAATATGAATGTAAGTATTTCTGCTTTAATGTCCAGTTTATACCAAATACCAGTTCAACATTTGGAGTCTATTTGTGCTCAATAAATACTTGTTAAATTGATACCTCAGATCAAGCTACAGTGAAATTAAAAGGGAATCTCTAAATTCTTGCATTTGACTTTTATTGTGATAAGTAATGTTTACAGTAAATTCAATTCACGCACCAAATGCACTCACCACAACACTAGGCATTTCAATTTAAATGTGATCAAATGAACACAACATGCACATGTTGATAATTATCTGACAGATAATGTAGAGGTAGTGATATCAAATTATTTTTACTATATCTGTTTTTTTGTCAGAATCAAGTATTGCATTACTGGGTCATATGTAATAAATTTGCACTGCTCTATTATTGTGTCAGTTATCAGATAGTTTAACGTTAATAAGATATGTAATAACCACAGTTATGATTTTGAACATTTACTAATTGCCAGCCACTAGGCTGAGTACATATTATCTATCATTTGTACCATTTAATCCTTAGCAGAATCCAATGAGATGTGAAATCACTCCCATTTTAAGGATGAAGTAATTATGGCCAAAATAAGTTAAACTACGTTGTACAGGTTATATAGACAATGAAAGCAAGTTTAAAACACAGATCTCCTCTATCTACCTCTTTCTCTCTCAAATAAATAAATAAATAAATAAAGTATTAAGAAAGCACAGATCTGTCCAGTGCTCAAAGACTATGTTGATAACTAATAAGCAATTAGTTTTGTCAGAATAGAAGGGAAGGGAGATGCTAAGAATATTTGGGTTTAAAGAGAAAGCTGGTTCTTTAGAAAATCTTTAAAATTATAACTGAACTAGGAATCATTTAAGGGTTATGACAAAGAATAGGAGATGGAAATTGACTATAAGTTTAGGGTAATAAGGTCCAGTAAATGGACCATTTTTTTTTCCCTTGGCTAAAAGCAGTAAATGTCTTTGAGCCTATAAGGGGAGAGCTATTTCATTCCTATCTTTTTCCCTAAAGGAGTCCCTGGCAGTCTCCACCTGGATGGAAATACCAGAAATGCCTAAAAGGAGGGTCTATTTTTATCCCATCATTTAATCAAAAGGCTTTCCCTTTTCTTAGAACAAGACCTAAGGATGTGACTAAGGCTGCAAGACCCCTGGATACCAGACATGTGAAGCTATATTCCTATAAGAAACCCCAATCTGAGTTACTATGTGGATTATCGGTTAATGACACCACTCAATTTGGAACCTTTCTTCTTTACTTTCTTTCCTAAAATAAATCTTGCTTAAGTGTGTACAAGTTCTGAGGACCCTTCCTGTTACATTGCAACTCTGCCTTCTTTCTTTGTTTTGACCTCTATAATAAAATCTTTCCAAACTTCACCACCTGTGGTCCATGAATATCATTTATCTAATTCACCAGACAAGAAAAAAACCTGAGGGCCACTGACTCAGTGGAAGTTTTATGTGACCATGTTTGGCACCTACCTCTTGAGTTAAAAGCCCACCCAAGAGCCAAGAATGACTCCATCACTCTCAAAGACACCCCAAATTACCATTTCACTTATGTATGCCAGGGCTGAGAACATAATATGTCAACGTCTAATGTTTTGAAATACTCTGAACTGACAGAAATCTAATGTCTTTAGAAATAAGATCTGTGTGGGTTTCTGCCATGTTTGCTTCCCTTCCCATTTCTCCCTGATGATAGGCCATCACAATTATGACTCTTCTCGCAAAAACAATTAGTGAGCCTACAAAGTTAACTCCCTTATTCCTTGAATTAATTCATTCCAAAAAGTTCCTGCTCCATACTGGAAGCTGCCTGTGATATAAAATGTTACCTCTATATTGGCAATAAATAAATAAATGAATTAATTAATGAATGAATGAATAAAATAAATTAAAACTGTATGTGAAGATAAGTAATATTTGATAGAAGCTATAGAGAAAGACAAATTGCTTCCTTCTACACTTTATGGATTTTTTGGCTGATCTATGAATTTAATTGGCATCTGATGATTTAATAGGGAAAGTATATCTAACGATATATATACACATGGAAGTTTCTCAGACATAAAAAAAGGGGTCAGGTAATGCATGATTGCATAGCATACTAAGCAACAGGAAGCAACAGGAGCTTGAGACTTCTAGAATAGAGGAGTAAAAGCACATTATAGGATGAAGAGTATGATGAATGAAAGTGCTCTGTTAGGCACTTTCTCTCCGGTGATAAAAGCTGTTTTGCCAGAATCTGGAAGAGGGTCAGACCCCAGACAGTTAGTCTAGTACCAGAGGGTACTACACGAGCAACTAGGGGAAAATGTCTGACATTGGTCCAATCAACTTGCAGACTAAGATACCCAGTAGGTAAACAACCTGACGTAATGATCATACAAGTGCAGTAGTGGCAAACAGCCATGGTGGGTAACCAACTGCTCTTGATTTGGCTAATAGATCTACCCAGTGGAATGGAACTCATTGCTGGAATTGGGGAAATAAGTCCAAAACAAGTACACAAAACGAGCTCAGTCTCCTAGATCAAGATACCACCAAATGTGGGATAGAAGAGAGCCAACACATATAAAATTCCCTCCAAAACATATATGGTCATCCCTTCTATCTAGTACTAACTTCTCTCTCCGTTGGAGAATTTGCTTATCTTTTTTCAGATGGACAACGAACCTGAAGGGAGGATCAGCTAACCACACCTCACCAGGGCCCCAGCTGAAACCATAGAACAACACAGGGGAAGGGCAAGAATACAGTGTTCATGGCGATCACGACACCAGAAAAAGGCTGAAGGAGATAAACACAGAGAACATCCAACTCCAACTAAGCCAGATATCCAGAGACACAGAGGCTCCCAAAACCTCATCACTGAAGCAGAACTAAAATGACCCCAATGTGGCTCAGGGAAACTCGCGGAAGAGGGGGCGGAAAGAATGTTAGAGTCACAAGTTGGGGCATTAAGCACAGAGACTGGGGCCTACCCCCCAGAACTCTTGAAGACCCCCACAATGCACGACCCACATTCCCCATTGATGAGGGTCACTTTGGAAGAGGGAGGACAGGGAGGAGGATAATGGAACCAATACTATGAATGTAAAATCAGAATAATATAAATAAAAATAAATAAATAAAAATTTTAAAAAGCTGTTTTGTAGTAGTTCACTTCTTAGTGTAGATACCTTTACAAATGTAAATTTCCTTTATAAATGTAAAATTCTCTCAGTAAAAGGCAGCATTTCAAAAACACTCCTGTGTGTACATGTTCTCAAAGTAATCAACATGACAAAAAGGCTTACTTGAGGTCAAATGTCTTGAGTCCCCAAAAGTCAACATATTCCTCCAGTTGGGGAATTTCACCCCAGTGGTCTAAGAAACAACAACAAAAAAATCACAAACCAAATTGTGAACTATGTTTACAGTCAAAAAGCAAGGTTTGATGTCCTTCTTATCTTGTAAGGCTCAGATTCCCGAATCGAAGACCTGAAACAAATTGTTTCTTGGGACCAAGGTATTATTTAACACCAGCAGACAAAAGACTTTAGAACCCTGAGAAAAGGAAGGGAGGAGGTTTTAAAGCTTTTCAGGGAGAGAAAGAGGGATATTGCACTGCAGGAGGGTGCCTTACATAGCACATATCAGACTTGAGAAGGAGTTAAGCCCATGTGACCCAAGCCTATGTGATCTGGTAAGGCATGGAATGCCACCTTATTCCAGGGCCACAGGTGGTAGCCAGGAGGGGGTCACATTTCCCCTTCAAGCCCTGCAACATTAGGGCTTCTTCAATTTCCATAACAGTAGGGGTTCCAGAATCACAGTGGACACTTTGGGGATGCCACATGTCACAGCTATGGAAAGAGGAAGAAGGTAGAACAGCTCTCTTTAAATCTAGTAGATCTATATATTAGAAAGATTCCTTTGACCTTTTTGGCCTGTTTTTTTTTTTTTTTTTCTTATTAGCCCGTGTACAATGTTTCTCATAAATTACTTTATGACCTCATTTACTCAGGAAAAGTTCCTGAGATAAAATATATTTTCACTTAAAAATATTTAAGTCTTCTAAACAAAATAACTTCAAAAGCCACCCAAGTCATTCAGATAGATAGATATAGATATACAGATACACATATAATATGGATATGTATATCAGAACAAATAGATTACAGGGCTCATATTCATTTACACACACACACACACACACGCACACACGCACACGTGGTTGTGTCAAATATGACTGTAGGAGAAAGGAACGTGCATCTCAAAACGTGTGTACGTGTGTGTGATTTGAGACACTTGAATGTGGTGCTTTCTTGAATGTGTAGAACTTTTTTCTTAAATATTCCCCTTTCTTCTTATGCTTTATTTTTTATGGAAAAAAAAAACTTTTCTTAATAAACCACAGATTTGCTCTACTCTGACTCATCATGAACTTCTTAAGTATCCTGGTTTCAACTGAATAGAAGTCTGAAAATACAGCTGGCAGTGCTTAGCTGTTTTCCATTGCCACTGACAGGGTTACTCTATACTAAACTAGATTATTCTATTCTACTCTGTGAAGAAAATGCTTCTGCATATGTCTTTTCATTGAACAAAACATTTTCCCATAATGTCTACCCCATTAGATCTTCAGTATTAATGTGGACAGAAGGCTGAATAGTTTTTTTTTTTTTTTTTTTTTTTTTTTCAAAGGCAGGGTCTTACCCTTACCCAGGCTAACTTGGAATTCACTTTGTAGCCCCCAGGCTGGCCTCAAACTCATGCTAATTCTCTTATCTCAGCCTCCCCAGTGATGGGACTAAAGGTGTGTGTTCTACTATGCCCAGCTTGAATAAGTTTTTGTTTGTTTTTTTGTTTGGTTGGTTGGTTGGTTAGTTGTTTTGTTTTGTTTTGTTCTTTAAGGTAGAGTTAAAGTCTAGCTCAGGCTGACCTTGAATTCACTATGTAGTCTTGGGGTGGCCTCAAACTCACATTAATCCTCCTACCTCTGCCTCCCGAGTACTGGGTGCAAAGCCTGAAAAGATATATTTTATCTACAGTAGTGGAAGAAATGGAGATCAATGAGACTAAATGGCCTGACCAAGTTTACTAAGGTAGTAAACGCAAGATCTTGGCTTCAGACTTACATGTTTTATTTCCAGGGCTGTGTCTGAATACACAACACACCAAAATATGACTGTAGGAGAAAGGAATATGCACCTCAAATGTGTGTGTGTGTGTGTGTGTGTGTGTGTGTGTGTGTACTTGTCTGCTAATTTTGTTGTTTTGGTTTGTGTTGTTGTGTTCTACTCAGTTTGGAACCAGGACCTTCTCCCTGCTAAGCAATTCAACCCCTCAAAATGTATTTCTTTGTCATATTTTGAGCTAGTTATCAGAGATAGCTCTGATAAACTGACTCATTATGAAGGAAATTTTCATCACTGGAGGAAATCTCCATTAGTCGAGTATCTGTTTCAGGAAAAGGGCTGCTCTGAGACAACTCTTATTACCCCCAGGGACTTTTCATCTATATATCAAGGCACCTTTCATTCACCACCCATTTATTTGGTTCATTGTCCCATGACTTGTCTCTATCGCTTCACTTCTCCTGACGTCCTAAGTTCCTGTTCTTTCTGTAGTTGAGGGTGTTCTGCAAAACTTCTGTCTCTTCTTCAAATCTCACACTTTTTGAAATTGTTGTACATACATATGTCACTAAATATGTTTGTTCTCCTGTGAATCTATTCTATATCTTTTTCATAATCTATAGAGTAGCTAAAGCACCTAGAAAGGCAGAGGTAAACCAGTGTCATATCCTCTGACTTAAAATTTAGTATTTGTCCACTATCCTGTGTCTGCCTCTTTTTAAGCATTTATTTTATAATTACTATCTGTACAGCAAAGGTCCTCTACTAGGCACCAGGACAACAAAATAGCTGAATATATGGCTTCTATGCTTAAGGAAATTTTAGTCTAACTGAAGAAAGAATATGCAAACTCACAGAGATAAAGAAAGTACTTTATGATTTCAATACCATGGATGATACAGGGATATAAACTCAAATAATTTAGGGAAGGGGGCTGGAGAGATGGCTCAACAGTTAAGGCATTTGCCTGCAAAGCCTAATGACCTGGGTTTGATAACCCAGTATCCACATAAAGCCAGATGCACAGTGGTTCATTTGTAGGAGCTGGAGGCTCTGATATGCCCATTTGCTCTATCTCTTTGTCTCTCTTCTCTCTATCTATCTATCTCTGCTTACAAATAAATAAATAATATTAAAAAAATAATTTAGGGCTGGAGAGATGGCTTGTGGTTAAGGTTTTTGTCTGCAAAGCCAAAGGCCCCAGGTTCAATTCTCCAGGACCTACATAAGCCAGATGCACAAGGGGGTGTATGCATCTGGAGTTCATTTGCAGTGGCTGAAAGCCCTGGTGCACCCATTCCCCTCCGACCCCCCTCTCTCAAATAAATACATAAATAAAAAATATTTTTTTAAAAAATTAGAGAAGAAAAGATCATTTTGTTTGCATAGTTGGGTTAAATTTATGGTGAATTTGACTAGTCTTTGAAATAAGGGCAAGATTTACATACAATGAAAGAAGAAGGGACAATGTTTAGGAAGGGACAACAGTTCAACTAAATCTTGGAATCTGAAAGGAACATTGTGTGTTTTTCAGGATGTGAGAGGTCAATTGATAATAAAGTCATATTGATAGCGATAAATTTGAGCAAATAGAAAAGTCATACTTCAAATGTAAAATATATTTTGGGGTTGTTTCTTTCAAGGTAAGGTCTCACTCGAGCCCAGGCTGACCTGGAATCACTCTGCAGACCAAAGCTGGTCTTGAACTCACAGGAATCCTCCTTCCTCTTTCTCTTCCTCCTGAGTGCTGGGATTAAAAGTGTATGCCACCACACCTGGCTATAATATATATTTTGCTGCAACAATATTCTAAACTAATCCCAGATCAGTAAACAATAAAAGAACCAAAGCATTACCAACTAATCATGGCAAACCCTAGCTTTATTCTCTAAGAAAATATAATTTTAAATAATATGTCATCATCTTTTCCATGCTCAGACAAAATGTCTAGGATTATGTGATGCTGCTCTTTTGCTCTGATAAATCCATCTGGGGGATTCAATAAAGAAGATCACTAAATTGAGTCTTGTAATGCACCCCTGTGATCCTTGCATGTTAAATAGTTGAGGATGGAAGGTTACACAATCAAGCCCTGCCTGTAGGCTAACTACAAACAAAAAAATAATAATAATAAATATGAAAACATGAAAGAACGAAAGAAAAAGAGGAAGGAAGGAAGGAAGGAAGGAAGGAAGGAAGGAAGGAAGGAAGGAAGGAAGGAAGGAAGGAAGGAAGGAAAGAATGAAGGAAGGCAAGCTCCATTGAGTGCCTCTCATAGACTATATCATTCCTACCTAGATAAGTAAGACATTAATCTTTTCCTTGAATCTTTATGTCTCAACTCCTGCTATAGACAAAATGGGTACTCCAAGTTCATGTGCTAGAACTGTGATTCCCCACCACAATCATACCTGGGAAAAGGGGTCTTTAAGATGTGATTAGGTCATGAGGACAATGCCTTAATGAACAGATTAATTCCTTTATCAAGAGAATAAGTTAACATTTACAAGAGTTAGTTTCTGATACAAAAATGGATCCTACCTGCTTCATATTTCTTTTTCTGCATCCTTCTTTTCTTTAATGCTACCTTTCCACATACCACTTTTCATCATTGATTGAAATAGCAAGGTGTTCCTCACCAGATGTAGAACTTTCTAGCCTCCTAAGCTATAAGAAATAAATATCTGTTGTTTATAAATTACCCAGTGTGTTATACTGTGTTATAGCAGCACAAAAGCATCTGAGACATGAAATCAATCTTCTTTTCATTTCTTAACATATGACAACCTAGAAATAGAAAAAAAATAGGCCTTGGAGTATAAGTATAGTGTTAATAATTCCAATAATTTCACTGTATAGCTTATAGAAAATAACCATTTATTACTCATAGGGGAAATGGGAATGAAGTAAAAGATATTAGGAAAGTTTGGAGATCACTTCTTTTTTCTTTTTCATTTTTTGGAGATAACTTTTTTTAAGGCAAATTGTATAAAGTTCATGTGTCTGCATTAACAAAACACAAATGTGGTAACAACTTTTAAGTGCTGACAGAAAATTAAACCAAAAATTCTTCGTGGAGTATAACAGAAGTTTATTTATAAATCATATAAAGCCATGGTGATCATTGTAAGAATGTGTGCTCATGTAGTTCAGCAAGGATTCAGGCTGCTACAGGTTCCTGTAACTTAGCATGAAAATTTCTAATGGTATCTAAGCTTTTAACAACCAGATGAAATATGGAAGAAGAATATACTATTACAAAAGAAACTGCCAATATTCTTAAGGAAGAAAACCTTGATAGATCCAGGAGGCTTAAAGGTATTTTTTTCCCAAGGTAGGGTCACACTCTAGCTCAGGTTGACCTGGAATTCACTATGTAGTCTCAGGGTGGCCTTGAACTCTTGGTCATCCTCCTACCTCTGCTGGGATTAAAGGTGTGTGCCACCACACCCGGCTCAAAGGTTTTGTTTGTAAGTATGTATGGGAGGATAATTAAGTATTAGGAAGAGACAATGGAATGCCAGGAAAAGTGAACCAGAAGTATTCCTTCTTGGTAATGGTGAATTCCTCTGAGTCCTTCTAATGAAGATGGACTAGAATATGCTCGAACATATGAGGTTTTGCAATAATACAGGGCCACCTATAGCTTCACTGGGTAAAATTAATACTGAGCTAATTTAAACCTAATCTTTAAAAGTCAACAAATGAGTCCCAGTTTTAAATCTATATATTTTTAATATCAAGAATACTTAAACTTATATCCCATACTAAGTTTCCAGAGGCATGATGGTACCATCACTTTTTTTTTTTTTTTTTTTTTTTTTTTTTTCGAGGTATGGTCTCACTTTACCTCAGGCTGACCTTGATTAGGATTTTAGAAATCCTAAGATCAAATATTTTTTTTTTAAATTATTTTACATCTTTCATATCAGGTTTTACTTCAAAACCTGAGTAATATATTTTATCTTTATATAACTTAAAATTTATTCATTTATTTATTTACTAGAGAGAGAGAGAAAGAGAGAGAGAAGAAGGAAGAGGAGGAGGAGGAAACACAGAGAGGGAGAATGGGCATGTCAGGGCCTCTAGCTACTGCAAATGAACTCCATATGTACGTGCCACCTTGTGTATCTGGCTTACATATGGGTCCTGGGGAATTGAACCTGGGTCCTTTGGCTTTTCAGGCGAGCACCTTAACTGCTAAGCCATCTCTCCAGCAGAGTTTAAGTTATTTTTAAGATTTTCTTTAATTTAATGTTCTGAAACCATGTCAGATAGACTTGAGGAAACCTACAAATCATTCAAGTAAGTTCAGTATATTCTTCATTGAATTCTCAAATGTTAAAATTTGTTATCTCCCCCCCCACAAACAAACAAAACTTTTCTAGAACCATGTGAGAGGTTTGAGACACAATTTCTTTTTTACTATTCTACTAGGTTTTTTTTTTTTTTAAAACATACATATTCCATTAAATGTAGCACACTTGCCAAAATCAGGAACTTAAAAACAAAATTCATGTTACATAATGCTCAGTCATGTTCAGTTTTTACCAATTATCATGCTAATATCCTTCATCTAAAAAAGAATTTGACCCAGCATCCATTCCTGGTGTTGCACATTACTTTTCATATGCATAGAACTTAAGTCTCCTTTAGCATAAGAGATTTTTTTCAGTCTCTTTCTTTCACAACCTTGATGCTTTTGAACACTGTAAACCAGTTATTTTGTCAACCATCGATCAGCCTAGGGTTTCCTTATGTTTTCTTTTGAAAAAATTCAGCTTATATATTACCTACAGGATATAACAGAAATTAATTTTAGTTATTTTTATACCATATCATGATGTTCAGGATGTCAATTTGTCCCATTACTGGTGAGGTTAATTTTGATCAATGGTTAGATGGATTTCTTTGTCAATTGAAGAGTTAATAGGTTTCCCATTATAATTAATAAGAAACCAGTGAGCCAGGCATGGTGGTGCACGCTTTTACTCCCAGCACTTGGGAGGCAGAGGTAGGAGGATCTCTGTGAGTTTGAGGCTACTCTGAGACTACATAGTGAATTCCAGGTCAGCCTAGACTATCCTGAGACCCACGTCCAAAAACCAAAATATGAAAACCTGTGGACAGATATTTTGAGACCAGCTAAAATTTCCCCTCCCCATTGTTTGTACCTTTATGTACAGTGAAGATTCTTTCCCAAAACTTGAAATTATAGCTATGGTAGTTATCAAACAATGATTTTTCACTTGTGATTCTTTCTTCTTTATTATTTGGGATTATCATAAAATAATATTTTCCTTTCTCATCTACTTATCAATTTATTCATTTATGTATATTAATGTAGACTTAGGATTTCTTGTTTTATTCTGTAGATGATTCTGTTTCTGCAGTTTTTTTGTGAACCTTCAACTGTTGCAAAATTCACACATATCAGCTGTTTTGAGCTGAATTCTGGCTCCTTTAACTTTGTTTCCATCAATGTTCAAGCAGTTCCTGGCTTTTTTTAAGTTTGTTCAATCTCATTTCTCCAAGAAGCCTAGCTCCTAGCATTAAAAAGCTGTATTTAGAAATTGAGATCTCAGCCAGGAATGGTGGAGTATGTCTGGCATCTGTGCACCTGGGAGGCTGAGGCAGGAGGATCATGAGTTCAGGACCAATTTGATATACAAAGTGAAACTATATCTCAAAAATAATTGAAGAAATGAAGAAAGAGGGAGGAAGAAGTGGGTGGGAAGAGAAGTCTATGGCCCACACTGAATGTACCAAATCTCCTCTGATCTTGGAAGTTTAGCAGGATAGGGCCTGGTTAGTATTTAGATGGGGGAGGAAAGAAGGGTACAGAGAGAAGAGGGGAATAAAAAGAAAAGAATAGAAAAGAAAATGGGAAGAAAATCAAGATACCAAGATCTTGATATAAAATCCACTCTTGCTTCTTTTTTTGCTACTATTGTATCACTGGCTTTATGCATATAGATGGGTGTGAATGTGTATATATTTGTACATAACCTGAAGTTAATACTGATACTTTCCAATCCACCAAAAAATGCAACATAGTCAGAACATGCTGTCTCCTTTCCATGTTTTAATTCATTTATCCAGACTGAAAAAGTCCATTCTGGTTATCAATGATACATTTATTTTTAAAAATTTTACAGTATTAATAATTTCAAATTTGATGATTTGATCTCCTGGGAAATCTGATTTATCCACTAGAGTTTGCATTGTTTATATCTCTAATGGTCATGGCTCTGAAAGCACATGATCATAATACTATTCTCACAAAGACAATAGGTTGGGGACTGTAGTTGTAGATCAGCATTAGACAGCTTGCTTGCTTAGTATGGACAGGCTAGGTTCTATAGCCAGCACCACCAAAAATAACAATAACAATAGGATTTAGTACCACAGTGTGATGCTATTATTTACTTGAAATAGTTCATTTCTTTTTATTTATATTTCATTTGCATTATTTTCCTATCCACTGCCCTTTTGTTACACTAAACTATCAAAAATATTTCTAATTTCTCACCTAACTTAAAGCTATTTTTATCATAACTTCTATTATAAATGTAATTACCTTGAACTTGGATTTCATCCCTTAAAATTGTTACTAGAATTTTGAGTCACAGTATTCTGCATACCTATGTAGACCTTAACACATTATCAAATAAATAAAATCCTTCTTATCATACTTGAAAGGTTTCTTGAACAATTGTATTCTGGGTGCTATATATTGTTCTGGTCAAAGTAGACATTTGAAAAATATTTTTATATTTATTTGAAAGCAAGGAGAAGGGAAGGAAAGAGAAGAAATGGGCATAACATTTCCTCCTGACGTTGCAAAGGAACTCCAGCTGCATGTATTACTTTGTGCATCTGGTTTTACATGGGTACTGAGGAAACAACCTGGAGAATCAGGCTTTGCAAGCAAGCTCCTTTAACCAATGTGCCTTCTCCCCAGCTAGACATTTCTATGTTTTAAATTCAACAGAAGCATTTTTTTTTTCATTTTAACCGTTTTTGATATTTTGTAACATAAGGGTGTTATGATGATTGAACTTCTTTTGGGTATCTGAAACAAATAATATATTACCTAGTAGTTCTGTTATATATTTTATAATATTTAAATGATGGGCATAATTCTTTGAAATTCAAATAGTAGCTATTTTGTAATTATATTATAAAATTATCATAATAACAACTACAGATTTGCTATAATATAATTATAGATAATTATAAACTAACCTGTTTTTTATGACCATGTAATATTCACTTTGTGGCTTATTAATGATGACTGAACATTACTTATTTAGTGATTCATGTCATAATGGAATAGTTTGTAGAGTTAAACTGAGAACTCAGCAATATCATTATAGCAGTGCAAAGATAAAGAGAAAAAATTCAAATGAGCCACAGAAAAACAAGCAGAGTATATGAATGATAACTTGAAATGACTAGCCAGATCTAGTTTCCTAATGCACTAAACAGTATTTTTAAAATTGTATGTATATTTAATATCACATTAAATATTGAGTTGTTTCCTATAAAAATCAATATTTCTGTTAAATAATGAAATCCATATATTCAAGCAGGGAAAATTTAATACAATTGTTAACTAGAAATCATGTTGTTAGATAATTACAATAATAAACATTTTTGTTAATTGGTGAATTTTCCTGCTGCACCATCAATTCATTGAGGATGCTTTATTTCCCCCTTTAACTTTAACATGGTGTTTGTACAAAGTAGTCAATAATTAATCCTCACAGGGTTCCACTGACTGTCATTTTTGTATCCCAAGCCCCAAATCAACCTTAATTGTGATCTTTTTTGGTTTTGGTCCAGGCTGACCTGGAATTAACTATGTAGTCTCAGGGTGGCCTCGAACTCTCGGTGATCCTCCTACCTCTCCTCCCTAGTGCTGGGATTAAAGGAGTGTGACCTTATCATAAAAATTCTAAACCCATAGAACAGACCTAGTCTTGGAATATTGCCATGGGCAATTAACAATTATCTCAAGGATTCAAACATTCAAACTTTATGCTAAAATATATTTAAAATCATTCCCTTTCTAGAAAATCCATCTGATTTTAACTGCCAATGTAGGTTTTCCTATTAGAAAGAGAAAGTTTTGGCGAATTAATCCATCCTCTGGTTCCTGTAACAGACAAATAAATGGTGAATTTTACAATGTAGTTCCAAAGTCTAAGCATTCCTTGGATGAGGGATTAAGTTTCTGGCTCTGCAAAGTCAGGCCCAGGCTTTAGATGGCCTTGCTTGAAAAAGACTGACTGACATTGACATTGACTGTCCTTGAAGCAGAGTTTCCTGCATGTGAAATAGGACTTGCAACTTTACTTTTATTGTTTTAATTTACATGTCTGTGTAATATGTAATGTGATGTGTGTGTGTATGTGCAAATGTTTGGACCCATACATATGTGGAGGCCAGAGGAGAACCTAATGTGTCTCTTCTATCATTATTTCATTTGTTTTGTTGAGATAGAGTCTGTCACTGAACCTGGAACTGCTGTTTTTGGTGAGACTGACTGACTAGCGAGCTCCAGTGATTCTGTCTCTGTTCTCTCTGGAACTGGGGTCACAGACACTTATGGCCATGCTCAGCTTTATTAAGTGGGGACTGGAAGTCAAACTCATATGCTCGCAGGCCCTCTCAGGCCTTCATGCTTGTGTGCAAATGTTTTCACCCACTGAACCATCTTCCCAGACTTTTCTATAGGGCCATCTTATCTAAGCTTAGTGTTCCTTAGCAACACACATGACATTATAACTGCATTAATAGGTCAAAACCATTAAAACTGCAATGTAGGTAGTCTTAGGTTCCATTCTGTACAATGTCCATGACCTAGGAATCTCGTGGCTTACAGATGCATGGAAATGGAGTATATTTTCTGCCTAAAATAAAACAGCTATGTAGATCTATACTTCCCTACAATGTGCAAAGCTCTTGACAACCATCCCTGTCCTGACCACTCCAGATCTGTATGAATCCCTGCTTTCTTGTTTTTTCCTTCTTATTCACAGCTACCTCAAAGTCTTATTGTTCCCTCTGATAGCTTACATTTCTTGCTTTATGTCCTAAATGCCTTTTTCTAAATATAAATACATATAGTATTGGTAAAAGTGGTTATATAAGCAAATTAAAAGCAACACAAATGTGCTTTTATTGTGACACTCCTTTTACTTGATTTCAAATAAACTGCCTAAAATGATAATTATAAAGTCTTTTGACGGCCTTACCATATATAAAGATATAATTTGTATGACAGCAACAACATGAAAGGTAGAGAGAGTAGAATAATTTTGGAGCAAAATGTCCATATTCTATTGAATTTGTCTATATTAATTGTCACAATCAAATACACATTTACATTGATTTTCATTTGCTTATATAATCACTTTTACCAGAGCTATTTCCTTGTGTGGATTTAACTTAGTATATACTGCATTTTAATTTCAGCCTAAAAGATTAATTTTAGTGTTTCTCTCAGGAATGTCTGCTAACAATGTACATCCTTAGTATTTACCTAAGAATATATTATATATTTAAAATTATTTATTTATTTACTTATGAGAGAGAGAGAGAATGGGTGCACCAGGGCCTCCAGCCATTGCAAACGAACTCCAGACACATGTGCCATATTGTGCATGTGGCTTACATGGGTACTGGGGAATCAAACCTGGGTCCTTAGGCTTTGCAGGCAAGTGCCTTAACTGCTAAGCCATCTCCCCAGTCAATATTATCAATTTTTTGAAGACTATTCTGGCTGGATATAAGCTTTTTGTTTAATGGTCCTTTCCTTCCAGTATTTTGAATATATCCTATACCCCTCTGGTTTAATGGGTTGTAATAAGAACTGAGGACTTGATCTTATTGAAGAGCCTTTGGAGAGGGTGAATTGTTCTTCTCATAATTTGCTTTCTGCCTTTGGCTTTCAAGAGTCTGAACATGCTTTGTCTACATACAATTCTCCTTGAGTTCATCCTACTAGGATTACTTTAATTTTTTTCGTATTTTCTTTTAACTCTTTGAACATATGTATATTAGCTGAGTTAAATCATGTTCTAGTGAATCAAATGTCATCACTGGCTCAAGAACAGTTTCTCTTGACTGTTGGGCAAGCTACAGACCTATTCTTCACATAAGGACCATAGTTTCCCATTTCTTTGGATATTTTGCAGTAGTTTTTATTGTCTAAAAGTGGAATTTATTTATTTATTATTTTGAGATGATATCCTGCTCTGTTACTGAGGCTGGGCTCAAATTAGGAATCTCTCAGCCTCAGCTTCCCAAGTGTCTAGGATTACTGGTATCCTTTCACACACCCAGAATTGAAACTAGGTGTTTCAAATAAAATTTTATTTATTTATTTATTTATTTATTTATTTATTTATTTATTTATTTATTATTATGTGTGCGTGCCAAGGCTGCTATAAACAATCTCCAGTTGCATACACTACTTTATGTGTCTGGCTTTTGGTGGGTACTGGGGAATTGAACCCTGGCCACCAAGCTTTGCAAGCAAATACCTATTACCACTGAGCAATTTACCCAGTGAACAGTATTTCAAATAATATAATGTAAGTTCTGTTCTGGAAACTAGATGTTCCCCTCTTCATGATTCATTGTTGTTATTATTAATGTTTCTTTTTGACTTTTTTGTTTAGAACTAATTTGGTCATTTTTGTATTTCATTTTTTTCAGTTACTGAATTTTGCCTGATTAGCTAATGTTTCAACATTGATATTAAAATGCTTTGAAAAAAATCATTGTTTAACAGTTTTCTGAGTGTTTCTTATTTGTGTATTGGAAGACATCTTTCAGTGTTCACACAGTTTTTGTTTAACCTTTATTTATGATTTGACAGGAATTCACAGTGAGCCTAAGGCAAGAGATTGGGATCTTTTAAGGCCTCTGTGGGGATTCTAAAACACCTTCAAATCCACAAAGACTTCTAGATCATCATTAGCAGGTCAGAGCTTTATAAAGTCCCTTGAAGGCATCTCATTCCCTAAATCTTCTTTCGAAGATTTTGGCCAGACACTTATTTATTGATTTATTTTTTACTTGTAAGGATAGTTTATACAAATGCAGTACTAACCAACTGCCTTGAGATAAAATTTTTATTATGGAATGAGGTAAAGCTAGGCTGTCAGGTCAAGTAAAGCCAGGCGTATTCTCCATTTAGTCAAATGATGATGATGATGGAGAAGAGGAGGAGGAGGAAGAGGAGGAGGAGTGGAGATTTTGTGGAGAGTTGTAAATCTAGTCCATCTTCTTTGGTAAATCCAAGATTGTGGTTTGTGACACTATTAATTTTCCAGACTATCATTTGAATTGAAAGAGGAAGATGGGAGTAAATTACAATACTACAAACCCTGCTATTTTTAAGAAGATTCTGGGACTGTTCTTAAATAAATGCTGCTTGGATTATTGTAAGCATTGAGATAATTTTCTGAGCTTCAGAAAACGTGACTTTGACCAATTTCCAGTGTTGATTTTATGAGGGATCTATATAATAAGATATTATTCTCTACCATTACCCAAACATGTTTTATTTAATATTTCCTTGCTGTTTTAGATAGGGCTAGCTTAAAATTCATTATGTAGCCAACCTAGCCTGGAATTCATAATCTTTTTGGAATTATAGGGTTGAGTCATCTGGCCCAACATTAAACATGCCCATTTAACTACTGCCTTGTATTGTTCTTTTTTTTTGGTCAACTCAGAGACTTGCTTCAAGTTTTCTCTTAGAAATCCCCTCAAAATTCCTGGAATAAGCTTTTACTAAATAAGAAACTTTAGTAGACCTTCTGATAGCCCACAGAATCATCCTAGCTATTCTTGCTGTACAATAATAAATAAGCAAGCAAATACAATTACATCAGTTACTTTCTTTCTTTTCTTTTCTTTTTCTTTTCTTTTCTTTTCTTTTTTTTTTTTTTTTCTGAGGTAGTTTCCTTGTAGTCCAGGCTGACCTGGAATTCACTATGTAGTCTCAGGGTAGCCTCGAACTCATAGTGATCCTTCTCCTTCTGTCTCCCAAGTGCTGGGATTAAAGGCATGCTGCACCACACCCAGGTTTAGTTACTTTCTTGTTGCTGGGACCAACTACCATACCATATGTAGATTATTGAAGAAAAGTGGTTTATTTTCCCATATAAATCCACAAGGTATAGTCCATCTTGGTGGGGAAAGCATAGCAGGAGAAGGAAGCTAGTGTCATATTGTCATATCAGCAGGCTGAGGACGGAGGGGGGAGAGAAAGAGGAATAGAACATGGGGTATAAAGCTGTACTATAAAACGTCAAGACCTGCCCCCAGTGACACACTACCTCCAGCAAGGCTCCACCTCTTAAAGTTTACCCAACCTCATCAAACAGCACCACTTTGCTTAGGATCAAATGTCCCAACACATGAGAATATGGGGAGCATTTTATATTCAAACAACCACAGCAATAAAAAAGCAGGCATATACAATATAATGTGATAGCCCCCTCTTGTGACTTTGACTTTCTTTAGAATAGGGATAATGTCTCTTGAACTCAAACATATATACAGCATAAGGATAAAGTGAAATGAATGTAGGAGGAGAATCTGTTTTGTTCTGAAAATGTAAAAGCCAATAGGCAAAGGTAAGAAAAAGAAACAAAAAAAAGAAATGAATTGAATACAAATTTTCAAAACAGTTCCCTCAAGAAAAAAGGCCCATTTTACTTATCCTTGTTACTAAATTAATTGCTGCTCTTAATCCTTTTTTAATCTACGCTCAAAGTTCTCAACTGACCCTAAGGCATTTGCTTCATTAGCATATGAGTCACTGGAAGTATAATAAATACTCTTAATGTCCTTCCTCTCTACTCTCTTGACAACTGCTGCTGCTAGAAAAGAGTGTTTTTCCATAGGCAAACACAACACATTCATATCTAATCCAATTTATTAAAAAAAGCCTGGTGAAGATGAAAAAGAATCTTAAAGACAGTTTCATTCTTCTGCTTTCTCCATGGGGTGGGGTGAAGAGGCCAAAAAGAAATTCATGAAAAATATTCCTATGACAATAGATCATATTTTAGAAACTAAACTTTGGAATGACAGCCCATCTCCAGACTAATTTCTGTACCAGTCAGCTACATGAAATGTAATAATTGCTCTGTCACACATCAGCTCTGAAAGCAACCTCCTAGTTCTGTGTTGTTCTCTACTTTATCATGCTGGTGCTGGTGCCGTTGGCTGTTACTGAAAGTAGGCTGGGAATTTGGAAGAGCTGCTTTACCAAAAGAAGTTGAGCAAATGCAAAGAGGAAAAGGGGGAGAGATGACAGGGGAGGATGGAAAAATGATAGTTCAAAAAGGAAAAAATGGGAGACATAATTGGTATATAAAGGTTACCAGAGAAGACAGCAAAGTCAGCCACATGCTGAATTAGAATGACCATTTTCTGTCTGTGTTGTCAGAGCCTATACAGTACTTTGGGCTTAGATAGGTAATATTAACTGAAGTGTTAATTAAACTAAAGCTGGAAGCTTTGGGTTGATTGGACTTTATTTTGAACTTTGTTTTGCTGGCCTGCTTTTATTTTTGGCTATAGTTTTATAAAATATCTTAGGTAGAGATGACAGTTTAATATAAAATTTAGTTAAAAGTAAGTCAAACATTGTCTGGAGAGATTGCTCAGTGGATAAAACTAACATGCCTACTAGTGAGAAGGGAGGCAGAGACAACAGAATCCACAGGAAGCTCGTGGGCCAGCTAGCTTGGAAAATAGGGCAATGACCAGGGAAAGAACCTGCCTCAAACAAGGTGAAAGGCAAGGACTCACACTTGAAAGATGTCCTCTGACCTCCATACAAATGCCATAGCACAAGCACACCCATTTTCAAACCCATGAGTGAACACACACACACACACACACACACACACACACACACACACCACAATCATGCCAAAAATGATAAGGCATACAGAACCCCTGATTGAATAGAAAATAATTTTGAAGTGTAATAAATCAATTAATAATAATAATGATATAGCTAAAAGCAGCATTAACTTAGGGGACAATAAAGACTTGGTTTCAAATCAGGATGATATTAAATGACCAGGTTGTACCAACTACTTAGAAAATCTATCCCCTAGCATTATTGTATCCTTTTGTAAGATGCATTGTCTTGGCATTCTACCTTTCTCCTAACTTTAATACCTGACAATTTTCCAAGACATTCCTTAGTACCAAGCTACACACCTCATACTCTAAATTTTGTTCCTTTAAAATGGGGTGGGTATGTGTGAATCTTCCAGACCCAGACTTTCTGCCAGCTCTGCTTCTTCAAAGGTGTGAGATATTAGAAAAGCTATAAAATCTCTTTTTGCCTCAGTATCTTCTTATGGACAATAAGCATGACATAAGTATAGTTTTCATTCATTATCCATGAGATATTGACTAAAGGACTCACTGAGAATACCAAAGTCAAGGATTTCTTTATATATATAAAATGGCATAATCTTTGCATATAACATATACTCCTATTTTAAATCTCTAGATTACTAATAAAACCTTGTATGATGTTTACACATCATTCGTGTGAACTTAGCATAAAATTTAGCACATAAAGAAACAAGATCATTTTGAAATCTTTTGGAATTTTTAAAGTATTTTTTTTCATCTTCAGTTGGTTAAAACCAGGGTTTTTGAGCCTATGGATACAGAGGGCTGACTATATCTGTTTTACAATGTACTTGTACAGATTTAATAAGTAAGGACATAAAGCCATTACTGTTTAGTGCTAATTTATGTTGTTTTGACATAAGAGATCAAATCTGGAACCTTCACTATGTTAAGCATGCACTCAAACAGTGAGCTACAACTCTAGTGCTATGTAAAGCCTTTAAACATTGCTAAGCATCTGTCAAATGTTCTATGAGTGTGCTTTCTGTATATACCTTGCTTAGAATGTCTGTTATCATGGTGATTGCAAGCAATTCTGTGTGGGTCTCATTCCGTGGGTCATGTGCCATTCCCGTTCCCCAGGGTCGTTGGCCACCGACGTCCCGGGCGAGGGAGAGAGCAGCAGGGTCATTCTGGCTGGGCGGGTGAGTGCCACGCGAACATACGAACACAATGAGCACCCGGGAGACCATCTGATGGACAGCACTCGTTTATTCAAAGGGGGGTGGGTATCTAAACACTTGGGGGAGGTTGAGACGGCACATATAGACTATATGGCAATCTGATGCATAGTTTATGGGCTGTTATGTAGATAGAGGAAGGACTAGTAACTTCAAAGTTATTGGGGAAGGATAAGGGAAGGTAGGGGGAAGGGCAGAAGAGGAGATTAACAGGAGGCTGTGACTTCAAAACTGTGGGGGGTGAGAAGGCTACATGACTTTAGCCACATGAGGGTCTCTTGGGCAGCTAGCCACAGGTCAGGAACTGTGGGGGGCAAAGTCTGACTTATGGAATGGTCAGAGCTTTTGGGGTTGGGGGGAGCGCCTCACCAGTTCTGCCCACTCTGGGCGATGACAGCTCACTACACCCTACAACATAGGGAAGGCAATTCACCGTCTCCAGGGACCCCTGACAGAGGGCCAGCTGCGACCCCACAGCCCAGGGCCCCTGGCCATGTCCAATAGTTCAGGCCAGCCTCCTCACCGGTCCAGCCTGTTACTAGCAAAGCCCAACAATTCTGAGAATATCTACTTCCCTGGACTATACTTTAAGCTTGAGGGTAGGCAATGTGTTTCAGCTATCTTTGTATTCCCAACTTAAGAATAGTATAGCAGGGGCTGGTGAGATGGCGTAGCAGTTAAGGTGCCTGCTTGAAAATCCTAAGGACTCAAGTTCAAATTCCCAGAACTCATGGAAGCCAGATGCACATGGTGACACATGCATCTGGAGCTCATTTGCAGTGGCTAGAGGCCCTGGCATATCCATATTCTCTCTCTCTCTCTCTCTCTCTCTCTCTCTCATAAATGAATGAATAAATAAATAAGTAAATATAAAAAATATTTTAAAAGAATAGTATAGCAGGTACCAACTACATATTCATAATGTCATTAGACTGTGCGCTCTCTCTCTCTCTCTCTCTCTCTCTCTCTCTCTTTTATCTCCTTTCTACTCTTGGGCTCCCAAGTGATAACATTTTTTTTCATTATGTCTGAGATTTGTCTGTCCATTCCCTGCTGTTAACCTTCTTAAGACACTTGCCAGCCATGTATTCCCAGTACTCCAATTTCTAGATTTCTGTTACTGGCAAGCTCCCTTTTTAAAAATGCGGCCACTACCTCAAACAAAACCCGTGTCCTAACTCCACAGTATTTATTCTGTCTCCAACTTTTCTTTGCAATATTGTGGTTGTCTAGTCAAAACTACTTTCATCAGAGGACATTATCTTGTGTGTTTCTGTATAAATATTGAACTTGAAAATGCTGATGATCAGGCTTACATATTTCTTAATAGCATCACAAATATGCACAGTAAATTACAGATAATTAATCCATACAATCTAAGTAATAAAGAGACATTGATTAGAAATGCTATTAATCTCTGTGCTTCCTTTTACAATCGCTTTTCTGAAATTGCCCAATTTCTTCCTGCCCAGCTCCTTTGCTCTCTTACTCTTTACTCCTTTGTACATTCTTTTTTAATTTTTTCTTTATCTTTAATGTTTATATTATTAACAAGATGTTTCATATTGATACATCATGTGTTGGTACCCTCTTTACCCTTGTCTCTGCCCCCATTCTGTTGGGGATGCTCCTTAGTAGGGTTGCAGGTATTACCCATGGGGTTGTAGTTTATGTGTTGTGGGAGAGCAGTGGTCAGTTATTTTTGATGGGAGGGAATGCCTCTAGGTGTGATGTCTCAATGTGTGGCTATTACTATCTTTCACACCCTCTTCCACAAAATTTCCTGAGCCATGGAGGGTGAGTTTTAAGTTTACTTCAGTGATGGGCTCTTAGGAGCCTCTGAATCTCTACTTTGGTAGGTGTTGAGTATCTTCAGGGTCTGTCTGCTTCACCCTGCTGATTATCAAGAACAGAATGGAAGCAGCACTCTTGCTCATCTCCCCATTACTCTGTGAATTCAGCTGTGGATTGACTGAAGTGCAAGGGGTAGTTTATCTCTTCTGTTCTCACTCACAACCTTCTGGAAAAGAAGAACAGATTCTCCAATGGACAGTGAAGTCAGTATAGTTTAACTAGGATAAGAATTATTAAATTAACTGCTGGGCGTGGTGGCACATGCCTTTAATCCCAGCACTTGGGAGGCAGAGGTAGGAGGATTGCCATGAGTTCAAGGACACCCTGAGACTACATAGTGAATTCCAGGTCAGCCTGAGCTAGAGTGAGACCCTACTTCAAAAAAACAAACAAACAAAAATTATTAATTTAGGGAGAATTTGATCTATGTAACTCCTCTTTTAACCAAATACTAGTGAGAGCTTGACGATGGAGAATACAATCTTTGTCTCCATAAGATTCTGATCTGGTTCCCAATTCCAGATATCAGTTCCTTTACACTGAGAAGATTTCTTAGCCAATTGGAAACTACTGGTTACCCACCGAGACTGTGTGCCACTATTGCACTGGTGTTTACATCATGTCAGGATGTTTGCTTGTGAGTAACTTAGACCTCTGGTTGCTCAGACTGTTGTTGGTCATTTTCCCCCAGTAGCTGATGTAGTGCTTTCCAGCACTAGATAGGCTACCCCTTGGGACTGGATTTTTTTCTGAATTCCAGCCAGGTCTCTCCATGCTCTGTGTCAGAAGCATATGGTATCTTCAGCAATAAGGTCTTAGCTTTTGCCTCAGGGAGGTAATTAAATGCTTTGACAAAATGTTGTCTTGATTTGGGGAACTCATATGTCTCTCTGATAACAGCTCAATGTGGGTAGCAACCAATCTCTGGTACTGGGAATTACAGGTCAGAGACAGAAAACAAAATTTCTTTCAAGCTTATGCTTCATCCCCACCCCCTCACCAGAACCCTACTTTTCAAGTGATCCCCTTTACTCTTCTTGAGGTCTATATCTTTTAGGCTATCTCCAAGCATAAAGGTTTATATGGTATCAGATTGTTTGGGGTTTAATTTTTAGTTTGTTTTCCTCCCTCACCTTCCGCTTTCATAGCCCAAACCCTTCCATCCCTATTGCCTGGGTCTTGAATTGCCTATGAGGTACAACAGCAACTTGAGCAGGTCCAGGTTAGGAATGACAGATAAGTTAAACCCTGTGGCGTTTATCTTCCTGTGATTGTGTGAGTTCACAGAGTATGATCTGTTCCAAGTCTGTCCGTTTTTCTACAAATTTCATTGTATCTTATTTTCTTACTCCTAAGTAGAATTCCACTGTGTAAATGTATGACAACTTCATTATCCATTCATTCAGTGATGGTCATCTGGGTTGATTCCGGTTCTTAGCTATAATGAATTGAGCAGTTATATACATGCTTGAGGAAATGTCTCTGTATTGAAGCATGGAGCATTTAGGATAAATGCCCCATAAGGGAATAACTGGGGCTGTTGGTACTTCTATGTTCATCCTGTTTAGGAATCTCCAAATTGATTTCTATAGAAGTTGTACAAGTTTACATTCTCACCAACAGTGGATGAGGGGTCCTCTTTCCCCATATCCTCACCAAAATTTGTCACTTTTAGATTTTTAATGATTGCCATCCTTACTGGAGTAAGGTGTAATCTCATGGTTGTTTTAATTTGCATTTCCCTAATGGTTAAATAAAAGTTGAACATTTTCTTAAGTGGGTATTAGCCATTAGTAATTCTTCCTCTGATATCTCCCTATTCAGTTCTCTGCCCCAGTTTTGGAGTGGGTTGTTTGATTTTTTTAATTGTTTAGTTTTTTGAGTTTTTTGTAGATTCTAGATGTTAGGCTTCTGTCAGTGGTATAGCTGGCAACGATTTTTCTCTCATTCAGTGGGCAATCTGTTGGCTCTGCTTATGATGTGTTTGTCTGTGTAAAAGCTTTTTAGCTACATGAGATTCCATTTTTTGAGTGATTGTTTAATTTCTTGGACAACCAGGAAGTCTTTCCCCACTCCTATAATATGGAGAGTGCCTCCTATTTTTCTTCCAGTAGGAGAAGAGTTTCAGGTCTTATATTGAGGACTTTAATCCATTTGGACTTGATTTTTGTGTATGGAGAGATGAGTGGATCTAATTTCACTTTTTCTGAATATATTCATCCAATTTGTCCAACACCATTTGTTGAAGATGTTGTTTATCTGCCAGCCTATGTTATTGACTCCTTTGTCAAAGATAAAGTAGCTGTACTTATGTGACCTTCAGCTCTGTTCCATTAGTGTATGATTCTGTTCTTATGCCCATATCATGATGTTTTTGTTACTACAGCTTTGTAATATAGCTTTAGATGAGGTATGACAATACCTCCAGAGGATTTTGTATTTTTGGGTTTTTTGTTTTTGTTTTGTTGCTGAGGATATGTTTGGATATCTGTGGCCGGCTGCCATTCCATATGAATTTTGAGATAAGTTTTTAATTTTTGTGAAGAATGATACTGGTATTTTTATTGGTATTGCATTAAATTTGTATATTGCTTTTGGTAGATTTGCCATTTTCACAATATTAATTCTACCTATCCAGGAGGATGGGAGGTCATTTCATCTTTTCAAGTCTTGCTTGATTTCTTTCTTGAGTTTTTAAAAAATCTTTTCATTGTATAGGTCTTTCACATCCTTGGTTAGTGTTATTCCAAGGTATTTATTTTTTTGGATGCTATTGAAAATGGGACATCCTCACTGATTTCTTTCTCTGTATATTTGTCCTTTGTATATAGAAAGGCTACTGACTTTTGTGCATTGATTTTGTATCCTTCCACTTTACTGAAGCAACTAATCACATTTAGAAGTTTTGAGATGGAGACTTTTGGGTCATTTATGCATAAGATTATGTCATATGCAAATAGGGCTAACTTGACTTCTTCCTTTCCAATTTGAATCCCGTATATTTCTTTCTCCTGTCTTATTGCTTGGGCTAGTACTTCTACCACTATGTTGAAGAGCAGTAGGTGAGTGGGCACCCCTGTCTTGTTCCAGATCTCAACAGAAACTCTTTGAGTCTTTCCCTATTAAGTATTATTTGGGCCTTGGGTGCTTTATATATAGCCTTTATTGTGCTGAGGTATAAACCCTCCGTGCCTATTCTTTTCAGCCTTTTTTTAATTTTTTTTTTTTTGGAGACAGAGAGAGAGGGAGAGTGAGACAGATAGAGATGGGCGTGCCAGCAGCCTCTCAGCTGCTATGAATGAAATCCAGATGTGTGCGCCCCCTTGTGGTCAAGTGCAGCATTGCACCCTTGAGTCACTTTGCATCTGGCTAAACATGGGACCTGGAGATTGGAACCAGCGTTCTTAGGCTTAGGAGGCAGGCACCTTAACCACTAAGCCATGTCTCCAGCCCTCTTTCCAGCCTTTTGATCATGAAGTGGTGTTGTATTTTGTCAAAGGCCTTCTCTGCATCAATTGAGATGATCATGTGGTTCTTATGGTTATGTTTATTTATGTGGTGTATTATGCTGACCGATTTCCATGTGGTGAACCATCCCTACAGCCCTGGGATGAAGCCTGCTTGATGAAGGTGGATAATGCCTTTGATGTATTGTTGAATTTTGTCTGTAAGGATTTTGTTCAGGATCATTACATCTAAATTCATCAGGGATATAGGCTTCTAGTTTTCCTTTCTTATTGCATCTCTGTCTGGTTTTAGTATTATGCTATCTTCATAAAAGGAGTTGGGGAGGATTCCTTGGTCTCCAATTATGTGAAACAGTTTGAGAAAAATTGATTTCAGTTTTTCAATGAAGGTTTGGTAGAATTCAAATAAGAAGCCAACCAGTCCTAGACTTTCCTTTTTGGGGAGGTTTGTGATTACCTTTTCAACTTCCATGGATATTATAGGTTTGTTTAAGAGATTAATCTGCTCTGAGTTTAGTTTTCATAAATGGTATGTGTCTAGGAATTCATCTATTTCTTCCAGATTTTATTATCCAATTTTGTGGAGTAGAAGTTTTGGAAATATGCCTTGATGATTCTTCCAATTTCATTGAAGTCTATTGTGAACTCTCCTTTTTCATCTCTGAATTTGTTAATTTGAGACTTCTTGATTTTTTGCATGATCAAATTGGCCAAGAGTTTATCAATCTTCTTTATTTTTTCAAAGAACCAGCTCTCTATTTCATCAATTTTAAAAATTGTTTTCTTACTTTCCAATTCATTAATTTATGCTCTGATCTTGATTATTTCTTTCCATCTGGAGCACTTAGGGTTGGGTTCTTTTTATTTTACTAGTGCCTTCAGGTGGACAGTTAGTTTATTAATTTGGGATCTCTCTGTTATGAAGGTATTTAGTGCTATGAATTTTCCCCTTAGGACTGCATTCATTTTGCCCCATACATTTTGGTAGGTTGTGTTTTTATTTCCATTCAATTCTAGGAATTTTACAATTTCTTTTTTTTTTATTTCTTCCACAACCCATTCATTGTTTAAATGTGTGTTGTTTAGTCTCCAGTAGCTGGTGGAGTTCTTGATGAGTCTCTTGTTTATTTCTAGTTTTAAAGCATTGTGTTCTGATATGATGCAAGAAGTTATTTCAATTTTCCTGAATTTATGGAGGCATGCTTTATGAGAAGAATATGTATTCTGTAGAGTTGGCTTGGAAAGTTCTGTAGGTGTCCATTAGATATAGTTGATCTATGGTGTTGTTGAGCTCAATTATTTCCCTGTTGATTTTCTGCTTGGATGATCTGTCTATTGATGATAGTGGAGTACTGAAGTTTCTGACTATGATGGTGTTCGTGTTTATTTGTTTTTTTTTTTTTTTTTTTTTTGTCAAGTAGGTTTGTTTTATAAACTGTGGTGCATCTGTGTTTGGTGCATATAGATTTATGATTGTGATGTTCTCATGTTGGATCATTCCCTTGATGAGTAAGAAGTGGCCTTCTTTGTCCTTTTAGATTACTTTTTGTTTGAAGTCAATCTTATCAGATATTGATATAGCAATGCCTGCTTATTTTTTTTATTTCCATTAGTTTGGAATATCATTTTCCATCCTTTCACACTGAGGAGGTGTCAATCATTAGTGGTGAGGTGGGTTTCTTGAAGACAGCAGATAGAAGGGTATATTTTTTGATCCACCCTGATAACTTGTGTCTTTGATGGGTGAGTTAAGACCATTAATATTTAGCATTAATACTGTGAGGTTTGAATTAATTCCTTCCATGATGAGGTGTTTTATGGGGGTCTGTTCCTTTCTTATATGGTTTAATATTTTGGGGACTGGTCTAGTTTTGGTTATTGTGATCTTCTTCATGTTGGTTCTTGACATTGGTTGTTTGAATCTTTTGTGTGGTGTATTCCCAGAAGTGTTCTCTGTAGGTTTGGCTTTGTGTCCATATAATCATAGCATTGATTTTTTTTTTCATGGAAAGTTTTCCTTTCCCTATCTATTATGGAAGATACTTCTGCTGGGTAAGAGTAGCTTGTGTTGGAAACAATCATTTTTTAGACTTTGAAATGTTCTATTCCAGGCCCTTCTGGCTTTCAAGGTTTTCATTATGAAATCTGAGGTAATTCTGATGGTATTGCCTTTGTATGTAGTGAGTTGTTCCTCTCTTGCTTATTTTAACACTCTCTCCTTGTTTTCATTGTTAAGAGTTTTAACTGTGATGTGCCTTGGAGAGTTTCTTCTTTGTTACTGTCTGTTTGGTGTTCTGTGGGCTTCTTGTATCTGGATGGGCCTCTCTTTTGAGAGATTCATAAATTTTTCTTCAATAATTTAGTTGAATGTGTTCTGTATGCCTCTGGAGTGGATTTCCTCTTCTGGCATACCCATAATCCTGATGTTTGGTCATTTTAGGGTATCCCACAGTTCCCTTGTATTCTGTTCACTTGATTTTTTGAACTTAACAAAGTTTTTGGCCTCCCGGTCAACTTCTTCTGTCTTCTCTTTCTGATCAGAGGTTCTGTCTTCCACATGACTAACTCTGCTAGTGAGGGGTTGTAGAGAGGTTTTTATAAGCTCTATTTGATGTTTCTTTTCTGTTGTCTTATTTTGCATCATGTCCACCTCTTTTTTGAGGTATGATTTCAGTTTGAGTTCTGATTTTCTTGATGCTTCCTGGAATTCATTTTTACCTTTGATCAAGTCTTCATTAAGCTTAATAAATCAGTCATTGAGATCTTCCATTTCTTGACTCACCTTCACTTAATTGATATCTCTTTGTGGGTCCTAATGTTTCCTTCAATAATGCTAAGCCTACTGTCAAAAGCTGAAGGCCCTAAGAGACAATTCTGTTCAAATTCATTGATACGATTGTTGGGGGTGTTTTTGATGGTTTGCTTCCAAGGTCAGCAATTGATTTGATCAGGGTCTCAATGGTTGTTGTGTTTTCATTTTGGAATTGAATTTGTGTTGATTTCTCTATGATTTCATTGGAGGCTTCCATTGTGGGATTAGGTATCTTTGGTAGAGATCTCTCAGTTTTCTGACCTTCATTGGCTTTTTTGTGTTGTGGTCTACCAATCTTGGGGAGACACTTTATTCTCTTGAGAAGGAAATAAATTTTTATCCTTGCAGTATCTTCAGAGTATGTTCTATTTAAATGTGAACTGGATAGGAGAACTGGTGTATGATGGGGTTATAAGCACAGATGCATAGATTGTGGAGATTGCAGGTACATCAAAGGTACCTGGGCAACTGGGAATTCTGGCCTACTCACTCCACTTGCATGTAGTCTTCAGCACATAGGAATCACAGGTTGTGGAACCAGGTGCCAGGAAGTTGGAGAGCAGAGACAAGAGGCCTGCTCCTACAGGGGACCATGCTCCCTCTGACTCAGGGAATTAGGGATTTTGGTGCCCAGGGGCCTGTCAGGGTACCAGAGCAAAAGGCCTATTTCCACAGCCCCCACACAGGGACCAGGCTTCCCCTAGCCAGGCACAAAGGGACCTATAGGGACCAGGAAACTGGGAAGAACCCTGGGGAAAAGGGATCTGGCCTGCTCACTCTGATCCCACTGCACACCCTGTGGTGCAGAGTATCCAGGAATGGGGACCCAGGAGCACTTTCATTGGGAAGGAGGAGCAAGGTGCCTGCTTCCACAGCAGGGTCATAGGGTCCAAGCATTTCCAAGCAAGCTGCAGAAGGACCTACTGGTACCAGAAACTTTTGTACATTCTTCTAACTCATAGTTTGTCACAGATTGTCTCATCTTTTCAATCTCCCTATCTTCTTCTTCCTTTCCTTGCTTATTACAAACCTTGTTTAGAAAGATGATATTTAGCTTAACACACCAAGGCCTGTGGCTCATTACCACATATGGCAAAATTGAACAAACATAAGCAATTGGCAGTTAATTTGCCATTGAGGGATGCTGTCTGCACTTTGTGTCTGAAGGTAGGCTGAGAAAGGTTGTTTCATTCAGCACAGATAGTGGGGGTATGGGTGGAGAAGTGGCAGATTCAGAGATTACAAAGGATATAAAGGTAATTCCATAATAGTTGAAAAGAAATATATTTTTTCTGGTCATAGAACATAAGAAAAGAGTATTCATTTATTTCATTACTGGTGTCTATTACAATCATATATTTTAAAAACTCTGATATACTTTTTTCAGTCACAACTCTGCCTTGAACAGCATTTCTTAGGTTAATAAGAAAGTTACACTCACTCAAGTTACTCAAAGCTGATTTACAAGACTAATTTCTGTAATTAATAAGTATAATTTGATAAGTTAAATAAAATGCATGTAATTGTTAGAAAAAATAGCATGGGGAGTATTTATTGAATCTGATTTTTAAAAATCAGCAATCTAATTGCATTATTTAGAATAAAAAGAATGGCAGAAGGGCTGATGTGCCTCCTACTTTTCATGTATTTACAACTCTCTGGGAGGCCCCAAGTTCTAAGATTGCAATTTCAGCCATTAAATTAGCATAAAAGCTAATAAGAAAAAAAAAGCTAGTAAGAAAACTAATGGTTGCAGGGAGTATGTGGGTGTTAAAAATTAGAACATCAGATTTGTTTATTTCTTTGAAATCCAAAACAAAAAGAGGGAGGTTTAAATGCACCTGTCTTTCAGGAGACAGATTCTGATGGGCAAGAAAGAATTCAAGAAAAGTAGGACCAAACTTGAACGTAAGAACTTTGAATAAACCAATCAAGTAGAACAAAATGAATAAAAGTTGGTTTTGGAGAATTGCAGACACAAAACAAGCTTAAATTTGTTGCATATATTAATAAGTATATCATAGTATCAAGGACAGTCTGACATGGCCAGAGAAGTGTGGTAGACAGTGGGTCTGACTACCTCCAAGTAGTTCCTCATCTTTATTCCTTTTTACTTTCTTTTTACTTCACTAGTTTTCCTTTTCTCTTTCTCATTTTCCTCTTTCCACTGAAGTAAATGAACGTACTGTAACAGAAAACATAGAGGAGTTGGCATGTAAGAAAACAATACCCATCCAAATTCAACTGCTACTAGGAGGCTCATAATGAGCCTTTTGAGTATACATATAAATGCACATATCTCAGGCCTATAAAATTTATGAACCATACACCCAACACATTTTTCTTAGATCTAAGAAGATAAAATTTATAAGAGAAAAATATAGCTGAATGATACTCAGTTCATGCAGAACAAACACCCTTTCTATGTACTAGGATGTACTTTGAACTGCTGTGGTTTTCTTATATGTCCTCATGTCTTTAAGTGTTCAAGATACTCTCTTTCCCTGGTTGTTGTTACTGGGAATAATCTCAGAAGTAAGCTTAAATATGCAGGCTCATGCGGCATACATATACACTTATTTTAGTATATACAGTAAACATTTTATATAAACACACTTATATTCATTTAAGTAATGACCTGAGAGTTAGTATGTCTATTTGAGATCAGTTGTACTTGACATTTATACACTTTGTAAGCAAAATTAGGAAATTATAATTATATTAGAGCATGTTCATTATTGAAAGATAACATTGATGTTAAATACATAATATTCAGATGTTAGTTTTTATATCAAACTTATTAATCTAATAGAATGAGAGACAAAAGCAGAAATGACTTTTAGCAAAGTCTTCTGACTGCGATTGAAACCGCTTGAGCTCCTTTTCCAATTACCAGAGATATTACAACCATGATCATCTGACTAGACTTAATTTTTTTGACAGATTTAATAAAAGGGAAAGATCTGGTTATAAGAAATGGTTCTCCTGAATACTGGTAAGGTTATGAAGACTGCATTTTTCAAAAGTAACTTTTGGTGAATATATTTGAATTATGTGTGTGATATAGGATCGTCCTATGCTAGACATTAAAGATCAGTAATGACTTAGAAATCTGAAATGTGAACTAAATACAGTTAATTCCATTTTCCTGTGTCAGTGATAGTTCATCTCTTTAATAGAGAAATTGGATAAATACATTCTGCTGGAGCTTCTACAAAGATACATTTACCTTGGTGACACAAAGATCTTGGTTAGATATTTCGTTGGATTTGAAGTGACCAAGGATTGGAGGGTCTGATGAGTCTTGTGTTAAGCTAAAGATAAAATTCTTTCAACTTGCCGGGCATGGTGGCGCACGCCTTTAATCCCAGCACTCAGGAGGCAGAGGTAGGAGGATCGCCGAGAGTTCGAGGCCACCCTGAGACTACATAGTTAATTCCAGGTCAGCCTGGACCAGAGTGAGACCCTACCTCGCAAAACCAAAAAAAAAAAAAAAAAAATTCTTTCAACTAGTGAAGTGATCCTTGAACTAGCAGAATTTTCCACCTTTTTAAATTGTGTTTTCCCATACTGTTTTCTCTAGTTGTACCTGCTCAGAAGAATCTAATAAGCACAGGAAACTTTAGAGGAAATACCCTTTTGCATTATTTTCTTACACTGTAAAGGTGAATTGAATTCTGTTTTAAAGCTCACCATGTTTTTTGAAATGAATCATTTGATCATTTTGTCAGCAAGCAGTATGACATTAGGTCAATTAAGTTATTAAATAAAAATTCTAGGGCTGGAGAGATGGCTTAGGGGTTAAGGCGCCTGCCTCCTAAGCCTAAGAACGCTGGTTCCAATCTCCAGGTCCCACGTTTAGCCAGATGCAAAGTGACACAAGGGCACAATGCCACACTTGCCCACAAGGGGACGCACACATCTGGATTTCATTCAAAGCAGCTGAGAGACTGCTGGCACGCCCATTTCTGTCTCCCTCTCCCTCTCTGTCTATCTCTTTCTGTCTCTCTCTCCAAAAATAAATAAAATAATAATAATAAATTTTTTTAAAAAAAATTCTATAGTTATTTTAGGTAACCATGCAGTTGTTGCTATTGAAAATGATGGTGATGATGATGCTTTTTAGGGTGATTTATTAGTGATAATTTCAAAACACCATCTTGCAGAACCCATAAACAATAATTCTTCTGGGTTTAGGGAGATGGCTCAGTATGAAAGAGTGCTTTCTGGATAATCATGAAGACCTGAGTTCAATTCTCAGCACCTACATAAAAAGACAGGCATGACCATGCATGCCTGTGATCACAGTGCTAACGGGAGCAGAGAAGAGAGGATCACTGAGGCTAGCTGGTCAGCCACTATAACTAAAAGGTTCACTGAGAGACTGTCTCAAGGAAATAAGGCAAAGGATTGACAGAGGAAGGCACCCACATGTCCACCTCTAACCTCACACATCATGTGTACACTCATTTATACACATACCCCAGGGCACATGTGCATACAATCACACACACAGACAATAACTCTTTTGTGACAACCAGAGGAAGAAGGAATAGCTTGTACCTGGGGCAGAAAAATGTTAATTCCTTGATTTAGTTTTCACCATTTCTGCTTTATGACTGTGCAAGAATGAATTGGATCTCTTTACAAAGCAAGATACATTGGATGGTTTAATGTATCACACATTTCTAGTGTTACTATGAAGCATTGATGTTCTCCAGTCATGGAGAATCAGATATCCAGATATCAGATATGACTTATTTTCACATTTATTACTAACAGTACATAATGTAAGATAAAATAGACTTAAGATTATCCCAACAATGATATCACTCGAACAGGTAAAGTATATGTTTTTGTGAAAAAGAGAATAAAGAATAAAATTTCTCTCTCTCTCTATTTCAAAAAAGGGCTAGAGACATGGCCTAGTGGTTAAGGCACTTGCCTGTGAAGCCTAAGAACTCATGATCAAATGTCCAGGTCCCACATAGCCAGATGCAAGTGTGTAATGTTGCACATGTGCACAAGGGGCACATGTGTGGAGTTCGTTCACAGCTGGCTGAAGGTCCTGGTGTGCCCATTCTCTCTCTCTGCTTCTTTCTCTCCCTCTCTCTCCCAAAAATAAATAAAGTATAAAAATTATAAGCTAAGAGTCAACTCACTGGAAGCCATATATATGTGTGTGTGTGTATGTAGTTAAAGTATATCCTTTTCTTAATATTTTCATTCTGTTTTACTATTTTTAATATCATATACATTTTCTGTTTATCATATATTGTCCCTGTAGCCCAAAAATCAGAACTATGAACTCTAGTACCTAGCATGTAGCTAGTTTTCAAAAATATTTGTTCATTATGAAGTGGACCAGAATATGACACTTTTAATCATGCCACTTTGATATAAGGATTATTTTGAACTAAAAGCAAATGAAAAATATTTTATACACATACAAGAAGAGTTTTGTGCCCTTCTCCCAGCTGCCTAAAATTCCATTCTGAAGATGTCACTCTTTTTTTACCAGATTGAGAACTACCCCTTTATCATCAGATAAAGAAGGTACTAAGATAAGACTATAGAAATAAATGGAACTACAGCCTTATTCACCAGTTTCTCTTGCATATCTATCCTCTTTGTTTCTTTTCATCCTATCATGTATTCACAATTTGCCATCCATTGTTAAGATAGAATATAATCCTCCTATTTACTTCTCTGGGTTTTTCAATCCCTTTCCCTGAAATGCTCATACACACAAAATAGAACTTGTTAATCTTCTTTCTTGTGACTCTGCTTTTTCGTAAGTTTCATTCACAGGAGCCAGCTATGGAACCCAAGCTGGTCCAGAAAAAGATTTTCCTCCCCTACAATTCAAAGAACACAGAACCCAAAGGCTTTCTTTTTCTGTTCCACTGTCTATGTAAACTTTCTTTACTAATGCAAATCATTGAGCAATTTCAAATACTAGGAGCCATTTCAGAAAGTAAGGGTTTATAAACATCCAATTCTGTGTTAGCTATATATAACATATATGAAGGCTGCTTCTCTGAGAAGTGTTTGCATGAAAGAACATAGAAAAGCATGGCATTAGCTATCAGTTTAGCACATCACAGGAAAATCTTCGGGTATTTTTATGTTTTATGTAATTGGCTATAAAATTGACAGTTTCACTAATCTTTTTGCACAGATGTAGAAATTGAGGTGTGAAAGGCTAAATAACTTGTCTAAAACCTAAGAAACTAGTTATATTCAAATAGAGCCCAGGAAAGCCTAACTATATTAGTTGCATCCTATCTACTGAAATTGACTACATATGTGTAACAACACTTAGCTACAATAGCATAATTAATTCAAAATTATATTGCCAAAAGGAGCCAGGGAAGATATAACTTTCTGTGATCATGAGTAATTATGGATCTGAGATGAGATTATGAAAGAGATTGCTATCCTTCTTACTACAGTTACCTGATAGTTGCTGGGATAAAGCATCCAACCAAAAGCAGTTGAGGGAAGGAAAGTTTTTATTTTGGCTTACAGTCTTAAGGAGAAGATCCATGATGACAGGGGGAAACATGGCATGAGCAAAGGCTGAACATCACCTCTGCCACAGCAGGTGGAAAGCAAAAGCAAGAGAGTGAGCTAAATTCTGGCAAAGGGAGCTGGCTATGACATCCTTAAGGCTTTGGCAGCACCCTACCCCTCCAGCAAGGCTCCATCTCACAAATTTCCACCAGCTGGAGACCAAGCATTAAAAACACATGAATTGGGCTGGGGAGATGGCTTAGCCGTTAAGTCACCTGCCTCCTAAACCTAAGAACGCTGGTTCCAATCTCCAGGACCCATGTTTAGCCAGATGCAAAGTGCGCAATGCTGCACTTGACCAAAAGGGGGCGCACACATCTGGATTTTGTTTGCAACAGCTGAGAGGCTGCTGACGCGCCCATCTCTATCTGTCTTCCTCTCCCTCTCTCTCTGTCTCTCTCAAAACACACACACACACACACACACACACACACACACACACACACACACACACATATTAGTTTAGAGGGGACATATGATTCAAAACATAACACCTCTCTAATTAGCAATGTGGTCCAGGTGATAGAAGATAAAGGCAAACCTAGTAAGAACTCATCTTACTTTCAAAATCTAGTAACAAGAATAATTATTTTATATCATATTAATTTAAAACAGTGATTGGATCAGGGGAAAGGAAATTCAGTCATAATGTTCTTTTACTTTTTATTCATAAGAAAGAGAGAGCGAAAACAGGCATACCAGGGCCTCCAGCCACTGTAAATGAACTCAAGATGCATGTGCATCGGGCTTACATGGGTACAGGGGAATTGAACCTGTGTCCTTATACTTCACAGGCAAGCACCTTAACAGCTAAGCCATCTCTCCAGTCCATTCATAATGTCTTAAAAAGAGCCCAGGAGGGAAAGATCTACATGGCAAAATTAAATGGCAGTCAAGATAAGAGAAAAATGGGCAAGAACATTGTGAGTGAAGAAAAATAGGAGAAACATCCATCATTGTAGTATATAGATGTTTATATTGGAAATTGAGTAGTGGTGTAAATAGCAATGAAAAGGAAACCCAGGGGGCTGCCAAAATAAGCACTTATTGAAGGGATTTCAGTTTTGCCAGCATGAAAATTAAAATTTTTATCAAACTAACTCACATTAGGCTCCATTTGCTGCTTTATAGCAATTTTATATTAAGAAATAGATCTGTCATGTAGGACCAGACATTGTATCTCTCCCCATAGGCCTGCTAAATAACATTACCAAGCATTATCAAAGTTTTAATTAGTGAACAAAATATTTTACCTTTGAGCATTTTGAACATTATTTGTTTAGTATTGTCTTTGTTTATCTCAGGAATGTTTCATTTGTACTTTTCTGGCTGATCAATTCACCTAATTATTTTCTTTGGTTATATTAATGATTTTCGTTTCCAGAATCCTAAGCCAAAAGGCTTGGATCCAGGAGTCCCAAAAGACCAGGTTCATCTATTTGTATCAAGAAAAAAATCCAAGCAGCAGAAAGATGAGTGGTGGTTGAAACAGAATAGAAACTTATTTTGGTGTGACATACTAGGAAGGGCTCTTTCCTAATGACCCAACTTTTCTGCACATGATACTGGCAATAGCTCCAAGATTATTACACAGAGGAAGAACAAGAACAGGGGGAAAGATGTGTGTGTAGCCAGGTACACTTAGTTTAACTGTCATCTGATATGGGGTTTTACTGGCACCAAGCAAGTTTCAATTCCCATTATGAGGTGACTGTCTGCAGGGCTCACCATTTCTGGAATTTGAGGTGATTTAGGAAGAAAAAATTCACTGAAAGGGCAAACAGATTAGAAAGACAAAATGGGATTGGTCAGGGCTACATTTAGATCCTGTTTTAATTTTTGTTCATTCATGGTAAAGGGTTCAAATCTGAGGGTCACATTAATTCAGTTGTGTGGTCTAACTCATCATTTCATTGACTAGATGTTAAAGGTTCAATTTTAGAGGAAATTTATGTTTCCTTATTTTCTTATTTCCCTTGGTTGGGAGCTGTCTCAATGTAACACTTGCTATAGATGAAATCCTCATGCCACTTGCTGTCTAGTTCAATTTACTCTAGCAATAGCCTTCTTTTAGTTGATTGAAGACAAGCTCTCTCCCAACTCAAAATATTCATGAATATTGTTCCACTCAAGAATAAAAAAAAAGCAGAAAGCTCTTCCTATTAACTATTAAGAAACATATTCCTGCTTATTTCTCAGAATGCAGCTTACAAAGAACTTATTTAGGGAATCATCCCTGGACTAGATTAGGGTCAATATATTATTTCTCTCAATGTACACTGGTTTCATAGACTTTATCAGTATATAAATGTATTTATGTCAGTGTTTTTAGTTTGTCTTTTGCTACTTAGTGATAGTAGAATGAAACTAAGGGGCTTAAATTTTCCTTACTGAAATAAGAGAACTGCCTCTTTTTGTTTCAGAATGTCATTCTGTTTTTTTCAAGTGCATATGAACCTTTTTAGCAGCTAAATAAGCCTACTGCTAGTCTCACAACTAAAGAATATTTCCTCTAGGATTTGAGAACCATCTCTGAAATGTAATCATCAAAATAAGTAAATAAATAATAATGTCTTATATCCCAATTTCCAAAGGGAGAACATAAACCTACCTTCAGCAAATAGACACAAAAAATACAAGGGTGGGCTGGAGAGGTGGCTTAGGAGTTAAGGCACCTGCCTCCTAAGCCTAAGAACGCTGGTTCCAATCTCCAGTGGTTCCAATCTCCAGGTCCCACGTTTAGCCAGATGCAAAGTGACGCAAGGGTGCAATGGCGCACTTGACCACAAGGGGGCGCACACATCTGGATTTCGTTCGCAGCAGCAGAGACACTGCTGGCGCACCCATCTCTGTCTTCCTCTCCCTCTCTCTCTCTCTGTCTCTCTCCGTGTCTCTCTCCAAAAAAATAATAAAGAATTTAAAGAAAATACAAGGGCTAACTCTAATCATAAAGATAAGAGAAAATTAGCAATTTTATCTGGGAATAAAATGTAATAAGCATTCACTTAGTTAAATAAAAGAGTAAAAATTGTTATTATTGTCTAGCGTGGTGGCGCATGCCTTTAATCCCAGCACTCAGGAGGCAGAGGTAGGAGAATTGCCATGAGTTCGAGGCCACCCTGAGAATACAGAGTGAATTCAAGGTCAGCCTGAGCTAGTGGGAGACCCTACCTCCAAAAACCCCCCCAAAAGTTATTATCTTTGTAATCTCTTTAGTGGATTTTTATGATGAATTGTTTATTAAATAATTATGTTGTTCCTCTACTAATTTGCTGAGGTATTTCCTGGGGCAGTAGATTTTGTTGCTGCTTTTGTTGTTAGCAGTGAACTCAGGGCCCTGTCCATGCTAAATATATACTGAACAACATGCATTGCCCAAGATTTTTAAAAATATTATTTCCTGATAATTGTAAGCTTCATGAGAACAGGAATCAGTTCTGCTGTGTTTAGCATGGTTTTCTTAGCATTTAAATAGTGATCAGTGTAAGTCAAATGGGTACTTAATGAAAGAAAAATACAGCTTAGTAGAACTCTCAATTTTCCCATTCACTGATCCAACAAGGCCATTATGAGGACCTAGTGAATGAGCAAAACCTATTTTTAGAGCTTTCATTATATCACATTTTTTGATATGATCAAGGATATATGTTGCTTACACTCTCTGATCCAAAATTTCCTCATCTTCTATGGAACAAAAATAACCATAACACCTATGTGAAAAGACTGTTGTGAAGATAAAGTCATAGAAAATGAATGGGGTGCATTTAAAATAAGAAATATAATGACTACACACAGGAAGTTAAAAAAAATAAGCTGGTGGCGTTTGAAAGATGGTTAAGCAGTTAAAGGCAGTTGCTTGCAAAGCCTAATGGCCTGAGTTCAATTCTCTAGTACCCATGTAAAGCCAGATGCACAATGGGGCACATGCATCTGGAATTCATTTGTAATGGCAGGAGACCCAGGAGCACCCATACTCCTCTCTCTCTCTATCTGCTTCTTTCGTTTTCTCTCTCTTAATAGATAATAAATAAATAAGTAATAAATCATCTAGTAATGGCTCATTATAATCATTAACCTTTGGGCTCAAGGATTCTCAGGATAAGGATAGCTGAAGATTGGAAGAAGTATAATACCATTGGCATACAAGCAGGAAGTTGTGTGCTTCTGCTCCCCAGTCACAGGAATATTGGAGCTTTTTTATTAAGCTCATGATGACAAAAAATAAAAGATCTTCTCACCACTGTTCTCTCTCCCTTCTTCAATGATCCATGAGCCACACTTCTCTCAGCCAAGAACTCAGAGTATATGTGGGAGGCGTATCAGCCACAGGTAAGTAAACTTCAAACTTAACATTTGTAGATTATGTCACGTTTTAATTTCTCTGCTGACCAATGAGTAGCTTCTTTATATGGATATTTTTCTGCCTTCCTGCCTCAATTTAAATAAGAGCGCCCACATTTTAAAGTGGGAAATTTCAGTAGGGTCATTAGTGAATTTGCAGTCATTTTACACATTCTTAGGTAGATCTAGAATAATTTATTTTATGATTTCATCCTTTGTATAGAGGAGAAAAAAGTCTTTTTTTCTACCTTCCAGGGTTCAGTGGCTGAGAACAAGGTCATAAAAGACAAATTAACAAGAAATTAAACTATGGAGGTCCACAAAGCACAAGAATGTGACTGATGGAGATGCTGGATAATTTTGGTTTATATAACAACTTAGGTTAAAGGAGATGGGATTCTAGACTTTGAGACAGGTAAAATAAATTGTGCGATGATGGGTAGAGGATATGTGTGATAAATAAGGATTGCTGTCTTATGTGGATAAGAGGATTTTTGATGAAAATGTTTAATAAGAGATATCTTTACAAATGGAATTTTCCTATATGGAAGGAAAAAATTCTATTTTATATGTATGCTGGTAGAGGTAGGTAGAAAGGTTTTTCTTGCTTTCTTAAGAACATGTATGCTTTCTCAATTTTTGGAGTGACAAGATTCTGCTAGATGTGGAGGCTTACATCTTAACCCCAGCATTTGAGAGATAGAGTCAGCAGGATAACACATGGAGGCCAGCCTGCCTCTAGGCAATTACAGCAAAAATCCCCATATTTTCTGAGGCTAACAAATTAACTTTGGGGTCACTTCTGTCCGAATCTATATCTCTAGGTTGATGTTATGCCCTCTTGCCTTCTCATGGGCATGAAAACTCTATACTCTTTTCCTCTTTCCTTCTCTTAATCAAACAAAATCTCTCTAAACCATAAAAAAGTTTCCTACCTCTGCTGATTCTCAGTTTCCTTTAGCTCAAAATTATACTTATGCTAAGGTGGCATACTGTGAGGTAGCACAATCTGGTACCACATCCTTACACCATACTCTGAGGATATTTAAGTAGATAAATTATGATCTGAAAATAACCTTTCAATTGTATGCCTTTAAGTGCTTTAGAAAAGAGAGAGGTGGGGCTAGAGAGATGGCTTAGCAGTAAAGGCACTTGCCTGCAAACCAAAGGACCCAGGTTTGATTCCCCAGGACCCATGTAAGCCAGATGCACTAGGTGACGCATGTGTCTGGAATTTGTTTGCAGTGGCTTGATGGCCTGGTGCATCTCTCTTTCCCTCTCTTTGTCTCTCTCTCCCTCTCCTTCTTTCTCTCTCTCAAATAAATAAATGAATAAGAAAAAAATTTTTTAAAGAAAAGAGAGAGGTGATTATGTAGGGTGGCAAAGAATAGGAGATTGTTATTCATGAATGATCACTAAGTCAAGATTTTGAAGCTAGCGTTCTTGACTGGACCTACTGTATGTTATGTGAGCTCAAGATAATGATATGATTTCTTAGCTATTAAATTGGTACTGACAAAGCTTTTATTTAAACTAGTTAGCTATATCGAAAAGAGCAACAGATAAAAATGAATCATCAATTAATGCTAGTAGATTGATGGATTGGTCTAGAAGATAGATAAATGTGAAAATGATAGAGTTTACACCTCTCAGAATAAAAGCTTTTGGTGCATTTAATGTAATATACTGTACCTTATAATAGTATGTCTTCAGGACTCCACATTTTCTGCACTTTCATAATGAACCCTCTAAGAATGGATGCCTCATTCTTTTCAAAATTTTAGTATTTCAGTCTAATATAGAAGCACTATACTCAGGAGTCAGCTTAGGAAACATGTGTGAAGAAAATAGGATGCTGAGATGCTTTCATGTTCAGCTGTAAGAACATATCTCACGGTGAGATAATGTACTAACAGTGATTTCCTTCTGTGACTCATGCAGCTGGCTCTGGAAGAAATTACCAGAAAAGTTCCCCATACAGCTCAAATAACTATATAGCTTCTGCAACCATCTTCACTGAATCTAAATTCACAACACATGGTTAAAGGAAGGATTGTCCACGATTTATAAATCTCTTAAAAATCTTATAAAATTATTCTGATTAATGTTTCATTCTGTTTACTGAATGACCTTTATTGAGAATCATACAACTCAAACACATCTGGACTGTCTGTCCTTGGTATTTTTGGAAGAGATAATTATGTGTAGAGCCAGGATGATTACTTTGGAAAGGACAAAATTCACAAAAATGCAATTATGCTTGAATACTTAAATACTAGTTTTACTCTTTGACACTCGTACATTGTATTGATGTGTATAAGGTGCTCTAAAAAGAAAATAGTAACTAAATCTGTCATTTTAATCTCCAGAGTTAATAGATTGTCACAGTACGGAATAATTCCATGGACCTTTGAATTAGAAAAAGGTAATTATTAGTAGACCATGGCACAGTTGTTAGACAAAACTGCTCAATGAACATCTATCATTTGAAATAATGGTGATCTATTCTAATGAACACATAAAAGATCTCCATTTTTTTTAAGGAAACAGTACCCTGATTTTCCCTTGACATTTACACAGCACTGCATTATCCCTCTGATAATACTTATTTTTACTACTATTATCTATACCAAAAAGCAAATAAAAGCAATCTCAATCTTTTTAACTTTCTTCTTGTTGTAGAGGTTGAAGTCCATCTCCCTATTGCTACAGTCAGCATCTTGAACCTTCTATTCTCTGAGGAGTTCCAGCTTCTTCACATTCTCATTTGGTCCACCTGTTCTCTCCTAGACTTATTTTCAACAAGTTGAGATCACTGTGGCTTAACAAGCTTCCTTCTTTCTCTGGTTGTATACTAGCTTTCATGCCTTGGGATAGTAAGCCAGGGATGGCTGGCAATTTCCTGGCCAAAAGGTACCAAGGGGGACTACTTGGATCATTTTTATTCTTGCAAATTTCATAGGCTACCTCTGTGGTAGTGGGCGGATGGTGGAGAAATAAGTACAGAATTAGACAATGTTTGGGAGTTTTCCCTGATTCATTTAATATTCGTTGTCATAAATGCACAGAATCAATAGGCTGATACAAGGTATTATTTGCTTCAATTTTTAAACAAATACACACACACACACACACACACACATTTAGATAAAGAGTGTGATAGAGAAAGAGATAGAGATAATGGGAACACCAGTGACTCTAGCTACTGCAAATGAGCTCCAGACTCATGTGATAGCATGTGCATCTGGCCTATGTGGGACCTGGGGATTCAAACCTGGGTCCTTAGGCTTTGCCAGTAAGCACCTTAGCTAGTAAGCCATCTCTCCAGGCCCACAACACCTTTTTGCCTGATATGTTATTGTGTGATTCCAGATACTTGCATATGTAAAATAGGTATACAAATAAGTTATTAATAATAAACCAAAAAGAAATGCCCAATTACAGCACTGCCCTGGGGTGATAGAAACTGACTTGGATTTGTTCACCAAGAGTGGGCTAGCTGCTTCTCTGAGCAGAGCCTGAAAAAAGGAAAACTGAACCTTGGAGTTGTTTAAATCAAGTGAACCCCACTGCTTCTGCTATTGCTGCTGTTCTAATGTTCCTATAGCTGTTGCATCTGCTGACAGGCACTCATTGGTGATTTTTATTGAAGAGCAAAGGACAGTAATATGTTAGTAAGTTGAGTGCTTCATGGGCAAAGGGCAGGCAATATTTGGGTGAAGGAACTATTGTTTCTAAATAATTATTTTTTTTAGAATTTTTGTATTATGTACATACTCAGTATGTAAACAGCACATGTTGGTATCACCCTTACCCTCATCCCTGTCCCCCCCCTTTGAAGGGGCCCTCCTCATTGGGAATGACAATTAAATAATTCTTTAAACATATGTTAAAGGAAGAGATTTAGGAGTATGATCTGCTGGACTCTTCTGATACAGAACACACATGGTAAACAAATCTAGTCACACTAAGCTTACCTGCTCCTTTCATCAACATTCTTGTGACCAATTTGTTCCTTTTAACATGCATTATTTTTAAGTCTATGATCAGCACTTCTCAAGCATGTACACATTGTTCTGGGTCAAGGGTGCATCCAGTCACTGAGAAAGTAGGGCAAAGCATACAGCTTAAGATCAGTCAGAATCTCTTAACTTCCTTGCCAGTATTGGTCATTTGTGCTGTTCAGGACAAAGGTTAACTAAGAGGAAATCTAATTGCATTACTTTAAAAATATTTAGTTCTTTATTTATTTGAAAGAGAGAGAGAAACAGACAAAAAGAGAGAATAGGTGTGCCAGGGTCTCTTACCACTGCAAACAAACTCCAGTTCCAGATGGATACATGAGCATCTGGCTCTACATGGGTACTGGGGAATAGAACCCTGGCCATTAGTCTTTGCAAGCAAGTGTCTTTAACTTCTGAGACATCTCTCTAGCACCAATCACATTATTTTAACCAGCTAAGTATTTGGATGTTAGATTAACATTAGGGGAAGTTACAAGACAGGAACTTAGCAGAAAAATTATCTTACAGCAATATACTCAGAAAAGTTATTTGTAAGGTCTACAAGAAGTATTCTCAGTTTATCCCATAGTTAACTTCCATATTTCATTTTCATATTTCATTATTATATTTTATTCCCACAGAGAAATCTATTTTGAAACAATTCATTGGTACACATACAATTTCACCAATTATTAAAGGTGAAAGTAAATTCATATATTGATGGAATATTGTTGCTTATTTTTAGATAAATAATAAAGTCTTGGGAAAATATTTGATACTAAAGGAGACAGAGCAACTTCAATGTTTTCAGAGTTGATTGTATAACCTTTAGTGCTGAAAATGTTTCTTCACCTGAATAAGTAGTACAAATGGAAGAACCATGCTTATGGCCATTCCAGACATTATAGGAAATACAAGCCTAGTCTCAAGCCATAATTCATGTAGTGAATTGTTATGAAACTAAAGTCAACAAACAATAATTTTAAAAATAAAACATTCTTACACAAACACAATCCAAACATATACTTATTTGATACAAGCTGAGGAATGACAATAGAAAAAATATTTTAAATATTTAAACCATTATGATTATTTATTTGCTCTTGTTTTTCTTTCTTTTTTTTGAGACAAAGTCTCACTTGTGTAGTATAGGCTGAGCTAGAACACACTGTATAGGCCAAAATGGCCTTGAATTCATGGCAATCCATCTGCCTCAGCCACCTTACTACTGAGATATAGGCTTTAACCATCATGCTTGACTAAATCATTGTGTTTCTATAAAAAAAAAAAAACAGTAAAAATACTGTAATCCATGTCAATAAATACCTGATCAGAGGCATTTAAAGCAGCATTCATTGACTAATTGGGGTGTTGACAGCATGTTCAGTGCAAAGTGCACGTTATATGTTCAGAACCAAGGTTGCGGTGAACTCTCGTAATGCAACAGAAACACCTGAAATATGCTGTTTTATCTTGACTTACTTTTTGATTTTTACATGTTCAGAAACCTTTAATTTTTTTCTTCAAATTTGTTGTATTCTCTGACAGTCAGTTACATGATGCCAGATAGAGTCATTAACTGCAGTTTAAAAGGCTGTGTGTATGTTATTCCAATGTTGCCCCTCAAATAACATTGCAAAGGACCTCTCCAAAGAAAGGAAGGCTAGGGTTAGATGAAATCAGAGACTCAAGATCATTTGGATATTGTTGTTTATAAACAACATGAAATCAAGACCGGGCTGGTATGAGAGTGGTCAACATACCACCATTAATGGTTCAATTTTAACTTTCACTAAATCTATCAATTCCATCAGCTTTTTTCCCATCAAAACATATTGTGTAGTCTTCTCAGGTTATAAACATAGAATTCCAAATTGATAGTTAGGTAGTACAATGTGTTATTGAAGGGCACAATTGAGCTGCAGAAGTAGTTTGGGAGTCATTAAAAAAACAGAGTGCTATAGGGATTGGAGAGATGGCACTGTATAATTCACTTGCCACTTGTGCATGTGAACCAGAGATCCCCAGCATCCATACCAATGCTGGATGCAGCATGTCTACAGTGTTGTGGGGGGCAGAAACAGAAGAATTCAAATGTAGCAGGCCAGTTCACCTGGGGAATTCAGCAGAGAGCAACAAAGAGATCCTACCTTCAAAAACATAGAAGGTAAGAAACTACACACACACCTTTAATCCCAGCACTTGGGTGGAAGAGGTAGGAGGATCGCCATGAGTTTGAGGCCACCCTGAGAATACAGAGTGAATTCCAGGTCAGCCTGGGCTAGAATGAGACACTACCTAGAAAAACAAAAACAAACAAAAAACAACAACAACAAAAAAAAAAAAAAAAAAACAAAAACCTAGACTGAACTTGTCCTTTGACCTAACTCAACATGTACACTGTAGCACGCATGCAACACACACACATTCCTGAATAAAAGGAACATGAGGTTTTTGCCTTGAGTAAATGGTACTTGGCAAGCTATTTAACTTGTCTGAGATTCCGAATTTTTTATTTGCTTACTAAGGGAGAGAGAGAGAGAGAGAGAGACAGAGAGAGAGAGAGAGAGAGAGAGAGAGAGAGAGAGAGAGAGAGAAGAATGCCAGGGCCTCTTGCCACTGTAAAAGAACTCCAGACGCCTGTACCACTTTGTGCATCTGGCTTTACATGGGTACTGGGAAATTGAATCTTGTCTGTCAGGGTTGGCAAGCAAGCATCTTTAACGAGTTAACCATCTCTCCAGCCCCAGTTTCAGTTTGTTTAGGTGTGAAAGTATAGCCCTGCTACTTCAAAGGATTATAGAGATTTAAAAGAAAATGTGTATAGATATCTAGCACTATATAAAGATTACATACGTAAAGTATACTTATGTAGTCTCATTTATAAATGATAAATATTAGGGCCTAGAATGCATGCACCTTACCCAACCTAATCTACTGAGCAGATAAAAGACAGAACTAAAATATAGCCCTTTTGTTCTCAGTCAGCTGTTGCCTCAATGATTCAGAATAATCAAAAGTTTGAACAAATTAAAATACAGTTGTGAAAGGAGAAAAAAGGGAAATGACTATAATTTATTATTTATATCACACAACAGTATTTTAAGTAGTAGTGATCTTAAGACATACTTCTTGGAAATAGCTATGTTATAATTGTAAAGTCAAAAGATAAGCACGAACTAACTTGGTCTGCATAATAAAAGAGGAACCCTGAGGATGGGATATGCTTAATTTGGGAGGCCAATACAAGCAATGGAAGACTTGAGGAGGGTTATGGTCATGAAAGAAAGCTTTGGAAGACAGCAAAGATGCATCATGGCTATTGGTCTATAATTTTACTTTAAATTTGTGCTATACCCTCAATCTCGACACTCCTAACAAATCATGTGCAAAATATCAATTTCTTAATAGTACCAGTAGATTAGATTTTCTTTGTCAGACTGCCGAACATGGTAAGATAAATTTCAGGCTAAGTCAGGAGGATCTTTATCTTTAGCCTTTCAATCGAGTTACTTTTATAATTAATAAATTTATTCATTTGTTTGGGCAGTCTCTCTGTTGATGTAGACACTAGTGTGTGAATGCAGGTGTGTGTGTGCCAGAGGACAACTTTCAGGTTTTTAGTCTTCACATTCTATGTCATTTGAAGTAGGGTTGCCTCCTTGTTCACTGCAGAAACCCACCATAGCTTCTGGCTTTTACACAGGCTCTTGGGATCTGAACTCAGGTACTGAGTTGTGTGGCAAGACCTTTATCTTCGCAGCTATCTTCCCAGCCCAATAAAAGTACTTTTAAAGATCTCTATATTCTCTAGAGCAGGAGGCATAAATTATAATACATAAAATGGCCAAGCAGGATGAACTGGAAGTAACTCCAAAGTCCCAGGCTGACTTTGAACTCAGAGCAATCTTCCTACCTCTGCCTCTTAAGTGATGTGATTAAAGGAGTGCACCACACCTGGCTCATCTGATATGTTTATGTGAAAATTTCTGACTTTAAATTATTTACCATATTTTAAAACACAATGAAATAAATGAGCAAACAGGATGACATTGCTGACCAAGTAAAACAACCTACATTCAGGATCTGCCTCTAGACCACCTGTTTTTGACTTTTGCCAACATTCTGAATTCTTCCATGTGCTAAAAATTAATTGTGAGAAACTCTCATATGCATGTCTACAAATTGCCTCATCCCATGGATTCATAAGTAGTTGTATCATTTGAAAAATACCCTATATTCTCCATGATTTAAGGTCTATCACCTGTAATATATAAAAAAAATACATTGTCTATTCCATATTGGGGTGTCCTAAGGATTACATATATTAAGGTATTCTCCTTATGTCCTGTTGAATCATTCATTCATCATTTATTTAGATTTTGAGATGGGCTCTGTGGCCCAGGTTTATCTCTAACTCCTGGAAGTAAGTGGTTCTCCACTTCAGCCTCTCAAGGATGGAGCCATAGTCATTCTAAAAACAATCTAAGTCTGATTTTACCGTAATTGAAGTAACAATGACTGCTAGCGAGTAACATCATTGCTCACCAGGCATGGCCATATTTAACTGGAAAAAGACTTTTCTTTGTGGACTTCTCTCCTCTCCTCTCTTCTCTTCTCCTCTCCTTTCCTCTCTTTCTCCTCTCCTCTCCTCACCTCTCCTCTCTTTTGTCTCTCCCCTCCCCTCCTCTCTCCTCTGCCTTTCTTTATGCAGTACTGGGAATTGATTCCAGGGTCTGAAGTATTACCTAATTATTTATATATATAATATTTATGATACTTATATATTTATATTAATATTATGTATAATATTCATATTATATCAATATAGATTTTATGTGTAGAAAAAACAATTTATTTTGTGATAGGATGTTACTAAGTTGAACTCACTCTGCAGCCCATAAAAACCTTGAACTCATGATCTACCTGCTTCACCTAGCTGCCTAAGTAACTAGGATTACTGGCCTCCTCCATGAGCCTGGCTTTGTGCCCTGTTCTATTAATGATTTCATTAACTTCTCAGTGCTAGTCAAGTACCAAGTTATGGTTGTAACTATGTCCACATCCCTCTAGATTTTCCTAGGGCCACAGCTGAAGATCTACTTTAACTTCAGCATGGTGTTCTCTATTGTATAACCATGTAAAAAGAGCTTTTATAAGCATTAGTTTATTTTTTTAAACAATATATTTATTTGCTTTTTTTTTTTTTTTTTTTGAGAGAAAGAGAGAGGCTGAGTAAGAGAGAGAGAATGGGCATGCCGGCACCTCTAGCCACTGCAAATGAACTCCAGTTACATGTACCTCCTTGTGCGTCTGATTTATGTGGGTACTGGGGAATCAAACCTGGGTCCCTAGGCTTCATAGGCAAGCATTTTAACTGCTAAACCATCTCTCCAGCCCAAGCACTGTTTTGATACTTCAGCTATAATCCTCTACAACCTGCATTCACTCTTTACTCACTGATTAAGACCAAGCCAACTTTTTTTGTAATTAATAAAAACAAATGATTATAAAGATTCAAATAAAACAAAAGACCATATTTTAATCAGTAAAATCCTTCCAAAGACATATAACTACCATATTTTACATACTGTTTAACAATCTGTTTTCACTGGGCACCATTATGTTGTTAGCATTCTTTTTTTTTTTTTTTTGGAGAGAGAGACAGAGAGAGACAGAGAAGGGGGGGGAGACAGAGATGGGCGCGCCAGCAGTGTCTCAGCTGCTGCAAACGAAATCCAGATGTGTGCGCCCCCTTGTGGTCAAGTGTGGCATTGCACCCTTGCGTCACTTTGCATCTGGCTAAACGTGGGACCTGGAGATTGGAACCAGTGTTCTTAGGCTTAGGAGGCAGGCGCCTTAACCCCTAAGCCATCTCTCCAGCCCTTGTTGTTAGCATTCTTTCTAGTCAATGAATTTTCTTCAATAAATAAAAACAGCATAATTTTAAATAGTTTTTAAATATCTTTCATGTGGAAGTTTCACAATTTCTTTAATCACTTCTCTGTAGGTGGATATTTAGATATTTTCAGGTTTTATTGTATTTCTCTTAATTAATTAATTTTGAGAGAGAAAGAAGCAGAGAGAGAGTGGGCATACCAGGGCCTGTAGTCACTGCAAACAAACTTCAGACACATGTGACCCCTTGTGCATCTAGCTACTGATGAATTGAACATGGATCTTTAAGCTTTGCAGGTAAATGCCTGAACTGCTAAGCCATCTCTCCAGCCTATTTTTTTGTATTTATAAATAATACAAATACTACTATTTTATATATTATTTTCCTCTTTCCTGATAGCTTCCTGGTGATATATCCCTACTGGAGGGAGTTCATGATATATATATAAACTTTTGGGGCTGGAGTAATGTCTTAGAAGTTAAAGTGCTTGCCTACAAAGACTAAGGAGCAAGGTCCAATTCCCCACTACCCATATAAACCAGATGCACAAAGTGGCACATGTGTCTGGATTTCGTTTGTAGTGGCTGTAGACCCTGGTATACTTATTCCCTCTTTCTATCTATCTGCCTCTCTCTCTTAAAAAAAGAAATTAAGTAAAATGATAAGAATTTTTATACCTACACATCTCTTTCTAAGAAGTTTTTATTATTCTATAATACTAAAAGTGCAAAAATAAATTCTCATTTTCCTAAATCTAATCAGTAGATCATGTTTCTTTTTATTCTTCCATATATTGCAAGCCTCATGAAAGATAAATATTACATTGCTGTTTGTTTTTATTGTGATTTTATTTTAGTTTGTTTTTTGCACTTTTGATTGGTTAAAGATTTTTTATGTATTTATGGACATTTTTGTTTATTTATTTATGAATTTTCTGTTTTTGATCTTTGCAAATATGTCTATCAGAAAAATCATTGATCAGGATGGACATGTTGCTCAGTTGATGAAGTGCCTGTCTACGATACATGAAGACCTGTGTCACGCCTGTAATTCCAACACTTGAAGTGCAAGCAGAAGTATCAGAAGTTAAAGGTCATCCCTGGCTACATAGTGAGTTCAAGACCAGCCTGGGACACATGAGACCTTGTTAAAAGAAAGAAGCTAAAAAGAAAGAAAGTAAGCAATAAAGAAAGAAAGAAGGGAGAGAGGGAAGGAGGGAGGGAGGAAAGGAAAAAGGAGGGAGGGAGGGGTAAGAAAGGAAGGAAAACAAAATTTATTTTTCCTTATTTGTTTATAAAAACTCTTTTTCTCCTTTTATTCATTCTTTTGTAACACTGTATTTCTTAATCTTGATGTAAATTACAGAAATTAGATCATGGTATGAAAACTGATTGAATTTTATATGGACTTCTGATTTTAGGAATTCTATATGCATATATATATATATATATATATATATATATATATATATATATATAATTTAAAAGCTGGTATCACTACATTTGGATGTAATACCAGTATATTCTGGTATTCTACATGTGGTATCTGATATTGCTAAAAAAAAATCTCAAATGATCTAATCATTTCCCCCCATTATAGATAACTGTAATAGACACTTTTGTTTGGATATCCATTAGCCAGTCCATTTTTGCCTCTTACTTGCTCAGAGTGTCCATGTTTATAATAGAGTGTGGAATGTCTGGTACTCACACTCCCAGCCACTCCTAGTAAATGTGGCCTGGTTCTATCTAAAGAGGTATAAGTGGGATTTTACCGGAATACTCTGTTTTTTCTTTTTCACACTAATAGAACAGACAAATAAAGAGAAAATGCATGCACTCGACTTATGCCATTAGATGTGACTAAATGAGGCTATGGTGAATACTGATGCAATAGCAGTGTGACCATAGGCAAACAGGCCTAAGAGGTGAGAGTCTCTATGGATAATGCTATAAAGGATGGAAAGGGGGTCAGATCTTTGTGACTATTGCTGAATCCCTATATCAACTCCAGAAGCATCTCTTCCAGGTTTCTTATATGAGGCAAATGAAAGAAAAAAAACAATAAAAAATGAAAGTTCTATTTTTAACAGTTATACTTTTTATAGCCCCAAATAGCATACTGCATCCTGATCTTATTTGAGTATCTGTAATATTTTTCCATCTCAAATGATGAAAAATATCTCTGAGCTCCTTTGCCATTATAAAATTTTTATGCATCAGACATCAGTTATTTAGAATTTGAACTTCATAAGTAGCCCTCAATTGTTTTCTTGACAGATTTTTTTCTTTGTTCCTTTTTAAAATTATTCTTTAGGTATTCATTCATTTCTTCATTGTCAAAATGCTTGCTTTTCACAGATTTTAAAAAGAGATCAGAAATTTCTACTTTTATTTGCATATTATATGATAGTAATCTATACTCTGTTTCTTGGCCAATATATACTCTCAGCTGTCCAACCAATTTGAGAAATGACAGTGAGTTATTCATACTTGTTTTTGCAAAATTCCAAACTTCCACAAAATTATAATGGCCTCTCTATATTTGATCTCAGTGTAATATTTTAATAATTTAATATATATTTACATCTTGATGATATGCCTCAGACTTTTACTAGTTGGCTTAATTTTAATCACATTATACCAAGAAATCAAGTCTAGAAAAGAAGTTAGAGAAGACATTTCATATTGGTCATCAAAATAGAATGTAAATTGAGGTGTTATTACAAGGGTATGAAAATTATTTTATTGTGTGATATATCAACTGACGTTGATGATGGTGTACTCAGTAAAGGTCTACTGGTATTCTGTGAGCTCAGTTCATATCCCCCTGTGTGAAGTAATGGTAGTAGGAAGCTGAATTTGTGCTATTTTCTTTCTTGGGATGCACACTGTACTCCATATGGGCTATTTTAATGCTTTTTACAAAATAGTTTTTGTATTTAATTTTTTTTAGAGAGAGAGACAGATACACAGAGAGTATGTGTCTGTGTGTGAGTACAGACACTTCAGAACCTCTTGCCACTACAAATGACTTCTATAGACATGCACAATTTTGTGCATCTGGCTTTAAATGGGTAGGTGCTGGGGAATCAAACCTAGGCTATCCGACTTTGTAAGCAATGTCTTTAACTGAAATCAAATCATCTGAAGTATGATCTAGTATGTAAGAAAACCAAAAAAAGCTTCAGAAAAGTGGTTATTAGCAATTTAAGATTTACAGTAGCACTGTGTTACAAATAATGCATTCATTCTGAGGATAACTTAATGTACATGGGTGAAATACAAAGATAACTGGTAAAATGTGAAAGATTTTCAAGGCTTCATACTGCTCTAGAATGTAGTATTCAGAATTCAGGCAAAGCTTCAACTCCAGTGAACTGTACTCAGAAGACAAAAACTAGTTCACTAGCAAGAATTGGCCATATAGGTTTTTGTTTTGTTGTGGGGGGTTGTTGTTGGAGATTGAACCCAGAGTCTCACACATGCTAATTTTATGCTCTACTAAATCCTCCACACACAGATAGTTTAAAAGAGAAGCTGAGGGGGCTGGAGAGATGGCTTAGCGGCTAAGGCGCCTTCCTCCTAAGCCTAAGAACGCTGGTTCCAATCTCCAGCGGTTCCAATTTCCATGTCCCACGTTTAGCCAGACGCAAAGTGACACAATGGTGCAATGCCACACTTGCCCACAAGGGGGCCCACGCATCTGGATTTCGTTCGCAGCAGCTGAGAGGCTGCTGGCGTGCCCATCTCTATCTGTCTTCCTCTCCCTCTCTCTGTCTCTCTCCAAAAAAAAAAGAGAGAAGTTGAGGGATACCAGATATTTGATATGCAGCAGCAAAATTAATTCAAAATCTTAGTGGCAGAGATGTGGCTCCTAATGTATAGCTTGGCATTGTTGTTATTGGACCCAGATCCTACAATACAAAGACATAGGTAGAAAGATGAACAATGTGCAAGGGTTATACAACATGTGCGTTTCTGGAGATGAATGATAGTCCTTTTGTTCCTCTTGTGTATCTTTAAGATTTTCTGAGTGTCAGTATTAGGTGGCTCTGAGACTGAAGATTATCTAGCTTCACTTAGAGCATTACATAACAGTACTTAAAGGAGATGATTTTTTTTTTTTTTTTCTGCTTATTGATTCTTTATGAAGCCAAAGTTGCTTTGGGAGCATTTTCATTTTCCTCTTATGAGTTTTCTTTTCTGTCATTTCGTGCTTGAAACCTCTCAAGACAGCATCCAAGGGGCTTCACATTGTCCCTGCCTTCTCATGAGCAGAAGCTCCCTGTACTCTCTCCTCTTTCCTTAAGTGCTTGAAGTACTATCTGTAATCTAATACAATCTCTCTAAATCTTAAAAAAAGGGATCCAATTTAGAGTAATGAGATAAATCTTTAGTTTTTTTTTCAATATAATTGGTTACTTAACTCTGCTTTCAAAGTTTATCAGGCAAAATGATTAAGTATATCTAGTTGATAGTTTGCTTGTTCCTGAGTCCCCCCACCCCTTCTATTGATATTCTCATCCAGTTACCTGCTCTTCCTGCTTTTTTCTCTACCCTCTTGTATTTTACTAGACAAAACAATTATTTTTAGAGCATTTTATATATTTTTATATCCCTTCCATTGTCATTTACTCAAGATATCTTACATTAACATTAAATTAATAAGAAAACATGAAACAAAAACATTAAATTTAATAATATTAAATTAACAATTGTGGTCACTAATGTGTTGTGGTCACTAATATGTTTCACCGCTAGTTTCAGAGAACAGCTCATCCAGTCAAAACTTTAAGAAAACCCACAATAATTGAAGTAAATGGTCTTTGGCTTTTCTTGAATGTGGAAGTAAGATTGGAAATACAGAAACCATCAGAGCTTTTCAAAGTGCATCTTGTCAGCAGCTACCTATACAAGAAGGTTGGAACTGACAGGTATACTTGAATAGAATAGAGCTTAAAAACCTCAAGAAAATGTACCTGCTAGATTTGGACTTTGGATATAAATATTAGAAGTTGGAGATGAAAAACTGGTGAATAGCATTCTGTTAATAATGGCATCAGCTTCTCTGCGTAAGAAAATAGAACTTTCTTCCTCTTTGGCATTTATGAAAAATGAATGACTTCTATATATGCCAATATGTTTTTGTAGTGTACCTTTGGTTATTCTCTGATGGCTAATTGGAATATTGTCACTAGTGTTGTTATCATAGACTAATGTGTTGTTGTGCTTTCTTATTGGGAATCAAGCCATAAGAAAAAAAAAATAATAGCAGTAATTGCAGTCTAATTAGTACAGATCATTTAAAATTTCCAACACCTGTTCTTATCTCTAATTTAATTCTCTTTTTGAAATCTCTCTGCCAGCTAGAGAAAACAGATATGATACAGTTCATTTATGAGAACATAGAGGCCCAGTATCTGTGATGTGTGTATGAGCATATGGCTAGTGACAGAGCTGGAATGAGTGCATGTTTAGTATTGCTCTTGAATACTATGCTCTTTCTGCTATGGACACATAAAACCAGAGGGAAATTTTACTTTCTCTTTCCATTCAAAATCATAGCAGTCATTATATTATCTATAATCATAATTTTTAACTATTCTCATCTATCCAGAACTAATAATATTAAATACCTATTGTTTGTCCAAGATAGCCTCCAGATTCTGGTTAAAGTGGGCACCAGAAAAAGTTCAATAATTCTTCCTAGGACCCTGGTTTACTTTCACAGAATAACTATGTATGGCAAGACTAGGATAAGTAACAAGTGGTAGTATATTTGAACTTTCTTTTTTAATCTTTTCTTTCTTTTGATGTGTGTATGTGTTTGTGTGTATGATCATGTGTGTGTAGACAGACACATGCAAGAGTACACTGGGATTATTGACATTTGTGCTACAGCATCCATATTTATGTGGGTAGTGAGGATCCAAACACTAGTACTCACACTAGTGCAGCAAGCAGTTTATCCCCTGTGCCATTTCTCCAGCTCCTAGTCGAGTTTTATTTTAGCAATTCCAGTTGTCACTACAAAGTTCCACTTTCATTCATTATACCAAAAATAGCAATCAATATCATTGACTTGTTATACAATGGGATAATTTACTTTAAAATACTTCAGTATATCCAATGTGATATAAATGTGTATGTCAATTAAGACATATTTACCATATGGGAACATTTGAAGCCCTTTAAGTTGGGATCAACAAAATAGAAAGAGCTAGCATCTCAAATATTATCAAAATCTACACTGAAGAAATTGAAATTAGGATTAGTGATGTGCTGGTATTCAAGAGATATGGCTGGTTCCACTAATGCTTAAAGAACCAGGTACCATATAAGAATCTCACAAGCCCAGCAAGTGGAAATTCTGTACGCCAAACTCAGTGTCTAGAACTCCACTGATTTTTGTTATATCACACATCACAGAAGACTCTGCTACCTGATGTGAGTACCAATCTTCTGCTCCTGTTATGTGATTACCATTGGGCCTTCCCAAGATGAATTTTTTCTGCAGTGGCTTAGACTGTATGGCATAGAATGAGATTTAGCCAGACGTGTATTCAGTTCTCAACGTTTTAATTTTAATTTTCACTTTAACTATTTTGCACACATGATATGTACTGCAGTTGTCTTCATGTTACTGGGACAAACACCCAACCAGAAGCAGCTTGTGGGAGGAAATTGTTTATTTCAGCTTTACAGATTACAAAAGAATCTCCATCATAGCGGAAGGGCCTGGCTCACATTGTACATCCACAGCAGAGAGGAAAAACGGACAGCACTTATAGCAGAGAGACATCAGCCAGCACCAGCCAGCAAGAGTTGACTCTGAACACATCTAGTAGGGCTGGACTCCAGATCTGCCCCTGTGACACACCTCCTCTAGCAGGGCTCTGCCTGCTGAAGACTAAATAGAAACTTATTCTAAATTAAAAAAAAACAACTTAAGGCTATATGGATATTACACACAAACTATCACAATATTTTTTATTTAAAACTTGTTCTTAATGTGACATACCACTTGCTGATGAGGTTTGGGGTAGCAAATGCATAGCTTCCCCAAATGCTATCTACCAAAAACTCTTTTTTTCATATCAAACCAATCAGATAAATACTAAATAGCACATTTTTTTTGCAAGACATCTACAAACAAGTACTTATAGTATGCCAGGTACTCTGCTTAGTGTATTATCTGCTTTCTATTAACTTTATAGAAATCCTATACATTTGGCTTGGAGAGAGGGTGTAGCAGACAGCTTCAGGTTCGCTGAGATGAACTTCCAGACCAGGCACAGTTATGGAGGAAGGGATATTATTTATTGAAGCTTACAGATCCAGGGGAAGTTCCATAAAGGCAGGAGAAACGGGCTGCTCTCCACAGGGCCAAGAAGAGAGAGAGAAAGCCAACCAGCCACCACAGCACACAGAGCAAAACTACAGCCAAAAGGTCACACAGCAGACATCAGGAACTCCTGCTAGACACATTTGCATATCTTTACAATGGAATCTCAAACCCATCACCACACCTTAAGACCGGGTTTCAGTGACCTTGCCTCTAGCAAGGTGATTGAAGATACAAACTATAACTAGTAAAACACTGAATATATTGGGGGACATATATTCAAACTACCACATTCCGCCCCTGACCCCCAATATATTTAGCTCCTGGCCCCCAATAGATTTATAACTATCACACATTGTAAATTGTACTCAGTCCAATTTCAAAGGTTCTCACAGTCTTGATCAACTTAAGATAGTGAGTCCTGTAAGATCAAACAAATTAAATACTTTCAACATGTAAAGACACAGAGTAAACATTTTTAACTGGTATAAGGCATAGCAAGGAGAAAGTAAAACAATGCAAACTCAACCACCATCAACAGTCATCAAACTTCTGCAGTTCAAGTTCAATATAACCAGAGACTGCCAGTCTCCAGCTTTTCCAATTATGCCCCTCCAGCTGGGCAGAGTCGCCAGGGAAAACTTTCATCCCATGCCAACACTGCACTCCATGGTAGCCCTTTTGCACAGTCCTGGTATATCCAAAACATCTTCAGGTCTCCATGCAAACCACGGTCCATCTTCCAAAAGGCTCTTCCAGCCTGTTCCTGAGGGTCTTCATGCTTTGCCTCATGCCGCATCTCAGCAGCGGCTCCTGGAACCGTGTGCAACTCATGAACATTCTATGCGTTTTTCATATTTCCAAAACTAATACCAGGTGTGCAGGACATAGCAATATTCTTAATCCAGGGACAAAATAAATCATAGCCTTGAAAAGCAGGTTCCTTCTCCAGTCAACACTCTTTCCAAAAGTTTGCATTACTAACAGTCTTTCCTCAGGCATCCTCTCCATTGTTTTAATGTAAATCAAGTCAGGCCACCTTCCTTCCACCTTCCTTAAGATTGCTAATGTGTTGACAATAGCAGCTCCAGTAACCTAAAACCTCAGTGCCTCTGCTTTTACCTTGCTTGAGATTTTCCAACTTAAAATCTTAAAATCTCAGTCCAATATCTTTAGCCAAGCACATCCGTCCATTACAAATTTAAGCTTGATCAAACTTTCTGGGTCTGGATAGCAGAACGTAGCCATCCCTTATGCCAGTAGCCCAGTTCCAACAAAGTCCTCTGTAGTCTTTCCTTCCCCTTAGAAACCTCATAAGCCAAGCCTCGAAGTTCAATACTGTCTGCACTTAGCATTCTCAAACTCTCATCAGAATAGTCCATAAAACTTGGCTTACCACTCCAGAAAGCATCTTCAGTTGCAAGCACCAAGTCCATGCCCATTCCTCCAAAACAAAGGTTCCAAAAGATGAATATCCACACGGTCAGGTTCATCTCACCCCGCACTTCTGGTACCACTTTACTGTAGCAGACAGCTTCAGGTTCGCTGAGATGAACTTCCAGACCAGGCACAGTTATGGAGGAAGGGATATTATTTATTGAAGCTTACAGATCCAGGGGAAGTTCCATAAAGGCAGGAGAAACGGGCTGCTCTCCACAGGGCCAAGAAGAGAGAGAGAAAGCCAACCAGCCACCACAGCACACAGAGCAAAACTACAGCCAAAAGGTCACACAGCAGACTTCAGGAACTCCTGCTAGACACATTTGCATATCTTTACAATGGAATCTCAAACCCATCACCACACCTTAAGACCGGGCCCCCAGTGACCTTGCCTCTAGCAAGGTGATTGAAGATACAAACTATAACTAGTAAAACACTGAATATATTGGGGGACATATATTCAAACTACCACAGAGGGCTTAGTGATTAAGGTGCTTGCCTGCAAAGCCATATAATCCAGATTTAATTCCCCAGGACTCACATAAGCAGGATGCACAAGGTGGTGCATGTGTCTGGAGTTCGTTTGCAGTGGTTGAAGGCCCTGGAGCACCCCATTCTCCCTCTATTTGCCCCCTCAAACAAATAAAATAAAGTTTTTAAAGAAATCCTATACATTTATTTTGCCAAAACTGGCTAAAATTCCCAAACTGATGATACTGGAATGAAGGTTGTTATTTAAAGCATTCTATTCCAGAATATAGACATGTGCTCTAAGATGGATAACTTAGTAGCACACATGGATTATTTCAGGTAACTCACAGACATCATCTTTAAAAATAATGACTCAGACGCCGGGCGTGGTGGCGCACGCCTTTAATCCCAGCACTCGGGAGGCAGAGGTAGGAGGATTGCCGAGAGTTCAAGGCCACCCTGAGACTACGTAGTTAATTCCAGGTCAGCCTGGGCCAGAGAGAGACCCTCAAAAAAAAAAAAAAAAAAAAAAAAAAAAAAAAAAAATAATGACTCAGCCAAATTCTTCACAGTCCTTTTTCCTTCTCTGATTGCCCAGTCAAAACTGACTCATGTCCAAATCATTTTCTTCTATATTAGTCGATTTATTTTGTCCAGTGAATTTGTTCTAGCTCTAATTAACTTGTGTATGTATTTTCAATGATTGATTTTCCTCAATCCTCTACCAGAAGGGTTTTTAATGAAACCAGGTATCTTTCAATATCTGTGTACTTAATACGAGTCCAATAGACATCAATTGTATGAATGAATGACTGAGTCATATTTAAAGAGAAAGTCCAAGTTTGATACTGATGAGTTATTAACATCATTTTACTATTGAATAATCTTTCCTTTACATAAAACATAAACAGTCTTGAAGTAAAAATAGTTGACACAAGGGAAGGATAGAGTTAGAAATTATATCCACCTTTTTGCCCAACAACCCTGAGCCTCTCCACTATTTTCTTTTAAACTAAAGTCATATAATTTTTTTTTGAGAGAGACAGAGAGAGAGGGAGAGGAAGATAGATAGAGATGGGCACACCAGCAGCCTCTCAGCTGCTGTGAACGAAATCCAGATGTGTGTGCCCCCTTGTGGTCAAGTGCGGCATAGCGCCCTTGCATCACTTTGCATTGGGCTAAACGTGGGACCTGGAGATTGGAACCGCTGGAGATTGAAACCAGTGTTCTTAGACTTAGGAGGCAGGTGACTTAATCGCTAAGCCATCTCTCCAGCCCCTAAAGTCATATAATTTTAAAAAAATTGTTTATTATTTATTTATTTATTTATTTATTTATTTATTTGAGAGCAACATACAGACAGAAAGAGAAAGAGACAGACAGAGAGAGAATGGGTGCATCAGGGCCTCCATCCACTGCAAACAAACTCCAGATGCATGTGCCACCTTGTGCATCTGGCTTACATGGGTCCTGGGGAATTGAACCTCGAACCAGGATTCTTAGGCTTCACAGGCAAGTGCTTAGCCACTAAGCCATCTCTCCAGGCCCCTAAAGTCATATAATTTTAGAAAAGCATACCAATAGTTTAATATTAAGTCTACTGCAAACTTCATTCAGTAGCAGGGTACTTTCCTCCCATTTCTGGGGCCCTAGGTTCAATCTTCAAGACCACCATTTTTTAAAGAAAAACAGAACATTAATTAAGTGGGTGTACAGGTATTTACAAGTTAAGGAAGTAATTATGGAAATCATTATCCATGAACATAGTTCAGAGAATATACTGTAGCAGAGAAGTAAATTTAATATACAATCTAACCATTTAATTGAATCACACCACAAGAAATCAACAGCATTGTTATTAGTAACAATTTGAATGAGAAGACAACATGGTGACATGCAATCATACTGTTTTATATTATATATGTACAGACCATAATAAAAAATTATGAAAGAGAAAGTGAGTGCATGCATGCACATATGAAAGAGAGAGAGCAAATTGGCATTCCAGGGCCTCCAGCCACTGCAATTGAACTTCAGACATGTGTGCCACCTTGTGTGCTTGCATTGTCTTGTGTGTCTAGCTTAAGTGGGATCTGGGGGGTTGACTATGAGGATTTAAGCTTCACAGGAAAGCTCCTTGACTGCTAAACCATCTCTCCAGTCCCCCGAATGATTCTTTTTTTCTAAAAGATGAACTCACTTTGAGCTTAAGCAAACAGTAAAAAGATAGCTTCATGGTGGTCAGATTAGACTGTGTTCTAAAAATAGAATTTTACCAGTCACTCACATACTAATTCAACCAACATCAATCGAAAGCCTACAGTGAGGAAAATAATGTACCACACCTTTTGGCAGACACTAAGATAATGGTACTTCCTCCTGCTCTAAGAAAAATTACAATCAAGTGAAGGATTGATGTAAAGTTTTCAACTACTATGTAAGTTAATATAAAGTTTAAATTGAATCAGCAATGACCCAGTGCATCTGGGAAGAGATGATGAAATCAAAAATAATTCCTTATATGTGATACCTTTTCAGTTAAGTCTTGAATAGTGAAGTACAGCTGGCTGTGCTGAAAGTAAATGGCAAAGTAAGCTGAATACAATCAGAGAAAGGAGAGGACATGGTGTGCTTGATCTGCATAGAAGGACAGAGGTTTGATTTCTGTGGAAGACTCACACTGGGAAGTAGTAGTAGATAATTATGAATGGATAATGAATGCTCAGACATGGGCCATGTCCAGATTTGTGAGGGCATTCATTAGGAGAAGTACTGTAAAGATATAAATTCAATACTGTATATGAATTAAATTCTTTGGATTTCAAATATTAGAAAGCTAATAAGCATTTTAAGAAACAGAAAACAATATATTCATTAACTCATGGTTTGAACAATTTTATACATTTATTCATATAGATTTTTGCCTAGTATTTATTGTGTCTTCATAAGACACGGGTTTGATAATATAAATGTATATGCAAAGAGCAGAGAAACAATTCAAGAAATTTATTTTTTATCATTGCTAGTTTAGAAATGGTTCTCTCAGCTTCATAACTCATTATCAATAATGCCATGTAAATTTTTAGAATTGGTCTATCAAATTTGGTAAAATTTCAATCAAGCTTTTATTGGTGAGCTGAAAGAATTCTTGGCACTTAACATTTTCTTTTGCAATAACTCATTTTAGAAACTGTTTGAATTGATGACACTCATTAACAAATTGTCATCTATGTCCTGAAAGTAATAGCTAATTCTGAAGCTTATGTTATCTTTGTCAGCATCAGATAATTCGCCAATTTCCCTTTAGACAGATTGCACAAAGTCCTATGCCTTTGACCCCCTCCCCCAGTGTCATCGGATATGAGGCAAAATTAGAGCAGACTAACACAGTGGTCTGAATTGAGTTTATTGAAAGCATGACACTTGTACAACATTTTCAGACACATAACTTTGCAAAAAGGCTTGCTCTGCCAGTGCCTTTAAAGTGCTTCAGTAGAAAGGAATGACTCAAAATTTAAGCATTATTAACTAACTTCTTGTAAATTACACCTCTGGGTAAGAGTTTTGCAGTTCTTTGGATTCCACGACAAGGATAGTTAACCTGAAAGGTAAATTGGATCAAGGAGAAGGATATATTGAATAAAGGGTGTGAACTAGAACACATGAACTGCTAATGAGGATTTTAAAAAATGTAAATTCCACAGCAGAAAATAAGAGGCTGCCAAGAGCTCAACACTAAAGGAGACTTCTAACACACCCTCCAAGGCTCAGGGAACTTTCCTAAAGAGTGGGCAGAAGGAATGTAAGAGCCACAAGGTGGGAAGGCTTACAGTGGGAGGTATGGTCCTCCCCAAAGAAACTGATTGCAGCATTAATGACTCCACAGCTATTACTGATAACCCCACCAAAGAGAGTCCTCAGGGGAATGAGGGCAGATAGTAGGAGACAAAAGAGGACAACCCAATTGGAATATGACTAGTGTAGTCGGTTCCATATTGCTGGATGGATATCTAAACCAGGCACGGTTTAGGGGAGGAAGGGGTTTCTTTCTTTCTTTTTTTAAAAGATTTATTTATTTATTTATTTATGTCAGAGAGAAGGAAAGAGGGGGGGGGAGAGTGAGAATGGGCATGGCAGGGCATCTAGCCACTGCAAACAAACTCCAGATGTGTGGGCTCCCTTGTGCATTTAGCTTACATGGGACCTGGAGAATCTAACTGGGATCCTTAGGCTTCATGGGCATGCACCTTAACTGCTAAGACATCTCTCCACCCTGGAAGGAGGTTATTTCAAGGTTACAGACCTAGGCTGAAGTTCCATCAGTGGTGAAAGAAACTGCTTCCATACGTCTAAGCAGAAAGATACAACCAAACAGCCAGCAAACACCAATAGCAGCAAACACAAACCAGTACCAAGCGGGATCCCCAGAGCTCAGACTTCTCAAACCTTAGCTCTGGAATTCAGATCAGTGACAACTTGTGGATAGACTCCAGGATCTGGCCACAGTGACATCTAGTCCAGTCAGGAGGCTGGAGATCCAAGTTACAAGCTTTTTATTTTAAATGGAATCTATTGGCAGACACACATTAAAACTACCACAATGACCAAGTTTGAAGATATTAAATTTCCCAATTATTTTAATGTTATTTTAAGGTTATTCTTTTTTGGCATGTATGTGTCATATGTGTGGAGGTGGTGGAGTTTGTGAACATGGTGTATGAACATGTATGCAGATGCTTACCACCCATATACATGTTTGCAAAGATCAGAGGAAACACTAACTGTCCTCCTCTGTCTCTCTTTAGCATCTTTTGTCTGGGTGCTGGGGACTGAACGCTGGCCCTCATGCATGATCAGCAAGTACTCTTATCTGCTGAGCTATCTCCCTGGCTGCCTTTGTTATTTTTTTAAACTTTTTATTGACAACCTCCATATATATAGGTAATATACCATGATCATAATCCCCTCCAACAACCTTCCCTTCTTCAAAAAGGGAATAAATGTAGTCTCTCTTCTATTTTGTTGTAAACATCTTTCCCTCCTAGGATTCAGGTGCAGTATAGGTATCATCAGCCACTGTGAGGTCCTGAATACCATGACCACTTTTTATCTGGAAGACTGTATTGCAATGCAGTCCTCCCCTTCCTTTGGCTCTTACATTCTTTCTGCCAACTCATCAGCAATGGCCTCTGAGCATTGGAGGGTGTGATAGAGATGTCTCACTTAGTGGTGAACATTCCACTGTCATTTTTTCTCAGCACTTTGGTATTCCCAGTGGTCACTACCATCTGAAAAGAGAAGCTTCTCTAACCCAAAGTGAGAACAGGATTAATATATGAGCATAAACATAAATATTTAGAGGGCAGTTTGGTGGACATAATATATCCATTTAGTCAAGTTTTTTTTTTTTTTTCTTTCTTGAAGTAGGGTCTCACTCTAGCCCAGGATGACATGGAATTCACTTTGTACTCCCAGGATGGCCTCAAACTCACAGAAATACTCCTACCTCTGCTTCCCAGGTCCTGGAATTAAAGGCATGCACCACCATGCCCAGAAAAAAAATTTTTATTATTCTAGGAGATAATATAGTAGGGATGAAGTTCAATTCCCATTAAGAAGATTTATTATCCTATAAATGAAAGTAGAGAATTTATAAAAGTTTTTTAAAGAAAAAAAACCTTTGTTAAAGTCATATTTACATTTAATTATTCCTGATAATCTGATATTCCTTATGAGATTCAGATAACTAATTCTAACACGTTTTAAATACAATGGCTGCCACAACAGTCTGAAACAAACTGGCATATATTAATAACTTCATATGGAACATTCATTTCCAAGCCATAGAAACTGGAGAGCAATGAAGAGTAGTTAAAGAAAATGTTCTAATGTGTTAAACAGTGAAAAATACAGATCATTTTAGAGTTTAACAGCTAGATTCACCTTGAAACTAAAATTCACGTGGAAGAGTGAACTCTGGATCATGCTACAAAATACATACTTAGAACCAAGTTTCACTGGAGCGGATTTCTGGAGAAAATGAGTAAATTGAAAAGAAAAAATAACCACTTCAGGGTCAAACCCGCTATAACTCTGGGGAATATTATTTACCTTCTGAAATTGGCCAATAGCAAATGAAAGCAAGATGAAGCAACAAAAATCAAACACCTGCCAGGCGTGGTGGCGCACGCCTTTAATCCCAGCACTTGGGAGGCAGAGGTAGGAGGATCGCCGTGAGTTCAAGGCCACCCTGAGACTACATAGTTAATTCCAGGTCAGCCTGAGCTAGAGTGAGACCCTACCTCAAAAAACCAAAAAAAAAAAAAAAAAAAAAAAAAAAAAAAAAATCAAACACCTTTGCATTGTTCTTCTTCATTTCAGTTTTGATTAAGAGCAACTGACACTGAAGTTCAGCAGGTACACTCAAATTACTCTTTAGTGTTTATCAGTTTTCACAGAATGCATGTAAGTAATAATAATCACCATTCCTAAGCATCAACAATGAGCCATTGTAGTAGGTTAGCTTGTTTTCTGCCTTTGAAGTTCCAGGCAAAACCTCCGAATAAGGACCAGAAATTTACTCACATTACAACTCAGATGGGAAAAGAAAATAAAATGATTTTTTTTCAACATCAATGCTCCTTTAGAGAATTAACAACCAAATGTATTTACGGGCTGTGTTGAAATCCTGATTGGAAAAAGTCAGCTGTGAAATGTGTTGAGAATACTAGATAAATTTAAATATAGATTGGCTATTAGAGGATAATATGGAATTAGCATAAGCTTTGGGAGATGTGATAATGTTAGGATGTATGGATTAGTATGAAGTCTATATTAAAATACTTGTTGGTGAAATAACATTATGTTTGCTACTGCTGTAAATGTAATCCAGCATACAAAGGAGTTGGGAATAAATAGAGGAAGGAACATTGGTAACATTTTGGTAATCAATGGACCTAGGGATGTGGACAAAGGAGTAAATTGCTCTATTCTCTCACTTTAGTGTGCACTTGGAAGATAGATGCTTAGTCTTCTCATCTTCAGTGTTTCTTTTTTCTCTTTCTTATGGCCCCAGTAACTCACATCTTTTCCTTTTTAAAAACTATTTTATTTATTTATTTGAGACAGAGGGAGTAGATAGAGTCGGTGTGCCAGGGCTTCTAGCCAATGAAAATGAAGTCCAGATGTATGCCCTAACTTGTGCATCTGGCTTACAAGGGTACTGGGGAATCAAACTTGGGTCCATAGGTTCTCAGGCAAGCACATTAACTGCTATGCCACCTCTATAGCCCATATCTTTTCTTTAGAAGTATATTTAGCAGTGGGCCTTTTCGCTACAGAATAGCAGTCCAGACGATGTGCTAAGGCAGATGAGAAATAAATTATCCGAAATCTACCCATATATACAATATGCACATGGATAGGCATATACGGCCATGGATGTATGACAAATATATTCTTGTTACCTCTTTTTTAAATGTTTTATTTTTATTTATTTACTTGTGTGTGTGTGAGAGAGAGAGAGAAAAAATGACTATGGGCACACCAGGGCTCATGCCACTGCAAATGAATTCCAGATGCATGCGCCACTATGTGCATCTGGTTTACATGGGCTCTGGGGAGTCAGACCTAGGACCTTAATCGCTAAACCATCCCTCCAGCCCTCCTATTATCTTTTTTTTTTTTTTTTGGTTTTTTGAGGTAGGGTCTCATGCTATCCCAGCCTGACCTGGAATTCGCTGTGTAGTCTTAGGGTGACCTCGAGCTCATAGCAATCCCCCTCCCTCTGCCTCCTGTGTGCTGGGATTAAAGGCATGCATGACCATGCCCGCCTGGGTCTCCTGTTATCTTCTTTTTCTGCATCCTTGCCAACACTTATTGTCATTTGTTTTCTTGATGGTAGCCATTCTGACAGGAGTGAGATAGAATCGCAAAGTAATTTTAATTTGCATTTCCCTGATGGCTAAGGATGTAGAACCTCAAACTCACTATGTATTCCAGGCTTGCATTGAACTTATGATCGTTTGCTTCAGCTGCCCAAACACTAAAACTAATTATTAGTGAGTGATTCTTCCCTTTTTCTGAAAGAAAGAAACCAGGGATCTTTTGTGATACTGCCACATCCAACCATTCACTCATCCCAGAAGAAGCTCTGGCTGTGTGGCCTGAGCTTACATACTTTGGGCTTGCCTTCTTGTTTGTGCCGACGCTATATTGGTATCCATTGAGGCACAGATTTCTTCACATATATCATCAGTAGTGCCATATGTGTCCCCAAATGAAGAATGGAACTTGTAGGTTCCCAGTCGGTTTTTCTGAGTGATAGAAACAATACTAATGACTTCATAATTTTGAAAATGCGAGGAACTCTCTTATTCCAAATTATATTTCTACCACAAAATGACAATGGTGCCATAGTTACAGTTTAACTTTTTTTTTTACATGTTTCTGTGATTTCCAGTTAGAAGTTGCTATAGGTAACTGTAGCAGACAGCTTCAGGTCTGCTGAGATGAACTTCCAGACCAGGCACAGTTATGGAGGAAGGGATATCATTTATTGAAGCTTACAGATCCAGGGGAAGTTCCATAATGGCAGAAGTTGGCCTGCCTTCACAGGACCAAACATAGAGATCAAAGCCACAAGCTAAAAGCCTCACAGCACACCTCAGGAACTCCAACTAGGCACACTTTGCATATCTTTAGATTGAAATCCTAAACCCATCATCACACCTTAACATCCATCCAGTGACACTGCCTCCAGCCTAGTGGCTGCAGATACAAACTATAAACTAATAACACACTGAATATATTGGGGGCCATCTATTCAACCTACCACAGTAACTATGATGCAATATTCAGATTTTCTGCATCAAAACATGCAAACATAGAAAACCATTGAGACAGGAACGTTTCAATGTCATTATAATATTATGGGACTACAATGATAGAGGTGGCCTGTTGTTTACTGCAATAGCACTGTCTCCAGTATGAAGTATCTCAGTGTTACATGCCTCAAACATATCCATAACCAACTACCCAGTTATGGGTTCTACTCTTTCTTTCTATGTCCTTTGGCTGCAAACACATGGGCCATCTTGAATATAGGTGCTATCTTTTTCTGCAAACATACAGTGTAATGTGCTTGATTCAATGTCTTATTGACTTGGCTGACAATTATTCTGTCAATTCATGTAACTTATCTCATGTTTGTAACATGACTGAGTTTCTTTGAAACCATTCAGACATTTTTCTACTTTGCTGGAATGGATTTTAAAATTTCTGGCAACTCATCTGAAGATAATGGGAATGATTATGGTGGTTCAGTGGCAGGTAGGAATGCCACCTTGAATATTATTTTTCTTTTTCATCTCTAAAACAGTTGTGGCAGGTCTGATGCAGCTTTCTACCAAATCAGTTCATCCTGCAGATGTGAAAATTTTTCATTAAAGGACCATTTTTCTTTTGTTATATGTACACAATATTGATAGTCTGGAAGGCTTAAGATGTTTGCATGTTCTTAGAGATAGGGTAAAGTGTGAATATGCTAGTTAAAAAGTGATACTTCCAAAGCAAGTACAACACTCTAATAATCTTAGAAAAGATGCCAATAATTTTTAGACCATTTTGAAAAATATTGGCTAAGCCTGTTCTAAACACTGTCAAAAATATTTTCTCCTCAGTAACTCATGAAAATCAATATAAGTCCAGGACTTTGAAATATGTTTGCAGGATTATGAAAGCACAAAGAATTCAATTGGTAAAATCTGTTTCTGCCCAGATTAATGAGTAGAGACAAACACCTGCCTGCATCCTCTCTCTGGCCACATTTCTTTAGGCTGCCTGAAAAGGATACAGATGCCTTGCTTGTTTATGTCACTATATAATCATAACCTTTATAAAAAGGGCCTCAAAAAATCAGCTCTAACTTTATTTGCAGCTATTATTTTAGGTCTTTTAATGTGGCATATTCTTTTAATCTAGCATACTGCTTTGAAATAGTCTTGACATTCTTCATAATTTTGCTGATGTGGAAATTAGCCTGACTCTAGAATTGGAACAACATTTTCACAAAAAAACAAGCTTCTTGACTACCGTCCATAAAACTAACTATATAGTGAGTGTTTTGTCTCTTAGAATAATTCAAAGAAGGAAAATAGGGATTATTTGATATTGCAGGCTTTTGTTGATACAGGAATGTGGGCTACCCTATTTGTTCCTACAGGCTGCTCATTAGATTTCCCCAGTGGGAATTTGGTGACTTATTGCTTCCCGTCCCTGTTATCCCTTTTGATTTTTGACATGTTTATCAATCTAAAAGCCAGCATTAATACTAATGAGCCTTTTCTAATAAGGAGGCAATTCCTAGGCTACAGCAGAAGCAATGCCAAGAAACAGAAGGCAGATTTAGTGATCAGGGAAGGAAGAGAACATCATATGTGTGATTTCTAAAATGGACTCCTAAACTGGGGAAACAGGAGCGCTTTCTGTACCTGTCGATGAGGTAGCCCAAAATACTCAGGATATGTTTTTCTTTCCTGGCAAAGAAACATAAGTGCAAGAAAAAAAAATGTTTTAGGAGCTGTTCTTCCTATGAGTGTCATCTGAATGAAATTCAATATACAAGTGTTGATAAGTCTCTATTACTGTCAGATAAATGTATTTATACTGCCAAATACTCTACAGCTTCATGAGCCTTCAGTAAAATTTGTTAACAGTCTCAGTTAATGTAGAGTTCATACCTTGAGCACAGAGAGCTGATAATTTATCATTTTTGACTTAAAATACACATAAAAAAGAAAGGTTATATTTAACTGGTACATGCTTATGGAACTTTTATGCTCTTTATTTGAATTTATACACAGCTGAACAAATTGTTATTTTGTTTACTTTTTAATAGACTTTACTTTTTTTTTTTCTAGACTACTTTTAGGTTCCTGGTAAAATTGAACATGAAGTAAGAGTTACCTCTCCATGTTCCCTGTATCCCATTGTATGTACCAGTAATTAAGAAGACTGTGTGTGCTTATGTGCGTGTATGCATGCATGCATGCATGCATGTGTGTGTAGTCCTGGAGGTGAAACCTAAGGCCTGTGCACTCTAGGCAAACATTGTATCATTCCCAGCCAATTAAGGAGTTTTAAAGTTGTCATGTTGCCTGAAGTTCCTTTCTTGTTATCTAGAACATTAGATAAGGAAGCAGTAGATTTAGGAAATTGAGGTGACTAGGTGGTTGTGGTAGTTTGAATAAATGCCCCCAATCGATTCAGGACTTTATTAAAACTTCTTGTATTTCCAGCCACCTGGCTGGAGGAGGTGTCAATGCACATTCCAGCCCTAAGGTGTGATGGTGGATTTGACATTCCAATCTAAAGATATGCAAAGTGCCTGAGTTCCTCCTGATTTTCCAGAGGTATGCTTGGGATTTGGCTTGTGGCTCTTCTCTCTGTGTCTGCTTGGACCTATGAAAGTAGGCCAGCTTCTTTTACCATTATGGAACTTCCCCTGGATCTGTAAGCTTCAATAAATACCCCTTCCTCCATAATTGTGCCTGGTCTGGAAGTTCATCTCAGTGAACCTGAAGCTGTCTACTACAGTGGTGGTCCCAGGTTGACTATACTGGATTAATTTTTCTTCGGAGTCTTTTAAAAATTAAAACTCTGAACACTTCTTTTTTAGCAATATGCAGATAAAATATTCAGTGTCTGGAGGATGTTGCCTAGTTGAGTTCTGGTTAACAAATGTGTATTTTAATTTACAAGCAGAACTAGAATCATAGCAAGATTTTTGGGACTTTGTCTCAGGACACAGCATGCAAGGCAGCAAAACACTAATAATGCTTATTGTAAAAGTTTAACAACCAGTATAAATAGGCCTCTGTTAGGAAGAGTGTTTACATACCATGATTTTTAAATTAAAATCTGTTGACTATTTTCTTGGTTTGTGTTTGTTATGATATATCTTCTGAATAAAATATCTGCCTTTTCCAATTCCTACTTATCAACTCTTACTTGTCTATGTGCCAGTTTTTCTGAAAGATCTTGTTGGTATGGTTATTAATTTGTTGTCAACATTTACTTTAATCTCATAGGTAACATAATAAGTGGCATGAATGATTTAAAATGACATAATTTGGTCTGCAAAGTTTCTTAAGACTATTACTTTATACAACTTGGTGATTTAAAAAATGATTTTTTTTGTGGGTTTTTTGTTTGTTTTTTTGAGGTATGTTCTCACTCAAGCTCAGGCTGACCTGGAATTCACTCCTTTTTCTCAGGATGGCCTCGAACTCACAGTGATCCTCCTACCTCTGCCTCCTGAGTGCTGGGATTAAAGGCATGCATCATCATGCCCAGCTAAATAAATGATTTTTTAAGTACATTTTTTTTTTCTTAACTGATGAGGCTGATCTCATATATTGAAAAATAATACCAACTTTCTTTTCTGTACAAGGATTTTCTTTCAAGAGTAATGTTTAAGCCATGTGTGGTGGTACATACCTTTAATCCCAGCACTCAGGAGGCAGCGGTAAGAGGACTGCCATGAGTTCAAGGCCATCCTGAGACTACATAGTGAATTCCAGGTCAACCTGGGCTAGAGTGAGACCCTACCTTGAATGACCCCCCCCAAAAAAAAGAGTAATTTTTATCATGTCTTGGCTGTAGAAAGTTCAAAAGCAGATTTAAAAAAGATTCACATTTGCAGTGGCTAGAGACCCTGGCATGCCCATTCTCTTTGTCTCAATCTGCCCCTTTCTCTCTTTCTCTCTCTCTATATATCACTCTATCTCAAATAAATACATAATATATTTTTAAGAGAGTTGATCTTTGGGCTGGAGAGATGACTTAGCTGGTAAGGAGCTTGCCTTAAGGCAAAGGACCCAGATTTGATTCCCTAGGACCCACGTAAGCCAGATGCACAAGAGGACGCACACATCTGGAGTTGACTTTCTACAGCTGGAGTCCCTGGCAAATCCATTCTCTCTCTCTACCTGCCTATTTCTCTGTCTCTCAAATAAATAAATATAAATTTAAAAAGAGTTGATCTTCAAGATTACACTCACATGCAGAGAATGTGAAATTCATAGAACAATTTTAAAACAGTGAAATTAACTTACAGCTACCACATTTTCTGATTTTCAGATACCACATATCTGCAGTAATCATGAGAATGTGGCACATGAACAGACACAGAGATCAGAATAGATCCAAACAAGTATGACCAATTTATCATTGTAAAATAATGAAGAAATAATAGTCATTCCCCAGTTGGATAGCTAATGATTAAAAACAAATAATTGAGGGCTGAGGAGATAGCTCAGTTGTTAAAGGCACTTGCCTACAAAACCTGATGGCAAAGATCTGATTCCCCAAAACTCACATAAAACAAGATGTATAAAGTGGTGCATGCATCTAGAATTCATTTGCAGTTGCAGGAGGGCCTGATGTGCCCATACTCTTTCTCTCTTTCACAACAAATAAACAAACAAACAAATAAATAAATAAAGATTTGTAAGTTTTGGGTATCACTGGTTAAAAACTAGCAGAATCAAGACATTTGAAGCTAATAATGGCCATTCTTTCAAAATAAAAGTTTTGTTAAATACCTTTTACAAAAGAAATCCTCTCATACTAGCTTTTGATAAACTATAATCTCCAGATAGCCTTTACTCTGGTAGACATTGATCTGTTTGTTATATATCATCTTAATGGTGTTATTTTAAATGCTGTACAATATAACAATGTAATGTTTGGAAGTAGCTTTTCTTAAACTGGTACAATGTTCTTTAGGTCCATACATAATGTACATATCAATAATTTCTCCCATTTTATTATTGAGTAGGATTCTATTAAAATACAATTGTCCAATTGTAGGACACTTGCCTCATATCCAATTTTTAATGTCCATATGATAATGTTATAAACTTTTTTTTACAGAGAGTTGTAAGAACATGCATCATCATTTGGGTTTTCTGGGTTATGTGTTCATATTGACTTTTAAAAAATTGTCATCAGACTGTAGAGATGACTTAGAAGTTAAGGAGCTTGCCTGCAAGGGCAAAGGACCTAAGTTTGGTTCCTCAGGTCCCACATAAGCCATAAGGTGGTACATGCATCTGGAGCTCATATGCAGTGGTTGGATGCCCTGGTGTGCCCATTCTCTCTCTCTCTCTCTCTCTCTCTAAATAAGAAAAATATTTTAAAATATTTTTAAAGAGGTATCATGTTATTTTCTATTTTATACTCCCACCAACAACCCATGAATAAGCTACTGTTTCTTCCTATTTTCTAGAATTCAATGTTGTCACTGACCTGTATTTTAGCCATTCTTTTAGGTGTATGTTTTTTCACATTTTTGCCTTAATTTTAAATTTTTAGTAGGTAATAAAGTTGAAAATAAATTCTTGGGCTTATCCCTTACCTCCCTATCTTTTTTTGTTAATATGCCTATCTCTGTTTATGCCCATTTTTTTCTTTCTACTGATATGTATGTGTGTGTAAATATGTTGTTTGTATTATATTTGTGTTATGTGGTGTGCTTGGTTTATGCCTGAGTATGTGCCCTTGCAGCTTCCCATGTGCTCTGACTGTGGGGGAGAGGGGTTGCTCGCTTGCCAAGATGGGGGCAGAACATGTCTTGCTCCATGCTTTAATGAACATATAATTTGAAAATATTTTCCTAATTTGTAGCTCGAATTTTTATTCACTAAACAGAGATTTTCACAATGCAAAGATTTTTCATTTTCATGAAACCCAATTTTTTAATTTTCCTTTTGTAGATCATGCCTTTGGGTGTCAAATCTAAGAACACTGGCTATTTCTGAACCATGATTTTAAAAAAATTTTCTAAAAGGTTTTACAGTTTTTTATTTTTGCATTTAGAACTATAATCCATTTGTTGTTAAATTTTATATAAGGTATAAAGTTAGTTTTCCTTGTTTTAATTTTATTTAATTAAAGAAAGCATTAATACCATTGACAAAAAGTAGTATACAGTTAGGCTATTAATCAATTGTACATTTATCTAATGGTTCTTATGTTTTAGTTACCAGGATAAAAATTGTGTATGGCCTGTTAAGCAAATTTACAAAGCTCTATTTTCATAAAAGTTATAATATATCAGGGAAATAAAACATTTAGGACAGGAGAGACAGCTTAGTTTTTAAGGTGCTTCCCCAAGACCCATGTAGGCCAGATGCACCAGGTTGCACATGAGTCTGGAGGGTATCATATGAGACATATAATACATACAAATGGCCTGGCCAAGAAGAGACTTTTAATCAGAAATCTAAACATATTAAAAGCTTTAGCTAGGTGAAAACAGATAGGACATTTCAGGCAAAGAAAAAGACATATGCTGATGCTTTAAGATAGGGAAGAAGAAAAAATTCTTCTTGTAAATAAAATCTGTCTGATGCAAGTAAATAACAAAAGTAGTAAATAGAAGCTAATAAGCTAGAAATCAGATAAAGCCTGACATCACAGATCAGGAAAGAAGGAAACATCTTGTTCTGAGTACAATCTTGAATACTTTCCTGCAGAAGAAATACATTAAGAATAGTTTCATGTTTTAGAAAGCTTGCTCATGATACTAATAGGCAATTATGGAATTAGGAAAAACATATGACTCTAAAATATATATAAGAATCTGCATTTGTTTAAATTCCCCACATCTTATCTTCATGAAAAAAGCACTAAATTCATCAAAGAACAATAGTTTTTCAAAATAACCCCATCCTTGATGAAGTGTACAGATGTAAACAAATCATTAGAAATGCAACACATTTTTAGAATTAACAATTTCACAAGTACCTTCCCCTCACAACAACCCTTATGAGGATATAGAACAGATTTCATCATTTGACGAGATCCATGTATAAATAATTCCAAAAAATTTCAAGGAACTACTGAACTACTTGGTTCTAAGGAACCAAGAGGAGTATGTTCTAATTTCTTGTACATCTTTTTTCCATATACCAGTAGGTTGAATTCCATAGTACCTCTGTCTCTATTTATCCTTTAAAAAATATTTTGTTTATTTATTTGAGAGAGGGAGGAAGAGGCAGATCGAGAAAAGGGGAGAATGGGCACACCAGGGCCTCTAACCACTGCAAACAAACTCCAGACACATGTGCCCCCTTGTGCATCTGGCTTATGTGGGTCCTGGGGAATCGAACCAGGGTTCTTAGGCTTTGCAGGCAAATGCCTTAACCACTAAACCATCTCCCCAGCCTCTATTTATCCTTCTGTGTAATAATCAGGTTTTCCAATAACCACATGAGTTATGTGTATAAATGAGATAAATTATATGCAAAATATACCAATAGTATGAATTACTATACAAATGTACTATATACTAATGGTAAACTCCAGTTCTACTACAAATGCTGGTCAGAGTTAAGGAAGCTCTATAATTTCATTCTGAAGCAATAGGAGAATAAAACATCTCCAAACAGCCATTGGTACAGGCTGTTCCCTTGGGGGAAGAAAAACATTCTCCCCAAAGCCAAGGTATGACATGAATGTTTGTGTTCATCAAAAAATGAACTAACTGATAAAGAAAATGCCAGTACAGGGCTGGAGAGATGGCTTAGCTGTTAAGGTATTTGCCTGCAAAGCCAAAGGATCACAGTTTGATTCTCCAGTGCCCACATAAGCCAGATGTACAAGGGGTCGCATGCGTCTGGAGTTCATTTGCAGTGGCTGAAGGCCCTGGCACACCCATTCTCTTTCTTTTTCTCAAATAAATAAATAAATAAATAAATAAATAAATAAATAAAATATGTTTAAAGAAAATGCAAGTACATATAAACAATAGTTTTGGATTTGATCATTAAAAAAAGAAATCCAGGCTGGAGAGATGGCTTAGTGGTTAAGGCGCCTGCCTGCTAAGCCTAAGAATGCTGGTTCCAGTCTCCAGCAATTCCAATCTCCAGGTCCCACATTTAGCCAGATGCAGTGACACAAGGGCACAATGCCGCACTTGCCCACAAGGGGGCGCACACATCTGGATTTCATTCTCCAAAAATAAATAAAATAATTTTTAAAATTTGAAAAAAAAGAAATCCTATCATTGTGGTGCAGCAACTTAGATGGAATTGGAGGTGATCATACCAAGGGAAATAGCCAGGCATAGACAAACAAAATCTATGATCTCACTTGTGGAATTTAAACATTCAAGCTTCTGAAATAATGTAATAGAATGGCAGTAACACTAGATCAGTGAACTTGTTTGGGGATATTTTGGACAAAGGATACAACACTTTAGTTTAATAGAAGGAAGAAATTCCAGAAATTTATTGTATAACATAATTATAATTAATTACAACATTCTATTCTTCAGAAATAAGTCTTTTTTTCTTTAATATAGAAACTTTCTATGTAGCCCTAGATGGTCTTGAACTTCTGGCTCTAGCAATCCTCCCTTGTAAGCCTCCCATGTAACTGAGATTACAGGAGTTGGCATGTGCAATCTCTAAAAGAGATTTTAATAAAAATAATATGGCTGGGAAAATGGCTTAAAGGTTAAGGTGTTTGACTGTGAAGCCTAAGGAACCTGGTTTGATTCCCCAGGACCCACATTAGCCAGATTCACAAGAGGGTGCATGTATCTGGAGTTCGTTTGCAGTGGCTGGAGGCCCTTGGCGTGCCCATTCTCTTTCTCTCTAATTGCCTCTTTCTTTCTCTCAAACAAACAAATAAATAAAATATTTAAAAAATAATATATAAGGTAATGTATGTTGAATAGTTTGACTTAGACATTCCATAACATATAGAGATGTTCAAACATCATGCTGTTCACTACAGATATGCACAATTTTATGTATCATTCAAATAAATACAAGACTATAAAATACAGACATGGTTACTCAAACTTGTAATCTCAGCACTTGGAATTTTTTTTTTTTTTAATGAGGTAGGGTCTTGCTCTAGCCCAGGCTGACCTGGAATTTACTATGTAATCTCAGGCTGGCCTTGAACTTATAGTGATGCTCATACCTCAGCCTCCCAAGTAGTGGGATTAAAGGGGTGCCCCTTCAGAAGTTGAAGCAAGAAGACTGCTACAAATTTGAGGCCAACCTGGGCCACATAATGAATTCCAGGCCAGCCTAGGCTACAGAGTGAGGCCCTATCTCAAGAAAACAAATGAACAAAAACAAAGAAAAGATAAGAACAATAAATGGAAAGAGAAAGTTGTTTCAGCTGTGTATGAGCTTTGCAACAGGAGGCCCTATGCATCTCTAGTAGTAACTTTTGAGAAGATCTCAATCCTTAAATTCATCTTCCCTGTATTTACTGTAGGGCTTAGAAGACATTCAGGCCTGATGCAAATGCTATTCAACAGAAACTCCATATCATTATTCTCAAGCCCTCATGAAGTAAAGCAATGCACTCAGTTTAGCTGACCATGTGGCATCCCTCATTCCCTTATGGGTATGTGTTTACACTGGTCTATATTAATTGTATACAATGGTTTTCATTATAGCATTTTAAAACAGGTATATAATATACTATGATTATGTTAATCTTTCATTGGATATATTTCTCCCTCTCCTCTCTCTCTCTCTCTCTCTCTCTCTGTGTGTGTGTGTGTGTGTGTGTGTTTTTGTTGATTTTTGAGGTAGGGTCTCACTCTAGCTCAGGCTGACCTGGAATTCACTATGTAGTCTCAGGGTGGCTCATATTCACAGCAATCCTCTTATCTCTGCCTCCCAAGTGCTAGGATTAAAGGAATGCACCGCCACACCTGCTTCACTGGATATACTTTTGAATGTCAGTTCTAATATTTCCTGATTCAGAAAATATTACTAGAGACTGACAATATAGGTTCATATTCAAAAATTTGGGAAATTCTTTTCAATTTTAACTTAGAGCTTCATAATAAAAGCCACAATGTGTTCTAAAGCATAGTGGATTAATTATCTACAATTCATTGTACATTTCAAATGAACTAGAAAAAAAAAGATTGACTTTTCCAAACACATGAAGATGATAAATGTTTGAGGAGATCAAACTGTTAATCACGCCTACTTGATCATTACACATTATGCACATGTATTAAATTATCATGTAGTATTCCATAAATACATACAATGTTATACATAAATTGCATTGTCATAATGAAAAATTTAAAAGCCTAAATGATTCCAGTTCTAGAAAGACCTGCTTATTTTTTTCTATACTGTATTTTACCCTGTAATATTTATTAATAGTTTTCACATTTTGGAACATGGTTAAGAAAATCCCATATGCCTTTACCATATACTCTTATATACCTTCTTATGTTACTGGAATTAAAACAACTCTTATGCTGATACCATATATCTCCTTTCCTCCTATTCAGAAACAGAAAGCTAGGAAAATCCTTGGTTTGAATTACTGGTATATAAAATTTTCTTAGCAGAATGACTGGATATGAAGAGACATCTATTTGCATTCATATCTAAACCGTTCTCAAGGACAAATTTTAGAGGTGTAGATCAGTAGTGGGCAATGAAAAAAAAAGGAGCAAAATTATTGTCATTTATTTGTTATTTTATTTACAACAATGTTTTATTAGAGAATGATCTTTCATACAAATCAGAGGGCAGTCAGGCCTAATATTGGTCAGAGAAGACAGGCAGCATCTAGCAAATGATTTTCATTGCTCTTCATTATTATGGCCTTAGAGACCTCTCTAAAAACATAATTTGTCCTAAGGGTGGTGTTTGTAAATGTTTTTGTAAGTTTGTGTTTGTATATTTTTATAACCTAGCAAATCCACTTTGGAAATAAGTACATATATGTACCAGGACATATTTTTTAAAAACTTCATAAAACATCATTTATAGTAGTAAAAACCAAAAATAACATGAATGTTCAACAATATAATACTTAAAGAAATTGCTATAAATTCCTATGAGGGAAAACAAAAAATAATCTGTGTTGGACAATATGAATACATCATATCTACATCACTATTGAGTGGAAGAGTATATACTACATTTGTGTATGTATGCATGAATATGTGTGTGCAGGTGCACATGTGTGTGGATGTATGTGTACCATGTGTGTGTGTATGTGTGTGTGTGTGTGTGTGTGTAGAAAAGAAGACAACTTCAGTTGGGCCAGAGGACAAACTTGGACATCATTTCTCAGGAACAATCTCTATCTATCATCTATGTATCTATCTATCTATCTAGCTAGCTAGCTACCTAGCTAGCTATCACCTATCATCTATTTATTTATTTTTGTGGCAGAGTCTCCCAATGATCTGGAACTTACCAAATAGACTAGGCTGGCTGGCCAGCAACTTCCTGTATCCATCGTCCCTTTTCTGGGATTACAAGCATCTTTATTTTATTTATTTGAAGTTTTTGAAGAACTATTACTAGTGTTTGATGATAGAAGTTGATATGCAGCTTCTATTTTTAAAAGTAAAATGTTGAATTAATATTTTATTGTCATTTGTACTCAGATTACTGTTGGGATGTAGTCTACATAGTGTTGATTTCTTGATGCTGTTAACAAATACCACACACACACACACACACACACACACACACACACTATAAATAAGGAAAGGCTTTATTTTCTTGCTTACAGTTTTAAGGGGAAGTTCCATGGCAGCAGGACCAGAGCTGATCATGTGTTCATAATCAGGAAGCAGAAGGATAGCAGGAAGTAGTACTGGCCTGTCAAGCCTCCAGGCCTGCCCTAGTGATCAACTTTCTTTTAAAAGGCTCTACCTCCTTGAGGTATCACACTCTTCCTAAATAATGCTACCAGCTTAAGATCATGTGTTTAAACACATGAGCCTATAGAGGACATTTTACATTCAAACCACAACAGGCTCTGATTAGGAAGTAGACTGAGGGCTTTGAATATTTTCTTTCTCTTATTCTGAGTGGTAGTTAAGATGACATAGTCAAAGAATCACACTACAATATACAAAAGGGAATCACAACTTATAAGGCAATTATACCCAGAATGCCTAAAGGGTGACATTTGAAGAATAATTTTCTATAATTGAAGCAGAAGTAATAAGGATCATTGCTAAGAGAAAAAAACACAGAAAGAAGAAAAGATTTATGGGAAAAGACAACATGGAACATGGTGGCTATAGGAATATGGTTTCTTTTTCTAGTTAGAAATACGTTCCATATTAGCTTAAGTGAATTTTATGCTATAGCAGACAATGGACAGGCTAATATACTGCATTTTATGTTTTAGCCTTCCAATGGTTATTCTTTTAAAAATATTACTTATTTATTTGAAAACACAGACAGAGAGAGGGAGAGAGAAGAGAGACAGGCAAAAGAATGGGCATGTCAGGGCCTCTGCCTCAGCAAATGAACTCCAGTTGCAAGCATCCCTTTGTGCATCTGACTTTACATGGGTACTGGGAAATTGAACCTGGGTTGTCAGGCTTTGCAGGCCAGCGCCTTAATTGCTGAGCCATCTCTCCAGTCTGTTTTTAAATAGTTTATTTGTTGACTCATTTTTTTTGAGAGAGAGAAAGATTCAGATAGAATGAGAGGCAGATAGATAGAAAGAATAGGCACACCAACATCTCTAGCCACTGTGAACAAACTCCAGATAAATATGCCATCTTGTGCAGCTGGCTTTACATGGGTACTGGAGAACAGAACTCAGGTCCTTACACTTTGCAGGCAAGTGCCTTAACCATTGAGCAATCTCTCTAGCCTCCATGGATATTATTGATTAAGGAATTGTTTTGCTAGTCTGTCATTATGACCATAACACAAATAAAAACTACCAGTTAATCCTAATTACTCCATCAGTATTAAAATACCCTGTGATTCAGCTAGAATAGAAACTGTTACATGAATAATTGAGGAAGAAGGAATAGAATGTGGGAAGATGTATAAATTTGAAAAGCAGTACTTCTTTGAATGTTAAGTATATCCTTGTGGCTTGAATTAAAAGGGCATGTAATGGATTGATGATCTATTCCAGATTATATGTTCTAAGTAACTCCTGATCCATTAGCATTAAAATATTATTGAATGCTATAGATAAAAGCTATAGTATAGAATTAATATTTTATTGTCATTTATAGTCAGAAAGAAGTTAAGAATAAATTTTCCATGCTTCATACTTTTTTGTAAATTAAAAAAATACAAATTTAAAACAACTGATGGCTGGTTATGTATTTCATAACATGATTTGCTAAATTCATTAATGGATACCTAAAACTTGTCCTTATTAGCTCCAGGAAATTAAATCATCTTTTGACCCTTTTGAAGAAACTGTAAAGTTGGCACATATGACTTCACAGTCAGCCAAATTATCCTAACAATTATTCACTTCCAAGTCAATGGGCAACATGTTGGAACACTTTTCAGAGAAGGAATAAAAGAAAGGCTTGGTCCATTTTCAAGGCCCACACCACAAGACCATGAAGTTATCAACTACTACAAGTTTATCTTCTAAAGAATTTAAGCTTCCTTTCAATTAGTGTCACTAGTTTTGCTGATGAGTAATGAGCAACTTTAGAAAGTGATGGAAATGGATACAAGACTCTGGACTAAGCTAGGGACATATACATGTTATTGGCTTTACATAATGACGTGTCCCATAGATCATATGTGTGAAAACTCAATATACCTCTAGGGATATACAGTTGAACATGTCATTTTCCAGAAGAATAGAGAATTTTAAATTATTTATACTTTTACTATATGCCAGATATTATCATTTTTTACATGTTAGTATAGTTAGACTTTGAAGAAATTCTATGAAATAGATTCCAAAATTATTATTATTCCTTTTATCAGATAAGAAAGTAGTTGATTGACCCAAGATCACATGCTTTTAAATACTAATATTAGAGTGTAAATTAAGCATTCTGGTTCCAGAGCCCATACTCATGATCATTTTGTTAGCCTGCCTCTTCACTGTATAAGACCCAGAGACTCATAAACATTCATTTTCTTTAATATTTAATTTTTATTTATTTATTTGAGAAAGAGAGAAACAGGCAGGGAGAGAGAGAGTGAGAAAGGGTGCCAGGGCCTTCAGCTACTGCAAAAAAACTCCAGATGCATGCACCATGTTGTGCATCTGGTTTGTGTGGGTACTGGGGAATTGAACCTGGGTCTTTTGCAGGAAAGCACCTCAACCACTAAGACATCTCTCCAGCCCCAACATTCATGTTTTTAATTTTTAAAATATTTTTAATTTTTTTTTTACTTTAGAGAGAAACAGAGAGAGAGAGAGAGAGAGAGAGAGAAACTGGCATGCCAGTGCCTAAGCCACTGCAATCAAACTCCAGATACTAGTGGGTATGTGTGACCTTGCACTTGCCTCACTGTGTGTCTGGCTTATGTGGGATCTGGAGAGTCAAACATGGGTTCTTAGGTGTCATAGGCAAGTACCCTAACTGCTAAGCTATGTCTCCAGCCCACATTCATGTTCTTTCAAAAACAAATCAACCACAGGCTGTGGAGATGACTCGATAAGTTGCTTGATACATAAGCATGAGGAGCATGCGTTCAGAGCATCTCAGTCCACATAAAAAGTGGGCAGTGCACCTATAATCAATCCCAACACTGGTGAAGTAGATATCAGGATTCCTAGAGCTTGTTGGCTAACTTGTCTAGCTGAGTCAATAAACACTGGTTTGAGTAAGAGACCTGTCTCAAAGTGGAGAGCTATCGAAGAAGGCACTTGACATGAATCTGTGGTCTCCAATATATGTGTCCACACATGCATTTGTACACTCACATACAAAGATACATACATGTATATATCACATAGAAAGCATCCTCACTTATGAATTTCACTAAGAGGATAATGGTTGGAGTGTTGATAAACAAGTAAGCAGTGGCTTCCTGTAGGGCATATTTATTGGAAAATCATGCATATAAGCATGGTTGGGTGTTCAAGCAATTTAGATCGCATGCTATTCAGTTTTGAATACAAGGACAGTAAAAGGTCCATCAGCTTGAAATTGCTTTTTAAATGATGTCAATGAATTTCACGTCAATTTGAGAGGATTAAGGGATAATCTGGATTTGGCAAATACTTGGAGATACCAAGGAACCGTGAGGCAGCTTGTAGGATTACACATTGTGTTTAACAGCTTTAAGTGTGGCCTGAGTCTTTAATGCATTGCCTTTACTTTTGAAATTAACTTTACAGAATGATATACTGACTGTACCTTTCACCAAAGTGGAGGCTATAATTCTGAATGTTTGAATTACTGGTATTTTGGCTTTTTGTAGGGGTTTTATTGCTTTTTGATGTACATGTAAGGTGCTACAGTGAAAGAAGGGCTACTTTGTTCCTGAAAAATTGACAGTTCTCCTCTACCCACTCCCGTTTAAGATGGAGTGACCACACTGTTTTTTTTTGTTTGTTTGTTTATTTTGATACATGATCTCACTCTTGCCCAGACTGACTAGAACTTGCTCTGTGACCTAAGCTGGCCTCAACCTCACCAGATGCTGCTATATCAGCCTTTTTGTGAGGGCTGAGATTAAAAGTGTGAGCCACCATGCCCAGCTTCATGCTATTATGTTTTATATAGTATAAGCATATGCATAACAGTTGGCACTAAGGCTTAAAAGTTCACATACAACAATAAATACCATTTTATTACATTCATTTCATTGTATCAACATTTATTAAGGCTATACACTCACACCTAATTAGAATGGCTGTCATTAAAAACTCCAAGAAATTAAAAACTATTTGTGAGAATGAAGAGATGCTGGACCCTTGGATTATTACCAAGGGGTATGGGTAATGATGCAGCTGCTGTGGAAAATGGCATAGCAATTGCTCCCAAAACTAAAATAGAATTCCCATATAACCTAGCTCATGTCTAGGTCTTAACCAACAAAGCAATATTACTCATAATAGCCCAAAATGAATGCAATCCAATGATCAATGATGCATAAAAGGGATGCATATCAATAAAAGAATATCATTCAGCCTAACAAATGAAGCAAATTCTGATACACTCTAACCCAGGTGAACCTTGAGTACACTATGCTAACTGAAATAAACCAACTGCAAAAGGAAAAATAAGGTCTGATTCCATTTATATATGATAACCAGAATAGTCAAATTCACAGAGACAGAAAGTATTATCACAGCTACCAAGGACCAATTTGGGGTGAAGTGGAATGGTAAGCTTTTGATTTAGTTTTACATGTTGAAAAATTCTAGCTACAGATAGTATGATGGTTACACAATGATATTAAAAAGCTAATTCTATGTTTTATATAGATCAAAAACTACTTTAGGGCTGGAGGAATGGCTTAGCAGTTAAGGCCTTTGCCTGCAAAGCCAAAGGACCCAGGTTTTACTCTCCAGGACCCACAAAATCCAGATGCATAAAGGAGCACACGTGTCTGGAGTTCATTTACAGTGGCTGGAGACGCTGACATGCCCATTCTCTCACTCTCCCCCCCTTCCCTCCCTCCCTCTTTCTCTGTCAAATAAATCAAAAAAATAAATAAATAAGTCTAAAAAAACTACTTTAACAAAATCCAGTATGACAAAATTTAAACTTGTATAAAGATGAAAAGTTTTACTAAAAACTACCACTAGAGACATTGTCCATGAAAGGCATTACAAAGTACACATTATTTTGTAAGAAAGTGGCGGTTGCTTTAGATAAGAATTGTGAATTTTCATTAGAAAGCAGAATGATTTCTAAACATGAAATAGATTTACCAATGGTAGATATAGATAAACATTTTGACCAATCTAAAAGAACACATCAGTAATTATTTTGCAGGCAGTTAAGACTAAATTATTAATGGGTCATGGGGCTGACAACTTTCAATAGGTCAACTTATACAAAGCAATGAAATCACCTCCTCTACTTGATGATTATTGATAGGCCAAATGGGTTCTTACACTTTTCTTACATGCTCTTCATTTGTATTGTTAGAACACAAGGGATTGTTTCAGATCCCAAGATTATACTTTAGTGAAACATTCTTTCATTAAGGAACAGTTTCAATCCATTGATAATGTTGGCCTAATCTGGAAAAATTCAAACTTGGAAACGAAAATTATGAGCATTCAATGTTATATAACAGGCTGTTTGCAAACCTAGAAATAAAACTATATGTTCTAACCTTAGAATAATTATCTTTCCCATGGTTAAATGAAATTCATATTGAATATCACCAAGCAGACAAACTTAGGTTACAACTTACATTATAATTCTGAAAAAAATTAAATTGTATGAACTTAGTGGAATGATAACAAAGTATCAGGTAAGGTTAGTACATGTCAGACCTTCTACTGTATTCACTTTCTCATCTGCTTCCACAAAACATCTATAATTGAGGTTGAAAGGTCTTCTAGAATTCTTTCATTCTCATACTGAATAGGAAATATAGATGGAAATTTCCACTCAGACAGGTAATTATTAATCCTGAATTAAGGTTTTAGGACTCCTTCATACGGACTATAAATTAGGGTCTCAAAAGCAAAGATCTTTCTCTTTGTAGTCTACTAGTTATGTTTTAACTTAATATTGAAATAGGGTTTTCTTAATGACTTTCAATAATTTGAAATATTTAATTTGAGTTTTCAGACATATATTTTTGTCTCTACTTGTATTAATTTTCCCATTTCACTGGGAAACTGAAGGTCAAGGTGACTCAGAAAAATGGAGACTGTTTGTTTTGCTTTATGTACACAATAGAAGTAAGCGATATAGTTTGGAACCTAAATAGCTCAATCAACCAATAAATTTGACATCCTTTATTAATAGTTTTTTTTTTTTAAATTATGAGTATGTATGTATATGTGGAATGTACCCACTTTTATGCATGTCCATACATGTGTACATGTGTGAGGGTCATGTGCACACGTGTGTGAGGGTGCACATATGTGTGGAGGGCAGAGGTCAAAGTCAGATATGTGTCTCTCCACCTTATTTACTGAGACAGAGTCTTTCACTGAACTTAATGCTCACAGATTCAGTGAGACTGGCCAGTCAGTTTATCCAGGTGATCTACCTGTTTCTGCTTTCCATGGGCTGGTATCACATGTGAACAACATCATGCTTGGATCCTCACACTTGCACAGAAAGTGTTTTGCCAACTGAGCCATCTTCCTAGCCCCATGATAAAGAAACAATGATAGCTACTCCTCTTGTTCCTTTGTTATTTTTTAAATTAAATTATATTAAATAATAGGTAACAAATTCTCATGATCAAAATAAAATCATGGGGCTCAGTGGTTCAAAGTGCTTGCTTGCAAAGCCTTTCAGACCAGAATCAATTCTCCAGCACCCATGTAAATCCAGATACACAAAGTGCCACATGCACCTGGAGTTCATATGCAATGACAAGAGGCCCCGGCTTGCCCACTCTCCCTCTCTCTCTTTCTCTTTGCAGATAAATAAAAATTTTAAAATGTATGAAAAGATAAAAAATGAAAGCCTGTTCATTATTTTTATTCCATAAGTATTGATTTCTACCCCATAGAACCTATTAGTTTCATACTTTCAGAAAAATGCATATATTTATATGCAAACAGAAAACATTATGGTCATCTTTCTTTTTGAAAGCACTGTTAATATACTATATACTCCACACCCACTTATATAACTCATTTTTTCACTTTACAGTGTATCTTATGGATTGTCCCATATTAATACAAAAAGCTTCCAGGTACTGGTTTACTTGTTTCAGCTACATAGTATTCCATACTACTGTTATAGTATAATATAATTCATTTCAACCAGATCCCTGAAGATGGTATCTAGGTTCGTCAAATTTTTGATGAAAGCCAGGTGTGGTGGCACACTCCTTTAATCCCAGCACTTGGGAGGCAGAGGTAGAAGCATTACCATGGGTTGAAGGCTAGCCTGAGACTCCAGGTCAGTCTGGGCCAGAATGAGACACTATTTTGAAAAAAAAAAAAAGTGTGTTGAGGAGTCCCACCCCTAGAAGATGGATTTTTTTTTTTTAGAGAGAGACAGAGAGAGAAAGAGAGAGAAAGAAAGAGAGAGAGAGAGAGAGAGAGAGAGAGAGAGAGAGAGAGAGGGAGAGAGAGAGATGGGCACGCCAGCAGTGTCTCAGCTGCTGCCAACGAAATCCAGATGTGTGCGCCCCCTTGTGGTCAAGTGTGGCATTGCACCCTTGCCTCACTTTGCATCTGGCTCAACGTGGGACCTGGAGATTGGAACGTCTGGAGATTGGAACCAGTGTTCTTAGGCTTAGGAGGCAGGCGCCTTAACCCCTAAGCCATCTCTCCAGCCCTGGAAGATGGATTTTTTTTTATGACAATCTATGCAGTCAGGTTCACACTGCTGGCATAAATCACCTGACCAAGAGCAGCTTGTGGGAAAAAAAAATGGTTTATTTTGGCTTACAGACTCAAGGGGAAACTTGATGATGGCAGGGAGAAACGATGGCATGAGCAGAGGGTGGACACCACCTCCTGGCCAACATCAGGTGGACAACAGGAACAGGAGTGTGTGCCAAACACTCTCTGCAATGGGACACTGGCTAAAACACCCATGAGCCCACCTCCAACACTACACTGCCTCCAGGAGGCTTTACTTCCCAAATCTTCATCAGTTGTGAACCTAGCATTCAGAACACTTAAGTTTTTGGGGGGACATCTGAATCATACCACCACACAATCCATGGATTTTGGGTGTAGCTTTTTGTTCCCATGCATGGTAGTTTTTCCCAAACTCTATCTTTTTGTGATTATATTTGTAATTAGCTAACAAAGAAGTAGTTTACAATATGGTTTATTCATAATGTCTTTAGTTTTGGTTAACCCTGCCCCAGTCCCCTCCTCTCCTCCACTTCCCTCCCCTCATCCACTTAGACCTTTCCTTCCCCAGTGTTTTGACTGTCTGTTGGTTTTGTCTTGAGTTTTTGAGACAGCATATCTGTGTATAGGTCAAACTGTCCTTGAACTCAAAGTTCTCCTGCCTCAGACTCCAGAGTATAAGCACATCACCATGCCTGTTTAAAGCACAATGTATGTTTTCTGGTTTTCTAATTGATTTTCATTTTTATTAAATTATGATTATTGTATACTATTCATGCTATTTTACTTCCTTTATCTTCTGAAAACCTGACATTTTTCTACTGGTAAAATATGTAGTAATTTTTAGGGAGGACATTCCAGGTGTCCTCTAAGGAAAATGTATTTCATAGTTAAAAATATTCATATTTCATAACTTGATATGGTACATATCAAATAACTTCACCTGTCTCATTGTATTACTTAAGTATCCAATAAGTATCCTTTGTCCATTTGGCCTAACGTACATTGTGTTGTGTTGCCAGTGTATCTTTTGACCACTTGGTGTATAAGTATTTATAATTGTTACTATATCATTGTGAATTGTAACCTTCAGTATTACCCAATGGCACTTTTTTTATTTACTTTAAAATTTCTGTGGGCAAAGAGATTGCTAAATGGTTAAAGGTGCTTGCCTGCAAAGCCTGAAGGCCTGGGTTTGATTCCCCAGTACCCACATAAAGCCAAATGCACAAAGTGACACATGAGTCTGGACTTTGTTTGCAGTGAAAGGAGGCCCTGACATGCACATACTCTCTCTCATAAATAAATAAATAATAAATAAATAAAATTCTGTATCAAATTGAACCTTGGATATTAAAGTTATAGATTGTGCTATTGTTCTGTCAGACCTTTGCATGTTCTTTCAGTTTTAGTATTTTAAAATCACTTTTTTATAGGTAATCTCTGCAATTTTTTGTGATGCAACTTACCAGTTTTTTTTTTTTCAATTAATGTGTTTAACTCATTTACTTTTTTTTTTTGTTTGTTTGTTTTTGATGCAGGGTCTCACTAGCCTGGCTAACCTGGAATTCATTATGTAGTTTCAGGTTGGACTTGAACTCACAATGTTCCTCCTACCTTGGCCTCCTGAGTGCTGGGATTAAAGGCACATGCCCACATCCTAGCTTCATTTACTTTTATTTAAATTTTATTTTATGTTTTATTTTTGTTCTTTAAAATTTTAAATATTCATTACATGAATTATTTTGCTTTAGTTACCATGTTTCTTCTGATGTTCAGGAAATTTTAACCTTTACAAATGAGCATGTAATAATATTTTCCTAGCTTATAAAGTACTTACCAGTACATTACACATTATTAATATTTTGTTATTTATTATAACTCTGTTTTAAAATGTCTTGAAGAACATAACAGTTGAAATTGGTCAACAAAGCAAAACCCATTCTATGAAATTGTAGTAAAGATTGTAATACAAGGACCTTGAGTTTCAGAGCCAGTGTTAGAGAAGTAAACATTAGGAATGCTTCTGCTAGATGTGCTAAAATACATGGACAGAACAATTAAACTGAAAACACAAAACCTTGCATTTTACTCATTGAGGGTTTCTTTCCTTTCTTTCTTTCTTTCTTTCTTTCTTTCTTTCTTTCTTTTCTCTTTCTTTTTCTTCCTTTCTTACTGATTATTGAGCAAAGCCCTTACAAACTGCATATAATAAATAAGTGTTCTACCCCTGAGCTTCTTTAATATGACTGACCTTCTTTAATTAGCTGCAAAACATAGTATAATAATTAAACTAATAAGGCAAAGGTTAAATGTTTTGCATATATTGACTCATTTAATCTTCCTAACAACTGGAGCACATGAGTGGAACTATTGGGTTTTTTTTATTCTAGAGACAAAAGACAGAAAGATATATATAATTGGCTCAAGCTAGCTTATGCAGCTAGCAATTAGTGGCATCAGGATTTATGTACAGGGTAGTCTTTATTTTTAAATATTGTACTATTTGTGTATCAAGTTTTTCTTACTTACCTTCAACAAACAAGTTGAAATGAAACAATAATAAAAATACTTTTGTTGATACAGATTTATGTGTTACACATAGTGACAGGTTCCAGAAAGATATTTTCAATTAAGTCTATCATGTGCTTTTACCATATTTTACCTGTTTTCCTCCCCTTCTTTTCCCTCCCACTAGATACCTTCCTTCTGCCAGACAGTCTCACTTCTATTTTCATGTCACATATATAAAATGATTTTATGTAAATATATAATATATAGTATCTATATATGAGAGAAGCATGCAACAGTTTTCTTTCTAAATCTAGATTATTTTACTTAATGTGAGGATTGACAGTTCCATCCACTTCCTTCAAATGATACATTTTATTTTGCCTTTTCAGTTTATTCACAATAAAATTTTTATTGGATTTTCTTGTACTAGAGGATCCCTCACTTTTTCAAAGCTTAGGCTGCCTCTTCAAGTAGCAGAGATGGAAAATCTTACAGATTGTACAAAGAAATTATTGAAAACTTTTATATATTAACATATTGCAAATTGGTAATATTCTCATTGGGTTATACTCCTCTCTCCCAATCTCATTCCACAGTGATCCCTCCTCAGTGGGGTTATCACTAATCTCTGTGGTGTCATGAATGCACCAGTCCATTTGGGGACTTTGGTGCCTTACACTGCACCTTCCCACCCTGTGGCTCTTACATTATTTCCAGCCCCTCTTCACCAATACTCCTTGTGCCTTGTAGGATATGTTAGAAGTATCCTTAGGGGTTGAGCTCTTGATAGCCTATTATTTTCAGATTTGAAAAATTTTGCATCTTTTCAGTGAACATTTTAATTTATAGCTGAAAAAAACTACATTATATGCATATGTATATAAAACTCCATTACATATACTCACATATATGTAGATCACATTTTTTAATATTTTTATTTATTTACAAGCAGAGACAGAGGTAGAGAGGAGAGAGACAGACAGAAAGAATGGGCACACCAGGGCCTCCATCCACTACAAACAAACTCCAGATGCATGCAGCACTTTGTGCATCTGGTTTTATGAGGGTACTGAGGAATCAAACCCTGGTTATTAGGCTTTGCAGACAAGTGCCTTAACCACTGAGGAAATCTCTCCAGCCCCATGTGTCACTTTGTTTATGCATGCATCTGTAGAACGACATACAGGCTAATTCCATAATTTGTCTATTATTCACTTTGCTTCATATGCATCATGAATTATTGTCAGTATTGAACTTCCTACTAAATAATACTATGCCCTTATTATTTTACATATTACTTTTAGTGTCATTTTCTCCCAATATTAAATAGATAACAGATAAATGTTCACCTATCTTTCTTCCCATATCAAATTTTTCATAGAAAAATTTGCATTTGCACCACAATCCTCACATGCGCTTTAAGTTGCTTTTACAAGTTCAATAGTATATAGTCTTTTTTGATATGTTATCCAGTTACTTTTATTGATTAAATTGCTGGAACTCTTTTTTCCTTGAAGATTTTATTTGTTATGTGGAATAATATGAAGGCAGCACAATTATTTTCTCCACAAGTTGTAATTTCAGTATGAATATTCAAAGAACTCTTCATCATTGACATACAGTTGATTTTCCTGGATAGATTCAGAGATGTTCATTCAGCATCATTTTCAAAATGTGGATTTTGTTTTATCTTTATTTATACCACAGCATATGTCTTATCTTTATTGCTTTTATTATTTTAGGCAAAGATTTTTATTGTATGTTTGTTCCACTTTTGTTTCTTCTAAATAATTTTCCCTTTAATCCCTTGACACTATCTATAATTAAATTTCTGCTTCCTTTTCTCTTATATTTGCAACTCACTGTGATCATTGTAGTATTTATGTTTTTCCTTCTGCCATTTCTAATTATGCCATCATTTCTGTTATGTGTTTGCATCTGTTTGATTTTTTCTGGTACTCAAGTTTCTTATATCACACACACACACACACACACACACACACACACACACTATCTTTTTTATGCTTTCTGGCAAATGAATTTGCTTTGATGATATTTGTATGGCACAATACAGGCCTGGTCCTAGCCAGACCACATGGCAGAAGAAACCAGGAAGTGGCTTCTGTGAACATGGCGTTCTGCGCAGGCTTGGTGTGACAACAGCTACAGTCCCATGCTCCCGAGAAGCCTGCTACAAGATGACCTGTCCAGAGACAGGCTGTCATTGGTCACAAAAAGGGGGACCATCCCATACAATGATTGGCCAGCCAAGCCCCTTAAAACCCACGTGCACTTCCTCAATAAACGAGTTTGTGGCAGCTCGCCCTCTGCTGCTTTCACCCAACTCCCGGAGTCTGTGTAGTAACCCTACCGTCAGAGACCCTACCATCCCTCCTGGGCTGGCCTTAGTGGGGACTGCAACAGATATTTTAATTCAGTGGCAAAATATTTTACCATACTTTTCATCATTTCTTGTACATTATTCTGGTATTAGTTTTAATTTGATATGCAACATTCCAGTCACTAACTTCCATATTTCTTGCCATACAGCTGTATAGAGTCTTGGTTATATGTGATTATTTTGTTCTTGTATTTGAATGACACCATCTTTTCTGGACAATATTATTAGGGATATCTTTGCTTTGGATAGCAATCTAAGATACAAGTAGACACATTTGTGTCTCAGAACTTTTGTATTTTTCCCTAGACAAATAAATAAGAAGCTGCAAGTGGTTTACAATACCAATCACAGTGCCACAAATAAGGGTTGCTTCTTGCAAATGTACTTTTTACATAATTTGATATTCAATACAACATCTCTTGCCTCTCAAATGCAAAGAGTAACTATTAATACGCACATTTCAAGGTATGTAAAGATTTGTTGTTAAATTAAAAGATAGCATTTCAAAATTCAAAGTTCCTCCTTTACTTATCAAATGGAAATTTTCTGACCTTTTCAAATATTTTTATTTATTTATTTGCAAAGTGAGAGAGAGGAAAGAAAGAGATAATGGGCATGCCAGGGACTCTAGCCACTGCAAATGAACTCCAGATGCATGTGCCAATTTTTGTTTATGGCTTTAAGTGTGTACTGGGAAATTGACCAATCTCTCCAGTCCCAAGAAATTTTTGACATTTTATGAGTTTTGTGGTCATATATTTTCCTTATCAATTTCTTTATGTAGCCATATTTGATTTCCTACTTTGTAAATAATTTTGGTCATATTTTGAATTTGCAACATTGTGTCTGTGTATAATTTAAACAGAATATTTTTGAATATATTTTCTCATTTTTTTCCTTTCATGTGACTTCCACAAAGAGGACAAAAAACATTGACCTTGCATGGTCCATTTGAGCTGGCTCTTTAAAATTAGATAAAATCATATATGGGCCTGCACAATGACCTTAGCAGACATATGAAGAAAGGAAGAAACAAACAAGACACTGTGCTTATTCTATTGTGTCATGTAATATTCTCCTCCATAGGCTGACCACATAAGAAAGTCCTTACTAGAGGCTGTGGACTTCCTAATCTCCAGAACCATAAGTCCATAAACACTCTCTTTATAGATTGTCTGGTCTAATATAGTTTGTTATAGGTATAGTAAACTAAAACTGAAGATGAAGTATACAAGAAATTAATAGCAACTACATTACTATTAGGTAGACTAGACATTCATAGCAGATAAATCAATCAAGACAAAGATAAATATTGTATAATGACAATAAACCAGACACCAAAATATACTGTGACTATATGCCAAAAAACAATGATACAAATTGCACCAACTAATAGCTAACAGGAGTGAAATCAAAACTAGTCAAAGCCACAACTATAGTTGGAGACTTAAGCATCCATTTTAATGATTAGCAAGCAAAGCATAAAGAAAATTGACAAGGATAGAAAAGAGCTGAACAATATTCTCAATTATTGAGAAATAGTTATTATTCATAAGATATTTTACCCATTGATAGTACTTTGAAGCATTAATGTGATATTCACCAAAAGAGATCTTATCTTAGGACACATAAGAAAATTCAACAAATTTAAAAGAATTACAAGCATACAGAGAACAATATCTGGCAAAAGTGAAATGAGAATAAAAATAAACAACAGAATGACAGTAATAAAATATCCTAACATTTAGACATTAAATCATAACACTCTAAATAATCCATGAATCAAGAATAAAATCTCAAATAAAAATTAAAATATTGGAAGAAATAAATTCCAATAAAGACCAAAAGTGCAAAACTTCAGGACACAGCTAAAACCATACCTGGAGTGAAATATATAGAATCACTCTTACCTTGAAACTGGATAATCTATAAAAAATATAAGTTTTATTACTCACAGTTTTAGAGACTGATAAGGTTATGTTCAAGTTGGTAGTCAGATGGTTGGCTTGTGAAAATCTGGTCTCTTCTTCCATGATGATAGCTTGAACCATGAGTCTTTCTGTGAAAGGGAAAGCTGCATTTCAGTGGCAGAAAGTGAAAGAACAAACTGTCTGGCTGTCATTTCATCATAGTACCTAATTCAAATTCATAGGAACTCATGAAATAATCACATTTTGAAGACTTTTACATGGGGATTAAGTTTCAACATGAATTCAAAGAAGAGAAAGTCATTCAAAACATAACAACTACTTACTTTAAAAATTAAAAAAGCTCCAATCCATAACACAACATCCTGTATCTTTAGTACATTTATGTAGTTGTATAGAATATAGTCTGAGTGGATGATAAACAATAAACACTTATTTCTCACACCTCTGGAGTCAAATGTTAAGGCATCAACAGACTTGATGTCTATTGAAAGTCTTTTCAATGATTCATGTCGGAGCCTTCTTACTTTGTTGTCATACAGTAGAGGACTAGCTGGCACTCTATGATTTCCTCCTTTAGGGTGCTAATTCCAACCACAATGACTCTGACCTTGTGATATAATGGCTTACCAAGGTGTCTACCTCCTAATACTATCATCTTTGGAGTTAGATTTTCAAAATGGAAATTTTGGGAGCCATGTAAATAATTAGGCTATTCTAGACTGAAGAATTCAATCAAAGAAGAGAAAAGTTTTGTAACTTTTTAAAATAGTAATTTACTGGAGCAGTTTTGGTATGTGCATGTGTATAGTATGTGTGTTGTATGTACATATATTATGTGCACATGTGTGCAGATGCATGCACCTAGTGTGCACACTGGAGAAGACTAAAGACATTGAGTACCCTCATCTGGCTCTTCTCTTTAAAGAGTTTCTCACTGGACCTGGAGCTAATTTTGGTTTTATTTTTCAGGTCACACTGGCTTTCTCCCTAAACCCAGTGATTTTTGGCCCTCCCTAGCACTGAGCTTTCAGGCATGTGTAACCACACCTGAATTTTTATATGAGTGCTCATGATAGAACTCAGTTCCTGGTGCTTGCCAGGCAAGCTCACTAAGTCATCTCTTCAGCCCCCATTTTTTGTACCTTTATCATGATGTTATTTACTCCAATTTATACAGGTTAAAAAATGGCATACAAGTGCACACATTTATAAGTATGTGAATAGATGTATAACTGGGGCAATATGAGTTAACAGGATGGAAACATCCACTTATTTGGTTTTAATATTGCCCTAATCATGTAAGATGGTAACACTGAATGTGACCTAATAAAGGTTGAACAGGTCTCTGTAAATTACTTTACAATTGCTGTAAAACTATAATTATTTAACATAAAGATTAAAATATTAAAATTTTTCTGGATTTTAATTATCAAGGATTTCTAATTTAATCTTATTATGACCAGAGAAACTGTTGTGTATTTTTCTTTTAAAATTTTTTTTTTTTGTTTATTTTTTATTTGTTCATTTGAGAGCAACAGACAGAGCGAGAAAGAGGCAGAGAGAGAGACAGAGAATGGGCACATCAGGGCCTTTGGTCACTGCAAACGAACTCCAGACATATGTGCCACCTTGTGCACCTGGCTTACATGGATACTGGGGAATCGAACCTTGAACCAGAGTCCTGAGGCTTAATAGGCAAGCACTTAACTGCTAAGCCATCTCTCCAGCCCTGTTGTGTATTTTTCATAATTTAATATTTGTTCCTTTATTTCAGTCAATAATTAGATGTGTGTATAGGTTGAAAAACTTTATAATATACACATTTGTATTTGTTATTACTTTTTGAAGAATTGAATAACATTTTCAAATATAAATCTGTATCTCTAATAGTATTTTTTGTATTTAACACTATTTTATATGGCATTAATATAACTCCAGAAGCCTTTTTACATGAAATGTATTTAGACAGTAATGTTTTCCATCTAATTACTCCCAATTTATCTCTGTATATTTAAATGAGAATTTACCGATAACATATAGTTGATTATTTCCATTTTGATTGTTCTAATACTAACTTTTAATTTAAGAATTTAGAACATCAACACATAGTAAATTATTGATGTGTTATGAGTCAGGTCTACTATTTTATAATTTGTTTTATGTTGATTCCTTGCATTTTTGTACATTCATTCTGCCTTACATGCATTTTTTTGGCTTGGTTAACACTTTTCCTATTCAATTTTCACTAGTCAGTTGGATTTTAAGCTATACTTCTTTGCAATGGGATATTAATTAATCTATTTTAGAATTAACTGATTTTTTTTTACCTTTGTATTATTAGGTATACTCAGTAAAGTATATTAAGTTTATATAACATATTTTCAGTTTTGAATTTACATTTGTTTTTACCATCATGTCCTCTGTTCTGTAATTTCTTATCTTTTCATTAATTATAACATACTTTGTTTTATCACAATAAGCTTAGCCAAGATCTCAGTTCAGTTTCTTAGGTCTTGAAACAACTTAATAAAATATTTTGAAGGCCGGGTGTGGTGGTGCATGCCTTTAATCCCAGCACTCAGGAGGCAGAGGTAGGAGGATCGCCGAGAGTTCGAGGCCACCCTGAGACTACATAGTTAATTCCAGGTCAGCCTGGACCAGAGTGAGACCCTACCTTGCAAAACCAAAAAAAAAAAAATATTTTGAAGTGAACCAATGACTGAGAGTGAGTTCAAACAGAATATTGGGATATATATATCCCTGTTTCTTTCTCTTATTAAGTTGTCCATCATTCTGTTTCAATTTTTTGGTTTTCTGGTTTGCTTCACTTGAATATTCTGGCCACAAAACAGAAAGTACTTTACCCTAGAGGACAAACTGTAATATCTGTGTTTGCCATCAGAAGAAAGCTGGAAAAAAAACTGGGGTCCTCGTTCCATTTTGATCACTTAATATAATTCCTATTGCCATAAAGATCTATCTGCATTTGTTCAGGTTAAAAAAACTATGCTAGTTATTTTCATGTAGTTTTATAGAATTTTTAGGATATGTATGCAGGAAAATTCCTTAATTAAGCTCTCATTCCTTAATGGCAGAAATAGAAATCATCTCAAAGCATAATAAAAAGCGGTCAAAGTGAAAAAATAAACCATTTATGCAAGACAAGAATAGAAAAGTAAAATGGTACAGCTAATCTAATAACAAATAAAAATATAAGTAATTATTATTGTACATAAAGTCTATCAAAGAATAATTATTTAGAGTATATATGAAGCAAAAATATATAATACTATGAAGTGAAATTGAAGAATCCACAATTAGTAAGTCATACTGAATACAATAAGGATATAGAACATTTAGTTATGGAATCAAGAATGTTGATTTCAAGAAACATTATACATTTGGTCTTCACTTCTTGAAAGTAAATCTATGAAGAATGACATAAAATGAATCATTTTTTACAAACTTCCCCTTCAACCATATGTGTTCAGTGTATTATTGCTAGCTTTTTAAAAATTATTTTCCATGAAAAGTCACCAAATATTAAATTAAATTAAGAAGACATATTTTTAAGATATACTTTTTAACAAGTTTAAAAATCAACAAACATTGGAAGGATGCTCAACTAAATAAGTTCAAAATAGTTTTTTTATTTATTTATTTATTTATTTATTTATTTATTTATTTATTTATGAGAGAGAGAAAGAGGGAGAGAGAGACAAAGAGAAAGAGAATGAGCACACAAGGGCATCCTGCCACTGCAAATGAACTGCAGACGCATGCGCCACTTTGTGCATCTGGCTTACATGGGTTCTGGAGAGTTGAACCGGGATCCTTTGGCTTTGCATGCAAACTCCTTAACCACTAAGCCATCTATTTCTCCAGGCTAAAATAGTTTTTATATCTACAGTTACATGTGGTATGGATTTAAGGAACAAACAAAATGTGTACTTTCAAGTTTTGATCAATGATGTGGAAACCTCAAGAATTAAAAGTACATTTGTATCTTAGACAGCTGAACCTCATGAGGACATTAATGAAAGTTAAGTTTGGCATTTCACTCCTGTAAATAAAGCTGTTGAATAAAACTACTTCAGTGATCAATATTGTCTAATTCAGAGCCAGAAGCCTTTGTAATTGTAAAGGACAAGAGAAAATAAATCAATCAAGAAAATGTTCTAACTTTCTTGTTAGATTTCTTAACTTAAAATGCTACTTGTTCCCTTATCCTCAAATAGCACCCATAAATTTGTGACAAAAGTACATTTTAAGGATACCAGTGTGCTCATCTTTCAGTAAAATATCAAGACCATTAGGGGCTCTCAGTCAAGGCTGAAAGTACCTTTATGTGAATGCTTGTCAAGAGTGGTGTCCTGTTACATTGATATGAAATTTGTTACTATTCATAGTAAAGTCATGCTTTATTTCTTTTTTATAGTCTAGAATGGTTTCATAACAATTTCTGGAATGGTGATTTTCTTACTCATGAGTATTTTGATATGTTTTAGAGGGAAGAAGAAATTATTCATTGTGGTTGGAGAAATTATAACCATTCTGTTCTAACATTAAGTGAACTTAGTGCATGCTTTTTGGAAAAAAAATCTGCTACTTATTTAATGTTTTTAAAACCATTTTTGAAGTATATTTCTCTCTCATACTTAAAAGTTTAGAGCTTCATGAAGAATAAACTATGAAAGTTTTATGTTATACATCCCAATAGTTTTTATTTCCCACAAAATATTTGGAACATCATAGATATTTTGGAATTTATATTGGAATAACTCTTAGGCAATATTTTATGCTTAGTAAGAAAAATCTTTGGTAGATTTTTGAAATAATCAATTTCTTTTGTTTTTCTATAGTTCCACTATATTGCATGTTCATGTTTGTGTAATGTATTTTGTTTTTTGCTTGAAAAAAATTATACATGAATTTAATGTATTTTGACAATTCCCTCCCATTGCTTTCTATTGCTACCCCTTCCCTTTCCAATGAACTCCTGCTTATTCGCGACTAGCTCCTCTTCTACTTTGATGTCCCACTGAGTTTAATTAGAGTTTCCTGCATGGGCTCTGGCGAGGGATTATTTACAAGAGCACATGGATGCTACAAGTGCTGTATCACTGTAGGAAATGTCTCTGTTTCTAAAGCCACCATTAACTGTCAATATATTCTCTGGGAGAGATGGAAGCCTCTGATGCAATCATTCTAGTCCATCTTTAATAATATCCTACATGAAGTATATTAACCTTTCTCATTGTGGTGTTTTCAATTTTCCAACCCTGGTTTCAGTTTATCTTCATTATGCTCTGTTGCATTCTATACCTTTCATACTAATTCTCTTTATCCTTGTCCAATCTATTATTCAAACCATTCACCAAGGGTTTATAGATCAGTATACATACTCAGAGGTGTTTACTCTCAGTTTTGTCATATCAACCTTTTCTAAATTTAAGCACCTAAAATTTTAACTGTAACTATTTTATTTAATGTTTTCTTTAATGTAGTTAACATATTTGTCATATAGTCTTCCTCATATTTTCCTTTTATTGGCTTAGATAATGAAAAGACCCAAGAAACAGAAATATGTCTGCAGAGTGGTTTTTCCCTTACTAATACTACATATTCCTCCTCTTTATCACTGATTCAGAATAAAATTTAAGCTTATTTCTTAGATTCATGGAATGTATACATTCTGCCATCTTTGCTCTAATTTCAAGTAAGGAATTGAATAACGGTTCTGAATTATAGTGGAAAGTTTTTATTTTCCAGCTCCCTTCTTATCTCCTGTGTTCAATGAATGGATTTTGATGCATTTACCATTTTCCTTGAAATGTAGATTTTGATAGTCCCTTTGTTGCACCATAAATTTATTTCCACGTTCCTAGCTGCATGGTCTCAAGGACCTGATTTTTCTGTTACATAGTTGTTTTTGGTTTGTTTGTTTGCTTACTTGCATTTGAAGCAGGCTCTCACTCTAGTCCTGGCTAACCTGGAACTCATTATGTAGTCTAGGCTGGCTTAGAATCCATGGCAATTACACTATCTCAACCTTTCTTCATCTTCAATACTTCTAACATTTTCCTGGATAGCATTTGAGTAGTGCTAAGTTTCTTAGTGTTCTGGCTTCCCATTCCCCTCCTCCATTCTGCCCCTCCTACTCTTGCTTCTCTTTATCTTTCCCTCCTTCCTCATGCCCTCATTTAGAATCTTTGAATGCTTTTTCTTTTCTTATAGTATCTGCTATATGTTTTTAAATTATATTTAACCTAGAATTTCTAACATGTTTAGAGAACATAGTTGATTGACATATTTAGATGATGATATTGAGTATATGAGAAGTCAGTGTTAAAATTGTCCTATTCTCTAGATCTAGGTTAAGTTTGAATTTATTATTCTTATAACATGTTTTAACTGAGAAAATTACAATATAATTCTTCCAAAACCCCAGATTACAATACATATATAGGGGTCAGAAAGGCCACATAAATATGTCAAATATCTGGATATAAAACAATAATGAATGATGGGACCTTGTTGTAGAGCTGGAGAGTATACTACATAAAAGGGAATAGAAATAGCTAAAAGGGTGTACAAATTTCTAAACTGTAATAAATATTGTTTGAAACCTCCAATACAATACCAACTCCCTCATCCCATATATGATAAAGTTGAGTACATAATGTGTCTTGCTCAATTAGAATAACCAATCCCCTTTCAATAATTATGCTTACCAATAATTGAAAAAGCAAATAGAAAACTCATGTAAACTTTATAATAAAATGTTACATTTGGGCTGGAGAGATGGCTTAGTGGTTCAGGCGCATGCCTACAAAGCCTAAGGACCCAGGTTTGATTCTCCAGGTCCCATGTAAGACAAATGCACATGGTGGTGCATGTGTCTCGAGTTTGTTTGCAGTGGCTAGAGGCCCTGGTGCACCCATTCTCTCTCTCTCTCTCTCTCTCTCTCTCTCTCTCATAGATACATAAATAAGAATAAATTTCTTAAAAAGCATTAAAATGCTAGATTGGCTCAGAATAATGTTAAAGGAGTTAAAAAAACTGACAAATATGATGTTAAAGTTTTGGTATTATCCTCTGCTTTTCTCAGATTTAGAACTTCAAATCCTATTTAAGCTTCAGAACACTATTTTTTCTCCTATAAAATGATCGCTGAGTAACCTATCTTGGTTGTTGGTGATACTCAGAAAAAAAGTGATTTTTGAACTGAAATTAACCACAAAAGAAGGATAAAAAAGCTTAATTTCTTCTATCAGCTAAGACATAACCAAAAATTTCAGTGGAAAGCAAAACACATGCTTAACCCTCATTTCTGCAATCAGATGGACTGTACCACAAAGATGGAGGAAGAGCTATGTCTAGAGGACAGAGCTGCTTTTCCTGCAGCATGTTGCCACATGTAATCAAACATTTCCTTTATATTATTATCAAGGATTCCAGAGAAATGTTAAAAGGATGCTTTGTCTCCACTGAATGTGAACATTGTTCAAGGTGGGTGCTTCCAAGCAAAGACTCATTATTTGCTTAATGTATGACATTTTACAGTTACAAAAAAAAGTTGCTATCTTACTTCTTCCTCAGAAAACTTTTATTAGGTTATAGCAATGAAAACTCAGTTTTTGTATGAATAAACTGAAGCTTGGATAAAGTAAATGCTTTTATTAATCATGTGTTCAGAAAATAGCAGAACCATGCATTTTTAATGCTAGCACCCACACATCAATTTTCCAAGATAGACAGGATCCAAATTTAATCTTATTGTGTTATTCTTCTTCAAATAAGTATTTCCTATCTCATATGTGCTAACATTAATTTGAAAATGTTCTCATTTGATTTATAAGTAATTTAGAATTTTATTGAACATAGTACATTATTCAACCATATACACATGTTATTGAGCTAAGTCACCAGCCATGGATGGCTGGGGTTTTAAATTGTTTTTATTATTTAGTATTTTTGGGAAAGGGTAACCAAGGATTTCTTGTGCTTCTTTTGTTAGTGAAAATGAAATAGAAGTAAAACCTTTAAAAAATAATATCATGTGACTTTGACAATGCAGAATTATACCAAGGTTGATGTGAAATGAGAAAAATAAAATCATCCTTGATAAATAATAGCTGTGTATTAGAAATAAGTAGAAATGTAGGCTAAATCCTCAAATTCTTAAAACTGGATCAGTGGGTTGAGTTTATAGCTAAGTGACAGAACACTTCTCTATAATATACAAGACTCTGGTTTCAATCCCTAGCAACAACACAAAACAAAGCCAAAAAAAAAAAACCTGGATCAAAGCTATACTGAATAACTTCCCTAACTTATATGAATCAATTCTAATTAAAATTTTTGTTCTGTATTCCTTTAGTACATAGATCACATATTCACATGTAAGGTCTATTCTTTGGTGCTTATTAATGTATTAAATATTACTTCATTTGAGGCTTCAAGACAATATTAAATGAAATAAAATACAATAGGATACAATAGGCACTAAAATGAGTACAGTCTAATGAATGATGATCCAGATCCTCAAATGATTAAATGACAGCCTATTTACTTTTATTTATTTTAAAACTGGCTTCAAGTAAAGCATTTGAGCTCAGTAGGAGGATAAATGCCATTTGCAAAGAACATGAAATTAGGTAGTAATCAAACTTGTTCAATTTTTTAGTAATTCCTGATAGAAAATTTCAATTTTACTTTCATTATGATGCAAAGAACTTTTAGATGGTCAGCTTGTAAATGTGTCTTAAAGTGCTTACATTTATTTTGCCCTATATATTATACTTTTTCAAGTTCATAGACCCATAAACATCATCTGCTTCCCTTTATTAGTGTTTATCATATGGAATGTAGACATTTGAATAGCCTCGAGTACAATAGGAAAATATCCTAAGAACATCAAAACATGTATAAGATGAGGTAATATGAAACTGGTATTAGGGCTAGTCACTCCATTATGCTATAGTGTAGGCCCAGGTGCAAAGAAAGTCAAAAAGAAAGATATAACTAAGCAACATGGTAACTAGAGTATGGAGTGAGAGACTATATATATAGTGACAAGGATGAAGGGGATCGGGGATGACAAAGCAGTAGCAATAGATGGAGTTATGGTTTGGGTATGTGGAGCCGAGTATAAAATGAACCTGGAAATGCATATCTGATTTCAGAAGAATGGCCACTGCTTTCCCAGAGACAATAACATAGATGTATAGAAAGTATTGACCTATTTCCACCCTGGTGCCTTTGAACAGAAGAACTGCAGTCATTAGTTACACGTTTGGAACTACAGCTTTGTCTAGAAAATCACACACATGCACACATATACGTGAACCTAGGAAGGAAATTAGTGAGAGCAGTTAGGATAATATTTAATATTTAAGTGAAGGTGTTTCACTTCATTCATACATTTATTAAGTACACTCACCAGGCACTATCTTAAACACTGAAAATACCAAGGTAAATAATGCATATTCCTTATGACTTTATGTATGTGTTTAAATATAATCAGACATAAAATTAACTGACTGTGTAGTAAGATAATTATTAAGTGTTTTATCAAAATACAGAAAAGTACTATTTAATGACAGAAGTCCACTCTTATTTGGATTTTCATAGATTAATCAAGACAAAATTTTACATAGGCAAAATGGGATGCATTGGCCTCAAAAACAGAAACTGGGCTAGCTGGTTCTTGACATGAGCATATTAAAGATATGTCACTGTAAAACCAAGGGTTGGTTTTAGCTTTTGCCCTTGACACAAGAGAACAGGAGAAAATGACAGGTGAAGACTAGGCCTCCTAGCCAAGACTGAGGCTGCAGTATACACTGGCTGAAGAATAAGTCAAAGTGGCAGCGCCAGCTTTTTGGCCTTCACATAGTCTTTATGTGGCTGTGCAGTAATAATCCATTCCTCACACACCATGGAGAAGCAATGAAATATGAAATCCCTTTCACAACTCATTTTTAAGATGACATTGACTACTAAGCTATCAGCTCAAAATTTGTTTCTGGGAAAGATAGAAAACTTGCCATTTGCTTCAGTCATTTTCACTGCTAGAATTTAATGTAGTGACAGTATTTCCAAATAGTCCAATGATATCACATAACCCTTATTCTAAGTAAGGACTATTAAATACTGGATGAAAACTTTCTATAAACACAATGAGTTAAAAGATAAATCTTTTGTGGAGGGAAGGACTATCCCAAGGTCCAGGGTTGGTGGTAATATTATTAACCATACTAGAATACATATAAAAGTTTTAATAAAGAACCTACAGTGTAGGGCTGAAGAGATGGCTCAGATGTTAAAGGTGCTTGCTTGCAAAACCTGACAGCCCAGTTCTGAGTCCCCACATAAAACCAGATGCACAAAGTGGCACATGTGTTTTGAGTTCATTTACAGTGGCAGGAGGCCCTTGTGTGCCCATATTTTCTCTCTCTCTCTCTCTCTCTCTCTCTCTCTTTCTCTCCCTCTTTTTGTTTCTATCTCTCTCAAATAAATAACTAAAAATATTTTAAAAGAACATACAATCTGGGCGTGGTGGTGCACACCTTTAATCCCAGCACTCGGAGGATCACCATGAATTCGAGGCCACCCTGACACTACATAGTGAATTCCAGGTCAGCCTAAGCTACAGTGAGAGTGAGACCCTACCTCAAAAAAACAAAACAAAACAAAACAAAAAGGAACATACACTGTAGCATTGTGGAGAGGTGGCTCAGTTGGTAAAGCTTGTATTACACAAGTGTGATGACCTGAATTCAGATACCCACTGCCCACGTGAAATGCATGATGACAAGGTCAAAGAGATGTCACATTAAGCTAGCCAGCTAGTCTAGCTTAAATAGTCACTTCTAGGTTCAGTGAGAGACACTGTCTCAAGCAATCACATGGAGAACAATTGAGGATGGCTCCCAGTGTTGAGCTCTGGCCTCCACATGAATGGACACACACATTCATTATATCCATACCTGCATATATGCCACCCATGCATGCATACACAAAAGAATAAAATGGGCTGGAGAGATTGCTCAGTGGTTAAGGCACTTGCCTGCAAAACCTAACGATCAGGGTTGGATTTTCCAGTACCCATGTAAAGTCAGATGGACAAAGTGGCACATGAACCTAGAGTTTGTCTCTCCTCTGTATCTCTCTCTCCTTGAAAATAAATAAATAAATAAATAAATAAATAAATAAATAAATAAATAAATATTTTTATAAAAGAATAATATAGAAATAAGACACTGTGGACACAAAACAGGAAAAGAACAGAAATTGTGCCCATGCAACGGAATGGGATTCCTGAATAGCGGTTCATCGGTGATGTGATAGATCTTTCAGTGATGCAGCTGCTTTAGACTCATCCATGAACCTATAAGTAATCCCTAAGCCATACTCTGGAAATAACCCCCAAAAAATCATTGGTTCACCAATTTGGAATTCTTTGTGCCCTTTCTGTGTTTAACAGACTTTTGTTTGTACCTTCTAAGGAAAAGTTAACATTTTCTTCTCTCTTTTTAAATTTACTGAGTTCCTTTATTATAACATAAAAATGAACCACATTCTTCTTCTCTAATGAAAGTCACATGTAATTTTCCAGAGCACTATCTTGTGCATAGGAAGGTTGAAGTAATTGTGTTGATTGTTTAAAATAGAAAGTGGTGATAGAATGTTGGTTTAAGGAGCTAGCTCTACCCAGAGTGCTTCAGTCCTATCCTCTAGAAGATTTACTATGTGATATCGGCCTGTCTAAAGCTCTCGAAAGTAAATGTGTATCAGGCACCAATAAGACTTTGTGAAAATGCCATTTTGCCTCACTTTCTCTTCCAGAGTGCCTGCACTGTGGCTGGATAATTAACATTTAAACCAGTTTCTTGCACTAATACTAATACAATGGCCCTTTGACAACACTGAAAACCACTGGGATTTGTTTTTCTCTAAAGTCTACCCTACAGATTCCAGATATCTATGTTTCTATAATCTCTGCCTTCTCAACTCAGGAAAATATCCTGATTCTGGTTAAGCAGTCCCTATAGCTTCTACAGTGTGCAATATGCCTTCACACAACAACAAAAACAACAAAACTGAAAAGCAATGTAGTCATGTAGTTCATCTCATTTTAATTTCCTTGTGTTTCCTATTATACAATGTACAAAAATATTTACAGTTATGCACTACTTAATGATTAGTATACTTTCTGAGAAATTTTTCAGCAAATGTGATAGTTTTTGTCACAAGCATCAGAGAGCATGTTATATAATCTAAGATGGCTATAATGTCACTATGTTGTGTCATCTTATGAAAGCACAATTGTATACACAATATATGCTTAATATAATTATGCAGCCAAAGAATATACTCAATATATCTGATCTATTTTTATTGAAGGATAAATTTAGTGCCTGGTATTTAGTTTATATAACCAAAAATGAGGGGCATATATTATCTATTTTGACTGTCCACAGCATATTTCTAATGTTATATAAGTGTTGACTAAATGTGCAAAAATTAAATGACTTTTGGGCACCCAGAACTTATTTTTAATTTCTGTATAATTGTGACCTAGAGCTAAGCTCATATGTTAACAGATTATTAATTTGGCAAGAGATCATTTGAAATTAAATTTCCTGGCTTGTCATTAAAATGGAATATACATAGGAATACAAATTATCAAAAGAGGCCCTTTTAACTCTGAGATTTTCCTTGGTGAGTCACAGGTGCCCAAGCATTTGCTCACAGTTGTTTACTTATATCTGGCAACTGTTCACTTCTCATCAATAAAATCTTTCCTAAAATCTTTCCTAAACTTTGAACAACCAAAACCTAAGTAAGCCTATAGTTGACTTATTTTCTCCTGATAGTATTCCATTGTTTGGCTTTGTTTATTTGTCTTAAGGAAACAAGGTCAAGAAACAAATTGTTATATTTATTCAAATGTAAAGAAGGAAATGAATTATGATAATTTCTCATGAAAACTTACCATAATTCTTTCCACAGTACAACAGATAGTCAGAAAAGAATTATAAATCATGTGTTTACTCCAGGCCCCATCCAGATATCTCCAATGCAAAGCTCAGAGCTACTTATATCCCTAACCACATACACTAACCTGGCCATCCTTGGTTAACTTTGTTTTCTCCTCTGTATTGTCCTTGATGGAGATACCTATCTTTGACCTACTTTATACGGGAGTTGAAGAGAGAAAAAAACACAGACAGACCTGATAAGATCCAATGTTGTTTTAAAAAGTTGGATAACTTTAGACATAAGCATTTTATCAATCACTTGATACATTTGTCTATTCAACAATTTTACTGAAAGCCTACGCTATACCCAGCTATGTGTGAAATCACCAGATATTCAAAGATGAACAAGATTCATTTCCAAATCTATGAAAACTTAAGCATGTATAACTGTGGATCCTTCTGTGACCCCTGAAATCCATTTATTTTTCCATACTCCTGAATAATTATACTCCTCTTTTCTTATGTTAAGGCAAAAGTCATTTCACTTGCCATTTTACACAATTGCTCTGAATTTTCTCTCTGGGCAACATATAATCTTGATCTTTATTTGAAAAAGCCCAACACTGAACATATTACTTATCAGGTACTTAGTAATGATTTGTCTAATGAGTAAATGAAACTCTAATTGGGCTCTCATTCTCAAGTTCTAATACTCTTTTCTAAACAAGTTCATTGTTTTTCTTGACTAAACAACCCTAATTGGATCAAACATCACTAATATGACATATTATTCATTCCTCAAAAACCATTCTAATTACTTTCCTCTGACAATTTTTTAGCTTATTACTGTCATCTTTAAGTACAAAGATGGAACCATGCATTCCCAGGATGACTTGGAGGTAGATCGCTTGGCCTGAAGTGCACATCCTTGTATTAACACACTTCTTATATTCTAATTTATCAAGTATTAACACTGAGATGGGGCTGAAAGTTTGTTATTGCTAATATTGTTTTATGTCTGAGAAATGTGAGCCACTTTCTTAGGTGCTTAAATTCACAAATTAGTAGACAGTAGAATTTTCCAGTAATTCTATAGTGACTAGTTGAAGAGTACTCAGAGAAGTTTCGTGTCAGGATTTTTACTATCACTTATTTATTGTGAGCCAGAAAGTCTAAATTCAAGCAACAATCCAGAAGTATTTTATAAGGTAAAATGAAGAGAGATCCCTATTGAGAAACATTGCAAGTTCAGGTATCATGAATCCTACCACTGGTATCATTTAAATTGATAAACCTGTGGACTTTGGTAGATGAAATTATAAGCCCAAATTCTTTAGCATAACCTGCAGCTTTCATGCAACTTTGTGGAATTTTTTCAGAAGATGGTCATGTACTTCTCAGCAGCTTAAACATGGATTTAGTCATATGAATTATATTGTCCAGTGGCATATATGTACACATAATTCAAAGCAGGTATATTAACTGTATTTACAAGATTGATTTTGATCTCTTTTGCTTATTTCACTACCATTTCAGACGTGTGATCCAAGTTGGCCATTTTTCCCCAGAGGACAATAAGAAACACGTGGAAAGGATAGTCCCTTTTGCCATCATTAGGACAACCTAGGATAGCTAAAATGCAAATGTAAAACATAAATATTTACTGTTATACACAACTGAGATTTTGTTGTTTCACAATAGCTGATTAATACAAAGCCCAACAAGAACCCACTGACCTGAATATGTGTTTACAATAACCTCTTAAGATGATAATCAGGTTTGCTAGACAAAGAGAACTCCATGATCAAATAACTTGGAGAAATACTATGCAATATATTAAAGTAGCCAAAAAGCTGTACTGATAAAAGCCTCATAAAGTTCATTTTAAAAATCATGTGCATACCTGAAAAGAGATGTACTAAAATCTTGAAATAACTCTCAAGATACAGAATATCATTGACAAAATAGAAATCAATATATATATATATATATATATATATATATATATATATATATATATTTATATATATATATATATATATATATATATATATATATATATATATATATATATATGCAGGTCTCACTCTAGACCAGGCTGACCTGGAATTCACTCATTCACTCTGTAGTCTCAGGCTGGCCTCAAACTCACAGCAATCCTCCTAACCTCTGCCCCCCCATCCTGAGTGCTGGGATTAAAGGTGTGCTCCACCACACCCAGCCATTAAGCTATATTGATAGAGAAAAGAAAGGGTTAAGAAAAAACCAAGAATGTGTTTTATCCCAATAGGAAAGAAGTTTGGAAGCTACCCCTCCATATTGATAACAAGTAAGAAGCTCAAAAACAGGAAAATCAATAAACGTTTCTTAGCTCTGGAAGGAAAATGTAGTAATGGCAAACTACTGCTGCCTAAATTGGAGAGATACAGATAAGTCTAGAGAATGAGGACTTAATAAAACAAAATCCATAGACAGAAGCCTTTGGAGTGCTAGCATTAGGGTAGTAAAACCTCAACACTGATGACTAATTTTGGAAGGGCCATGGATAAACTTGAAAATCCAAACCCCATAGGAGAGTCCACCATGTAGGAGGGAGGTTTCATATGCTTTGATAAGTGTTACTCAGGAGCTCAACCAGATGTAATTTTTGAAAAAAAAATTATCATTGTTTTTTTTTTTTGAGAGTCAGAGAGAGAGAGAGAGAGAGAGAGAGAGAGGTAGAGAATGGACATGCCAGTAGCCTCTCAGCCACTGTGAACAAACTCCAGACATGTGCACCCCCTTGTGGGCAAATGCAGCATTGTGCCCTTGCATCACTTTGTGTCTGGCTAAACATGGGACCTGGAGAATCAAACCGGTGTTCTGGCTTAGGAGACAGGCGTCTTAACCCCTAAGCCACCTCTCCAGCCCTCATTGTCTTCTTATAAGTAATAAAGAAGTTGTCCATTCTGAAATGTATTAGAAAATTTTATCAATTCTTCCCTTGGGGAGGAAAATGGCTATGTAACCAAAGCATATATTATTGGCTTTTCTTTCTTTTCCTTTCTTCCTCTATCATTTTTCTTTCTTTTTAGAGATTTTCATCCAAACTCTAACTGAGCTCTCAGCCTTCCCATCTCTGCCATCTAACTACTGAGGAATATTGGCATGTGTAACTATGCCAATATAGCACTACTGTGGCAGGTGGGAGGAGTTTATTGGTGTCTAAAGGGCTTGAGAGAAGGGAAATATCCAATCACAACTCCCTTTATCCATCTGGTAGGAGTTAAAAGGAATTGTTTTAAAAAGTGAAAATGTGGAAGTATTTATGAAGCCCAGTGATGGTCTCAGAAAATATTTGCAATGTCATCACAGATATAGAACACTTCCCCTCCTCCACATTACTTTAGCAATTAATCATATAATTGCTAAAGCCATATTTACAGCAGTTCCTTTTACATTAATTCAGATATATCAAGAAAATATTTCAGGCATACTACAAGGTAAATAGAATAGACAAAAAAACAAACACACTCAGATATGGTAGGATGGTGAAAGGATCAGACTAGGAATTTAAATCAGGTATAATTAATACAGTTAATTATCTCATAGACAAAAGACACCATATAAAGAGCGACAAAAATTCTAATAGAGAATTAAAAACTACTAGACATCAGAAAGAATGTAAGAGACTAAGATTTCTTTTGTTGGGATTTTTTGCAGGTAAACATTATATGTTCATTTGAGACACCAGGACAAAGATTGACTTGTAGTTGAAGTTAATGTTCAGAATCATAACAGGCCAGAAAGATCTGATCATGAGCACAAGGCCAGGAAGGAGAGCCAAACAGACCCAAGAAATGATAACAACCCCATGTAAAAGGTGAGTGGGTGACTTCAGAAACACACACAAATGAAATGTTGAGACAGAAGTGAGTTTCACAGGGTCTTTTTATTCCCTGTAGATTATACATAAATGAGGGGGTAAATCTCTAAATTTGAGTTAATTTGAGGTTAAATTTGAAAGTAATGGATTATTGTGCTTAGTGGAAGATATAGAATTTAGTTATAAGTTGGAACATTCAAGCAAGTTTAAAATTACCAGCACAGAGACAGGCTTTAGGTTACTGAAGCTGCTATTGTTAAGGATGTCCAACTACTTACATTTAAACAATGTAAAGATGCCTGAGATGATTCTACCCAGGAAAGAATGAATGATAGAAATGCAAACTCTTTTGAAAGGAGATGCCTTGAAAGGAAGGAACCTGATTTTCAAGGTAATGATTTGTCTGCAGATTAACAATATTGCTGTGTTGTTACACACCTCATAGTGATTTCTGAAGCACAAAAAATACATGGAAGTGGGTCATGAAGTATACATGGTTCCAGGAGACAAAGCTGAGATATGACAAGTGAGGGAGGTCATGATGTAACTGATAGAAAGTCCATTGAGGCCACTGTGGGATGGACCATTGTTTTTAATGGAGATTTGAAGATTTTTTTTTGAGGTATGGTCTCCATATAGCCCAGGCTGACCTGGACTTCACTATGTAGTCTTATGGTGGCCTTGAACTCATGGCAATCCTCCTACCTCTGCCTCCCGACTGCTGGGATTAAAGGCATGCACCACCACACCCGGCTCAAAGATGTTTTGACTATAGGAGGGCTGTTCAAGGGCTACCATGGATCATTGTTGTCTCAGGATGAAAAATTTCCCAGCTGCTTATGGTTTCAGACTTGAACATCAGGTATTTTATGTTTACTAGAATGTTTTTGATTTTGTCTAGTCTCTCCTTGTTATTCCTTATTGTAATGGAAACATTTACTCTGTGTCATTATATCTTGGAAGTATATAACTTGTTTAAGTTTACAGTATGGACAGGTAAGAGACTTAAATCTCAGATGGGTCTTGGGACTTTCAGGTGATCTTAAAGTTGGAAAAGACTGTGGGACCTTTGAAGTTGTACTGAATACAGTTTACAGTTGTTGCAAGCCTGTGTCTAATTAGTTGAGAGGTGGATTATGTTACTTAATTATCACACTTTATTCACTCTTCACACATGTTAATTAGGCCAAATTTCCATATTCTCCTATACTCTCAACTATAGTTTAGCCCCAAGACAGCTCACCTGTGATAACACTTGGTCCATGGGTGGGGTTTGGGCCAGCATTCTCCTTCTTCTCTGTCAGTCAGTTGATTCCTACCAGGGGATCCCATGGGCTGCTCAGGTCCTGTGGGAGGTATCAATGAAGAGAGTGGCATGGATTCTGCCTCTCTGGGTTGAATGATGGCTTCTTCAACTTTTTGTGGGTTTTTATACTTTTTTTCCAGTCCTTATCCATAGTTCTTATAACCACCTTAAGGTTATCTCATTTGCATATCAGTGTGCAGTTGGTTGTGGCCATGGTCTCTGGTTGCCATGGTAATATCTTCATTGTTAGGCAAGTGTCTCATTTTATCTACACTTAACTAACTAACTGGTGCTCCTAACAACAATGTGAGGTGGTCATGACTCTACTGGGGGTCAGGGACAGACTCTAGTAGTTTGAATGTGTGTCCCCTATAGACTCACATCTTTTGTTAAAGCTTGTAACTTGGGCCTCCCGCCACCTGGCTGGGGAAAATATCCCTTAGGTTTGTTTGGGGCACTTCTGATACCCAGCCCAAATGTATGCTGAACAGTCTTAGCACTGGCCAGGTCCCTACCATTTGCTATTGGTTTTGTCCTGGTTGATTTTTGCATTTTCAGGCCAGCAATTATTTCTCCGTCCTTGGATTTATGGAAGCAGCTACTTCTGCCATTGATGGAAATTCCCCCCAGGATCTGTAAGCTTGAAATGAATTGCCTCCTCCCAATGCATCCCTTTCCTCCAATAAACTGTGTTTGTTTGGAAATTCATCCCAACAATGTGCAGCTGACTATAACAATAAGTAATTAATTTCAGATTGTGGCAATAATCAGAAAAAAAAACAAAACCAACAAGGTAATAAGAAACTGACTGGAGGAGAGATCAATTAACATATGATGTAACTCACATTTGCAAGTATGTCTTAAGCTACTGTATAGACAATGTATTAAAGGCATATAAGAGTGAAGGCAGGAAGAATAGCATTAGAAAGTTATACAATAGTTCAGGAGAGAAGATGGCAGAATGGGCTGGAGGGAGGACAATGTCTTATCCAGATAGGATCAAATATTTCATAAATATACTTATAAAATTGTACATATATTTGGCTTGCTTTATAGATAAATCATATATTTTAAGAATGCTTTTTATATAGGTAACATAGATCCATCGCCTTTAAGAAAGAAAATAAAATGCAGTATTCCAACCCTTATTTGATTTATGCAATATTGGACTGGATGATATATATGCTATGTTAGGTGATTGCATGTCACCATAGCCTCAAGCATTTTTGAATAAAGTTAAATTTCTTGTTTTAGTCTCCAGCAGCCTGCTGGAGGTGGGGGTGGATCCTGGAGTCCAGCCCTAAGATGTATTTGAGAGACAATCAGAATTCCAGCCCAAAGGTATAGCGTGAGCAGTTTGAGCTTTTGTGATTTTGTGCTTGCAGATGTTGGTGTTTGCATGCTGCAGTTGTTTTTCTGCTTGAGTCTATGGAAGTAAGCAGCTTCTTCCATCTTTGATGATGTTTCCCCAGATTTGTAAGCTGAACTATCCTTTTCTGTTAGTTTAAGTCCATGTTCCCCAATAGACTCAAGTATTGAGTTTGCAGTTTCTGTCCCTAGCAGGTCGACTCCTGCTATGGGGGTAACACTGGGGGGTGGATCTGAATTTCAGCCTATGGTATGTTGAGTGAGCTCTTCTAGGGTCCCTGAAGTTTGGTGCTTGCTTGCTTGTGGTGCTGACTGCCTGCTGGTGGCTTTTTGTCTCTGCAAGGATCTGTGAAAAGGGGACAGCTTCTACCATCATCAATGGAACTTCCCCTGGATTTGTAAGCTTCAAATAATTCCTTATTCCCATAAACTATGTCTATTTTGGATGTTAATCCCAGCAGTGTGGAGCTGACTACAACTCCTTCCTCTCATAAACTGCATATGGTTGGATATTTGTCCCGGCAACATGGAGCTGACTAAAACATATACAAATTTGTTTTTTCCTGCTTATTAAAGAATAATACAGTAAATATATGTAAATTTATCTCACTGTGACGATGTGCAATTGCAAATTCTACTTTTTAGTGTGTGTGTATGTGTGTGATGCATGCATGTGTGTGCAGATGCACATACCTCATGTATAGGCATGTGGAAGCCATTGGAGGATTGCTATTCCACCTTAATTCTTTGAAACAAGGTGGAACTAGACATTTTTAGTTGGACTGATTGACCAGAGGACTTCTTATCTCTTCCCTCCTTAGCACCAGGATTATAAGCATGCAATATTATACTTTTTATATGGGTTTTGAGGATGGAACACAGGTTCTCATGCTTATGCTTTAAGCTCTCTTTTCCAATGAGCCATCTCTTTTTCCCCACAAGTGGAATTTCTGTGCATACTTAACACTGTATAAGCATTGATGCTATGTTCCTAAAAGGCTCTACTGATTTCCACTTCCATAAGCAGACAATGACATACAGGTTTGCCTTATATATTACTAACATGAAACATTATAATTTTAAACATTTTTTCAGCTAGTAAGAAAATTATTTTATATGTGTACTATTAAGGAAGAGAGAAATCAATTTGTTTTCTTTAAGAATTATACCAGCATTTTCTGGTCCTTTCTATTCTTGTCACCAGATTAGATGGACCACCAAATACTATTATATTATGTTCCCAGGGCAGTCATAACAAATTTACAAAAATAATTTACAAAGCAATAGAAATATATTTTGCCACAGCTCTGGAGTCTAGAAATCTGAAATTATTATTTGGGTGGGACAACATTCCTGGATGTTGCTAGAGGAGAAGCGCTTACAGGCCTCCTCCAACACCTAGAGATTTTCAACATTCCTTGGTAATTTTTGGTTTGTAGTTATGCCATTTCAATCTCTTTTTTGTTGTTCACATTGCCTTTTCCTCTGTGTATGAGTGAAAAACCCCTTTGGTTCACTCAAATAATCTAACTTAATCATTAACTCAACAAATTGTTTTCCTTTTTCCTCAATAACACTGAGAGGCCACATTATCTGATCACAAAGTCTGACATTTCATCATAAATAAAGGAAAACAATAGGGGTGGATTTTGAGTTAGCAACTATTAGTGTGTGAACATAAGGATCATAACTGCTCTGTTCTCATCTTAAATCCTCATTCATAATGTCAGGTTATTATTATCCAAGCAAATTACCTGAGTTTGGATTGAGAAAGTCAAGATATGAAGCTCAGTTATGACCTTCCTTATAACTCTCATTGTAATAATCTTGCTCTCATTTTCTTTCATTCTTGCCTAATATTCAATCTTAGTAAAGAGCTTTGAATATTTCACTACCTTGCAAAGTAGTTCCTCCTTTGATTCTTGCATAAGAACCATAAGATTGGCATCCCACGGAAGTCAAGTGACTCTCCAAAGTCATCCAAATGCCTCCTGCATCAAAAAAATCACTTCACAGACCTGGAACTCCACAGCATTGCTTTATGAATTCACTCAATGTTCCCATTATTATGGTCATGCTCTTATTTCTTTCATGTGAAAAACACTATACAAGATATTAATAAGATACATTTTGGACCAAAAGGATGGAGGAAACTGGGAAAAAGAATGAGTTAAGTTGGGAGAAAAACATAAACCAAAACATTCCTGAACCTTTGTGCCCTCAGGCAGTAGGAACTCTGAGCTCATCGTCCAGTTAAGACAGCTATCTGCACAACCCTCAGCAGGATATTCCAGAATGGCTGTGCACCTGCTGCACAATATTGGCAAATGAAGTTCTTTCAAAACAGGCAAACCAGGGTGCACTGGAATTAGGCTTCAGAGGATCACTCATGCCTAGCTAGTTTGCAGGATAATGGCAGTGAGTCCAGATGGTCTGCATACTGTGATGCGTAGACTGTACTGAATGTCTGTGAATGCTCACATTCAAATTCCCATTGCAACATCCACTTCTATTATACAAATTCCCTCAAATAAAGGTAAAAATGTAAAATCTAAAATCAGCTATTCAAATTATTACTCTCTTTATCATGAATATGCATTTTAATTTACCTGATCATTGTGTCACAAACAGGTTTATAGGGCCAGCCCTGAGAAAGCATTTTCATTCAAATACACCATTTCAAGAAAAAAAAATATGTGCTCAAGTGCATGTGCTTTCATGTTTATATCTAAATGTTTATGCAAATGTTTTGCATTATATTTATATGAATAAAATGATTTTGACACTTTATATTTTATTTTTTTTCTTTTGAGGAAGGATCTATCTTTAGCCCAGGTGAGCCTAGGACTCACTCTGTAGCCCAGACTGTCCTAAAAATCACAGTAATCCTCCTACCTCAGACTCCTCAGTGATGAAATTATAGCCTCATATGAGCCACCACACCTAGATTATTTTTGTCATTTGAATGAGAATGTGGCTAATATGACATTTATACAATTATATGTGAGCTTAATCAGAAAGATGCAAGTAGTACTCTAACTTTTATGTTCAGTTCTAATGTGTATCTCAATATAATGTTCTGTGTTTCCCTCAAGCCCTAGCCCTAAGCCCACTTCTATTTCCATACATTGCTACATTTGAATCTAAAGATAGCTTATATTTCCCATTATCACCAGAGAAAATGCTTTGATATATTTTTTTTATTTCAGAAAATTCATTTCTTCTTTCCAAAGTTCAATTATTTGAAGACCTATATTTTAGTGGATGGAATGTAAAGATTTAGAACCAAAATATTTAGTAGAACAGCATAGTCTATAATTAGACACACAAGTATGTTCAACCACTAACTGATTGATCTTGGGAAAGCTACTAAATTATTCATAGCTCCAGCTTACCTATTGCCAAAATGAAGATACTAATACTTCCCTAAGAATGTTCAATGACTGAATACTGATTAAGCACTGAGCATTGTGCTGGACACATAGTGAGTCAGAATCATTACTTACACAGCTTATATAAAGCAGACATATGCCTGAAAGTCATTATAAAAGGTAAAAATTATGCATATATTCAGGAAATATTATCACTATCCCATATATAAATGAGATAATACAATTTGTTCATTATTCTATTTTTGTTAACTAAAATAAACTCTGAAAAGAAAAATAAAGATCAATATATATGAGCTCATAACCATGAAAATCTTCCAGGACAAAGAGCCCCAGCCCACCAGCCCCCTCATCTACCACCAACAGAGGCATTATAGTTTAGAAAATGTTTTATTTTTCCCAAATATTACAATGTGTAAATATGAAAATTTTCTAAGAATGCATTAGGCTAACCTCTCAGGAGAATAAGAGGCAAAGGTTTTATATATTGTGCAAATAAAAATTGAATTGACTGGTGTATGGGAAAGTACTCAAATTTTACTCTCAATTAAAAAATCTTTTTGAATCTCAAATTATGTTTCTCCTACTGTCTTCATGAAAATTACTTTAAAATGTTAATTGTTAAATTGTAGTTTTACTTCCTTTCTGTTTCAACAGAAAGAAGTTTATTTAGAGCATTGCAAGGAGCAATGGGTCCTGCATTAACAAGAGTACTGCCTGTAGCCTATAATTTTACTTTCTAATTATTTCCAGAAAAAAAGTCTATTATGAAAATGATTGACAGATTCAGTATCTATAGTTAGGAGTGTTAGCATTGGCACTGTGCCCCTGGGCCCCAGTAAAAAGCCAGGATCTATGGCAGGCTTCTGTGACTTCAGCATACTGACAGTGAGATGGAAGGTAAAGATAGAAGAATTTCCCAGAAGCAACCAGCAAGCCCAGCGAAGAACAACAGAGCAAAATCACAACAGTCGATTGAGATATTGAAAAAAAAATCACTGTCTCAAATGGAAAGGTGAGGACTGACCTGAAAACAGAAAATAGTCATCTGGCCTCCATAAAATAATTATGGCACACATGCACATGCTCCCCCTCCCCCAACTCTCCCCCCCCCACACACTGTGATGTTGAATCTCTAGTTGTCAACTTGAGAGGATTGAGAATCACTATGTAAACAAATCTTTGTCAAATCTGTGAAGAATTTTCTATATTAGGTTATTTGAGATAGGAGGACCCATCCTAATTATGTGCAGGACCATTCTCTGGGCTAGATTAGTCTCTACAAAAAAGAGAAAGCTATCTGAGCATTAAGTGTTCAGCACACTCTCTAGTTTCTCCCTGCTGTAATCATATGATGATGTGATGCTAGCTCTTTGGCTTCTGCCATGTTTTCCTTTCCACTATGGACTCTACCTATGAAACTGTACGATAAAATCAACTCTTTCCTTTCTTCTTCTTCTTCTTTTTTTTTTTTTTTTTTTTTGGCTTAACAAATGGATGACTTTCTTAAGAGAAGACCAGATATGTGCTTATCTCAAACCATTCAAGAGAACAAAGCACACAGACTTATTTATGCAATACTTTGGTTTGAAAATTATTCATAACATCAGTGTTAAACCTGACTTTCAAAGAAACAAATGGAACAGAAGATGTAAAATACAAACCAAGAAAACACAAATTTGCATAGACGAATTAATGTTGACATACAAGTGCCATTTAAGGAAGGCTACCTTAATGATGTTACTTCTGGTCAGGTATTTTGTCACAGCAATGAGAAAGTAACCAATACGCACACACACACTCTTTTTTTTTTTTTTTTTTTAAGAATAGAGATTGTTTTGGCACATGATTATGGAAGCTGGAAAGCCCAAGAGCATGGTGCCAGACTCTACTTGTTATCCAGTGAATGTTTTTTTTGCCTCACCATAACAAGGCACAGGGCATCTCATGTCCTGAAAAGTAAGGTTGATAGCCCTGGACATTTTTCTCTTCTTATTAAAGCACTATTACCATCATAGGAGTCCCATCCTAATGACTTAATATAATTTTAATTACCTCCCAAGGCTTCACATCCAAATACCACTAGCATATGAATTTGATGATTAAGTTTCCAAATTGCAAGTTTATTGGGAACACATTCAAACCATACTAGGTATGTAGGATACTTTTGCTGGATGTGTTTTATCACAATCTAAAATAAAACATTTGCACTAAGCTGATGTTTTCTCACATAGATACCTCTTCCTTCTTGACAAAAAATAAATCATAACTATTTTGACATGTCTATTGTATGCGCATAAGCACTGGACATTAAAAAGTCTCCCAGATAATATTGATATGCACCGTTGCATGAGAACCATAAAATAAGATTATCTGAATACCTTCAGCTTAATATCTGATTTTCAATGATGTTCTGTAGGCATATTTTAAAGAAATTCATAGATGGTTAGAGGAATTAAATAAAGGAACCCGGTTCCAACCTCCAGGTCCCACGTTTAGCCAGATGCAAAGTGACGCAAGGGTGCAATGCTGCACTTGCCCACAAGGGGGTGCACTCATCTGGATTTCGTTCACAGCAGCTGAGAGACTGTTGGCGTGCCCATTCTCTATCTGTCTCCCTCTCCCTCTCTCTCTGTCTGTCTCTTTCTGTGTCTCTCTCCAAAAATAAAAATAATAAAAAAGTAAAGTCATTGTACAGTGTAATCATGCCAATTGATTGATTTTATATATATATATATATATTTGAGAAAGCGATAGGAAGAGGGGGAGAAAGAAAGAGAGAGAGGGAGAGAATGGGCATGACAGGGCCTTCAGCCACTGTAAACGAACTCCAGATGCATCTGACTTACATGACTCCTGGAATCGAACCTGGGTTCTTTAGCTTCACAGACATAAGCCTTAACCACTGAGCCATCTCTCCAGCCCATGATTTGGCAGTATATTTAAAGAAAATTCTTATTGAGAATCTGAATCACTTAAAGTTGTGTAAGTTCTGCTACTTTCTCCACCTCTGTTACTTGCATGTATATATGACAAACATGTTATCAACCACCATAAATTATACCATTTCTTTTACATGTGTGAATATGTTGTTGAGCATATTTAGTACTATAGCTTTCTCTGTTTTTATACCAATTATATTGTAATTGCAGAATAATCCATTTTGCAAACTGCTATTTTCATATTCGCTCTCTCTTTCTCTCAAACTATAAGCAGTTCATTCGGGAGGCACAAAGAAATTTCAGAAGGACAATTTCTGAAGAAAGTCAGGTCAGCTGTGATTACTTAGTCCAAAAAAATTAAAGGAAGTGAATTAAACCATACATATTATTTTAGAGCTAGAAAACAGTTTTAAAGAATTCCTAGAGTGACTGGAGAAATGGCTCAGCAGTTAAGGCATGTGCTGGAAAAGCCTAAGGACCTGGGTTTGAGTCCCCAATACCCACGTAAAGCCAGATGTATAAGGTGGCACATGCATCTGGAGTTCCTTTGCAGTGGCTAGAGGCCCTGGTGTTCCCATTCACTCTCCCTCTCCCTATCTCTCTCTTTCTGTTTCCCTCTGTATCTCTCTGCTTGCAAATAATTTTTAAAATTTTTTTCAGATAGATGCTGAACCTGAAGGGAGGATAAGCCTATCATACCTCCCCAGGGCCCCAGCTGAAGCCATAGAGTAACTGGGGAAATGGGCAAGAGTGACACCAGCACAAGGCTGGAGGAGATAGACACAGAGAACACTCAACTCCTTCTAAACCAGATATCCAGAGACACAGAGGCTCTCAAGACCTCATCACTGAAGCAGACCTAAAAGAAACCCAACATGGCTCAGGGAAATTCGTAGAAGAGGGGGAGGAAAGAGTGTGGAGTCATTACGCACAGGGACATTGCCTCTTCCCCATAACTGTTGGCTACCCCTACAATGCACGACCCACATTCCCCAATGAGGAGGGTCCCTTAGGCTTCCTTTTAGGAGGGTCCTTAGGCTTCACAAACACCTTAACCACTAGGCCATTTCTCCAGCCCCTCAAGAGCCTTTTCGAGTATCAGATTGATGTGGTATAAAGATCCTAGAATGAGAGGAGAGAGAGAGACAGATTGTAGAATATTTAAAATAATTTTGATTCTGGAATGGCAACAGTTATTTAAAAAATCTAGCTATTTGATAGCACATATGATACATTTGTGAGATGTTTTTATTTGTCACATAAGGTATTTATTTATAAACTAGAAAAAGCAAATGCCAGAGAAAATGGGACATATCGTTTCTAAAGCAACAGCACTCTTCATGATATTTTCCCCAGGCACTATTATTTCTTAAATTAATAAAAGCCCATGGAGACAGAATTATTAGAGAATAATTATTGATATAAGAAGAAATTATAATTTATAACCCTTTCGGATCTATTAAAGAGGGTAGGCCTTTTAGTTTTATCTTCCTTATGGAGGGGGACTTTTTGAGACAGGGACTCCTACTGTCTCAATCTCCCAAGTACAGAAGTTAAAATGTGCATCACCACACTTGGCTAAGAAGGGTGGATTGCAGGGAAATTGCTTAGTTTGTTAAGTAAAGTGATGAGTATAAAAATCCAAAATAAACCAGGCTTGGTGACACATGCCTTTAATCCCAGCACTCAGGAGACAGAGGTAGGAGGATCACTGTGAGTTTGAGGCCACCCTGAGACTACAGAGTGACTTCCAGATCAGCCTGAACTAGAGTGTAACCTTACCTCAAAAAAACAAAAAAAAAAAATCCAAAATAAGAGAAGCTGATAAAATTAAATCAGCATGTACAACACATAATTGAGAAGCAGAGTGTTAAATAAAACTTTTTTGTGGTCTTTATGGAGTTTCAGTAAACCCTTAAAAGTTAGAAGAAAAGAAAATAGTGGTAACACAGTATGACATACTAAAAAGAGATGTTAGACCAACCTATACTAAGATATTGTATAATGGTTATAAGATACTTTTAAGTTGGACCTGTTAACAGAAAACACTCAATTATCAAGTCATACAAAAGAAGGAAAAAAAAAAAATCCTTTTTGAAAAGTCTACAGGCATGTGCATTTGAACCTGGTAAGGCTATGGTTGCAGAGTAGAGAGCAACATGGAAACTGTGGTGTGAACATCACTTACTACCGGTGAGTAAGGTACACATTTATTGTGAAATTGTACAGGTCATCTGGAAGCAAACAAAACCAGATTGTCTTGAAATAAATTATGTTCAGGGGCACTGACAGCACTGTTGAGGAAGAACACTAAACAATGATTTTTGAGTCAGTATTCCAGCTTTTGGTAAAGGTAGTCATAAGGCCTTGTGGAGTAAAAGTAATGTACCTAACTTGGAACTCTCATAAGAGCCCTTTCAGTGCAGAACTCTCTCGAGTGCCAAAAACCATGTCTCAGTAAAAGAATTAATGCTTGAAGCATAGCCCCCCAAAAAAAAATGGTTTCCAGGCACAGGTTACAAGATCATAACTCAGGTTCCATTTCCAATGATGGGAGTAATGCCCTGCATAAAACTGCTCTTACTACCACTAACAATGTAAACTCTGTGATACAGATATTTTTCAAAAGCGGACAAACCCATCAAGTGTAAAGCTAGTTTTTGGCTTTGTGTTTTATTACTGTAGAGAAATACATATGACATAAAGTTTACCATTTTAAAGTATAAAATGTAGTCATATGTAGTAAATTCACAACATTCTGAAACCAACAACATTGTCTAGTTCTAGAGCATTTTATCAATCCCACCCCCAAAAAACCTCAGACCTTGTAAGTACTCATTCTCTATTTCCCCATTTCTATAGCATCTAGCTTCTAGAAATCTGCATTCCAGTGTGTGTGTGTGTGTGTGTGTGTGTGTGTGTGTGTGTGTGTGTAGATGTATATGCCCTATGTGCCCAGGTGAGGAGGCCAGATGAAGATGGCTGGTGCCTCCCTGTTATCACTCTTCTGCCTTATTTCCATGAGACAGAGTCTCTCACTGAACCAGTATCTCAAACTGTTTTGTTGTTGTTGTTAGACTGGATGACAGTGAGCCCTAGGAATCAACCTTTCTTCATACTCCTTAGCACTGAGGTTCCATTCAGTAGTTGCTAGGCCTTTTTAAAATACCTTTTGGGTATTATGAATAGTGCAGTTACTGTTAATTTGGATATATGTTTTAATTTCTTCTTATATTTCTAGGAGTAAAATTGCTTGAACATATGATAATTTCACATATTCTTTTTGTAGGGAGGGTGTCACTCTAGTCCAAGCTGGCTGGAACACACTGTGTAGCATATATATATATATCAGTTGTTCAAGATAAGGTACTATATTTTTCATGATAGCCCCAAACCCTGAAACAATCCAATCCAACTGACCAGCAACTGATTAAAATAAATTGCTTTACCCAGGCATGGTGACTCACACCTATAAGCCCAGCACTCAGTAGGCTGAGACAAGAGAACTATCCTGAGTTAGAAACCAGCCTATATAATGAGCTTCAGTGCTTCTTGGACTAGGGGGTCATAGAACTAAGATATTGTAATGCTGGGATTTATAACTAGGCAGTCTCCTAAAATCCAGATACATAAACAATATGCTCTACTGTCTTTCATATCTCACAGTGCTATCTGAGATAAGGGTAAAAGTGTTCGCTCCATTATTAAGTAGAGGGACAGCTCCAAGGATAAACATTAACCAGAAAGTATACTGAAACTTAAAGATCAAAGCTAATTTAAGTGATGTGATCAAAAAGGGCATGCCAGAATGATCATGGCATTTGCCATTCCAACTATAAAGGAGAAAGATGAGTTAAAACATAAAAACAACCACTGAGGTCAGTAGTTATGACTTTAAATCTATCCTTGCTTAGTAAAATAGCATAACATAATAAGGCGAAATATTCTCACAGAGAAGCTGAATGAGAGAAGGAAGCAATTTTTAAAGGTTAAACAGAATGTGATGAGCTGAAAATGTAGAGGGTGAAATTAAAAACACAATAGTAGGCTGAACATATTGGTTAATGTCCACAATGTGCCATGACCAAGAAGCATACATTCCAGGATGTAGAGATGTTAGTAAAGGATACACAAATCAATATTTGTGAAAGATTAAATGAAAGAAAATTCAATATCCCTTCATCATTAAAAAAAACAATAATGAACAAACTAGGAATAGAAATAATATGTCTTACCATAGTAAAAGCCATATACAGAAAACCAACATTTTGGCTGGAGACATTGCTCAGTGGTTAAGGCACTTGTTTGCAAATCCTAACAACCTGTTTTCTATTCTCCAGTACCCATGTAGAACCAGATGCATAGGGTGGTGCATGCATCTAGAGTCCATTTGTAGTGGCTAGAGATCCCAGTACAAGCATTCTCCCTTTCTCTCTTCTATATCTTTCTATGCTTGCAAATGAATACATAAAATATCTAAAAAATAAACCAGCAGCTAACATTATTCAGAATGGAGAATAGGAAAAGACAATTTCTGTAAGATCTGCAACTAGACATGGATGCTCATTTTCAAAATTTTCATTCAGCACTGGAAATCCTAGCCCTTGGGCAATAGGGCAAAAGAAAGACATAAATGCTTACACATTGGAAAAGAGGAAGTCAAATTGCCAGTGTATAGAAAACATGATCTTACCTACAAAATACACCTAAGATTCCTCAAAATACTATGAGAACTATTAAATGAATTCAGCAAAGGTGCAGCATTATTAAACCAATATACATGTTTATGCTGCTACTATATGTCAATAGCAAAATAGGTGAAATAGAAACCAAGAAAGCAATCCCATTTACAACAGCAACCAAGAATTATGAATAAGTTAAATCAAAGTGGTGAAAATACATCTACAAAAACAAATGTGATACACTTATGGAAACTTGAAGATGTCACAATAAAGTGAAAACACATCCTGAATTCTTGGGTTAGATAAACAATATAATTAAAATAGCCATACTACTCAAAATGAACCCCAGATTTCATGTAACCTATATGATAATCTCAATGGCATTCTTCAAAAAAAAAATAAAAAGTAAATAGACTAAATTTTTAAGGATTCACAAAAAGTAATGAAAAACTTGAATGAGAAACAACAAAGGAAATATCTTACCAAGTTTAAAATATACCACAGTGCTTTAGTAACAAAAACATCGTGGAATTACCTTAAAAAGAAAGTCATAACCTCATAGAGCAGAATAGTTTAGAAGTAAGCTTACACTTTTATCTCTGGCCTTCTGATTTCTAACAAAGGTGCTAAGTGCATGCATTGGAGAAAGGACAGTCTTTCAATCACACATGATGTGTAATTGGATATCAATGTGCAACATAATTGAACATAGACCTCTATCTCTCACAAGTTACAAAACTCAACTAAAATGGACTAAAGATTTAAATGTGAGGCTTACAACTATGAATGACTAGAAGACAACATAAGTGAAATGTTTCAAATGATTGGGATATGCAAGGATTATTTTCTAAGACTCCAATAGTTCAGGAAACGAAAGCAAAAACTGACAAAGGAAATTATATCAAAGAATTATATCAAAAATTATATAAATAATTATAACAAAGAAAAGCTTGTGCTCAGCAAAGGAAACAATCAACAACTTACAGGATGAAGAGATACTATAGAATGGAAGAAAATATCTGTAAACTATGCTTCTGACAAAAGGTTAATATTCAGAATATATATGGAACTTGAACTTTCTGTAGCAAAAACCCTATTGAAAAAGATCTATCATATGTACCATTTTTCCCTTCTGTCACCCCTATTCCAGCTTTTTTTTTTTTTTTTGGTTATTGATCATTGTATATAGGTTTAATTCATATATATATATATATATATATATATATATATACACATTTTTATAGATGTTACATACAAGAAAAAGTTCTAAATAGGCAGTTCTCGAAAGACAAGTAGTCAGCTGGTAAATGAAAAAAAAAAAACCCTCAATATCTTTAATCATTAGAAAAATGCAAATCAAAACCACAAGTTAGCATTTCATCTCAGTAATGATGGCTAATATCAAAAAGACTAAAGATTTAAGTGTTAACAAGGATGTCATCACCATTGGTGGGTATGTGAATTGCTTCAGCCATTATGAAATAAATTATGGAGTTTCCTTTAAAGAAAGTGAAAACAGAACTACCAAATGATCCGGCAAGCCTATTACTGGACATACATTGTAATGAAAACAATATATTGATGAAATATCTACACTTCTGTGTACATTGCAACACTTTTCAAAATAACCAAGAAGTGAAAACACTTACCACATGTCCATCAACTGATGAATGGATAAAGACAATGTAGTACATATACACAATGGGATACTATACAGTCTTAAAAAGGGTTCTTGTCATTTGCAGTAACACAGGTTAATCTGGAAGTCATTAGAACTTGAAAAATATCTGATAGAAAAGTTAAGTAGTAGCTAGCAGAGACCAAGGACAGCAAGTGGTGGTGATCAATGTGTAGTAACTATAGTCAGTCAGAGTAGATTGTTATCTCAGAAAGAAAATATTTTGAATAATTTCACTAAAAATGATAAAAGCTGTGGAGACAGATTAGTTTGACCTGATTATACATGTATTGAAACATCACATGAAACCCCATTGATATTGTAGTAATAATGCTTGTATACATCAGTTATATCAATTTTATTTAAATAAAGTTAATTTAAGGTGCCAGAGAGATGGCTTAGTAGTTAAAGTGCTTGCCTGCAAAGCCAAAGGACCCAATACCCATGTAAACCCAGATATACAAGGTGGTGCATGAGTCTGTAGATCATTTGCAACAGCAAGAGGCCTTGGCATGTCCATTCTCTCTCTCTCTCTCTCTCTCTCTCTCTCTCTCTCTCTCTCTCTCTCAGATAAACAAATAAAAAGTTAACTTAAGTAATTAAGAGTATAATAATTCTATTAATAATTTTATTAATACAAAGTTTTCTTAAGAAGGCAGTCAATAGGCTGGAGAGATGGCTTAGCAGTTAGGGTACTTGCCTGCGAAACCTAAGGACTCAGGTTTGATTCTCTGGGTCCCATGTAAATCAGATGCACATGGTGATGCATGAGTTTGGAGTTTGTTTGAAGTGGCTAGAGGCCCTGGCACACCCATTCTCTCTGTCTCTAATAAATAAATAAAAATAAATTGAAAATACATTAAAAAGAAGGCAGTCAATATTAAAATGATTTTGGAATGATCTAGAGAATGAGCTCTATTATAGAAAAAAGGTCAGTACCTGATCAACACCAACTGTTGTATACTTAAAACTTAACCTAAGTAGGACTGGAGGAATGGCTTATTGGTTAAGTAACTTGCCTGCAAAGAATAAAGACCCAGTTCGATTCCCCAGTACCTACATAAAGCTAGATGCACACAAAATAGCACATGCATTTGGAGTTTGCTTGCATTGGCTAGAGGCCCTGGTGTGCCTATTATTACTTTATGTTTCACCTCTCTCTATCTCTTCACAAATAAATAAAAATAAAATTACCTAAATTGTTTAGTCAGGATAAATGAGGATACCTGTTGTCAGGGCAGGAAGGGGGATACATTTGCTTTGAAATATATATTGTTTTCTTCTCCATTCTTCCTCAAAGATTTGGCTGGCCTTTTCATTTCTTTGGCTCAATAAAAGATGACTTTAAAAGGTCAGAGCTAGTGATGTGCCAGTCGAGAGACAGAACACATAAAATGAAAAAATTATGATATGCTTCATGCTTTTAAAATTCTTTCTGTAATCTGAGAAACCATTACTTAGATAGATGCTCCCAAATGTGGACTCCTCTGCATGGACTCATGAACTTGGACTAACCTTGCTTAACAGCTAAGCTTTAGGCTAATACCTCCCTCCACACTTCACAATGGAAATGTCTCTATAGCAGTGGTATTTCAAACCTAATTTCAGTTCTCTTCACTTTCCTCTTCTCTTTAATAAATTTAGAGATAACATGTCACAAGTCACATGAATTCAGTTTTCCTATTTTCTCCAACTTCCCTTAATGTATCATCTTCATTTACCTGAACTTATTATTTTGTGAATATATATATATATAATGTGAGTATGTTATGTGAATATATATGTATATATATGATTGGTATTTATTAGCCCATCAGAAAAAATTGAGATAATTACACCAGGAACTCAAAGTTGTGAAAAGTCACTGTTTCTAGACTGAACACTTAATATACTTCAATACATGGATTAGAGGGAACACTGTCACTGAATTATATCAATATGGTGACACACACACACATTCCATGCCTCTGGCAATATATAAACAAACAGAGAAGGATGAATACATATGATATAAACAATTATTTAATGTAATATTATGAAGAAAACATGATTCCCTCCTATTTGGCCTTTGCCAATCATAATACTCATTAGATGAAACAGTAATGAAATATGAAAGCTTTATTTTAATGCTAAAGTCTCATTAGTAGATTTAAAGTATGTATTTTGAGTTCACTTTGGTCTTTCTTTTTTATGTTCTTTCTGCTGATTTTTGTCCATATATTTTTGTCTTCTGTGGTGGTTTGAGTGAGATGTTCCTAATAACCTTAGGTGTTTTAAATACTGGTGGCAATTTGGAAGTAGATCCTTGCTTGAGAAGGTGAGTTGCTGGAGATGGCTTAGTGGTTTTGTAGCCCAATTCCCTCTGGCCAGAGCTAGCTAGCTCACTCTTATTGCTACCTTAAAGCTGTGCTGCCAAGATTGGATGTCCCGGCTCATCTCTACCATGCTTTCTTTGCTATGAAGAAAGTTCCTCTTGAAACTGTAAGCTGGAAATAAAGTCAATCCTCTGATGGGCTGCTTTTGGTTGGGTGTTTTGTCCCAACAATGACAATGTAGCACCAATATCTGCTTTAGTACATTATTATTTTGACCTTTTCTGGGCATTGTATTTGAACAATTATTTACAGAAACAATCTCCTATAATGAAGTATTTGCATGTGCTTCTGCATGGTAGCTGTCAGCACTTGCAAGCTGAGATCAGCTCAATCCAGTTAAAGGAATTGAGGATGACCTATCTATCTGTTGATGGTTACTGGACCCCACAACCTATCTTCATAAAGCTGAAAATTATTCAGAACTGATTGTCAGAATCTCACACTCTTAATTTCTTCTGCTAAAATAATCCAATATCCCAGTGAATAATGAGTAAATATTTTAAAGGATGCAGTCCATAAAGTCTGTTTTTTCTTACTTAACTGAGCTTTCAGGTGCTCAGGTAGCTATAGGCCATACAGAAACAAATACATATTCTTGTCTTATAATAAAACTTAGTTTAAAAAAAAAAAAAAACAGGAGGAGAGCCAGGCATGGTGGCGCACGCCTTTAATCCCAGCACTTGGGAGGCAGAGGTAGGAGGATCGCTGAGAGTTCGAGGCCACCCTGAGACTACATAGTGAATTCCAGGTCAGCCTGGACCAGAGTGAAACCCTACCTTGCAAAACAAAAAAAAAAAAAAAAAAAAAACAAAAACAGGAGAGGAGCTGGCATGGCCCACACCATCAAATGACAATTTAGCTATAGAAGAAAAATGAATCCATCTGACCACACATCTCAAAAACATCTATATCAAATCCTTACATAATAATTTTCTATGTTATCAGTTCACAACTCCTTCAATGCAGATTTTTTAATACTTTAATAAGCTATTTTATTTGCTTCAGTGAGAGGATTCATCTGAATTAGCCAACTCACAATTACCTGAAATTCATGTACATCTTTTTAAAGACTATTGGTCAAGAAAACTCTATGAAAGAAGCCAATGATTCTAAGAAAATTTAGAATTTCTATTGGCTATCAGTAACTGGATATCTTAATTATAACCACTAAGGTTATAATTCCCCTGGAATTAGTTGTGGAAAGCCTAAAAATCATTTTTATATCCATGTTTGTGAAACTGACTTATTATATTTCTTTATGTCTTTCTACTTGATAACCCCCAACCCTACAAACTTAAATTATTCATGTTGTATCACAAAGCAAGATTCTACCCAATATGTTCCTTCTTTCTAGGAATGGTCTCCCAGCCCATTCTTCTATGAATTAGTTCTGAAAGGCCTAGAAATCTTCTTCTATGTACACATTTGTGAGATCTTATTTATTGAGTCATTTTTTGTTTCAAGTTTATGACTTCCAAGCCAACAAACTTAAATTAATCATGTTACATAAAAAGCAAGATCCTCACCAAAATGTTCCTACTTTTTGGGAATAACCTCCCAGGCCATTCTTCTCAGTTGGCACAGGTTATACACTATAGAATTTGCTACTATAGTTTGAATGACATAATATGCAATGATTAAGGGCTCAACAGAATTCTTAACCAAATAAAACCCAATAATAGCCAAGTATCCAACTTTTCTTTAAAATCTTAGTAGATCTAGTGGCTTGCTTCAATTGGCAATATGATTCAAGTAAATGGTTCATGCTAAAAGTGGCACATATCACTTTTGTCCACATTTCTTTGGCCAAAGCAACACCTAGCTTCAAGAAATGAAGATGTTCTGCTGTGTATTAGTCAGGGTTCTCTAGAGAAACAGAACGGATAGAATGAATTATATTAAAAGGGAATTTATTGGATTAGCTTACACAGTCCAGCAATAGCAGGTTGTAGGTCCAAGAGTTAAGCAACCCGGTAGTTGCTCAGGCCACAAGGCTGGAGGCCTCCGCAGTCCCAATCCGACACTGAAGACCTGGAGGCTTCCTGGAGAGATGCTGTTCTTCAGTCCACCCTGGTCTTCAGTCCATACTGGAGAGCAGCAACACCAAGCAGCAGGTACCAAGCGGAAAGCACCAAGCACCCAGTGGCAAGGAGCAAGCAGCACCGGCAGCCAGGTGGGAAAAAAGAGAGAGCCTTTCTTCCAAGAGCTTCTTTTTATCAACCAGCCCCCTCCTCCTCCACGAGGGGCCGCCCACTCTGGGCCGCCCACTCTGGGGGAAGGCTTATCCCTGGGGGAAGGATTCTTCCTTTTGTTAATCCTTCCTACAGGCAACCTCAGAGACACACTTATGAGGAATGTCTGTGGATTCCTAAACAAGTCAAGTTGACACAAACTTAACCATCACATGCTGTGAATTGTAAAGGGCAGGGGAAGCAGACATATTGGTGAGCACTATGAGTATCTACCCCAGAACAAGGGTCCTTGGAGATAATCCATCACATGTAACTTGCCAAATTATGCATCACTGACACATCATTTCACACTTAAAATTCCTGAGACTCAGAAGAAAAAGAATTGCTTTTGAAAACAGATAACATTTATTAGATCCAGTATAACTCAATCTCCTGAATCCCTTCCTCATATTTCCAACATGTGTCAACAATCAGATTTACTTGGACTTAATATTTCCAACTCTGTCTCAAATAAATTGTCAGTTGCTTGAACATATAGGAATTTAGCATGAAAGATAGTCTGCTAGAGCATTTTTCCCAAGTCATTTCAGTCAATGGAATAGATTTAAAGGATAGCTCACTGCTTTTATACATGTGAATTTTAACAATCCTACATTGTTTAGTTATAGCCTATATATACTAAATTCTAAAGTTCTTAATAAAATTACTGTAAAAATTGATTTTGTTTGCATAATGTCCATGCCGAGGACTGTCACAAAACATTTCTATGAGTCTCAGACAGTTGGTTTTTGTCTCTAGCACTGAGACATTTTACTTATAATGAAGCCAAGCATTACCTGAAGGTTGTCGTTCATCTCCTGGGTTAGGCTGGGTTAAATATGCACTTATTTATTTTTAGTTTTTCTTTTTCATTTTATTATTGTTATTGTTACCAGCATATTTTTGTAGGGATACATCATGTGTTGGTGCCCTCTTTTCCCTCTCCCCTGCCCCATTCCGCTGGGGACCCTCCTCATGGTTGTTGCAGGTATTCCTTATGGGGTTGTAGGTTATGCATTTTGGGAGCAGCAGTCAGTTATTTTTGTGGGGAGGGAATGCCTTTGAGCTTGATGTCTCAACCTGTGGCTGTTACAATCATTCTGGCCTTCTGCAAAATTCCCTGAGCCATGGTGGGAGTGTTTGAATCTACTTCAGTGATGAGCCCTTGGGAGCCTCTAGATCTCTGCTTTGGTATGTCTTGAGTATCCTCAGAATCTGTCTTCTTCACCCTGGTGTTGATTATTAAGTATACCATGGAAGCAGTCTCCCCAATCCCTCTGTGGCTGCAGCTGTGGCTGGCTGAAGTGCAAGGGGTAGTGTATCTCCTTGGATTTCACTAACTTCTGAAAAAGAACAGATTCTCCAATGGAGAATGAAGTCAGAATAGTATGAAGGGTATAAGTATTATTAATTTAGGGAGATTTTGATGTATGTTGCCCGTCTTTTAGCCAAAGACTGGTGAGAGCTTGACACTGGAGAGGATAGTCTTTGTCTCCATAGGATTCTGATCTGGTTTCCAGTTCCAGATATGGGTTCCTTTACACTGAGCAGATCTTTTAACCAATTATAAAGCTATTGGTTACCCACCAAAGCTGTGTGCCACTATTGCTATGGCATGTACATCCTGTCAGGGTGTTTGTTTCTAAGTAGCTTAGACCATGGGTTGCACAGACTGTTGTTGGCCTCTTTCCCCCAGTAGCTCATGTAGCATTTTCCAGCACTAGATGGGCTGTCTGGGGACTGACTCTGTTCTGGATTGCAGCCAGGTCTCTCCATGTTCTGTGTTAGCAACATATGGTGTCTTCAGAAATAGAGTCTTAGCTTTTCCCTCAGGTGGGTAATCAAGTTCCTTGACAGAAATCTGTCTTGTTTGGGGGACCTCATAAGTCTATCTGATCAACAGCTCATTGTGGGTAGCAACCTATATCTGGTCCTAGGAGTTACAGGCCAGAGACAAAAAATTTTTAAGCTTAGGCTTCATTCCACCCTCTTCAGAGCCCTTCTTTTCAAGTGCTCCCCCCTTACTCCTTATGAGGGTTACATCTTTTAGTCTATCTCCAAGGATAAAGGTTTCTATGTTACTAGTTGATTTTGGATTTAGTTTTGTGTTTGTTTTTCCCTTCCCTCCTCTTCCCCTCCCCCTAAACCCTTCCATCCCTATTGTCTGGGCCTTGAGTTGTCTATCAGGTATGTCACCAACTTGAGCTGATCCAGGTTATGAACCACAGATAAGTGAGACCATGAAACATTTGTCTGTGATTGTGAGTTTGCTGAGTATGATCCATTCCAAGCCTGCCCATTTTTCTAAAAATTTCCTTGTATCATTAAATATGCACGTTTAAGCATTGAAATCTGATTGATTGTGGAGAAGTTCTATATTGTGAGGAACTGCCATTTTTTCATAGTATTTGTGGGCTGAGGGCAGATGGCAAGCAGGCCCTGATGATAAAGCATTAAGGGAAATCTAGAGGCTGATTTCAACTGAATCATAATGGAGAAGGGAGAATGAATGGGGGCCACATCCATAAGAGAACACTTCTGGGATTCTGGTGGAAAGTTTTCTATTTACAGATTTTGGTAGTGGTTTTAAGGTCTTCGCTTTTTAAGAAATATTTAATTAATTAATTAATTTGAGAGAGTGAGAGTTAAAGATAGATAGAGAGAGAAAGAGTTCAAGGTCTCTAGCCACTGCAAAGGAACTTCAGACACCTTGTGTATCTTGTTTATGTGGATACTGGGGCATCAAACCTGGTTAGGCTTCACAGGCAAGTGCCTTAACCATTGAGCAATCTGTCTAGCCCAGGTCTTCAGTTTTTTTTGTTTGTTTGTTTGTTTTGGTTTTGGTTTTTCGAGGTAAGGTCTCACTCTAGTCCAGTCTGACCTACAATTCACTCTGTAGTCTCAAGATGGCCTTGCACTCATGGCAATCCTCCTACCTCTGCCTCCCTAGTGCTGGGATTAAAGGCGTGCACCAACAACCCAGCTTGTCTTCAGTTTTTAATAGGTAGAAAATTTCAAATGTATGCACCCAAATTCACACAAAAAAATTCTCAATAAGATTAAAACTTAATTAGTGTTGTACTTCAAGTGAGTAGTATAGATTTCCATATGTTAAGACAGGGAATAAAGCTCTAATATTTTGGATTGACTTGCAAGTATGAAATGTCTCATTCAGGAAAAGAGCAACATGTAAATGATACTGAGCAATTTGGACTGGACCAAGGAATGGATTATCCCCTTGTCATGTCCAGAATTCCATACTACATATTGGTTTAAGAGAAAATTGCTTGCTTGATAGGCAAATATCTGCCACTGATTTTGCTTATTTTGTAGGTTTTTTTTCCATATTTTACTATATTTTTTAAAGATGGATTATCTTTTTAAAAATGTTTTGAATCTTTTCCATCTTTGGTCAACTACTATATATTTTTCTTTAGGATGACCATGAAAATAGCCTTCAATTGTCTCTTTCAATATGTAAACTTACCTTGGGTAGCTTATAAATATATTACATTTTCACAATCTGTCACACATTTTTATGCTTGAATTCACATCATTTTGTATTACTTAGCCCTTGATAATTTAACTATTGATGCTATTGAATAATTTTGTTTTTTTAACCTGAGTGCTAGAAATTAATTTATATTAAATGCCAGTATTTTTATCTCACTATACACAATTAAGTTTGCATTTTCATTAATCTAGTGTTATTAGTACTCTTTTATGCCAGCTAAAATGTCTACATTTACTACAGACCTTGTTGTGATAGGATCTCCTTAGCTTTTGATTTCCTCAAGGAAATACAAAAAAGATACAATATATGATGTTCTCCTTTGAGATTCATCAGTAAATAATGAATATAATAAAAGCATAAACATATAATATTTATCTACATGAAGAACTAAACTTGAGAACCTCATAGCTAAAGACATAAGAAAAGCAAGTTTATGAAGGAACAGAAAGAAAATCTAGAGAGCATGGACACCAGGCAAAGAAGAGAGAAAACAATCTAAGGGGATAAGGAGAAGCGAAGGAAAGCCCAAATGAAAATCCTTAGTGGAGCTACCTTGTCAACTTAGTACATTTTCAATTTTAGCTCTTAGAAGGCTTTTCTGTTTCTTTGGGATAAACTAAACCAATACAATACTATCTTGAAAAACTATTAAAGGTTTTCTGTTCCTGAATAGAATACATGAAATATTACAAAGGAAAATAGAAAATGCAACATTATTGTGAGAAAAATACAATTTAAATTATGCTCTCAAAGACAATTTAAATTATGTTGTGATGATGAAAATAAATGCTCATATTTATACATTGTGCTTTTAGGTGTTTATAGTATAGAAGTCTTAATCACTCATATTCTTTCTTATGCCCTTTTTATACAAAAACTGATCCTTTGTGAATAGAATCAAGGATTCTTTTCCTATGTTTTTGCTGTTGAAACGATTTCTCTGTGTAGCAAGGCTGACTTCAAACTCATAGTTCAGCTTCCCAAGTGATAAGATTATAAGTGTGTGCCACTGTAGTAGGCAGAAACAAGGATCCTTTTCACTTTGATAATGAATATTATTTCTAGGATATTTTTTAAATACCAATAGCACCAAAATTTGTTTAATATTGTCAATAGATATTTTGGATATAATTGTAGGTCTGAATTAAAATGTCCATACAGTCAGACATTTTGCATATCATTTGAACTTACCTCAAAGTGGTTAAGCAAAAAGAAATCTCTTATGCTGAGTTAATAGGTGCATTACTAACATTTTGTATTGTGTTTTTAATGTATTATGTTTATATTCTCTGTTACTAACCACTTTCCAATGCTGTGGTCTGGTTTGAAAGAAAGGTTTTAGTGACACAGACAATCTTTTAGTTTACATTTTATAATTTCATGATGCATGTATTGCATTTTAAGTGTTGTTCCCCCATTACTCTCTATGTAAGCCTTACAAAACTCTTACAATTACTGTGCTCTCTGAGAGTTTCCCATAAAATTCTACTTCCTTTCTACTCTCCGTTCACTGTTAGACAGTTCTCTCTTGTTCCTTCCCTGCTTATCTTTCATGAGATCAAATTGTTTTGGTTTGCATTTAATATTATCTTTGAGTTTGTCCCACTTAGGAATTAAACTAGCACAGCAATGTTACATAGCTTCCTCTAAGTCATAAAAAATGAGTATAAACCTTGAACATGACTTATATATCTAAATGGAATGAAGAGTAGGTCATTATTCAAACTCTCAGTTAAAGCTTTGATGAGATTTGTCTAGCTCAGCCTGTTCAATAAATAGTGCTGGGAAAGTGAATATCTGCATGTAGAAAAATGAATGAAAGTAGATTCTTCTCTATCACCCTGCACAAAATTCAGCTCCACATAGATCATAGACCTTAATGTAAAACCTGAAACTGTTAAAGGAAAAAATAGAGACATTTCAAGATCTAGCCATGAATAAGGACTTTCTGGTACAGGAAATAAGAACAAAAATAAACAATGTGACCTCAGAAAATGAAAATGCTTCTGTTCAGAAAAGGAAACAGAACAAAGTGAAGAGACAACCTATAGAATGGGAGAAAACCTTTGTTAGCTATACATCTCAGAGAGGATTAATATTTAGAATATACAAATGACAAAAAATAGTAAACAACACAAAAACAAATAACCCAATAAAAAAATGGGCTAATGGGCTGGAGAGATGGCTTAGCGGTTAAGGTGCCTGCCTGCTAAGCCTAAGAACCTGGTTCCAATCTCCAGGTCCCATGTTTAGCCAGATGCAGTGATGCAAGGGCGCAATGCCGTACTTGACCACAAGGGGGCACACGAATCTGGATTTCGTTCACAGCAGCTGAGAGACTGCTGGCACGCCCATTCTCTATCTGTCTCCCTCTCCCTCTCTGTCTGTCTCTCTCTCTGCCTCTCTTCAAAAATAAATAAAATAATATTTTTTTTTTTAATGAGGATGAGGAAAATGTGAAGGAAGAAGCCATTTGTAGGAACGGAAAAAAAACAAATGTTTTTAAAAATGGGCTAAGGAGTTGAACAGAGGATTCTCAAATGAAGAAATACAAATATTGAATAAATATTTTTAATGTTCAACATTTGTAGCTATAAGAGAAATTCAAATTCAAACTACTTTGACATTCCATCTCACCCCAGTCAGAATGGCTATAATCAAGAAAATAAATCACAACAAATGCTGGTGAGGTTATGGGAAAGAAGGAACACCTAGTAACTATTGTTGGGAGTGTAAACTGGTGCAGACACAATAAAAACTAGTGTGGAGAGTTTTTAAACAGCATAAGTGGAACTATCATATGACACAGCTGCACCACTCCTATGCATATACCCAAATCACATCATCACATCAACAGGCATAGAGTAGAATAGGAAGCCAGACTGGAATATAAATCCTAAAAACCTGTCTTCTGTGACACACTTTCTCATGCAAGGCTCCACCTCCCATTCCTCCACAATCATCCCAAACAGTGTCACCAACTGGGATGAGTCTATGATGATTTTAAATTTTAACTATGTCCCTCACTCTTCCAAGGATAGGGGAACATCACAGGGAAGAGGTGGAAAGAATGTATAAACCAGAGGAAGGTGTGGAGTGAGGTAGAGCACTGTCTTTGGAGCATGACAGTGCTGTTGCATGTTTGATCTCATAGAATTTATGGTTACTGGCATAAGACATGCACAAGATTTGACCTGTCAAAAATCATGAAACGAAAGAGCCCATGAGGATCTACCTCTTCCTGGATATCTTTAGGCAATTAATGGTCCCTGAGGGGGAATATCTTTCATATTGTAGACACTGGAAAGGAGCTCATGCTCATATAAATAATCCCTTTTTTAGGAAGCTGTAAGCAACTTTAATTAATCTCACTGAGTCAGACACACACACACACACACACACACACACACACACACACACACAGAGAGAGAGAGAGAGAGAGAGAGAGAGAGAGAGATGAAAGTAGAAGTGGGAGTAATTGGCAGTGGGAGGAGAACAAGAGAGGGTAATGTTGGTGAATATGATAAAAGTGCTTTATATCCATGGAAAAAAGATTTGTGTAGAGGACAGATTGTGAGGCACACATATCCAAAGGCTAATGAGAATGGAGGAGGAAAGGAATCGGTGAGTATAGAGGAAATAAAAGGATCCTCTAAGATATAATGAAGACAAATGGAAATATAGCTCCTGGGGATACAGTAGAGATAACTACTACCTATTGTGAACATATGAAAATGTAATGTGCTGAATATTGTAACACTTCAGGAAATTTGAATGTCTTGTTACTTTGTAAAAGTGATTTTTAACTCATCAAGGATCCAGACAAACAACTGTATTTAAATGGGTGAATTCTCACTCTGAGAAGAGGATTAAAATACTTTGGTAAATTCAAAATGAAAGGGCAATATGACTGATTTGCTACTTAGGAAAGATTAACTTAGGATACTGGTTAAAAATTATAAACACTTCAGTCGCTTTTGGACCCATGACCTATCTAAACCACTTAAAATATATAGCTGATATTTGATTTTATCATGATGTAGGTATTATTACTTACTTTATAAAGATATTTTGAGGAAATGTGACAGGAAGCATGCAAAGTGCAGGACACAAGCTAAGTCCTCAAAAATAATTAATTAAAAATTAAGATTGATAAAAATTGGAAGAGCTCTGCAGAACCAGGTAGTACAGGAGAAAGGATGTAAAAATCCCAGGTAAGTGTTCAAGGAATGTCCCAATATGAAAACAGAGCCCCTCCAAGTTAACACTTGTTTCAGGTACTTAAATAAATTTCTTCTGATGATTATTCTACCATTAAACTAAAAAGAACTTTTAGCAACCATATATGACTAAGGCATAGAATTTATAAATTTAGTTCTGAAAGTCATTAAACAGACAAGCTACAGGTACAATGACTATCATTAGCAACAAACCCTGAGGATAAAGTGAGAATTTCATTTTAAGTGTTGCTATAGTATATCATATGAAATACCTAGTTTTCAATATCAAAACATGTAGAATAATGCTTTAAAAATAAGAGAAGGGCTAGAGAGATGGCTCCGTAGGTTAGAACACTCGCTTCCCAAGTAAGAGAGCCTGAGTTTGATTTCTAGCATCCATGTGAAAGGTTGGGTGCAGCTGTACAGACAGTAGGATCTGAGGATCCCCGATTCACTAGTCTAGCCCAAAATGGTGAACATCAGGTTCTATCAGAGACCTTGTCTCAAAGAAATAAAGCATAAGAATAGCCGGGGGCTGGAAAGATGGCTTAAACCAAAGAGACCAGTAACAGAAGGCCTTAAGGCACCTGCCTCCTAAGCCTAATCCAGAACGGAGAGGTCCAGTTCCAATCTCCAGGTCCCACAAAAATCTGTTTAGCCAGATGCAAAGTGACACAAGGGGTGCCCTTTCATTCTTTTTACTTTCCTCAGGCATCTGTTTTAATGTAAATCTTCCTCTCCCCAATAGCAGCTTCTCTCTGTCTCTCTCCAAAAAAAAGAAAAAAAAAAAAAAAAAAAAGAAACAAAGAATAGCCAGGCGTGGTGGTGCATGCCTTTAATCCCAGCACTAGGGAAGCAGAGGTAGGAGGATCACTGTGAGTTCGAGTTCACACTGAGACTACATAGTGAATTCCCAGGCCACCTGCCAGTGCCTCTGCAGCTTTAACTTTCACCTCTGCTTGAGATTTTTTAAAATCTTAAAATCTCAGTCCGATATCTTTAGGTCAGCCTAAGCTAGAGAGAGACCTTACCTCAAAAAACAAAACAAAACAAAACAAAAGAATCATAGAGGAGGACACTTGATGCTCAACTCTGGTCTCATGAATGGTATGTGTAACTGCACACACATGCACATACATTGCATGCATACACATGTATACATAAGTTAAAAAAATAAACAAAGAGAATGGTGGGACATGAAATTTGATGATAGAGAATAGTTGTCCATAGTGGTGTCATCAAACTTTTGAAATGGCCACCTGTAGTGAACAAGTAAAACTATTTGTACTTAGAAAAACTGACTTAAACCAGGCATGGTGGCACACGCCTTTAATCCCAGCACTCAGGAGGCAGAGGTAGGAGGATCACAGTGAGTTTGAGGCCATCCTGAGACTACATAGCTAATTCCAAGTCAGCCTGGACTAGAGTGAAACCCTACCTCAAAAAACCAAAAAAATAAGTAAGTTAATTAATTAATTAATTAAAGAAAACAAAACTGACTTAGCAGATGAAACTGAACAGGGTTGTCATAGACTATGTGGCCATTGTTTGTAAATAAAGAATTAGAAGATGGTTAGTGACCTCTGGAAGAATATATATAATTATATAATATATATTATATATAGAATAGGGAGGAAATAGTTTTCAATTGGCTTCTGGATGTGTGTGGATATGGGTGTGTGTGTGTGTGTGTGTGTGTGTGTGTGTGTATGCACACATGCATGCATGCACATGTGCACATTCACAGTGGGAGGGAAAGGGGTCAATGTAAAGGACTTCAGAGGAAACCAATGCATGGAACTTACTACGTAAAAACTTGAAAATCATTCTGAATGGACTGTATGGCTTAGAGGTAGAATGCTTTTCCAATGTGCACAATACTTGAGTTTAAATTTCCAGCACTATGAAGGAAAAGAAAGTACTGGATATATTTGCTATAAGGTAATAGACTACTTCTAATCACTAGGCAACCACAAAGAAATACAAATTCTTGGGCTAGAGAGATGACTTTGCAGTTAAGGCACCTGCCTGAGAAGCCTAAGAATGCCCATTCGATTCTCCAGGTCCCATGTTTAGCCACACACAAAAGTGAGGCAAGCGTGCAATGTTGTGCATGTCTACAAGGGGACACAAGTGTCGGGAGTTCATTCACAGTGACTGAGATTGCTAGTGCATCCATTCTCTGCCTCTTCCTCACTCTCTCTCTCTCTCTCTCTCTCTCTCTCAAATTAAAAAAAAAGAAATACAAATTCTCAAATGCTTTATAAAAATGAATATCAATGGAATACTTCCCTATTCATTCTATAAGACTAGTATTAACTTCACAATAAAGCCTGGCAAATGTATAACAGGCAAGTAACATTACCAAGCAATATAAAAAATAAATATAGATTTTAAAAATTACCCAAATTCTACCAAAAGGAAGATTATATAAAAATACCACATGGACCAGAGGATTTACTTATGTTGACATAGAAAACTCATAGACTGTAATTTCAACAGATCCAAATAACATATTTAACACATGCACTTTTATGATAGAGATACTCAGAAAACAGGAATATCATTACCTGATAGAAGCCATCTATGGATAATGCATAAGTAATATAATGTTAAAAGACAAAATGACTTTTCCATATGATCAGAAATAAAACATGGTTGCCTGCTTTCATCTCCACCATTTACTATGGTACTGGAAGCTCTAAAAAAGGGCAATTAAGTTTAAAAAAGTAATCACATTCAGATTAAAGAGGAAGAAACAAAATTATATTTGTTGATGGATGTGTTGGCTTGAGTTAGGTCTCTTGCATAATCTTATGTATTCTGAATGCTTGCTCCCCACTCAGCTAATGGCAATTTGGAAATTGGAGCCTTGCTGAAGGATGTGTGCTACTGGGAGTGGGATTATAGGTGTTATAGTCAATTTCTCCTTATCAATATTTGGCACACTTTCTGTTGGACATTGCTAAAAACGGGCTGGGATTGTGAGGAGGCTGGCCTGAACTGTGGACATGGCCGGGGACCCTGGGCTGTGGGGTTGCAGCTGGCCCTATCATCAGGAGTCCCTGGAGACGGTGACTGGCCTTCCCTACATTGTAGGTTGTAGTGTGCCCTGTCATCGCCCAGAGTGGGCAGAACTGGCAAGGCCCTCCCCCTGGACCCCAAAAGGCTCTGACCATTCCATAAGTCAGACTTTGCCCCCCACAGTTCCTGACCTTGTGGCTAGATGCCCAAGAGAACCTTATGTGGCTGAAGTCACATAGCTTTTCCACCATCTCTCTCATAGCTTTGAAGTCACAGCTTTCCGCCATTCCCCTTATCTCTCTTGCAACTCCTCTCCCCACAGCTTTGAAGTTACCAGTTCTTCCACCACTTAGATAACAGCCCATACACTATACATCTGATCAACATATAGGCTGTACGTGCTATCTCAACCTTCCCCAAATGTTTATAAACCCACTCCTCTTTTGAATTAACGAATGCTGCCCATCAGACTGTCTCCCGGGTGTTCAGTGCCTATCATCTTCATCGTTGCACTAACCCGCTGCTCCAGGACCCTGCTGCTTTACTCCAACTCCTACTTCCCTCACCTAGTATGTCAGTGGCCAATGACCCTGGGAAACAGTAAAGACACACACACTTTCCTAGTGCTGTTGTCTACCTGATGTTGTCCAGGAGGTGATGTCCACCCTCTGTTCATGCCATAGTCTTCCCTGCCATCATGGAACTTCCTCTCAAGTCAGTAATCAAAATAAACCCTTTCCTCTTATACAATGCTTTTGGTCAGGTACTTTGTGTTAGTAATGTGATGGTTACTGCAACAATGATACAATCTTTTTGTATAGGAAATTCTTAAAATCCCCAAAAATCTCCTAGAGCTAACAAAAAAGATAGACATTCAAAACTCAATTGTATTTTTATCTACCAACAATGTTCAATCCAACAATACAATTAAGAATCATTTAAATTCACAAGGATATCAAAATGAACATAATTCTTAGAAATAAATTTAATTGAATAATATAATACTTGAAATCTATAAACTGCCATTGTAAGAAATGTGAAAGGATGGGAATAAGCCTAAATACATTTTATGTTCATGGACTGGAAGAATTAATATGATTGGTCCCCAAGTTGACATACAATTTAAATAAAATCATCCAAATTCGAGGTGTCTTTTTTTGGAGAAAGTGATATCAACATTTAAATTTAGATTGGAAATATAAGTGTTAGAGTGTTTACTCCCCAGATGCAGTGGTTCCCTGTATAATCATTTCTTAAATTACACTTATATTGATATATTTTGTGAATTCATGTCATATTTCACATATTAAAAAGAAAATACTTGGGCTGGAAAGATGGCTTAGCAGTTAACACTTGATTGCAAAGCCCCAGTACCCATATAAACCAGATGCACATGTTGGTGCATGTATCTGGAGTACATTTGCAGTGGCTAGAGGCCCTGACATGCCCATTCTCTTTCTCTCTCTCTCTCTCTCTCTCATAAGTAAATAATAAAAAAGAAAATGTTTCTTTTTAATCCCCCACACATCCTCAATTTTTCCTTACATTTTGAACAAATTTCTCAATGATGCATTAGAAATTCTCATTTTTATATTCTCTTGTACTCATTACAATTGGGTATTCACCATCAACACTATCCCAAGATCTATTTTTGCCTAAATATTTCCAGTATCTACATATTTCTAAATCCACTTGTTCCTGCATATCATACTTGTCTGTCCCCAACATTTGATAAAGGAGAACACTGTTTCCTATTAATCCCGTATTAGACTTGGCCTTCAGAACATCATACACTCCTGCTTTCTCAGTACTTTTTGCCTTAGTTTCTTGGTAACTCTATGGATTTTTAGGGTTTGATTCCTGCTTATATTTCTACTTTATCTCCAGTTGTTCCCTTCATAACAAAATTTAATGTAATGTTAAATTAATATGTATTTTCTGATGATTCTTAAATTTCTACCTCTATCCCAGTCATCATTTCTGAAAAGCAGACTCATATTTCAGGTTGTTAACATGACATTTTCACTGGGATGCCAGAATCACAACTCAAGTCAAACATGTTCAAACGTAAATCCTTTATCTTCGTATGAAGATATTTCTCCATATCAATGACCAGTGTATCAGCACATGTAACTTATATACTTTTCCTCATTGACCCTAAAACTACAGAGTCCTCTCAGATGTCATTCTGCTGTTAACATCTGACATCCTACATCCAACACAAGAGTACACCTTTTATTTTATACCTCCAAAATGGATATAAAAAAAAATCAACCTCCTTCTGTTATGTCATATGGCTATTGCCCTGACCCAGGTATCATTATTCTCTTCTCTAAATCATAGCAATCATTTCCTTAGCAATCCTGTACTTAGATCTCAAAACAGCATTGTGATCTTGGAAAAAAATTAGGCTGTAATTATTTCATTCATATGTGCAGGAAAGAATTTGATGCAGGGAATGTGGGTAAATGGAGGGCTGCTGAAAACAGAAGAGAGTCAGTCTTTTGAACTCAGGAACTATAATCATTAATGTGAAATGGTGAAGGAAGTGTCTGAGTTATAATTTCTGTTGTGCCTTGTGGGTGGTCTTTTCAACATGAGGAATATTTCAACATGAGGAATATTTCAATGCCTTCCTCCTATTCATTTTTCACTGACTCAACACATTTGAGAATATTTACTATCAATGGCCAACTTTGCTTTTCTGACTGAGCTGGAATGAACATGAGTGATTTTTGAAAAACTTTCCCATCCATTGTCCTGAATGTCAATTTGAAATTACATTTTTTGAAATACATTTTTCAGGCAATACCAACTTTGATGGGGAAGAGAGAAGTATCAGAGTAAGCAAAGGACACAGACCAATATAATTTCCTACAACACCACAGTGGGTACTTAGCTTAGTGGACTAGAACACTGAAATAACAGGTCCATTTATAAACCATACTGCATTGCCTGCTCTGTGTAAAGCCAGCGACTATAAAGATCATTGAAATGTAGACTTATCAGAAGATAAGGCTTGCAATGCCTTAATAAAACATTAAAAAGGTGAGTTTTAACTGAGATCCTAAAAATGCTGAACTTAACCTCAAATCGCCAATGTTCCTCAGCCTTGAGTGGGTATCAGAATCCCTCAGGGAACTTGTTAAACACACAATTTTCCTGACCCTGAAAGTTACTTTTTTTTTTTCATTTTCTAGGTTATTTTATTTCAGCCAAGTGTGAAAAATACTGCCATAAGAATAGGGCAACACTGAATATTTTAAATCAGGTGAATGGCAGAATCAGTTATTTGCCCATGAGACATAGGTCTGGCTAGTAGGTGTGTGTAACCTAGAGTCTGACCAGGAGTAGAATGACTTCAAAAAAGTGTTCAACTCTTCCATAAATTCACTTGTTCTCTACTTATCCTTAGTTTCAAATTGTCACCCTCACCTTGGTACCTAACTTCCCAATGAATGTTTTTGATGATCAGGACAATGGATGGGAAAGTTATAACTCAACAGGTCAAAAATCACTCATGTTCCTAGAAACTCATTCCAACTTCAGTCAGGAAAAGCAAAGTTAGTCTGTAAAAACTATACTATTTTTTCACATTGATAGTAAATATTCTCAAATGTGTTGAGTCAGTGAAAAATGAATAGGAGGGGAAGAGCTTATTGAAACCTTTCATTAGCTCTAAAGAGGATTCTCAGAATTGTAATCCCTAGACTTGAGGAGGAACCATTCCATTTCAGATCATTTGCTGCACTTCCCCCATATATAACATGCTGTACTAAACTATGAGTGTGTAGTAGTACAAATAGACATAGGCTATAGAATGCCAATTACTAATGAGAAATGAAAAGAAAACAATGAGTTCTACTTGCAAAGCAACATTTAATGCAAAGCAAAATAAAATAAGTCACAAATTCTAGAATTAAATGGGAATTAATGCAGTTCCTCTAGAGATATAGAGTCTATGATTCATAAGCAGCTTCTTAAAATTTGGACAAATCACATGAACTCTTTCTGTCCTCTATACATGATATGGGAGCTGTCAAGGAGTCAACCTAAAGTAGTACTTGGGGCTCTAAGTAAATCAGTGCATTCATAGAGTCTAGAGCATCATCTGATATTAACAAACATTGCCTATCATCGTTGCCCATGAAGCATAGAGTCACATAAGTTAGAATGAAAACAACAAAAATTTGTGTGTTAAGTGGCATTGTCAGGAGATGTCTTCAAAAATATTTAAATTATAAACTAAATTAAATTATAAACTACAATTTGAAGAAGGCTGAGGAAAAAACATCTTCTAAGGACTATGGAGGTGCTGTGGTATAATGAAAAGATCACAGTAATTGGCAGTGAAACACACAAACTCTAAATTTACTATTGATACCTATTACTTATATCACTTAAGTTTTATAAATTTCAGGTTCTGAATATATAAAAGAGTGAAATAGGTTCATCCCAGCAACATGAAGCTGACTATGACAGAAATTGGTACCAGAGAGTGGGTTGTACCTGCACGAATACATATATATATATATATATATATGTGTGTGTTTGTGTGTGTGTGTGTGTGTGTGTGTGTATTCACCTTACTTTGTGTATGTGTGTGTATGTAGTTATGTATGTATGTATGTATGTATGTTTAAGTGTATATGCACTAAGAATATATACATATAGCCTATGCAAAAGAAAGTAATACATGTATACATGTGAAGATTGTTTGAAAATAAAATAGTATACAAAAGCCGGGTGTGGTGGTACACGCCTTTAATTCTAGCACTTGAGAGGCAGAGGTAGGAAGATTGCTGTGAGTTCGAGGCCACCCTGTGACTACATAGTTAATTCCAGGTCAGCCTAGGCCAGAGTGAGACCTTACCTCAAAAAACCCAAAATAAAATAGTATACAAATATATGTCTTTCCTATGAATATTACTTGTATAATGCTCTAGTGTCTACATATATACAGTCCAATAATGTTAGGGATGCAGTGTAATCTAAAGGCCAAAAGTCAGACCTTCAGATAGTAGCTCTACTAATTGGATGAACCAGAATGCTATAAATATTAAGTGAGATAATATAAGTATACAACAAAATTTAGCATTATTCATAACATAGTTAGTGTTTGATTAATATCAATATAAAAATAAGATAGTGTGGTAGTTTGAATATGATAGTTTGAATGACGGGCCCCAAAGATTTAGGTGTTTCATTAAAATTGAGGTTACAAGGTGAGCCCCTAGCAGGCAGGACCATGCTACATGGGGGTGTGTCACTGGTGGTAGATTTTAGAGTCAAGCGATGTATCTTCACTGTAGCCCAAAGGTATGGAGAAGATAGTTTGAGCTCTGAGTGCTCATATTTTGTTGTGCTGCCTGTTTGTTCTCTCTGCTTGGATCTATGAAAGGAAGCCAGCTTCTTCTGCCATTGATGGTGTTCCCCTGGACTCTGTAAGCCAGAAATTAACCCCCTTCCTCCCATATACTGTGCCTGGCTGGATGCTTGTCTCTGCAAATGTACTGCTGATTGCAACAGATAAATACAAATTATCAAAACTATAAATGATTATAGAAATTATTTGCTTTTATCATATTTATTCATTCAATGAAACAAATGTTAGTCTCCTGCTTTGTTCCAGATATTGTGCTCAATACACACTGTAATACTTTTGTTAGAATCTTCCAGTCTGATAGTGGGCTTAGTTTATAGTTTTAATTTTCAGGTATCTGTTCTGTTCACTGTCATATAGCTAGTACAATGACTCATGCCTGGAACATAGTTTTCACTGAAAGGCTTTTTAAAACTGGATAAAAGAACACAAATGAGTGAGCAAGATGTGAGTTTTTAAAGAGATGAATGATTAATTTTCAAATGCAAACGAAATCATCCCAGAAAGGTGCTTTGTCTGCTTCCCCTACATCTGCTATACCTAAAGACAACCTTCAAAGAAAGGCAGCCAAATATCACTTCAGCCCTTCCTTCAATCTTCATACTTCAACCTGAAAGTTGTATTATCAATTGCTTTGCCCTAGAAATTACTAACTCATATCTAAGCAATTCTTTTGTGATTACCTATTGGAATCATGGAGATTATTACTTTCTTGCCCCAAATGTGTCAGCAAACTTGAATGGAGATTGTCACTCACTCTCCTTTTCTCTTTTTTGGGTTATTAAGTTATTTTCTCATCACATATTCCTAACTTAGCAGAACTCCTGTTTCCAGAAATTTCTAGACCTGAAAAGGATACTTTGCCAGTTAATCTGTATTTTCAACTTCATTGGCTCAGAAATTAATTAAGATATATACCTCTAGATAGATCTATGGGGAAATTTCCAGGAAGCATTGAGAATATAAAACCTTCTCCCAAAGTAGAAAGCCAAGCTGGTAGTTGAAAGCGTATATGCAAAGAGGTTCCTAGCAAAAGTAGCCCTTTTGCCTGGATGCCCTTGCTTATTGCTTGTGAGTAACTACCATGTTGCTGCCATCCTTCATAGATAACAGAACCCAACTGTTTTGGCCTTCCAATATGGACTGAAGACCAGCAGCACTCCAGAAATCATCCAGGCCTTCAATACCATATGGGAACTGCTGAGACTAACCTAGCCTCATGTACTGAACAGTCACTGGGATCTTGGAAGCTCCAGCCTGCAGACAACCATCACAATTGTCCAGCCAATTTTGTGTAAGCCAATATAATAAATCCCTCTCATAATATATTTTCATTATATTAGTCTTGTTCTTCCAGAAAGAGGTGAATAATAACTTCACCATTCTCATTTTATTTTTTGTTTTGGTTTTTCGAGGTAGGGTTTCACTCTGGTCCAGGCTGACCTGGAATTAACTATGTAGTCTCAGGGTGGCCTCCAACTCACCGCGATCCTCCTTCCTCAAGGAACAACTACAAAGCAATTAAAAATTTTTTTGCCTTTTTCTCAGGAGAATACCTGGTAAGCTTGCTACACTCATCTCAGCCAAAGTCTAGGCTTATGTTTCCTTCTTAGAAGGCATTCCTGGTCTTCAAGTGGTATTTGTGGACTTTTCCTTGTACTTGGTACTGTTAGAGAAAACTATCCTGCCCAACTCCCTCTCCACATTAAATATTCCTCATATCTAATTTCATTTTGTAGAATGGGACTGGGGATAGAGTTGGCTTAAAACCTCTTAGAAAGTCCCCTAGGAAGGTGTTAGAGCCAAATTGGTGTTTAAAAGTGAATATTTATTTTACAAAGTCAAGGTAGTTATTAGTGTTTGTTTCCAGCTCAGTGATTTATGTTGACAATTCTCTGATTAGAGGAGGTAAAACAGCCCATGCAACAAACACCAATCAACATCTTTGTGTGTATCAACATATTTATGTCTACATAAATATATCCATCTATGTATCATATCATTGTCAAACTGCAAAGAAACAAACATATGTATAGTTTATGTAACTATCATCTATATATCAACCTATTTATTAATATGTCTGTGCTGTCAAAGATTCCTTAGAATATGAACTCATGAAGGAATAAGCTATGTCTGCTTTTATAACTATTCTTACCTTCAGCACCTGACACATGGTAGGCAGTCAGAAAATTTTTCTCAAATAATCAAGAACTCAGATAAAGGGCTTATTCAGGCCAATTGAGCCACTGAGTGTAATGAAATATTGCCTGCCAAAATACATAGACTGCATGAATTTTGATATAAATATTGCAGGAGTACAACAGTAGATACCTGAAAAAGATATCAAACAATGGCATATTTGAGAGTTTGTGGTGTTGTGTTTCTTTATTTGTTAGTGTCTATTTGCATCTGTGTTTGGTAAATCTTTCAATCTCTATGGCAATTTTTCAAAGCATTCATGTTCTAATAGGAATTTAAAATATGTATTTATAAGAAAAATGGCAACAAAAGTTTCGAAGTCAATTACAGCATAAATACTAGCTACTGTAACCATTTTCTTGATTTCAGTATTGTATATGATAGTTTTATATCATCAAATATGAAGAAAAATGTATTTTAGTACTTAAATGAACTAGAAGATATCTTCTTTTATTAATAATAGCATTATTCACTGGTTCATGTCATAGAAAGGTAAAATGAACAGATATTAACTTTCTGTTAATCAGTAAACCTCATATATCTAATGCTGTATTCAAATAAGTCGTTCAAATTATGTATATTTAATGGACTGTGTACTGTCTAAACTCTGTAAAGATGCATATATAAATTACAGACCTCTGAGACCCTAATGAAAAGCATTAATTTTACAATTTACTAATTAATGGCAAAAGGAGATACTAATCAACATTTAAAATTATGTGGTAAAAAAATTGGGTCTCAGTACAACAAGAATTAACTCCAACAATGAGAAACTACCTTTAAGATGCATCTCCCTCGTATAATGTAACTCAATTGATACTTTCTTCTTGAATTTACAAGTCATCACAGTAAAAAAAAAAAAAAAAGAAAAACGAGAAAAAATTCTTAAACTTTTCTCTTTGTCATGGTTGTTTTCCTGCCTAGCTACTGAAAACTCTTATAATATCTTGAATTGTCCATGTACCCAGCTTTTTTTTCCCCTCAGGGGAACAGAAGTAATGTGTTGACTTATTGACTCAATAGAAGCACCTTTAATTCTTATGACATTCAGCTGTTAAACTGCTTTATGGCTTCATTCAGCCAAACCATCCAGTGGCACATCAAGTTATTTTCCCAGTTAGAAGTGCTTCTGCTCTTTATCTTCAGCTTTAATGTAAAAACGTTAAGTAGGAAAGAAATTAACTATGATAACTCAGTATTTGCAACTCTAATTCATAAGATTAATGATTTTCATGTCCTCTCAGTAGCTTTGTGTAACAAATGTCTTATGATATTTTAAAGGACCTAATAACATTATTATTATTATTATTTTGGTTTTTCGAGGTAGGGTCTCACTCTAGCCCAGAGTGACCTGGAATTAGTCTCAGTGTGGCCTTGAACTCATGGCAATCCTCCTACCTCTGCCTCCCAAGTGCTGGGATTAAAGGCATGCACCACCACGCCCTGCTTATATTTTATTTTTTGACAGCAATAATCGTACTGCATTTTTGGCACTTATTTGTTTAACACTATTCTCCTTATCCAGCTTTAAGAATTTAATCTTTGTAGTTTTTGACACCTAACTCCTAGCATAATGTTTGATACATAGTAAATACTGAAGAAATATTTAATCTAATAAATGATGCTTGTGTCTTAAAATGTCTTAAACATTCTTTAATTTTTTTCTCTGGATAAGAAAAACACATATGAGATCATTAAATACTTACAATAGAATGTACTGCATTTGCTTATGACAAAATGGCACTTATATAACCCATACTGACATTTATATTAAACACACTATTGTTATTATATGATATGTAAATATACAAAAACTCTATTCTATATTTTAGAATTATCCTAATTAGTATGCAACATGAGAAGTGATTACTTGTCACTTAAAATATGACAACTGAAATATATATGAAAGGAAAGAATTTACTCATTAAACATAAGGTATATTTAAAATGTCTTTCCAGTAGAAAGGTACAGTGTTCAAAATAGGTAACTGATTAACCAAATTTGATAAAATACCATTATGTAGTATAATTTATGGAGTACTTGAAGTCTGTAGTCCCATTATTCTTAAATTCTATAGTGAGACTATTACCTTTTAGTGACTCTTTCACATAAGGTATCACATGGAAAGTCTATGGTGGAGAATGATGCTTCTGGCCAATTTGTAGTGTAGGTAATATCAGGGTTTAATTTTCTTGCAACTAAAGGAGGCTAATAATATATAGAAGAGTTACATGCCATTTGCTGAGTGCCAAAATTGTCTTAGTTTACTACATACCAACTTTGAAAATAAATCGCTGCTTATAAACAATTTCTGTGGGAACCAATTCAGAGTATTGAACCCATGTCAATGTTATAACCACTGAAAGCATTAATAACAATGAAATTTGAGATGAAAATATAAAGAGTGAAAATAATGCCCTTTGTGTGTATTTATTGTGGGAGGGGTGTTGCATTCAGGGTGGTCATCTTACTTACTGGGCATTTACATGGATGCTGGGTACCAAACTCCGATTATCCTACCAGTAACAGGAGCTTCTTCCACAGAGCTATCACCATGGCCTGAAAATAATATTTCCTAAACTACTTTAAATTTCACAGTATTTGCACATTTATTTTCTTGTCTAGACTACAAACCTATGAAAGCACTACAATGTTTTATTACTCTCGGTTTTGGTGAAATTTAGGCAACCTTCAGTAGCTAAAGCTAGATCTGACTCTCAAACTAGTGCAGTGACATTTTGGTTTTTTTCTCTGAAAAAAAAAAAATCTTCACAGCTATTTGCCTGAACAACCTTGGATCCTAAGATACTTGGAGATAAACACTTCATTCTTTTAGAAGCCAGGAGGGTTGAAAAAGGTCAAAATATATGTTCCTGAAAAAGCTTAAATGAGAACCACTCACAACACTCAGAGCTGCCAGGGGGCTGCTCTGAAATGAAGTAATGCTTCTCATTCTGCTGAGTGCTATATTCATGCTTCCAAAAGAAGTTCTGAAAATATTTTCCAATGAATAGAAATACTACAGTACAAAAGAAAATACCAAAGTAGAAAATAAAAAAGCAAATGTGGTCTGCTAGATGGAGAGCATGTCAATAATAGAGTTGAAAACAGCACTAGTCTCATTTAATAAAATAAACTTTTTGAATTAGTGGCCATTAAAAATATTCATTCTAAAACACTCCTATAAGGTAAGCTAAGTTTATGGTAATGTTATGACATCAGGAATTTCATTAGCTATTAATAAAGTCCATTTCTCTGAATATTCTGCATAAATATTCCAGAACTTTTCCAATGGTTTCATCCAAACCAAGCTTAATAAACCACAACATAATACAGGTTACAGATCTGTTCCCTGAGGTCACTTGATAGTAGCATTTAATTACATGCATCTCTTTGCCTTAATTGTGATTCTTGTAGGTATATTTTTATGTTTTAAAAGCTGAATTTACTCAACTGAAATGTACCAATCACAGAAAAAAAAAGTCTTTCCCTTGAGTTACATGCTACAAACTTTGGCTCAAGTTAGCTGAAAGGCAAGTGTGGAGCTACTCAACAGAAAAGCTGTTTTGTTCAACTCAATTGTTTTCAAAGTTTTAGTGAGGGAAAGTAAGAATGAAAGCACAGACCTTTGAACCAAAATCAATTGGACCCAGAGATCTAAAGCACACTGCCAAAATTGCTTAGAAGACTGCTTCTACAGGAAACATTTCTATAGTTAAAAAAGTGAGTAAATGAAATTCTGAGGAATTAGAAAATGAGGTGCAAGAATGCAAAGTGTAGAGGTAGGGTCCATAAAACGCTGTTTAGGAAGAATGCTGCAAAGTCAAGACCCTTCATTGTATGCAGAAGACAAATAAAAAGCTCAATCTTCTCTTTTTATTTGTTCTCAAGTGAAAGAGAAAGCAAATAGCTTGGAGGCTGAGAGCTGTAATGTAAAATCCGCTAAAAGCAGCCTGTGTAGTTAAAGAAGTCTCTTACCAAAACATTGGATACCAACTCTTGCCTTCTTCTCTGTGGGGTGCCTACTGAGTGGCAGGCATTGCACTTGGACTTTAGGGTAACATTTGGTAAGGCTGAGACTAAGAAATAACTTGAGTGTAGTCTAGAGGACTGGCTAAGTCAGGTCCACTGGGGAAGATTATGATAAAATAGAAAAAGGATTCTAATGAAGAATCATGTTGTAAACTGAAGTTTCTAAAAGCCACACATATGTAAAAGATTCTATAAGACTGACTGACTTTATGTTTGTGGAGTTGGGATGTTATAGATCCAGAGCCAAATTATCCTGGGCTACGTTTATTATATTTGGGGTGTGTGTGTGTGTGTGTGTGTGTGTGTGTGTGTGTGTGCATGAGTGTTTCCATGTGTAGAGGCCAGAGGTAAAAAAATGAATGTTATCCTCAATTTTCTTCCACTTTATTTTTTTTGAGACAAAGTCTCTTGCTGAACCTAGATGTCACTGATTCAGCTAGATAAACTAGCCAGCAGGCCCAAAGGATCTCCCTATCTCTACTTCCCAAATTCTGGGATTACAGGTACATGTTACCTTACCATGCCTGGTTTTCACATGGGTGGTCTTCATACTTACACAGCAAACCCTTTACCAACTAACCCATCTCCTCAGCCCACTTCTTGGCCTATATTTAGTCACCTTAATAGCCATTCCCTACCCATATGTCTGGCTAATTAGCATCCTTTTCACTGTCAAGTAAAAGCTTTGGAATAAAAGACAGCTAGCTTTCATCAACTCAAAAGCTTAAAATGTCATCAGATAATATCTAAAACTTAGAGATTTCCCCTTTTGCTGTAATCTATCTACCTGATATTCCCACCAGTATATTTGAAAATGTTTTGATTTGTGACCTCCTTTGTTCTGTGAACAAAACAACTCATGTAACCAGTTCCACATTGAAACATGTTATAAAGAAACCTGAATCCCAGAACTCAGGCTGTGGTAACTCATATTTGGTTCAGAAAAAATTTTTATATATTCCCTTTTGGGCGAGAGAGAGAATTACATGTGGCATCTATAGTACAATATAAAGACTAACTGCTACTTAGTGGTGGGGATATAGCTTAACAGGTAAAGGCACTTGCTTATAAAGCCTTCTGACCTGGGTTCTATTCCCAAACCACCTACCTGAAACCAACACAAAAGTGGCATAAGGGTCTAACATTCTGTTTACAGTGGCAAGAGGTTCTAGCACACCTATACACATACACAAACAAATGAATAAAAAGCATGGTGCCAGTGTTTCATAGATATTAATTATCTAATCATACAAACAGAATCAATGTTTTTTGCTTTCAACTTGCCCTCTTCCTTCTCAAACATATTGAGATCCACTTACTATGATGGCTTTTCTTAAGAGTGTCATAATGGTTTTATTTATTGCTACTTGTACATAAACTCTGCAAATATACAGATGATTTACATCACATTCTCAACAACATTGATATTTATACATCATTACACCCACCAACTGTAGAATGCACATTATTTTCAAGGGCATATGCTACATCTAATAAGGTCAACCATATTTTGAGCCACAAGACAAGTCTCAATAAATTCAAATGTCCTTAAAACCCCTGAATGTGTTCTGTGACCACAGAAGAAATAAATAGAGCACAATGAAAGTATCATATCCAGGAAGACCTTGCTTAGTTTGATATTAAATAATACTGCTCCAAGACATGTGTAAGTTGAAGATAAAAAAATTATATGGGCAGACAAAATTTACAATATTTTGTCTAGAAAAGAATCATATCAAGGCAATGCCACAAAGGAAAGATTAGTACATTATAGCCTGTAACCAGTCATAGCTGGACAGGGCTGCCACCAATTCTGATAAAGGTTTGTCAAAATGCAGTAATTCCTATGTTGTTTATGGGTATTTTTCTATGATAGCAAAGTTTAGTAATTAAACACAGACCATATAACTTTCAAAGTCGAAATTATTTACTCCATGTCCCATTATAGAAAAAGTTTTATCACACCTTATCTAAAGTCCCATTTGGATAATGCTGGGTGTGGTGGCCTTTAATCCCAACACTCAAGAGGCAGAGGTAAGAGGATCACTGTGAGATTAAGGCCACCCTGAGACTACATTATTGAATTCCATGTCAGCCTGGGCTAGAGTGAGACCCTCCCTCAAAAAACAAACAAACAAACAACTAGATAAAGAAGAACAAAATAAGTCCAAAGTAAGTAAGTAGAAGGAAGAAACTTAAAATAAGAGCATAAGAGCAGATCAAAACAAATTAAAATCACAGGAGAAAAAACAAAATTATTTTGGCAAATAAGTTAAGATTGGAATAAACGGATCCAGAAGGTTAATCTTGACAAGAATCTGTGAGTTGCAGTCCCTTGTGAACCTCTTGGGAACCATGTGAATTCATGTCCAGAGAATAATACTTGAAAATTGTATTGTGTATGTATGTATGTATGTATGTATGTATGTATGTATGTATGTATGTATGTATATGACTTGGCTTCTAGGACTTTGCACATAATAGGCAAGTCTTTTTTTTTTTTTTTTTTTTTTTTTTTTTTTTTTTTTTTTTTTTTTTACTGAGATGTATTCTGTATTCATGGAGCCTGTTACAGAAAAATTCCTCTTCCAGGTGTTTTCACTGGTACTGGTTAATGCTATTAATCTTTAAAAGAATAAATAAATTAACTTTATACAAATGCACTAACAAGAGCAACTTAGGGGCAGTCTCCTTAATTCATATTAGGAACCTATCATAATATTAAAACTCAAGTTCAACAAGGATGTTACCAAAATTAAAATGTATGCCAAGAAAATAAAACTGCATGTTAATATCCATCATGAGATGTATGAAAGAGGTTCAGAAGCTGGAGAGATTGCTCAGTGGTTAAGGTGCTTGCCTGCAAAGCTTCAGGACTTAGGTTTGATTCCCTAGTAACCATATAAAGCAATATACACAAGGCAGTGCATGCTACTGGAGTTGATTTGTTGTGGATAGAGGCCCTGGCATGACCATTCTCTCTCTCTCTCATAAATAAAGAAAATATTAAAAAAGAAAAAGGCTTAAGTAAAATATTATCAAATTTAATCTTTAAGTATACATAAAGGATAGTACATTGTAGTTCAGTGTGTTATCCAGGAATGCAAAATTCATCTAGTACTTGAAAATCAACCAATGTAAATCACCATATTATGGGATTAAAGAGGAAAAAATGTCACATGACAATTTTAATAGGCTATGAAAAGCATTTGACAAAAGTCAATATCTAACCATGAACATTTCTTTCATAAAAGGATCCTTAATTTTAAAAAGCCCATCTATAAAACATCTAGTATCACATTTAATTATCAATTTGTGAATTTTCCCCAGAAGACTGGAAACAAGGCAAGAATGCCACTTCATTATGACTGCTATCTAGTGATCCTGGTAATTGTACTGAAGTTACAAAAATAAATAAATTTAATGATGACTAGGAAAGGAAAAGTAAGACTCTTTTTACTGGCATATGGCATATCATAAAAGAATAAGTAATATTGATAATATATAATGTATACACATAGACAAACCTAAGCTATCTATCACCATGGTATGAATAAATAAATGAATTTAGCAAATGTAAAATTAAATATGAAAAATATTCTATTCAGAATTAAAGCAAGGGGCTGAGCAAATGGCTTAATGGTTAAGGCATTTGCCTGCAAAGCCTAAGGACCCTGGTTCAATTTCCCAGGACCCAAGTAAGCCAGATGCACAAAGGGGTACATGTGTCTGGAGTTCATTTGCAGTGGCTGGAGGCCCCGGTGTGCCCATTCTCTCTTTTTCTCTATCTGCCTCTTCCCCTCCCCTCAAATAAACAAATAGTAAACTATTAAAAAAATTAAAGCAAGATGCTGAAAAAATCACTGGGAAAATTATAATACCTTTCTTCTGAAAATGATAAACTATTAATAATAGACATAATACAAGATCTTAATGAATTGAGTTATATACTGTATTTGTTACTTTTCTTGGTACAACACCATACTTGACAAAAGCAACTTAAGGAAGGAAGGCATTAGTTTTGGCTCACAGTTTGAAGTTATCATGGAGGGGAAGGCATGGAAGCAGGGGCATGTGGTCACATTCTGTTCTCCATCAGGAAGCAGAGAGAGATGAATGCTGCTGTTCAGCTTTCTTTCTCCTTTTCATTCAGTTTGGGACTTCCAGCCCATGCAATAGTACTGTCCATAGTTAGGATGGGTCTTCCCACTTCATTTAACCTAATATAGAAAATCCCTTACAGATAATCCTAAAGATTTCTTGTCATGGTGATTCTAAATCCTATTTAGATGACAACCAAGAATAACCACCACCTATACATTGTCATAGATTGAAAGTCTTACTATGGATAAGATACTAGGTGTTCCCTTACCATCATTAGATTCTACAAAAGCTTGAACCTTAATTTCAGAAGGTATGTATGAAGAAATCATTTTCTCAATTCAAAGAAACAAGAATATCAACATGAATTTTGATAAAGAAAATCCAGCTAAACTTGCATGTAACAACATGAAGACTAACTTATGCACAACTATTCAATTACCTCTACAGCTGATTTAGTATGTAAAATATTATTTTGCACCCATAGCATACAAAAGTATAATTACAGCTTTTGAATTATACTTTTTATTTTAATATTTATTTATTTATTTATTTATTTATTTGAGAAAAAGATACAGAAATAGGCATGGAGAGAGAGAGAAGAGAAGAGAAGAGAAGAGAAGAGAAGAGAAGAGAAGAGAAGAGAAGAGAAGAGAGAGAATGGGCATGCCAGAGCCTCTAGCCACTGCAGACGAACTCCAGATGCATGCACCCCCTTGTGCATCTGGATTACATGGGTCCTGGGGAATCGAATCTGGGTCCTTTGGCTTTGCAGGCAAGTGCTTTAACCTCTAAGCCAACTCTCCAGCCTTTGAATTATACTTTGCCTTTTCCTTTGTATCCCCATTTTTCATAAGAAGCAGAAAGCACAAAACCTTGTAATTATTATATATCTATATCTATCATCTATCTCCCTATATATTATATATATATAATATATAATAAAATCTGTCCTTTTGGTAGGAAAGAATGTCAGATATACTGGACATTATAGCCAGAAAAGCAAGAAACTATACAATGTGGCTGGGCAGGAAGGCATAAAAAACTACTGAAAATATTGAAGGTTATGTTGCTTACTTCAAAAAATTTCATTGTGGCCTAATTCTCAATATTAAACATAAGAGATTTTGACCCAGAACAAACAAGAAAGCGTCCTGAAAATCTCTCTCAGACATCACTTTTCCTAAAAGCCCCTAATCAGCACAATTACTCAGAAAAGCAGCCCTGGGATAAAAGTTACTATTGCAACACCATATATATACTTCACTACATTATTATCTGAATCTTTTACAAAAACCAGTTTGACAACAAAAATGTGTCTAGAACACAAAGTGGAAAGCCATCCTAGGACACTTCTATTTATAACTATGTTCTTAAGAAACAATTAATTTTGAATGAACACTTTTATCTTCTGACATTTACATAATGACTTTTTGTGAGTATATTTTAGAAGGCAAAACTAACTCTATTATCCTACTACCTAAACCTGACAAAGAGAAATGCATACTGTGAAATAAAACACAAGGAACTAAATATTTAATTGTACTGCATTCATGTTAACCTTTCTAACACTTTGATATAGAATGAATTGAAATTTCAGTGTTCTAATGTCCTGAATGTAATCTTGTTTTTATTACATTGTGCTGATATAGCTTGGTTTTAAATAAATAAGATTATAAGATGAGGGTTTAGATGAATGTGCATATAAATTTCAAAAATAAAGATTGACATCAAAAAGAATTATTTGATGCTTCTGTATTTTAAGAGTACCAGATCAATGTTAATTCATCAGGCATGTATACCATTCTGTGAAGTTCATCTATTAATCATGATAATGTTAGGTCAAATATAAATGTTAAGGCAACGGGAAATTATAGAGTCCACCAGAATTGGGCCAATGGTATACACCTGCAATCCCAGTTACACAGGAGACTAAGGAAGGAAGATCACAAATTCAAGGCCAGCCTAGGAAACTTAGCATGATCCTGTTTCAAAATAAAAAGTAGGTCTGGGGAGATGGCTTAGCGGTTAAGGCGCCTGCCTCCTAAGCCTAAGAACGCCGCTTCCAATCTCCAGGTCCCACGTTTAGCCAGATGCAAAGTGACGCAAGGGCGCAATGCCACACTTGCCCACAAGGGGGCGCACACATCTGGATTTCATTCACAGCAGCTGAAAGACTGCTGGAGTGCCCATTCTCTATCTGTCTCCTTCTCCTTCTCTCTCTGTCTGTCTCTCTCTAAAAAATAAAAATAAAATAAAAAAATAAAAAGTAAACAGAGAACTGAGGGATGTAGCTCACCTGATTCAATTCCCAGAGTGCACACACTTGCATGTACACACACACACATACACAAGAACCAACAAGATTTTGGCCCTCAATTTATTAGGATTCTTTTTATACTATTTTATTCATTCACTTTGAACACATGCATAGTTGCTTCTAATGTTTGCTCTTAAAGAAATGAACTTGAGGCCTGGAGTGGTGGTGCATGCCTTTAATCCCAGCTTTCAGGGTGTAGAGATAGGAGGATTGCTGTGAGTTAAAGGCCACCCTAAAAATACATAGTGAATTCCAGGTCAGACTAAGCTAGAGTGGAACCCTACTTCAAAAAGACAAAACAAAACAAAAAAATGAATTTAGGGCATAGAGAGCCATATGTATTTTATTTTACAATTTTTTGAGTTTGCCAAGTTGGCTTAGAATGCTCTGCCAGTTTACAGTCCTTCCAAAATGTGTAGATTTATTTCTTTTTTCTTAATAATTGTACCAACAATCAATTCTACCAAACTTTGCCTATATTTTAGGCAAAATATATTTTATGTTATCATAAAGTATATTTCCTTAATTCTTTACTAGTCAAAGTAACTTTTGTATGTTTATTGTAACTGTTTTTCTTCTCTGAATTGCATGTCATATCACTTGACTTTTTACTTGTCTAATGTGCTGTCATTTATTCATTGATTTTAAAGGATTTTTGTGTTGTCTTAAACATTTCCTTGTGTTCTGTCTAGAATGGTTCATAATATTTATGTATAACTATTGGTTGTATACATTAATCTGATTTCAAAGACTTTTTAAAATTTGGTTAAACAAATTAAATTTTTGGAAAAAATGTGCCTAGCATGAAATGGTAGATAATTTTCTAGGACAGAAATGAATTTCACAGTCATTGAATATCCATTTTGTACGAAAAACTGTTATGTGCTATTGAACACATTTTTTTATAAATCCTTGCAGAAACCAAATGAGTTGGTGTTTTCATTTTCTCATTTTTTAGATGATGAAAAACAGTCAAGTAATTTAGGCAAAATTGCTCAATAACAAGCAGCAAGAAGGCAGAAGAGATAGGAATTTAACATGAGTCTTTTTTTCTAAAATCTCAATCTAAAATTATTCTAAAATCCATGTTTAAGATTCCTCTGTGAAGGCAATCAATGGGCATTGGTTGAAAAACTGAATTAATATTAGAAATATTGTCAAGTAGGATCAGCTTGGCTGAAATACTTGGCAATGAGTCCTCTGTCAAGTATATGAATGGTTTCTGAGCTAGAATGGTGATTCACTACTGCCAAGTGTCACCATCCACCCATCAAGTATTGTGAAAGGACAGCCAAGAGAATTCACATATGCCAAGGGAAAAATTACCACTGAAATTTCAATATTGTTCTAGTTTTGTTGCGATATAATTGACAAATAAAAATTTTATGTAATAATGGCAGATTGTATAAGGGTTGATTTTGTATTCAGTAGAAAATGATATATACTGTCTCATTACTATGACAATGTATCTATCAGTTTTTGCTAAAAATATGAGATATACTCAGCAAATTTCAAGTATATAATATATAAAATTAATTACACTCATCATGTTATACAGTAGTTCTCAAAAATTAAAATTCTTCCTGCCATACCTTGGCACTACTTGATCTACCATCCACTGTTCCACTTTGCTTGTTTGGATGACCTTTCAGGTTCCATGTGCAACTTGAATCATACTGTACCTGGTGGTCTTCTGTGCCTTACTTTACTTAGCATGGCATGTTCTATTTCATTCAGCCTCTCAGATAACAGGATTTTCCTCTTCTTTTATTTTGTGAATACTTTTATCAAGAACTTGAAAATATGAACATATTACAAATTGGTAATATTCCCATCAGGTTATCTTCTTATGTCATTACTCTCCCAACCTCATTCCACCGAGGGCCTTTCTTAATGAGGTTAATATTTTCCCATTATTGAATTGCTCAAGTTCCAGATATGCATTGGATATTTTCTCTTCATTGTGTATACGGTTTATAAATATTTTCATCTAGTCCATAACTTGTCTTTTCATTCTTTTGACTATTTACTTGGCTATGCAGAAGTTTTGCTCTGTGTTTTATTCTATTTTCCCATAAATCCCACTGGCTTTCTTCTTCCCTTTTCACTCTTTTTATTTTCATTTTGTTTCCCTGATGGAATAATGCCAAATGACCTGTCTTAGAGCTCACTGGTTTTTTCTTTTGCTTAGACAAGCCTGCTGCTAAAATTCTCCTTTGAAATTTTCAGGTCAGTCTGTCCTTGTGCTCTACAGCTCAAGAATTTTTGCTTGGTTTTTATGATTTATTTCTCTCTGTTGAATTTCTTGTTTTCTTCATACATTATTTTCCTGAAGCCACACAGCTGTCTCTGTTGTCTTGTACTTCACTGAGCTTCTTTAAGAAGAATATTTTGAAATTTTTGTCATGCAATTCATAGATCTCCTTTTTTGTAGGATCAGCTAGTGATGTGTTATTTTCTTATTTCAATGATATTATTTTTCTCTAGTCATTACTAATCCATGTGGCCACCATACTGGTACCCACATGCATGGATTAGAAGGTTCCTTGTCTTTTTTATTTAGACTTTCATTAGTAGAAAAAGTCTTTCACTAGTCAGCTTGTTCAGAGTTTCCAAGTGAGTTGACTGGAGGTGTCAAGAAATGGCTTGTTGGAATTCTCAGGCATCATTGTCTGAGTCAATAGCTGGGCAAGCCTGGGTCTAAGAGCCATGGAGGAAAGCCTCAAACATGATTCTGTAGTTGCAGGTTTGCAATATTTCTTCAAGACAGAATTGTGTTCTGGTTTTGCCATAGCCAGCATGTCACCAAGATCCACAGAGTTAAGCCTGCCAACTGGGTTTATTGGGGAAATCCTGGAGCTTGGGTCTTTGGAGAGATGTCTGGAACCTATGTCTATAAGGGCTAAATTTGTGCCTAGGGTGACAGCAGCCACCTAGAAATATGAAGGACCTGAAGGCTGAATCTGTGGGTAGTTGCCTGAATCCAAGAACTGTGTTGGCCTGCCTGGGGACAAAAGCCATGAAGGAGGACCTGGAGAGATGACTCATCGGTAAAAGCCACTTGCTTATAAAACCTGCTGACCTGAGGGTTAATTACCCAGACACCCACATAAAGCCAGATAGACATTTCTTTGCAGTAACAAGAAATGCTGCCTTACCCCTACACACACACACACACACACACACACACACACACACACACACACGCAAATAAATGAATGCATAAATAAATGCAATTTTTTAAAGCCACTGAAGACAATCTAGTGCTGGGATAGACCTGAACTCTTGGGCCACTGGGTCAGCTTAGAGCTTAGGGCTATGGGGATGTCCCCATGTTGGTATGCACAGATGCAAGCCATGGTGCAGGAGTGTGCAATGATGTTGGGCATCATTTCCCTCCTCTTGCCTCATGAGGAAGGTGTTTCTGTACAACCCTGCCCAGAGATGGAGGACTTGTGATACAGTTAATAGAAACTTGTTCATCCTGTCTTCTTTCATGCATTTTAAGTTCTACGTTGCACTCAGGCACTGCAATCTCTCATCTATATTTCTGGGCTCTTATGAAGGCATTTGCCTATAGATATAATTACTCAAATTCAATGCTATTCTACCATCTTGCTGTTATACTCCTAATAATATAATGAGTGGGCACAATGCCTTATAGACATATCTATTCATAAAAACATATCAACAAGTTTGGAGAGATGGTTTTGAGGTTAAGGCACTTGCCTGTGAAGCCTAAGGATCCAGGTTTGGTTCCACCATACCCATGTAAGACAGATGAACGACAGATGTACAAGGTGGCACATGTGTCTGGAACTCGTTTGCAGTAGCTAGAAGCCTTGGCATGCCCATTCTCTCTATATATATCTTCTTATTTCTTTCTCTCTTGTAAATAAATAAATAAAAAAATATTTTTTAGAAACCAACAGTATGCTTTACAACACTTTTGGGAGTTTCTATGTATTTCAATGCCTAAAAATTATTTATGTGATATGTCTTCTACACGATCCTCTAAGTAATTGAACATTGTTAAGTAAAATGCATGCTATCAATGTTAAAAAAAAAAGTCTATCTCGGGGCTGGAGAGATGGCTTAGCGGTTAAGGCACCTGCCCCTAAGCCCAAGAACGCTGGTTCCAATCTCCAGATCCCACGTTTAGCCAGATGCAAATTGACTCAAGGGTGCAATGCCGCACTTGACCACAAGGGGGCACAAGCATCTGGATTTCGTTCGCAACAGCTGAGAGTCTGCTGGCGCGCCCATCTCTATCTGTCCTCCTCTCCCTCTCTCTCTGTCTCTGTCTGTGTGTCTCTCCAAAAAAAAAGTCTATCTCCTAATTTTGTCATGGAAAGGCAGCATCAGGCCATTAACTCTACAAAGGAAAAAGACACTGATGTTTTCATACTAAATTTTCACCAAGTTGGCAAGCTACTGTATTTCTATCATCATGACAAAAAGATTGATCCTTACTTTTCTGTTCTTGCTACACTTAATTCTAGACATACAAATTATATAAACATTTCTCTCATGTTTTACTTTTAAATAAAAAGCCATTGACATTGTATGGGTTAGGAATCCATCTGCTGCTCATTCCTGTTTAGTGTGGTTATTGTTTGATATCTAAATGCTATCTATCTTTTCCTCAGAATATGTCTTTTAAATAGCATTTTAATGTACCTCCTGGTGTTCCAGACAGAGAGGTGCTGAAAACATAAAGTCCAAAGTTATTTGCCCTTGCTGATACCTGACCGTATATGTAGCCATTGATACACCACAGGTGCAATTAAGTAAACATAGGCTATCATTGAGAGATAGCACATAGAGTTGGCTATTTTCCTAAGTAATATCATTTATGCCACATTCCAGAAATCCAATCTGGATTCATTTTTTTCTAAACAGTTAGTGTCCTGTAAAACTGGCAGATTTTATAATGAGTGGGCACAATGCCTTATAGACATATGGACAAGAATGTAGATAAGCCAAAGATGTGTAACAAGCAATTTGTTTAATAAGCCCACATTTTTGCCAGAATTTCCAATGCAATTGCCGTCTACTATTTTTCACTTTTATATCAGAAGAATGGTGATTGTATAGTGTAGCAGACAGCTTCAGGTTCACTGAGATGAATTTCCAGACCAAGCACAGTTATGGAGGAAGGGATTTATTGAAGCTTACAGATAGAGGGGAAGTTCCATAATGGCAGAAGAAGGTGGCCTGCTTTCACAGGTCCAAGCAAAGAGAGAGAAAGGCCACAAGCCAAATCCCTTAAAGTACACCACAAAGCAAGCACATTTCAGAAACTCCATGCACTTTGCATATCTTAGGATTGGAATGTCAAATCCACCACCACACCAAGGCTGGACTGGCCAGTGACAACTCCTTCAGCCAGGTGATTCAGAAGGTTTGTGGGTATGTGGGTTATACTACAGTGTAATAACTTGCTCCTCCTTTAGGGTGAGGGTCAATGAACAACCTGCACATTCATTTGCTGTTATGTGTTCTAACACAGCATTCTCTATACTCTATTGTGGCTGCTTGGAATGAGATAAAACTAGTACCATACCATCTGCTGCTAATATAGATTTACAGTCTCAAACATAAAGTAAGCCAGAATGCCAACAAACAACTTTCCCTCGTCAGCTTTCTTCCTCCTTCTCCACTTGGCTCAAATTGCTATTTCTTAGTCTATTTCTCTCTCTTTGGTCAGATAAACACAAATTCTTCCTCATTGAGAAAAATCTAAGAAAGACTTTCATTAAAGTGCTGCCATCTGTGTGTTTTCTTCTCCACTGCCTTTAAGAATCAAAACATCATCCTGCACGGTTGGCAACAACAATCCTTTTCAAGAATAATCTCTGTCCTATTGCCTCCTCCCCCTTTGAAAAATATAACTTTGTTATCCTCCTTCCTTGGCATCAAATCTCATCTAGATTAGAGCCTCCTCATCACCATTTTTATCTTCTCAAAATTCTTTCCAGATTCACAAATATACAAGCATACCCATCCTCACACTCCTTCTATTTCATACATGCTACAACTAAACTTCACAAGTAGGTTATATACTCTCACAATGTTCATTATTTTGCCTCCTACTCATTCCTAACTTCATAAACGCTATTTTCAGCCACTTTCATAAAGTTGGTTGTGCAAGAGCCACTTAGAAATTTTTGTTGTTTATTTAGTATATACCTTTTTGCATTTCCCTTCCTTTATTCTGTTGCCTATGTCATGAGTGATTATTTCCTCCATCTTATGTTGTATTTTTTCAGATTCTGTGCAAGCATATCCTCCTAGTTTCTCTCCTTGAGACACATCATCGCTCTTCAGGGATGTATTTCCTCTCCACACTTTAAATGCTATTATTTCCAAATTTTCCTCCAAGCTATCCTTTTATTCTTATTTTACCCACTTTCACATGTCCAATATACCAAAATCATAACTCCAGGCTACATGTCTGTTCTCAGTTATAGAGACAAATACACACCTTTCAATGGGAAATAATCACATGAGTACTTCCACTAGAGACACACTTGTGGTGAATTGGATTCTTTGACCCTCCTTTATACACCAATATTCACTGTTATGAAATGAATGCTGGTTTACATTCCCTGCTAACTACTACCTAGCTTCTTTGTCTTTCTGACTCTTTCTTCATAAATTCATCAAGCATCTTCTTGTTTAATATCCACATAATCAGCACTTTACTTTCTTATTTTATTTTTTTTTTTTACATTACAACCTCTAGATACAGTCATCTTATTTCAGCCTGAATTACCCAGAAATATTGTTTTAGGTTTTCCTTTATTATGATGTTTTACATCAACATTGAAATATAGCCATCCTCATTTTCTTAGATGTTCTATCTCACTTTCTTGACCGAGCTTTTGTTGTTGCTATAAAAATACTTTTTAGTGGTCTGGAGAGATGGCTTAGCAGTTAAGGCATTTGTTTGCAAAGCCAAAGGATTGCAGTTCGATTCTCCAGGTCCCATGTAAGCAAGATGCACAAGTGGCACATGCATCTGGAGTTCATTTGCAGTGGCTAGAGGCCCTGGGGTGCCCACTCTCTCGCCCCCTCCCTCTCTCTGTCTCTAATAAATAAATAAATAAAAATAAGTCAGAAAAAAATTACTTTTTAGGGCTGGAAAAATGGCTTAGAAGTTAAGGTGCTTGTCTGCAAAACCAAAGGACCCGGGGTTGACTCCCAGTACCCACATAAGCCAGATGAACAAGGTACCACATGTGTCTGGAGTTGGTGTGCAGAGGCTGAAGGCCCTGGTATGCTCATTCCCTCTCTCTCTCTCTCCCTTTTTCTCTCTGTTAAATAAATAAAAATAAAATATTTTTAAAATACTTTTTTTATTGACGAGGTTGTGACTTCCTTGAGAAAATTAGCAGTTATATTTCATCCACTATCCTACCTCTTCCTCCTATTTTACTAGTTAGTGCTTTGTCATCCTTCATAGTTCACAATTGCTGGGTCTTTTTTGAATCTCAAACTATACTTCACATGTCTCCTACAGATTGTCCCATGGTATTTATCTCTCTTATAGCACTTAAAACCATAATATTTGTTTATCTATTTAATTGCTAATTTTCTGTTCACTCTCCCAGACTGCATATAGTATTTGACATCTAATTACCTCCTCATCATTGCACCCATCATCCTTTAATTAGAGTGGCATCTTTTATTTACAATTTGTGTTTTTCATTTCCTGGGTCGCTAGACTCCCAACCATGCCTACTTTCATGCCTAGAATGCCACCACCTCCAATTTGCCTAATTTATATCTGTTTATCTCTCATCTGTGGAGATAGATTTCACATTGTCAGAGAAGCCTTATCTATCTGAATGTCCTTATGGCAGTAATCACACTGTTTCATCCACATTGCATTTATCAATTTAAAGTTACATGCACTAGGGAATTATTTGATTAATGTCTATATGCTCCACAAAACTTTAAGTTCCATGAAATCTCTATTGCTCATCACTTAAATTGATTACTAGTGTGTAGCTAAATATATGCTTCATTTGCAGAAAACTCCTGTTAAATGAGTAAATATTCTCAAATCAAGATGACATATTAATGTCCCATCCAGCATAACTACCTTCATGCAGATTAATGTGTCACATTTGAAAATATATATGATACTGAGGAAATCATATCGAGGATAGAAACATTTTAATAAAAGTTGGAAAAGATGGACTGAGGAGATTGCTCAGTGGTTAAAGGTGCTTACTTTGCAGCCCTGCTGACCCAAATAAAATCCTCAGGACCGACATAAAGGTAGATGCAAAGTGACATACACATCTATAATCCCAATGTGCCTAAGGCAATGGGAAGTGGAGCCAGGTAAAGTTTGAAACTCCAGCCCAGCAAGACCCTGTCTCAAACAAGATGGAAGGAGAGAACGAACTCGGGTTAGTCCTCTCACTTTTTTTTTTTTTTTTTTTTTTTTTTTTCAAGGTAGGGTTTCACTCTGGTCCAGGCTGACCTGGAATTAACTATGTAGTCTCAGGGTGGCCTCGAACTCACGGCAATCCTCCTACCTCTGCCTCTCGAGTGCTGGGATTAAAGGCGTGCGCCACCACGCCCGGCTAGTCCTCTCACTTTTATAGGTATACTGTGGCATACACACACACACACACACACGTACACTCACACACCACAAATTTTTTAAAAGTAGGAAAGAAGACAAGAGAGTCTGGGTCATAGAGATGCTGCTTGGAGTGGTTACCACAGGTAAGACATCAAAGTGTGTTTCTCATTTCTAAAGTAAGAATGATGTTAGTAGCTAGCTCCCAGGGTACCTGGGGAGATTAATGAGTACTTAGCATAACCCATGTAATTAGGCTGGCAATCAGTGATATGCACTCAATTACTTCAATAAATATTAATTGTAGTGAGTTGAGCAACACAACACCATAACACACCCATGTTTAGTGAAGAAGAAACTCAAAAGTATAAGAGAATGCAAGAGATAAAATCCATTTGGATCTTATGTTGAATGACACATACAGATCATAAACCCTAGGCCTCCCTACACCTCAAAATGCTAATGTGCTTCCAAACTTGGTTAATTTGAAATATGGTTCATTCAAGAAAAGTCAGAATAAATATTGAATGTTTTCATGTACTCCTTGTAGCATTTCACAGCTGCCAACCCCACATTTCCTTCTGTGTCCCCATTGAAAAATCAGAATGCCTTGATTGTGTTCTAGCCAGTCAACTATAGGCTTTTCTCAGTAGGTTATAGTCCAGGCTGGCCTCTGTAGACACTGATTAAGGTCTGCACGTTTCTAGGCACTGACACAGGTATTTAGTTTATTGCACACAACACTGAAAACAAATCTAGCCTTAGCCTTGATCACAAATTCTTTTCTTTTTTGATCATGTATGTGTGTGTGTTCATGTGTGTGCATGTTGGCATACATGTGCCATGGTGTACCTGTAGAGGACAGAGGACAACTTTGGGTGTCAGTATTTGCCTTCCACCTTGTTTGAGTGAGTGTCTCTTGGTTAGTTGGCCCACAAACTTTTGGGGATTCTCCTGACTGTTTCAATTTTCACTACATGTGTGCTGGGATTACAGATACCTGCTACAATGTCCAGCTTCCGTGTGGGTTCTGTGGATCTGAACTAAGGCACTCTGCAAAATAGCAAGGGCTTCATCCTCTGAGCCATCTCCCCTGCCCTGAACCCAAAGTCTTTAAATCTTCACATAAACTCCCCACCTTTTCTTGTTGTGGACAATAACCATGTACACAATCCCTTATATTCCTTTTTCTCACTGTCCAGCATGAGGGTAACTGCAAGGTTCTGCCAGTTTGTCTAACAAATGCTTTCAACTATCATTCTGGCATTTAGTACTTCTTTCCTTGAAATCCCAACTGACCTCATCTTACACTATTGTGGTACACTCCCTGTGATGGTTAATCTATGGTTGTCAAATTGACAAGATTTGCATTCACTGTGAAAACAAATCTCTGAAAATGCCTGTGAAGAATTTTATAAATTAGGTTAATTGAAGTGGGAGGACTCTGAGTGATACCGTGCTATGGGCTAGTGTCCTAGACTGAATAAAAGGGAGAAAGAGAACTGAGAACCAGCATTTATCTCTTTGCTTCTTGACTCCTTTGTGATTAGCTGCTTCATCTTTCTGCCACCATACTAACCTCGAGCTGTATGTAAGTGGAAATAAACTCTTCCTTCCTTGAATTGCTTCTTGTCAGGTATTGGGTCACAGCAATGAGAAAATATCTCATGAATTCCCTTATGGAAATTCCTCTGCTACAGCATTTATGGCTCCTGTAGCCACAAATTACAGGGGAGATAATACACTACCATTTTTAATAGGGTGCAAATGAAAGAAACCCCAACAATGAATTTTTCTTATTAAAACAGTCTTGGAAGACCTTAAGTAACTTTGTAATTATACTCACAAAGGCTATATTTTGGTTTTACTCATGGCATCTTTACATAACTTTCAACAGTATAAATTAATATCTGACAGCATATGGCCATATGGCAATATATGTGCATGTCTCTATTTTTATATAAATAAGGAAATTTACAGAGCTTTCTGTACCAGACTCTGGGCTCTGCTTCCATCTATTTAAACTAAATATACTATTCCATTGTAGCAATGAATTTTCATTTAATTTGAATGACCATCACCTCCCCATCATCAATTTATCACATGGAGTTTTTGGTCTTTCAGAACAATGTTGCAGAACATACTCCAAACATGTTTTTTCATAGTTTTGTGAGTTAAATAAAAAATGGAATCGAAACAATGGATTTGCTGGGCCAAAAAGTACATTTCTTTTTTTCTTGTCAAATGGAAGTTTAGTGATGAATAAGTTTTGAATACATAATTCAAAAGATTTTAAGGTGGGAGAATTTCTGCATTTGCTTCATTGGTGCAATGTTTTCTTACAATAATTTATAAATTTATGTAAATGGCATGTGTAACTGGCTACCCAGAAATGGGTCAAGCTCAGTATTGCTTGGTAAGTCTGTTACTAAAACTATTTCATTACTTCTAACTTCATCCACTTGTCAATATTTTCTTCACTCTTCTTGAACCTTGTATGCCTGGAGATAGAAGAAAATTGCTGTGGAATTTTAACATTGGTTCAACTCTTAGTATTTTTCATAACTTCATTTTGAAATAGTGTTCTTCTACCACCACACACTCTATTCCTGTATGAGCTTTGCCTCTGTGTGTATTTAGAGAAAATATCTTGTGTAATTTATATGCTTCAAAGTCACAAAATATAGCATTTGATCATGTCGAGTCAATAAGTAAAAAGAGAGTAGATAGAAAGTTACCAAATTCATCAAAGTTACTGCTATAAGAAAGAGTGAACTTGGACAGCAGTGCTTTTGCAAGTATATATTTTATTTAGGTAGCAATTAATCACACTGCCTGAAGAGAGAAAAGAGGCATGTTGTAGAGGACAAATAAAAGTTCAGGGACTCATCTTAAAACAACTGTCCCATACACACCCAGTTGCTAGTGTAAAGCCAATGAAATAACCTTTTACTGGACTCTGAATGTGTCTCTTTGAAAAATCAAGTGTTACTGGTGTAAAGGTGTTAAGAGATGGGGCCTTGAAGACCATTAAAGTGAAGAGTACCCGTCCTTGATAAAGGGACTAAAATCCTTCCAAAAGAGGCTGCAGACAGTATTTGGTAACTTGGCCCTTCCACCTTCTGCCATGTAAAGTCACGATGTTTTTTCCCCTTCAGACTATGCAGCTACAAGATGCTATCTTGGCAGTAGAAAGCAGCCCCCATCAAACAACTGGACCTATTGAAGCTCAGATGTTGAATACCTTAGCCTCCAGACCTGTGGGAAAATTAACTTCTGTTCTTTATAAACTAGTTAGTGTCAAGTTTCCTATGATAGAAAGCCAAATGTACAAGAAACCATCTCTCCTTCCATAATAGAACATCATGGTGCACTTAATAGCTTCTTTTACATTCCATGACTGACTTTAATTTCCTATGAATATTACTCATGTAGAACTGTGTTCTGTGGTTAAGAATGATGGGGTAACCTTACTGATTGGAACCAAAAAATCTACATGTAATTTTCTCTGATCTTTAACTTCCTTTTGGACAGTGGTATCTTCTCAGTGAACATAGACTTATCCAGCAGAGCCATACTACCCATCCCTAATGAGTATTCATGGACAGTTTGTGTTTTGCTGTGGATAACTTTTGAAAAACTGGTTCCAAGTCTTCTCCCAATGGAGCCAAGGGTGTAAATTTGCTATTCCTCACTTGTGCCACTAGATGGCAAATGTGCAGCAGTAAGCCAAAACCACTAGAAGGAATACTCATAGGTGTATGATTACCGCATCAAGTAGTCAAACATAGGTCTTTTGAAGACATAATGCAATGATGGTGTCAGGGATCAAGGAACAAAATGAAGACAATCCAACATAAACATGAGGAAGACATCTTGGCAATTTTCCTATGCTTTCTTAATGATCATCATTCATATTTTTCCATTGTTTAACAACAGCTCCAGTTTTAAAGTCAGAAAGTTTGATTGGTGGTTCAGAACAAAACCCATGCATTGCAAGTAGAAGATGGAGTTGGCTGGGTTGTCAGACATGACATAAAATGCTGTTGGGAATGAAAATGGTCTCATTGGGGTAGAAACCCTTAGATATCTAGATTTGTTAGAATGCTTCCAGAATTTTTAAGAATGAAAGGCTTATAGATCTTCATTGTATTTGACCCAATAATTCTTCACTTGAGAAAGTGTCCTGAGCAAATAGTGCCAGATGTAGAAAAAAATTACAATCACTTTTTAAAATATTATGGTATCTGCACATTAGAAATAACCAAAATATACAATAAAAGGATAAAAGTTAAGAAAACAAAATTTCTATTTGAAGGAATATTATACCACTGTTGAAAGAATAATCAGTAAACTTTTGTTAATTTTACATGGTTCACTTTTAGGGTTGATAATATGGAAGGAGGAGGAGGAGGAAATAAAGTAATGCCATTTTGATGTAACTAATTTGCACCTGGTTCTAGAAAGCTGGCTTTTTCCTCAAATGATTCACGTAAGCTGATAATTTTGAGTTGAGTTAGAGTTATAGGGACATTATGACATGGATTACTGTATTGAATCTGTATCTTTTTTAATTTTTAAATTATTTTTTATTTATTTTTGGAGAGAGGCACAGAGAGAGACAGACAGACAGACAGAGAGGGAGAGGGAGACAGATAGATATGGGTGTGCCAGCAGTCTCCCAGCTGCTGTGAACGAAATCCAGATATGTGGGCCCCTTGTGGGCATGTGCGGCATTGCGCCCTTGTGTCACTTTGCATCTGGTTAAACATGGGACCTGGAGATTGGAACCGCTGGAGATTGGAACCAGCGTTCTTAGGCTTAGCAGGCAGGCACCTTAACCGCTAAAGCCATCTCTCCAGCCCATGAATCTGTATCTTTTATCAAACATAAGTAAATAATTACATTTGTTTCTGTAAATGCATCCTATTTTTGTTCTTCACTAGTTTTTAATTCATTTTATTAGCATAAAAGATTTAAGTTTCATTATAGTGTTTTCAACCAATTTTTCCCTTCCTCCATCCCATTCGCCCTTGGGCCCTCCCTACAAAATAATCTCCTTTTCCACTTTCCATACTGTATGTTTTCTTTTATTGCCTCCCCACTTCTCATCATCTCTTGTTCTCCATGTCTCCTATTTTGAATTTAGACTATACTCACTCTCATACCCCTTTACATACTTACAGACATAGAAAGGTCAATCCACATATGAAAGAGATAATATGGTTTCTGTTTTTCTGGGCTTGGATTACCTGAAATTTTCATAACTTCCTTTTTCTTTACAGCTAAGTTAAGCTCCTTGGGAATCACATCTTAACTATCCTGTCACCAGTGGATGGACATTTAAGTTTATTTCATTTCCTAGCAATTGAGAATAGAACAGCAGTGAGCATAGATGTGCAAATATCTTGTTGGTAGTACATAGAATTTTTTTTGGTTTATGGTCATAGGTCATATGGTAAGTCAATTTTTGGCACTTTGTGGAACTCCCACACTAATTCCACAGGGGCTGCACCAGTTTACATTCCCAGCAATGGTAAAATTTCACCTTTCCTCAAAACTTCATGAACATTTGCTGTCATTAGTTTTCTTGATGATAGCCATTCTGACTGACCTAAGATAAAAAGAAAACATCTCAAAATGGTTTTAATTTACATTTACCATATGACATAAGGATGTTGAACATTTTTTATGAGAGAGAAAGAGAATTGGAGCACCAGGACCTCTAGCCACTGCAATGGAACTCTAGATGTGTGCACCAATTTTTGAGCATGTGTGACCTTGTGCGCATGTGTCACCTTTGCATCTAGCTTACATGGTTTCTGGGGAGTCAAAACTGAGACCGTAGGCTTCACAGACCAGCAATGTAACTGTTAAGCCATCTCTGCAGCCCAGATTTTTTTTAAAAAAATAACTGTTGGTTACTAATGTTTCTTCTATTGAGAATTGTCTGTTCATTTCATTAGCACATTTATTAATTTGTAGTTTGGGGGAAAGCTGTTTTTAGTTTTTGTTCTTTACATATTTGAGATATCAACCCATATCAGAGGACTAGCTAGCAAAGGTTTTCTGCCATTGTGGATGCTTGCTGGTGACTTTGCTCATGGCAGACAGTTTTTGATTTATTTAGACTCATTTGCTGATTCTTGAAAATACTTCCTGTGGTATTGCACTCTTTTCTCAGCAAATTAATTGTTGAAATATAATAAAACTTTGGTTTTTATGTATTGGTTTTGTATTCTGAAACTTTGCTGGAAGTGTTTATTAAATCTAAAAGTTTTCTTATAGAGTCTGTACAGTCACTTAAATAGATAATCATGTTCTCCTCATACAGGGATAATTTCATTTCTTCTTTTCCTAGTTGTATCATGTTTAGGTCCATCTTTTGTAATATTTTTTCAAGCTAAGACTTTGAAAATGATAATAATAATAGAGATAATGAGCAGCCTTGCCTTATTACTTACTTTTGAGGAAATGTTTTAAAGTTCTCCACCATTGAGGATAATGTTGGCTATAGGTGTGTCATATATAGCCTTTATTATTTTGAGGTATGTTCCATCTATTCCTATCTTCTCCAGAACTTTTGTCATGAAGAGATGTTGAACTTTGTCATATACTTATGGCCTTTAGTTTGTTCATATGGTGAATTACCTTTATTGATTTTCCTATGTTGAACCAGCCTTCCATCCCTGGCAGACAGAGTGATCAAGCAAATCTATCAAAGCAGGAATCCAAAGGCTACACAGAACTCAACACTAAATCATTATATACTTTTAATTCACATTTAATGTGTCCCAAAAAAGAAAAAAAAATTATAATTTTAGAATCCTAAGAATCCACTCAACCTACTTTTATATTCATTGGCACAAGGTAGAGTTCATGAAGTCTGAGGTAGTTATTCAACATAGTCAATCAAATAGACACATTTTGTCCATATGATTTTTTGAAGGGGCATTTTCATTGAATTTTTATGATTCCTTTAAAAATTTATTGACTAGTACACAGCCTTCATGAATAAATAGTGCCCCAAATGTGACTGATTTAATAAATTACAGTCCTACAATCTGTTATTTATGATTTAAAAATCTAAAACTATGGAAACTGAAATATTTTAAAGTATTTTTTTAGATAACTAAATCAATTTCACTACAAAACCCAATCTTAGCTAATATGAAGTTTTATGGGTACTTATATATCTTATCTATCATATTCATAGGTTTTGATGAAAATTTTATGTATTTTATTATTTGATGCTAAGAGCTGATGGTGATATCATATAATATACAGCTTATGTGTTCTAAAGCATTTGTCCTCAAAAGGTTCAGACAGCAACTGAATACTTAAAGTAAGGTTATCAGTAAATTCACTTCAATTCTCTTTGTTTTAAACACCATAAAAACTCAAATAACACTATGCAACATGTAAATAAATTGCTGCTATTGGCCAAAAGAGTCATAACAGTTTGTATTGTATTGCTTTGGACAATAAAAAGAAGGTAAGAGCACAAATAAGACATTAGTTTCAGAAAGAAAAAATCAAGGAAACAAAAAAATAAGAAAACATAAGTAGAAAAATATTGCAGAGGTATGAACAGATAATTCATTTAAAAGATGTGCCAAATAACCATAAACATAAAAAATGCATGGCTCAATTCTACTCATAACATATGAAATGCAAATCAAAGCCCTAGTAAATAGAGATTTGGGAGATGGCTGAATTGGTAACACACTTGCCCTGAAATCATGAGGATCTGAGTTCAGGTCCCAAGAACTTAGATAATAAGCCAGCTCTTCTAATACCAACCCTAAAAAAGGCAGAGACAGGAACATCCCTGAAGCTCACTGGCTAGCCAGTACAGTCTAATTAGTGAGCTCCAGGTTCAACTGAAACCCTGTCTCAAAAATAAGTTAGAAAGCAATAGAAGAAGACATCTGACTTTGAACTCTGACTCCATATCCATGTGCACACTCTTACATACACATCTGCACATGCATGTGTGCCAACACACATGTATAACATACACAGAATTCTGTGGAATACTTCTCACCACTCAGTTTGGCAAAAATTCAAACATTTGACAGTAAACTTGTCGGAGGACTGTAGAAACACTCACTCTCATACATTGCCAATAAAAAGACAAAATGGTATAAACTGGAGGATGGAGAAGGAAGCAATATATAGGAAAAATTTAAACGTACACTTAGGTATAAAATTAACAATCTTACATTCAGGCCATTCTTGACTAAGTAAGGTGAAAGTTCCATACATGATTTTACTTATGGTACTGTTATTTATAATCATAGCATACTGGAAGCAAATTTAAGGCTAACCATTTGGGAGATTATGTGAACAAAATTTAATATATGTAATATATAATTAATAAGGAAAATATCTTCTAATTATTACTGGGAAATTACTGGATATTGATCACATGAAAGTACCAAGGTACAAAAGAAAATATAGTATATAATACATTTTATGTAAGAAAAAAGGGGACACTATGAATTGTGAGTGTGTGATTGCATGTTCTCTCATGTGTGTGCATGTGCCTATGCTTATCCTTATTTTTTGTAAAGAGAAACACAGAAAAAGTAAACTAAAAATAATTAAATTTTCAATGATGACAAGTAGATGGTGATGGGGTGATAACAATAATGAAGTGATGAGTTGTCTCACAATCCTGTTTGTATATAATATCAGTTTTCAAAATATATTAATGTTTCACATAGTTAAAAAGTGATATTTAATTAGCAGAACTAAAAAATACTAAAATTGAATTCAAAGATAAATAGATTTAACTATTAATTTTACAACAAACCACAAATCCACAGAATTAATGGAAGTAACATTTGATTTAAAGGTATAAGGGAATACAAAGAAGTCAATCATATTCGTTGGTAGTTTTGTTTCTTTAGTATGAATTAGTAATTATAAAATTTTTGTGGGACTGGAGAGATGGCATAGCACTTAAGGCACTTGTCTGTAAAGCCAAAGAACCCAGGTTTGATTCCCCAGTATCCACGTAAGCCAGATGCACAAGGTGGCACTTATGACTGGAGTTTGTTTGCAGTGGCTAAAGGCCCTGGTGCAACCATTCTCTCTATATAGCTGCCTCTTTCTCTCTCTTTCTCAGATAAATAAATTAATTAAAAAATAAAATTGTGCTAGCGTGATGGCACACATCTTTAATCCCAGCACTTGGGAGGCAGAGATAGGAGGATCACCACGAGTTTGAGGCCACCTTGAGACTACATAATGCATTCCAGGTCAGCCTGGACTAGAGCAAGACCCTACCTCGTAAAACCAAAATAAATAAATAAATAAAATAATAAAATTAAATTAAATTAAAATGAAATTGTTGTGAAGTATGGAATTGAATAAGTGAGTACACCTATTGATATTTAGGTAGAAATAGCATTGTAAAGGCAAAAAAAATATATAAATAATAAATGGATTAGACAGAACCCTCCATGTATTAGATTGGAATTAGAGTTATCAGTAAGAATTTATGAATCAAAAGCCTTGCCAGAGGAAAGGTCCCAGAAACAATGATATCCAGAGAGCCAGAAGGATATCTAGTGCCCAGATTGAGTCTTTAAAGGTCATTTCTCTTCACTAAATGAGAAGAAACATGACTCTTTGGATAAATGGTTTGATTCCAGATCAGGGGAGAAAAAGTGTAATGGATAACCTTGGGAGCTAAACATAAGGAAAAAAATAACAATGGTAGTAATGGAATTATATAGATAGGATGAAAAAGAAATCCATGAGTACAAAGAGATATTAAATGGCATGGAGGAATTCTTTGTCTCAGAAAAGTCTATCTGTTAGAAAGTATGATAGAATTTGAAAATATTTAAAATATTATTAAATATTATTTTTAAATATTTTTTAAATACCATAGCAATGATTGGTTCAGGCTTATCCATCAAGTATATCTGGGGAGATAGGTCAGTTTGTAAGGTGCCTGCCTTGCAAATATGAGTACCTGAGTTTGATTCCTAGTACCATGGAAAAATTCTGGACATGCATTTACTTGAAATCCCCACACTGGGAGGAGAGAGAGAGAGAAAGAGAGAGAGAGGGAGAAAAGGCATGTTACTGCCCACAAACTCCAGACACATCCCCTAATTTGTGCATCTGGCTTTATGTGGGTACTGGGAATCTAACCCAGGCCATCAACTTTAACTGCTGAGCCACCTTCACAGGCCAGGACATGCATTTTCTGTAAGTGTTATAAATTAAAAAGTAGTAGATCTCAGTAAAGGATACATGGTTGTTCACTATAACACCTTTACCAATTTTGTGTAGTTATAAAACTTTTTAAAATAAAATATTCTACAGGAGAAATATAGGTAGAGACTTAGCGGGTGGTATATAATAATGAAAATACGACTCAAACTATACTCTGACACTCAAAAACATTAACAATCAGGAAAAATGTGACACGCTGTGTTCTCCTATATTCTTTGAATTCTTCATCATAGACATTTGGCACTTGAAATTAATATTTTCTCTGGAAATAGGTGCACCACATTCTGATGACAGCCACACCTCATAATCTCACCAGACAGCAGATTGCCATATTAAGAATAGGGGCTGGGGGTAGAGGTTTGTATTCAGTCCATGTGTCTGGAACATAAAGACGTTTCTTTGAAGTTATTATTTATTGGAACTTGTTAGATCCTTGCACACAAAGCTGAAAGTTCCTGCACACATTGTAGCTAACTAAAACATTTGAGTTATTCTAATTTCACCAAGAACAATTATTTTCCACACTAATTTAAAAACCCTACTTTGGGGGCTGGGGAGATGGTTCAGTGTTTACAGGCACTTGCTTTCAAAACCTGCTGGCCCAGACTCAATTGCCCAGCATCCATGTAAAGCTGGACAAAAAGCGCTATAGGCATCTGGTGTGTGTTTGCAGCAGCAAGAAACCCTGGTGAGCGTGCGCACGTGCACATGCACACACACACATACACACACGCTCACATGTGCAAATAAATATATAAATAACATTAAACCATGCTTTGTAAATTTAGACAGAATTTTAACTTTTTGGAACATGTGCTTAGAAGAATAACTACCTAACACAAGGACTGAATGTACCTAAGATATACATTGATTTTTACTCAAACATGGTTACATATTTTCATCTCATTGTATATACGAAATGTTTTAAATTAAATTTCAGACAAATTAATGTTAGCTGGATTTTTTCATCATTGTAAATTCTTTTAAAAATATATTTACTGAACTTGGTTATTCATTATTCATGAATTCATTCATTCAATATTTAACATGCTAATTGAATGATATGTACTGGATATTGTGATAAGTGTTAAATAGCATAAAGAGGTCAGAAATAGTGTTTGAGATTAAACTATTGGCATAGACTGCAATGAACAATGTGCTGAGTCTAGAAAGAAAGTATGAAGGAATGTTTCACAGAAAAGCTGATCTTTGTTCTGGCTTTTCAAAGACAGGAAATCAGACAATAGGAAGAAAATAGGAACAGAAATAATTCCAGTGCTGGAGAGATGTTGCAGTGGTTAAGGTACTTGACTACAAAGCCTAACAACATGCATTCAATCCCCCAGTACACACTTAAAGCCAGATGCACAAGGTAGCACTTGTATCTGGAGTTCATTTAAAGCAGCTAGATGCCCTGGTACTCTCTTTCTCTCTCTCTCTCTCTCTCTCTCTCTCTCTCTCTCTCTCTCTACTAGCAGAAACACATTTAAGAGAATCATTCCAATGGAAAAAAATGAATGATATTTGATATGTAAAGCACATTGACAGCAATGTGATGAGCAGAATCAAGAAATGAAGAATAGTTTGATGCATTTTCAATGTATGCTACATGAAAAGTGTAGGTTAGAAAGGCAAAATAGGGTCAAATTGTAATGTCATTTTTATCATTGAAAATCATTTGTATTTCATACTTTCATCAACCCCAAGTATTCTGAAAACTGGCTTATTTATAAAAGTCACTTAGCAGTCGTATAACATTCAGAGTCTTATGGTCCACAAGCTGGAAATTATGCCTAAGAAGTCTAGAATAAATCTTTGGCAAATATTTAATGTAACAGGCTCTTCATACATAGAGAGCATATTAGGATAAGTTTGGAAAATAACATTTTAGGACTATTATAATTGCATTTTTTCCTGCTTGATATACAAAACTTTCAGAAGGCATTTTAACTAAGGAACAAATAAGAATTAGCTGATTTTTGTTTTATTTCATTTTATTTCTGCAAATCATTGTTTTGGGCATCAGAAAGGGAACCCGGTATACAAATTCTTGTTTTCAAAATATAATTTTCCACCATGTGAAAGGCATTTCAGATATTTAAAAATAAAGATAGAAGGATAATTGAAAAATCCTCTATAACCGATCCTGAAGAGTATAACTAGGGCTTTGCTTCAGGGATCAGCAGTGAAGATGATGAGAACAGGATAGATCTTGACTCTATTTTGAGGGTACAATTGATGTGGCTGATTTTGTCAGTGAAATGGTAAGGTGAGGATTTTTTTTAGATGACACCTCAGATTGTTTTTACTTGTACTTGCCAAGTCGTAAATTCATTGATTGAGGAAAGAGTCCAGTTTGGAATGGCAACTTCATTAGAAGTGACTTCATTATACATATGTAGCATTTCCCACAGAGAATTGAAAATAAATTTTTCTTCTTAGGATAGAAGAACTTAAAATATAAAAGCATTCATCATTCACTTCACTCACTTCTAGGTGAACAGTTCTTAATCTATTCTTTGGGATTATGTGAAACTTCTGAAAATGTGCACAAAATATGTGTCTTTTGATCTTTTAACTGACTATATATTTTTACATGTTATACATGTATGTTATATATACATATATAACTTCAGGTGAACAAAAATCATGAATATTAGAGGAAAAATGTGTGTACATATCAACCTAGTTTTGTTTTCTGAAACAGTTCTGACTTCTAAACAAATGAGAACAACCCAATTAGTTAGTGGCTGAAAGTAAACTAGTATAAAGTTGAGCAGTTCATCACAGAACAGATTGTCTCTTCATGATATTATACAAATAATAAATTGAGACTTTGGATAATGATCTTTTACATAAAACTTACATTGTTCATATGTAGACCAACAGTGTGTGTTTAGTCCTATGTGCCTTGGATAATGTTTGACACTATTTGGAAGAAATTTTCAAGATTAAAATGCTAAGCCAATTCTTCAATTCACAGCAAAACTTGGTGTTCTCGTTTACTGGTTACTCTGAATTATAAAAAAAAAAAAAAAAAAAAAAACGATGGATGTTGGGTAGACTTACTGATAATGTAGAAGGGAGTAGAATGTCATGTTTCATTCCATATTTTAACCTATGAATAAAAGTGTCTCCTTTGTCCTCCTCTATCAAACAGAAACCTCTTTTAAGGTTTTAATTTTTTAATGTAATATCAAAGATGCACTTGAACTTTCAAGTTCATCACAAGCAATTTGTGGTGTGGGGTGCTGGGGATTACTGAGGACCTTGTGCATTCTAAGCAATTAATCTACCACTGAACTGCATCTCCTGTCGACAAGCAATCTTTTTTTCATAATGAAGTTCAATACATTTAAAGCTTAATATTTAATAACATAAAGAAACATAATATGATCTCCAGTAGGTCAGGAATTTATGTTCACATAAAGTAAGTATACTCTATTCTGGCTCCTGCCACTGAACACATCTAAACTGCCTGGCCAGATTGAGTACCACAGCTATCTGGGGCATCCAAAAAGTTAATGATAGTAATATTCAGTAAGAAATTAGCATTGAAAGAATAAACAATCTGGAATTGAGTTGCTAAGCATTAATTTCTATTTCTAAAGATTCTTACTTAGATTCAAATGCAGTGTATATCCTGCAAGTGTACCTAGTGCAGAAAGAAAGAAGTCCACATGATGCCCTCTCTGTAGTGTCTGAGTAGGGAAGGAAGAGCCCAAAAGTATGGAAAAGGTAGCACATAGCCTTGGCATATGTTTTACCTCTTACCCTGGCCTGCAATCAACCCCCATCTCTGATGTTACAACCCTTTGGCAGAGGTACTCAGAACACACCAGTGCCTAAAACACTGAGGAATAAAAAACCCTCCTCCCAAAACAACAGTGGCTAAAGAGGGCTGAGAAAAGGAAGAAAAGCCCACTGTTCTCATAGTTTCTCTCTCTCTCCCTCTCTCTCGTTCTCTCTCTCACACACACAAATATATCTCAATCTTTATCTATCCTTAGCTATGTCCACCTTTGTTGCTATCTCTATCTTTGTATCATTTGGCCCCAGAGACAAAGACAAGTACAAGGAGTTTGTAGCAAAACATATGGTAAACCTACAATTTTCTAGTGTGATAACAAAGAAGGAGGACTGTCTGAGATGGAATATATTGAGGAAACCAGGAACCAAAAGAAATTTGATAATAGGATCCCATAAAACTGCCAGTGAATTCTGGACCAATGATGATATAACAGAGTACAAGAAAGACTTCAAACAGGCACCTGGGTGATGCACACAGTAGACAAATCTTAGTAATTCTGCTAAAGCTTTGGAAGCTGAATTGTTGTTGAACCATAACCAGAAGAGGGAATGTCAAAATATGTGGCCCAAACTAGTTATGGTAGTTTGAATGGATGCCACCAAAAGATTTAAGAGTTTTATTAAATATTCTTCGCTTTCCAGTCACCTGGCTGAAGGAGGTGTCCTGGGGTGGATCTTAGGGTCCAGACCTACAGTATGGTGGAGGATTTGGAATTCCAGTCTAAAGATATGCAAAGTGCCTGAATACCACCTGGAATTCCTAAGTGTGCTGTGGCTTTTGTTTTTTGGGTTTTGTTTTGTCTTTGGCTTGGGGCTTCACTCTGTCTGCTTGAATCTGTGAAAGCAGACCAGCTTCTTCTGCCATTATATAACGTCCCCTCTATCTTCAATAAATATCCCTTCCTCCAAAACTGTGCCTGGTTTGGAAGTTGATCTCAGTGACCTGAAGCTGTCTACTATACTGGTTCAACTTTTTCCCCAAGACTGCCCTGAATAAGGACTTCTGAAAAAAACCTTTCATAGATACAATGAAATCACGATAAAAGATGGCCAAAATCTATGTTTTCAAAAGTCTGAAAATTAAAGTACAGTTTTCATCAATCTACCATATATTTATACAAGAAAAAAAATTAGGTAGATTAAAGTAAAAGTAAGTAAATTTTGTGACATTTTAACATGCTACTTTCAACCGCTTTGTCCACAGTTTGGTTTTAGATTTAAAAATCAAAGCCTGGTTAATGATGTCAGTTATGAAAGTCAGAAACCAGAAAGTGCTGGAGAGGGGCTATTGGGTTTGGAGACCACCAACAGGCCTTGTTTTCCCAAACAACTGTCATTATTTCCCTCATGTAGAAGCTCCCTAAATCAGAGATTTATCTGTGAAAACATCCCTTTTCCTGGGAGCATATGTTGAAAAGAGTCAATTATTCAACATCAGAATTGTGTACCTTTGGAAAATACAGCAAATAAGAACACATGAAAAATTTAAGAGGAAAATATGTGGATTGTCCTAATCACATTGGGATTTCATCATGCATATATGCTGAAGTGTGCACATGCTTATGGAATGTTGCAATCAGGTTCACATTGCTGGGAGAAATCACCCAACCAAGAGCAGCTGTGGGATAAAAAGTTATATTTTGGCTTACACACTCAAGGGGAAGCTCCATGATGGCAGGGGAAAACGATGCCATGAGCAGAGAGTAGACAAAACCCAAAGGCCAACATCAGATGCTCAACAAGAACAGGAGAGTGAGCCAAACACTGGCAAGGGGAAACTGGCTATAACACCCATAAGCCTGCCCCCAACAATACATTACCTCCAGGAGGTGTTAATTCCCAAATCTCCATCATCTGTGGACCTAGCATTCAGAACATCTAAGTTTATGGAGACACCTGAACCAAACCACCACATTCCGCCCCTGGCTCCCATAAACTGATAACCAATAACCATACATAATGTGAAATGCAATGTATTCAGTCCAACTTTAAAAGTCCCCATAGTTTTTATCAGTCCTAATCATTTTCAAACATCCCCATAACCCAAGGTCTTTTAACTGAGCCATAATACCAACAAATCCCCCCCCCAAAACCCATAATGGCACAGAATAAACACTTATACTACAAAAGATGGCACAAGGCATAGCAAAGAAATACTCAAGCAATACAAGATTTAAACAGAGCAAACACCACACTCTGTAGCTCCAAATCCAACAACTCTAGGCAGTGACAAGTCTCCAAATCCAATAATTCTAACCAGCAACATCTCTGGAGTTTCAATTCCACCCCTCCAGCTAGTCCATCCTCACAGCTCCATTGGGTTTCCATGCAGGCATCCTGTAAGCATTGACCATGACCGTTTCCAAAACATAAGACTGTGTAGGAAATTCAATGACCCTCTCTTTCCTGAATTTCTATACTCCATAATACCAGGTGGGATGCCAATTTGTGAACCCATGGGCGAATAAAGCAGACTTTGAAGAACAGGACACTCCTTCAGCATTCAGACCCCTTCAAAAGACTGCATTCTTTCTGTTGTCACAGTGCAGGTCAGCTGGCCGAATCTCAATGGTTATAGTCTCTCAATTGCAGCTGAATGGGCAGCAGCTTCACTGAAAGATTTCATTTTTTTTCCTGTGCCATATCTCTCTACTCACCCCAGGCCATTTCTATGCAATCCAACCCTGCACAAATTCTCAGGACATGAATATAACAGCAAGCCTCTTGCACAAACTGCTTGTAGTGCAGTCCAGGCAAAGCTCTTTCTCACCCTCATAAGCCAAACCTCACAATCTTTAGTTTTTACTGCACTCAGGTTTTTCAACTCTGACCAGAATAGTCCATCAAACTCTACTTCTAGCACTGAAAGGCATCTCTTAGGATAAGGTTTCAAATCCTTCCACATTCTTCTTGCAAATCAGCTCCAAAAGGCCAAAGCTACACAATCAGGTGTCTAAAAAGTATGTTTGTGTTGGTGAGGGTATGAACTGTAGTATTCCAATGGTCAGAAAGTAGAAGCATGCAATCATTTTGAAAAACAGTACGAAAGTCATTTATTCTCAATTTTTTCACAATGGAGCACAAATGATTCAATGGAGAAAGGACAGCCTTGTCAATAAACGGGACTGGAAAAATATAATATCATATGAAACCTTAAGTTATTCATATACCTTATACAGAAATTAAATGAAAATTTATAATAGTATAAATATAAAACTTAAAATTCTCAAATTTTAAAAAGAAAATGTGAGGGTGAAGAGATGGCTTCATGGTTAAGGTACTGCCCGACAAAGCCTAAGGACTCAGGTTTGATTCCCCAGTACACCCATAAGCCAGATGCACAAAGTAGCACATGTGTCTCAACTTCATTAACAGTGGCTGGAGGCCATAGCACACCCATATTTTCCCTCTCACTCTCCCTGCCTTTCTCTTATCTGATGCTCTATCTCAAATAAGTATATAAAATATATCTTAAACAATGTGGAAAAACAGACTGGAAGGATGGCTTAGCATTTAAGGCACTTGCCTGCAAAGCCTAAGGACCTGTGATGGGTAAGTTTGTGTCAACTTGATCTGTTTAGGAATCTGCAGACATTCCTCATAAGTGTGTCTCTGAGGTTGCTTCTAGGAAGGTTTAACTAAAGGAAGAATCTTTCCCCCAGGGTGAGCCCTTTCCCCAGAGTGGGAGGCCCCTCTTGGAGGAGGGGGGCTGGTTTATCTAAAGAAGCTCTGGGAAGGAAAGTATTCCCTCCTCCCACCTGGTTGCCAGTGCTGCTCCCTGTTCTTTGCTTGGTGTTTTCTGCTTGCTGCTTGGTGCTTGCTGCTTTCCAGGGTGGACTGAAGAGCAGCGTCTCTCCAGGATGCCTTCAGGCCTTCGGTGCCAGATTGGGACTGCTGAGGCATACAGTCTCGTGGATTGAGCAGCTACCAGGTTCCTTGACTCTCAGGCCTGCAACCTGCTATTGCTGGCCTGTTGTAAACTAATCCAGTAAATTCCCTGTGGTAGTTTGAATAGATGTACCCCAATATATTCAGTGTTTTATTAGTTTGTAGTTTGCATCTGCAGCCACCTGGCTAGAGGCAATGTCATTGGGCGGATGGATATTAAGGTGTGGTGATAGGTTTGAGATTTCAATCTAAAGATATACAAAGTGTGCCTAACTGGAGTTCCTGAAGTGTGATGTGCTGTGTGGCTTTTGGCTTTTGGCTTTACTCTCTGTGTTTGGTCCTGCGAAGGCAGGCCAATTTCTTCTGCCATTATGGAACTTCCCCTGGATCTGTAAGCTTCAATAAATATCCCTTCCTCCATAACTGTGCCTGGTCTGGAAGTTCATTTCAATGAACCTAAAGCTGTCTGCTACATTCCCCTTTTTTTAAAAAAATATATTTTTTTATTTATTTGAGAGAGAAAGAGGGAGAGAGAGAGAGAATGGGCATGACAGGGCCTCCAGCCACTGCAAACAAACTCCAGATGCATGTGCCACCATGTGCATCTGGTTTATGTGGCACCTGGAGAATCAAACCGGTATCCTTTGGCCTTGCAGGCAAATGCCTTAACCGTTAAGCCATCTCTCCAGCCCCTACATTCCCTTTTAATACAATTCATTCTATCAGTTCTATTCCTCTAGAGAACCCTGACTAATACAGGACCCATGTTCGACTCTTCAGATCCCATTTAAGCCAGTTAAACATAGTAATGCAAGTGCACAAGGTCACACATGCACAAGAGGGCACACACATCAGGCATTCAATTGCACTGGCTGGAGGCCTAGTGCACCAGTTCTCTCTCTCCCTCTTTCTCGCATAAAAAAATGGGAGAAGATATTTGTGACTGAGTTAAGAGTTTATAAATGTGATAGCAAAAGCATAACACATTCCAAAGCAATAAATAATATATTACCAAAATTAGCATTTTTACTTGCAAAAAAACTAAAACATACTTTTAATAGCTTAAAAAGCAATCCACAGATGGGGATAAAAAAAAATCAGAAGTGTTATAACCAATGAGTGATTTTTGTACCTGGGTTACATAAAGAACACTCTAAATCAATTATAAGAAAACATATAAACCAATAGTAGTACAATTTGCAGGTTGTTTTAACAGACACTCCACTAAATTAGCTATATGGATTCCAAATAAGCACATGAAAACATGTTCAACATAATTAGAAATCAGGGAAATGTGAATTTATGCCAAAATCTGATATCACTACCCACTTACCAGAGAGAAAAAATTCTCTCAAAGTACATAGTGCTTGTAAAGATAGAGAACTACTTGGGACTCATAATTTTCTAGTGTGAATTTAAAATGTCATAGTCATTCTGGAAAGCAATTTCTTATACACTTAAATGTACAATTACCAAAAGACAGAGAAATTCCACCTAAAATATTTACCTTTGAGAAAGAAAAACATGTATTCATCTAAAAAGTGTGTTTGTGTTTGTGAGGGTATGAACTGTAGTATTCCAATGGTAGGAAAGTTGAAGCATGCAATTGCTTTGAAAAATAGTATGAAAATTTTTTGAAAAGTTAAAGGATCATCACTTTGCCTAGCAACCAAGAGAAGTGGAAGCTTATCTATACAAAAACTTCTACATGGATGCCCATTACAGTTTTATACGTAATTAATAAGCTACAAGAGAGTACATATACCTTTTAATAAATAAAATTGAGAAACAAATGGGGGTACAACAATCAAAACATTTGAACTACTGATCTGTGAAACAGAGTAGATGAATCTTGGACATTATTCTAAGTGAAAGGAGACAGTTTCAAAAGGGTATATATTTAGTATGAATCCATTTATGTGACATGTTAGAAAAGAAAAAAAAAATCTACAATTACAGAAAATAGAACAATAGCTTCTGATTTTTAGGAAGGTGAAAAAGGCTTTAGCTTCAAAGCACAGTTTAATGGAAATATTGGGGTAATATAACTTTCTTCTATGTTAATTGTTGCAATGGTTCCAAACATGCGTTTATGTGTTATATTACAAATTATAATAACAAAAATTAACTTTTCACAGCTAGTAATTATAAAACTGTTATATTAAGCATAGCAGAGGCCAAAGTATATTAATCTGAATTATACTCATTGATAATATAATTGATTGGTCCAACAAAGCTAATAATGCTTCCAGCACATTGCAATTTTATGTTAAAAATGTAAACAACATTTTTCTATACACATACAAAATGAAAAGGAGCTTCTTTTATATTGGAGTCTTGCTTTTGTTTCCTTGTTCTTATGTCAAATTAATGCAGAAGATATTAATAGCTGATATTGGGGATTAAAAAAATTTTAAATTGAAATATTTTTTTTAGATGTCTCACTCTGTTTTCCAGACTATATTTGAAGTCCTGATCCTCCTACCATAGCTTCCTGGATTATTGCAATTTATAACAGGTGGGAGCCACCGTGCTGGGATTTCTCTCAGGACTTTCATAGGCAATCATTCTCCACAGTCAATAAAAGGAATATGGAAAAACATTGCATACACAAAACCAACTTCAGACAGACTTTTGGGTAATAAAATATTTTTAACCTAAGATGCTTTTAGCCGATATTAATGAAAAACATAAAGAAGGTACAGAAATGGGTAGAGATGGTTTAATGTGGAAAGGCTACTTTCTAGTTTTGGAAAAGTGGCTCTCAAGACCATTGCTGAAAGAAGATGTGAAGAAAGATGAAGGGAAATATCAGGAGCTTGGAGTTGGGGACATGTTCACTTTAAAAATGTAAAATGAATTCTAAATTTTCTTTGTTTTCTTTTAAATTAGGATTGTTTAAATAAAACCAAGTATTAGTTTTCTCCCCCTGGACTTTAGATTCAACTCTGCATCTGTCATTCTAAAAAGTAATAAAACCCAAAGTTTAGTCCTATAGCACTGCAAACTTCAGTCCACAAAGCAGCTACAAAGAATTGATTACTGTGTTTTACTTTTAATCTGTGGTGCTGAGGATGAAACTCAAGGCCATGTGCATGCTACGCAAGGAGCTTTACCACTGAACTATATGAATAACGTACTCTAAATTTCTAAGGTATTAAACCATTTTAGAAACATTTATATGAAAAGAAAATTTTCAGACACATATATAACTAGCAATTTAGTTAAATAGAAGGTAGTACTTTCATCACTTTTTTTTTGGTGATGGCATAGGTACATATTTTACTCACAGGTCTGTCAGGTCTGTCCTAAAGCTTTGTTTTTTTGGTATACCCAATAGGTGTTTTTTTTTTTTTTTTTTTTTTTTTTTTTTTTTTTTTTTTTTGGTTTTCCAAGGTAGGGTCTCACTCTAGCTCAGGCTGACCTGGAATTCACTATGTAGTCTCAGGGTGGCCTCGAACTCACAGCGATCCTCCTACCTCTGCTTCCTGAGTGCTGGGATTAAAGGCATGTACCACCACGCCTGACTTTATTTTTTTCTCATTTTTAGTTGAAAATGTATTTTAAAATCTAATAATTTTTAATATAAATTATGACTCTTAAATTCATTGTAATCCTTGATAAATAGTAGCATGCACATCAGAAAAGATAGCTCAAGGCAAAGGAGAACCAAAGACAAGATTGTATCCAGCATAAGGCTGGAGATCATGAATCACCCACCTTTCTACCCTATCTGGTTAACCCTTTAGAGTTACAGTCTAACCTTGAGCTATTGATCTCCTTAGGGCAAGAAGGGCAACAAGGGTAGTCTATTTTCTAAACATCCAGCCTGAATGGAAGGAACTAAGTATGAATTGGAAATGTAACACCATGGTAAATCTTTGACCTTGAACAACTGCATATATATTGACATTTAAAAAGAGTTAAAATCTCATTCACTACAGGTGGGGACAAACTAGATGGATGGTGAAATCAGCAAGTGGATCAGTTCCCAATCCTGACCCCATTACCACAAAACAGTCTTCTTGTCCCAGACCTAATGATAGTTCTCTCCCTACTTGTTCTGCCTTTCTCATCACCCTGAAAAGAAAGAGCTAGAACAAAAAACACCTGAGAAAAATCAAAGACCTAAAAGTCTGCTCCTACACTATTCTCCCACCTAAAGCAACTCTTCACTCTGCTGGGTAGGGACCCGATCGTCAACAGAAATCCTGAGTCTTGAGTCTGGTTCAAGGACTAGGGCATAGGAATAGAGTTTAGAGTGTGGACAGAACAACCACAATGTCTCTGCTGCTTTTATTTCCCCCTTCTCTGATCCCAGAATTCCCTGTTCATGTCTGCACACTGCAGGAACTCCTGAGGAAAAATAGAGAAGTATTACACATACCCATCTCAGAGACTTTTCTATGCAAGACAAACAATGCACCTGAATAAGATCATGTCCAGACTGTTCTACAAAGGGGCCCTAGTTTACATGTTCAGGCTTTAGATGAATAACTAGATAAGGGTGTGTGAATGGAAATCACTTAAGACAAACATATCTTCACTCTAGAGCTTTTCATCTGTGGGCAATTTTGTGCCTAGAAGACATCTAGAAATTTCTGGAGACAGTTTTGGTCATCATAACTAGAGTGGGCCAGTGTTGATGCTCACCATTTTATATTTCAAATAGCCTCCATTGCCGAGATTTACTCAGCCCGAATTGTCAAAAGTGTTTTGGTTAAAAAGCCTTGCTCTACAGCCTCTTCCAGCTGTTATGGGGATCTTAGGAGCCCTACACTTATTTATATCTCCCCACCCCGTTCTTAATGGTCAAGAAGTCTATCTTTCAAAAAAATATTTTATTTATTTATTATTTGAGAGAGAGCGGGGGGGGAGGAAGGGAAGGGGAGAGATGGAATGGGCATGCCAGGGCCTCCAGCCACTGCACATGAACTGGAGACACATGAGCCACCTTGTGCATCTGTCTTACATGGGTAGTGGAGAATAATACCTGGGTCCTTAGGCTTTGTAGGCAAGTGCCTTAACTGCTGTGGTAATTTGAATAGATGACCCCCAATATATTCAGTGTTTTTTATTAGCTTGTAGATTGGATCTGCAGCCACCTAGCTGGAGGCAGTTTCACTGGGCAGATCTTAGGATCCAGCCCTAAGGTGTGGTGGTGGGTGTACAATTTCAATCTAAAGATATGCAAAGTGTGCCTGGAGTTCCTGAGGTGTACTGTGCTATGTGATTTTTGGCTTGTGTTTTTTTTTTTTTTTCTCTGTGTTTGGTCCTGTGAAAGCAGAGCCAGCTTCTTCTGCCATTATGGAACTTCCCTTGGATCTGTCCAAATGGATCAAAGACCTTAATATCAGACCTAAACTCTAAAACTGCTAGAGGAAATAGTATGGGAAACCCTTCAACATATTGGTATTGTCAAAGACTTTCTGAATATAACCCCAGTTGCTCAGAAAATAAAACCACTGATGAGCCACTAGGATGCAAAGCTTTTGTACAGCAAAGGACACTGTGAATAAAGCAAAGAGGCAACCTACAGAATGGGAGAAAATCTTTACCAGCTATACATCTGACAGAGGATTAATATCCAGGATATACAAAGAACTCAAAAAACTAAATAATAAGAAATCAAACAACCCAATTAAAAATGGGTTATGGTACTAAATAGAGAGTTCCCAAAGAAGAAACACACATGGTATATAAACATCTAAAATGTTCTACATTCCTAGCCATCAGGGAAATGCAAATTAAAACTACTTTGAGAATCCATCTCACTCCTCTCAGAATGGCTACCACTATGAAAACAAATGATCATAAATGCTGGCAGGGATGCAGAAAAAGAGGAAAACTTCTACACTGTTGGTTGGAATGCAATCTGGTCCAGCCATTGTGGAAATCAGTGTGAAGGTTTCTGAAACAGCTAAAAATAGATCTACTATATGACCCAGCTATACCACTCTTAGATATATATCCTAAAAACTGATGGAGATTTGGGAATTGATGACTCCTAGAGGTAGTGTATTGTTGGGGGCAGGCTTACAGGTGTTATAGTCAGTTTTCCCTTGCCTGTGCTTGGCACACTCTCCTGTTGCTATTGTTCATTTTATGTTGCCCAGAGGGTGATGTCCACCCTCAGCTCATGCCATTGTTTTCCCCTGCCATGATGGAGCTTCCCCTCAAGTCAGTAAGCCAAAATAAACCCTTTTTTTCTCCAAAAGCTGCTCTTGGTTGGGTGATTTCTACTAGCAATGTGAACCTGACTAAAACTGATGGTAAGACCCTATTGCTGAAGACTCCACATACTTGGGCTGCAAGATCACTGAGAATTCCTACTGGAGCTGAGCTGAAATCCTCCTCCATGTAGACCAGCTAACAGAAAGCTGATAAAAGCTATGTTGCATGCAGATAAACAGGAGAGAGAGAAATCACCAGTGGAGATAGTCAACAGTGGACACTGCAAGACTTAAATTTTGCCAGCCAGTACAAATGAGCCAATGGGTGAAATAGTGGCATGTCTGTTATGGGGAAAACCATCCGTTCTCTAATTGGACTGGAGGCCTTCTCCACAGGAGGGAATAAATGCCTGATACTGAAAACCTTCAACAGGGGTAGTCATGAGCCCTAGGGGTATAACATCTGCTGCTATCTGGTTAAATGTATATAGTATGCTCGCCAAACTTCCCGGTATGCACTTCTCTTAATGTTCACACTCATATATTAATGCTACTTTCACTTTCTGGCTAGAGGGGCTTCTCTTTTCAGAAGGCAGTGACCTTGGGATGACTCAGAAGGCACCTTGGTGCTGACAAGATGTGACAGAAAAGTGCTTATCCCTGAAATATCTCTATCACCCCTTCCAAGGATCAGGGTCCTTTGCAGAAGAGGTAGTGGAAAGAATGTAAGAGACAGGCCGGGCGTGGTGGCGCATGCCTTTAATCCCAGCACTCGGGAGGCAGAGGTAGGAGGATCACTGTGAGTTCGAGGCCACCCTGAGACTACATAGTGAATTCCAGATCAGCCTGGACTACAGTGAAACCCTACCTCAAAAAAAAAAAAAAAAAAAATGTAAGAGCCAAAGGAAGGGTAGGACTCCTTACAACGTGCTTCTCCAGACACAAAATGGCTTGGATATCCATGACCTTGCAGTACCTGACACTGCCTACATAAAACCATCATAACAGGAGGAAAAGATGATGACATCAAACTAGAAGAGAGACTGATTGAAACAGGGAAGAAGTATGATAGAGAGTGGAGTTTCAAAGGGGAAAGTGGAAAGAGGGAGGGAATTACCATGGGTTATTGTCTATAATTATGGAAGTTGTCAATAAAAAGAAAATTTTTATAAAAAATAGAAAATTATATAACAAATTTTATTTCAAGGCTTTTAATTGACTGCTGTAACTAAACTTGAACAGCACATAAATACAATTAATGTTCCAACAAGCTGGGCAGGGGAGGTGAATTGATAGGCAGGAAAAGGGATAAAGAAAGTAAATACATGGTAAAATTAGCAGCTTTGTCACTGCAATGTTATTTTCCTGAAAGGGTTAAATTAAAAATATGTCATTATGAAGGCATAGGTTTACTAGAAATTCCTGTGTTGTTCCTTTTACCTTTCTTTCCTTTTTTGAAAACCTGATTGTTTCAAACTTCAGTAGAATTTTGTGAAACTCATTTGTTTGATTTGTTTTGCTGCAACCTAGTGCAAGGGGCTGGTTCAAAGACACTTGTCCAACTGGGTGAAACCAGTGCAGATACATAGCTTTATATATATATATATATATATATATATATATATATATATATATATATATTTTAGCATTTCAGGATAGGGTCTTGCTTTCCAGGCTGACCTGGAATTCACTATATAGTCTCAGGGTGGCTTCAAACCCACAGGAATCGTGCTACTTCTCCCTCCCAAGTGTTGGGATTATAGGCATTTGCCACTGCATTTGGCTACATAGGTTTTTAGTCCTCAGTTTCTATACATGTATACACAAAGATAAATAACTTCTAACATCTATTCCATATCTAAAATTCAGTTTCTTTGATTATTAAAACTTAGAAAAAATTAGAACTGTTTCGTAAAACTTTTCATTCAAAATACTACTGCAAAAGTATGAACAAGGCCTAATATTTAAGAAATATTCTTTTCAAACACTCAGAAATGATAATTTATAGTCAGAAATAGCCAAAGGACAATAAAGCTTGAAGTCTTGCAAATTTTATAAACGTTATAAATTTTTATGTACAAATTCGTATAAAGGTCCCATTTCCCTTACCTTGTAAAACTTACTTGTTGGCCCTAACAAATCTTTTTAAGAAACAAACAAGTGAGAAATAATACTATATCTGTATAAGTCTGCCCCAAAGCTAAACCATTTATTAATTTTCTTTACAATAAATAACAGAAATGATTTTTGTTGTCAGCAAAATGCTTATCCAAGCACAAGATTTAAGATGTGAAGTTAGAAATACCACTTATGCCTATAGGAAAGCATTGTGATCTTGAAGCTGTAATAGACTACTCCCTCAAGCTATTTTCCAAAAATGTTAATAGAGGTACCCAGGCAAGAAAAATGGTGGCTATTATCAAGAAATTCATTACAAACTAAACATACCTTTCATTAAAGTCTATAAACTCACAAAAATCACATTTACAATTCTAGTTATAATGAATAAGAATGTGAGAGCTAGGGAGGTCTTAGAGACAACATCCTAAAATGGTAGAGAAAGATTTCTATTGAATTTAAATTAAAATAAATTTGATAAAGGTGTTTGTGGAGAAGCTGGAAATAAATAGCCTGGTGAGTTCCCAAAACTTACTTTTTATTTTTATTTATTTATTTGAGAGGGGGGGAGGCAGATAGAGAGAGTGGGCTCACCAGGACATCCAACTGCTGCAAATGAACTCCATATGCATGGGTCACCTCATGCATCTGGCTTATGTGGGTCCTGGGGAATCAAACCTAGGTCCTTTGGCTTTGCAGGCAAGAACGTTAACTGATAAGCCATCCCTCAAGCCCCCCCCCCAAACTTTTAAAGAATTAATATTATTACTGTTGAACTACTTCAAGCAAAAACAGGTTTAAAGTCATACCATAAAGAGCAAAGTTAGAGTGCAACCCATAGATTGTTTTCAGAACCTGTTCAATTGTTATATTGCATATTATTAGCAGCTACAAATAGATGCTATGTTACAGATTGTTTATTTGTTCAACAAATATTATTACCTTGTATTATATAAGTAAAAACTTTGAGGCCGGGCGTGGTGGCGCACGCCTTTAATCCCAGCACTCGGGAGGCAGAGGTAGGAGGATCGCCAAGAGTTCGAGGCCACCCTGAGACTTAGGTCAGCCTGGACCAGAGTGAGACCCTCAAAAAAAAAAAAAAAAAAAAAAAAAACTTTGACACTGGGGAGATGAACAAACAAAATCTATAAGGGAAGACAAATGAAAATTTTATAATAGTCTGGTAAAATCTATGAAAAAAAGAGATAGTGTACCTTGCTTTGAAAAATTATTATGTCTGTAAAACCAGAACAAAATGAACATGTACTGCGTCGAGGCCATGGGAAAAGAACGCATACAAGAAGGGCAGGGGGAGGGTCAATCTAAACTCAAGATATTATGAATAAGACATATGTAAAATTACTTTTTTGAATAAGGGCACGTCTAGAAGCTGCAGACTGTTACTAGAAAATTTTCAGTACCTGGGATGGGATACCTTCCAGTGAGATATTGGCCAAGGAGGTCCCGGTAGCCTGCAAAACATTAAAGGCTCTTGCCAAAGCCCTTGGTTTCCCTAGAGAAACAGATAGTAAGACCCTATTGCTGAAGACATCTCATGCCTGAGAAGCAAGGTCACTGAGAAAGCAAGCTGGTGTGGAGCAAAAAACCTTCTCCCTGTAGACCAGCCGACTGTGCATTGCACGCAAGACAGAATCAACAGTGAAAACAGTGGACGCTGAATATTCAAGCTTGGACAGACAGGCCCAATGACTGAACGGGTGCAATAGTGGCATGTCTACTCTTGGGGTAACCAACTGCTCCATAATTGGACTGAAGGCCCTCTCTACGGGAGGGAATACATACCTCGTACTGAAAAACCTAAGTAAAAGTCTATGGCAGGTAAGGTCATGAGCCTTAGGGGTATAAGCCTGTTCTTGTCTAACTAAATGTATATATTATTCCCACCAAGCTGCCCTGAAAGCACTACACTTAATGTTCATATTCACATATTAATGCTACTCTCGCTTTCTGGTTAGAGAAGCTTCTCTTTTCAGATGGTGATGACCGCTGGGATCACCCCAAAGGCAACATAGTGCTGAGAAGAAGGGATGGAGGAGTGCCCAGCACTGAAACACCTCTGTCACACCCTCCAAGGCTCAGGGACCATTGCAGAAGAGGGGGCGGATAGAATGGAAGAGCCAAAGGAAGGGTATGACCTCTTACAATGCAACTGCCCAGACAGAAATTGGCCTCGATATCCATGACCTTGCAGTGCCCAGCAATACCTTCTCGAGACCCTCAAAATAGAAGAAAAAGATGATGTCATCAAACTAAAAGAGAGACTAGTGGAGAGAGGGAGGGGATATGATGGAGACTGGAGTTCTAAAGTGGAATGGGGCGAGGGGAGGGAAATATCAGGTGGGTTTTTTTGTATGTAAGTATAAAAGTCAATAAAAACAATAATTAAAAAAAATGAACATGTACCATTTTGGAAAAAGACGAGTGACAGAAGAAATGATTAAAAAGACAGGAATAATAATATCATAAAAAGTATTATCAGAGTTTAGTGAATGCAGGTTTTTATCTTGATGATTACAAGAGATGAATAAGGGGGAGTCTGAAGCAGGGAATTCATCTCAGTGTATTTGTATTTTACACTGATTTAGTACCACTATTGCTTAGAGAACAGTTTGAGTAAGAGAGAGAGAGAGAGAGAGAGAGAGAGAAATGACCAAAAAGGATGTTGACATTGTTCATTTATTAAGAGGTATATAGCTGTTAAAAAGACAGAGGAAGGGCACTGGAGAGATGGCTTAGCGGTTAAGACATTTGTCTGCAAAGCCAAAGGATCCCAGTTTGATTTTCCAGGACCCACATAAGCCAGATGCTCAAGGGGGGCACATGCATCTGGAGTTCATTTGCAGTGGCTAGAGGGCCTGGCGTGCCCATTCTTTCTCTGTATGCCTCTCTTCTATCTCTCTCTCTCTCTCTCTCTCTGTCTCTGCTTGCAAATAAATAAATAAATTTTTAAAAGACAGAGGAAATATGAACAAAGCAGGAAGCACATAGATGAAAAATATACAGAATTGATAGAATTGGCAAGATTTGATGACTAAGTGATATGATTGACAAAATTTTGTGTTGTTTGGCTAGTATTTGTCTTTAAAAGAGTGAGCAGGGATGGAGGGGTGGCTCAGTGGTTAGAGGTGCTTCCTTGCAAAACATGATGGCCCAGATTGAATTCCCCAGTACATGTATCTGGAGGTAATTTACAATGGAGAGGTTCTGTGGTGCCCTCTGTCTCTCCTTCTCTCTTTTCAAATAAATAATTTTTTTTATTTTATTATTTATTTATTTGAGAGAGAGAGATACAGAAATAAGCAGGTAGAGAGAGAAAGAGAACAGGCATTCCAGGGCCTCCAGCCACTGCAAACGTACTCCAGATGCATGTGCCACCTTGTGCATCTGGCTTACGTGGGTCCTGGGGAATCGAGCCTTGAACCACAGTCCTTAGGCTTCACAGGCAAGCGCTTAACCACTAAGCCATCTCTCCAGGCCGCAAATAAATAAAAATATTTTAAAAGAAGCATAGCTGAATGATGAAGTTCTCTCTCTCTCTCTCTCTCTCTGTGTGTGTGTGTGTGTGTGTGTGTGTTGTGAGTTAAGTGTCTATGTAAAAAGATCACTTCATTACATTATGTCTCAGCTGTATGAGATAAACAGTTCTCTGTGTAGGTTGAGTTCTCAGAAGAGAATATTTTGACAAATACAGCTTCCAGAGCCATTAGAATATGAATGAATTTTCTAAAGAAAAATGTGGAGTTAATATTTGAGAATCATTATCCTTAAGACAGTGGTTCCTAAAATTTACTTAGTCTTATAATCACTTCATATACCTGGAGATTCTGAGCTAGAACACAGGGTTCATCATTTTTAATTTTTTTAAATTTGAACATTTTTACAGAGTAGCTTATAGAAATTGCATGCACATATGCAATATGTAATCAAGTCAGGATAATAAGCATTTTTATATTTTTAACTACTAATTAATTAATACCATGTATCAGGAAATTCATATCCGTCTAGTCATTTTAACATATATCATAGTTTGTTCTAACTAATTGCTACCTTACTCTGCTACTGTTGTCACAACTGATTTTTCTACTTTGGGTTCTGAGTACCCTTTAAGAACTTCTTTCTGCCTACCTTTCTACTGCACTTTCCAGTCTTTAGTAACCACTATTCCAGTCCATTCTTCTGCAAGGTTGGTAGATTGGTTTCCACACTGAGATAGATTTTGGTATATCTGCATTTCTGTGTCTGGATTCCTTCACTACTTTAATGGAACTCCAGTTCAATTATGTAGCATCCAATAAAAGCATTTTGCTTTTTAATGGGTGAATTGATAAGACTTCATTTTAATGATCTTAAGTAGCCCTAATGCAGATGAACCACAAAGCACATGTGGAGAAAAATAAAGAAAATGCATATCGTGTGCTATTTTGTATGTCAAATTCACACAAAGATCTGGGTGTTTCTGTTGGGAGATGTTGTGGAGCTTTAGAAGGAGGAGTTCTGTGGGAGGTTCTTGGGTCTTTGGGGCCATGTCCTTGAGAAGTATTGTTAGATCCTGATCTCTTTGTCTCTCTACTTTGCATACATTACACTAGGGAAACAGTTTGCTTTACCACACATTCCCCATTATTGTCATCCAGTATGCCTACCAGAAGTCCCAAGTCAGAAGACTACCTAATCTTCAATTGGAATCTCTCAATCTGTAAACCAAAATAAATATATTCTTTTAAAAAGCTGATTCTCTCAGCATTTCATTATGGAGACAGAAAAGTGGCTAACATAACATATGAAATAATAAAAAAATGAGTACAGTGAGACATATTGATTACTTGTATTCGGATTGTTTTATACATGTCCATTCTTTAAGAAAACCATAAAAATATTATTACAAATGACTTATGTTTAAGATTGTCGCTAACCCTTAAAATGAAAAAGTAATTTGCAATGATATTGTAGAATTAATTCCAGTGATCACTTTTTGATGCTAAGTGATTAAATGCAGAAGTCATCATTGTCAGGGCAAATGCACTATAAGAGAGTCTGTCTGAATTTAAATTATGGGTGTCTTACATTGTGGCATTGAACAGACAACAAAACAACCCCTCCTTTCACTGGTAAAAATACTTCATAGATCTAGTTTCAGGTAGCTTTGAATTTGTTCAAAATGTAATAACATTTAAAAAACGTCACTTTACAAGAATTGTTTTCAACGTTGATGCATAGTAGCCAAACAAACATTATGTAATTCCTATTATTTTTTTCAAAATTAACTGTACAAAAAGAAAGTATTAAAATATCACTGCTTCAATTTACTGCAGCATCACTAAATAATCTTGGAAAATATTAAAAACAAGGAACATTAACTGCTGCCTATACACAATGACTTACTGTTTCTTTTGCACTCAGACTTCTAAATGCCTAACAGACAAGTAGCAAGGGGAATATACAGACCTGAAATTTAAGTATGAGTAATTATATGTGTGGATTATATATTATAGCATATATTACAGGTTGATTTAACATCTCATAACAGATATGTATTTAATGCAGTAGTTTGTGCCATTCTAAAAACTGCTTTGTATCGTAGTTTGAATATATGGCTCCCAATATGTTCAGTGTTTTATTAGTTTATAGTTTGCATCTGCATCCACCTGGCTGGAGGAAGTGTCACTGGGCAGATCTTAAGGTGTAGTGCTGGGTTTGAGATTTCAATCTAAAGATATGCAAAGTGTGCCTAGCTGGAGTTCCTGAAGTGTGTTGTACTGTGCTGTGTGGGTTTTGGCTTTTGGTTCTTTGTCTGGTCCTTTAAGAGGGGGTCAACTTCTTCTACCATTATGGAACTTGCCCTGGATCTGTAAACTTCAATGAATCCCTTCCTCCATAACTGTGCCTGGTCTGGAAGTTGATCTCAGTGAACCTAAAGCTGTCTGCTATACTTTCAGAAACATTTTTCATTTGCTTTACAAACATGTTATAATGATCTTTTAAACACTAGTTTAATCCATCCCCAAGTTTCATCTTTCAAGTAATAGTTTATAATGGGGGTTTTTATGAAGACAATTTTCTTTTGAATTAAGAAAATGCATAAATAGCTACAGATATATCCCATTGAATTTTCCTTTGGAAACTATTTGATATACTAATATAACCATTCACTCTACTACATAAATCATATGTAATATCATTCAAGTGGACACTTGGGGACAAACTCAGCATTAGAAAAAAGCATAAATACATGTTTTAGCATTCTATTACATGGTATCTCTCTTATACATTTTCTACTTTTTATGGCAAATTTAAGAACACATAAAAGGAAATTTTGGTATTTGAACAAACTAAAATTCACATAATTATTGTGCTTCAGTGAAGCTAAGAAGGCCAAATGAATTAGCTAATTATTTTATTTCAATTAACTTATTACAAAAGAATGATGAACTAAGAACTGGGGATCTGACTGACCAATCAGAATGGGACAGAGTTGAAAAGAAACTGAGTTGATGGCAAGAGAAAAGAGTCCTGTGTTCTCAGAGAAATCTTCATTGTTTTCAATAGTAGCTTCTCTTAGTTTGGAGATTCTGTTGCTTTCCAGAACTAGAAAATGTGAATAAAAACAGCCATTCAACAAGACAAATAAGCATGTAACCTAGGAGACCCTGAAAGGCATCTGTGAGACCTGGGGTCATTTGAACAGCAACAACAATAGGTGCGAGGAGGGAAAAATTTTATTTTCTAAGCTTGAATGCACATATGTGGTATTGATAGATGAAAAACATACATACAGAGCACTAGTAACACCTATGAAAACAACATATAAATAAGCAAAATGTTTTAATCAAGGTGTTCCTTCTTTAGAGGGAAAGAAATGGTGATAAGAGATAAAAATTGGTCAAGCTTTTCTCTTGCCTTTTCTAGGTCAGTCTCATCCAGCATAGATTTGGATTATGTGTTCCCATAAAATATAGTGAAGATCATATATGCCTATCATCTGTTGTTTAACAGCATATTTTTAAATCAAGGTAATCCCTGTCTGATCTTTAAGATGTTTGACTAATTTAATAGACTGAAAAAAATATCTACAATACATTTTAGGAAAACAGTACTATGAATGGTAAAATATTAGGAAATCTGATTTAATATGATCAGTTACATTTGTATATCACAGAAGAAAAGTGATACCATATCTGATAACATGAAAGACCTGAGTAGTAAAATTTCCCAATTCATTTGTAACTGAAAACAATTATTTTTTAAATAATATATAATAGGAAGAATCATTATCTAAGGGATAAAATATATATTCTAAACATTAAATAAGTAATAACACATCTAAAAACTGCTACCACTCCCATCAAGTCAGGGGTATAAAAAGATAGCTGTAAAAGTAACTAGATTATCATACAATAGGATAGAATAAGTTAGACTTGAAAAGAGGAGAAGGTTCATTGGAATGGGAGTAAACTAGGTGGGAAAACAGAGTAAAAGGAGAAGAATACAATCAACTTACAGTATGTTCAGGTATTAAAATTCTCAAAAGAAGCTGGGCGTAGTGGTGCACGCCTTTAATCCCAGCACTTGGGAGGCAGAGGTAGGAGGATTACTGTGAGTTCACTCAAGGCCACCCTGAGACTACATAGTGAACTCCAGGTCAGCCTGGACTAGAGTGAAACCCTACCTCGAGAAACAAAAAAACAAAAAAAGTTCTCAAATCAAAACAATATAAAAATGTTAGAAATTCTTTTTTTTTTTTTTTAAGGTAGGGTCTCACTCTAGCTCAGGCTGACCTGGAATTCACTATGTAGTCTCAGGGTGACCTAGAACTTACAGAGATCCTCCTATCTTTGCCTCCCGAGTGCTGGGATTAAAGGCAAGCGCCACCACGCCCAGCTTAGAAATTCTTTTTGACATTAAAAAGCTAAGGAAAGATAAAGAGGTATAAATTTCTACAGTATTATTATGTATACCAAGGAAATAAAAAAATAAAAGAGCCATTAAGTTTTATTTATTGAAGTGTCTTGTATAAATTATATTAAAAATAAAAAGATTTCTCGCATGTCAAAAATAAACAGTTATAAAATATAACAAATTCAATTTCTTAGACATTATACATGTATGCAAAAGAAAGTCCCTGAAATAAATCCATTGAAAATTAGACTCACATCAATGATCCTATATATAAAGAAAGGGGCTAGGAGCTTTTTAAATATTGTTTTAAGGCAGAAACAGAATTGTGATTACATGCAAAGTCTGACAGCAAAGGATTTAATTCCTAAGCTTCTCATTGAAACCAAATGTGAAAACCACATGCAAATAAATAAATAAATAAATAAATAATAAATAAAAAAGCTCAGAAAGACTGATATATTACATTATTTGAACATATTAAGAAGCTGCGGGCTATCTGTGCAAAATAAGGATTTAAGTGTAAACAGATAATTGGAAATATTTGCATAGGAAAAGGCAGTTATATATTGTACCTGTAAAGAAACTATCATACCATCATAAGTAAGTGAAAGAAAAATATTCTATGGGGAAAATGTGCAAATGGCACACACAGACAATCTAAAACAAAAAGAGAGGAAAAGACATGCCAAAAGTGATATCAACTTGTTTGAGTTTGTTGGAAATCAAATACATATAAATTCAATCAAAATGCATAATCTTTCACCCAGTGTATTGTTTAAAGTATTAGAAAGCCACTGTTCTCATGCATTGCTGATTGGAATGTAAATTGGTATGACCTTGCTTTGTAAGAATCTGCTAATATGCATAAAAATTAAATACACTAATTGAACAATTCCACAGCCCGAAATTTACCTTTACTAGATAAATCAATTAAAAGGACAACTTCCATAATGTATAAAGATTCATGTACAATGGCATTCAAACGCCACATGACTTTTAGTAGAAACATGTAATCAAACAAAGCAACTAAGAATGTACAAATAAACTGGGCACGCTGGCACATGCCTTTAATCCCAGCACTCTGGAGGCAGAGGTAAGAAGATTGCTGTGAGTTTGAGGCCAACCTGGTACTACAGAGTGAGTTCCAGGTCAACCTCCACTAGAGTGAGACCCTAGTTCAAACAAGAAAAAAAAAATGTACCAATGTAGTTCTGATTAGGTAAAATAGATATAACCTACTCTCCATATTACTGCTACATTTATCTAAACATGCAGTTTTTCATTGTATTTTTAAACCAACTTTTTGGAATACAAATTATACAAAGTAAAATTCACTCGTGTTAAGTGAATGTTTCAACAAGTTGTAACAAATATGTGTACTATTCTAACCATCCTTACAATTAAGATCCAAAACAGTTCCATCATGGAACTTGAACAACCTACAAATTTAAAAATAATATATATATATATATATATATATATATATATATATATATATATATATATATATAATCCTATATTCAGATGCAGAAAAGGCCTTTGACAAAATACAACATCACTTCATGATCAAAACATTGGAGAGAATAGGCATGGATAGTCCATATCTCAAGATAATAAAGGCTATATATAAAGCACCTAAAGCCCAAGTAATTCTTAATGGGCAGAGACTGAAGGAATTCCCACAGATATCAGGAACAAGGCAGAGGTGTACACTCTCACCTCTGCTCTTCAACATAGTGCTAGAAGTATTAGCTCAAGCAATAAGACAGGAGAAAGAAATCAAAGGGATACAAATTGGGAAGGAAGAAGTTAAGTTAACCCTATTTGCAGATGACATGATTCTATACATAAGTGACCTGAGAACTTCCATCTCAAAACTCTTAAAGGTGATTAGCACCTTCTGCAAAGTAGAAGGATATAAAATCAATGCACAGAAATCAGTAGCCTTTCTGTATGCAAAAGACAAAGAGACAGAAAAAGAAATAACTAACAGTGTCCCATTTTCAATTGCACAAAGAAAATAAAATACCTTGGAATAAAAATCCTATATTCTGAACAATACTCTAAAACACTGATCCTTCAGCAGGCCCGTAGAGGGAACACCTGAACCACAAGGCCCTGGAGAGGACATCATGAAGACTAACCTTAATCTTTTCCTGTTTCTCTCTCTCACACTCTCTCTCTCTCCCTCCTCTCTCTATACTCTCTTTCTATTTTATATTACCTATCTTTTTCTTCCTTCATCTTCCTTGGTGCTGACTTATAACTCCCAGTACCAGCATGTGGTTAACTTTCACAATGAGCTGCTGTTCAGAGATACCCATAAGGTTTCCCAAAATAAGACAGATTTCTGTCAGAGTTCTTGATGACCCATATGCTGTTGGGATGGAACATGGAGTGACCTGATTGGAACTTGGAAGAGGGTCAGTCCCCAGACAGTTTGCTTGTCTAGTGCCAGAGGGTGCTACATGAGTGACTAGGGGAAAGTGACCAACATCTATTCAAACAACTTGCAGTCTAAGCTACTCAGCAGTAAACAACCTGACATGATGCTCAAACAAGTGCAATAGTGGCACACAGCCATGGTGGATAACCAACTGCTCTTGATTTGGCTAACAGATCCACTCAGTGGAATAGAACCCATAGCTGGAACTGGTAAACAAGTCAAAACCATGTCCAAAAAATGAGCCCATTCTGCAATATGAAACTCCCACCAATTGTGGGCTATAAGAGGGTCTACACATATAAAATTCTCTCTAGAATAACAATCGTCATCCCATCTATCTGGTTCTGACTTCTCTCTCCATTGGAGAATTTGCTTCTCTTTTTCAGATGGACGCCAAACCTGAAGGGGGGATCAGCCTATCGCACCTCACCTGGGCCCCAGATGAAACCATAGAGTAACGGGGGAAATGAGCAAGATGGAAGCTTTCTTGGTGAACCTGACACCAGAACAAGGCTGAAAGAGATAAACACAAAGAACACTCAACTCCCACTAAGCCAGGTACACAGAGACACAGAGGCTCCCAAAACCTTATCACTGAAGTAGAACTAAAATGAACCTAATGTGGTCCAGGGAAATTCATGGAAGAGAGAGCAGAAAGAGTGTTAGAGCCACAAGTTGGGTCATTATGCACAGAGACATTGCCTCTCCCCCATAAGTGTTGGCTATCCCCATAATGCACAACCCATATTCCCCAATGAGGAGGGTCCCTTCAGATGGGGGAGGACAGGGAAGAAGCTACTGGAGGCACCAACATGAATGTAAAACTAAAATAAATTTAAAATATATTTAAAAATACTAAGCAGATGCAGAACACAATATTGAAGCAATCATAAAACTTCTACCAACAAACAAAAGCCTAGGAGTGGACAGATTCACAGATGAATTTAACCATATTTTTTAACCTAGAGTTATCAAAAATTCTTCTCAAACTGTTCCACAGAATAAAAAGAAAAGGAACATTAGCAAACACATTCTACAAAGCTAGTAGTGCCCTGATACTAAAACTGGATAAGGACCCAGCATACAGAGCATGAAAACACTGAAATTCTAAAAGTACTAGAGGAAAACAGAGGTAAAACACTTCAATATGTTGGCATATTGGAAAGAACTCTAGCACCAAATAATCCAAAGAAATGGAAAATGAGATTACATGAAATTATAAAGCATCTCTACAGTAGAGAAAACTATCAGCATAGTGAACAGAAAGCCTACAGAGTCAGAGAAAGTCTTCATCAACTATGCATTAGACAGGGGATTAGTATCTATTATATATAAAGAACTGCAAAACATAAACAACAAATAGCTAACTCATCCAATCAATCAATAAGCTAATGAACTGAATACACAGCTCTCAAAAGAAGAAATACAAATGGCCAATAAATATTTTAAAGCATGTTTAATATATTTAGCCATTGGGGAAATAAAAAATAAAACTGTTGACCCTACTAAGAATGGTTATCATCAAGAAAACAAATGTCAACAAATACTGGTGAGGATGTAGCAGAAAATGAAGCCTTATTCATTCCTGGTGTGAATGTAAATTTTTTTTTAGTCACTGTAAAAATTAGTATAGAGGTTTCTAAAAGAGCTAAAAACAGAAATAGCCACTCCCAAATATATACCAGAAGGACTCTAAAGTCAACATACAACAGAGATGCTTTTACACCCATCTTTATTGCTGCAGTATTCAGGAAATGTAATTAGCCTAGATGCCCATCAGTAGATGAATGGATAAAGAAAATGTTGTAGGTCTTATATACAATGGGATTTTGCCCAACCATAAAGAAAAATGAAGTCAGAACCATAAATCATTATGGTAAATGAAATAAGACAGTCTCAGAAATACAAATTCCTGGTGTGTGTTTTTTCACTTTTGTGAAACTTAGATTTTAATTGGTATATATGTGTGCATGTGTGTATGTGGGTGTCATGAAACTAAAAAGCAAACCTTGAGAGCAGAAAAGCAGATCTTAAAAGTAGGGTGCAGGGTAGAAAAAAAAAGGAGAAGATCAAGGGAAATTTTTTTCATTGAAATCTATATAAAGCTTTTATAGTAAAAGAGATTAAGGAGAAAATATCTGAAGTTAAGTAAGGAGAAAATAATTTCCCTATTAAGTAAAATATCTGATGTTCATATGGATAGACAGGCAAATGAACACATGAGTTAATTTTCAGACATACCGCTTCTCTACTTGTACCATTAGCCTTCAATAACCTATATATGTAAGATGCATCCAGAGAGAAATTTAGTTTCTGAAAGTAGTGTCAATTTTGTAGAGAATTTTACATCTGTTTTACACTGTATATAATCACACAGACAGTGATGGATATTGATTCTAGGGATTATTGATCTTTTTATCCTTGGAGGAAGTAAAAAGAAAGGAGTTATTTTTCAAATGAACTAAAGCAATTCTCAGCAATGAAGCACATGTATATACATCTATACATGTATATATGATTTTTGAAAATTAGAAGTAATAAAATGCCATAGGTTTTAGACAGAAGAGACAGATATCCATATTTTGAATGAGAAGAGAATAAAGATATAAAATAAGGAAACAGTACAGCAATAGAACCTTAAATACTATTAGATATGCTATTTTTTGTACTTATAATAATGCTTTATTAAAGGATACTCTACATTGTTAGCTGGTAATCACTAATAATTCATGATGCTACAGATACTCAGGACTATACAGAAGATGTAACTACTACATATGGTGATTTTAACATCCAATTCTCAAAATTGGGTTGGAAAATATAATAATATTGATTTATCTATATGGCAGGATGTGGAATAACCTGAGATAAGCCTCTGAACATGTGAGGGAGTTTATTGAATGGGTTAATTGAGATAGGAAACCCCACCCTAAAGGTGGGAAGCACCATGACATGAGCTCAATAATGAGGACTGAATAAAAAGAACAAAGTTGGGCTGGAGAGATGGCTTAGTGGTTAAGGTGCCTGCCTGTTAAGCCTAAGAACCGGGTTCCAATCTCCAGGTCCCATGTTTAGCCAGATGCAGTGATGCAAGGGTGCAATGCTGCACTTGACCACAAGGGGGTACACACATCTGGAGTTCGTTCACAGCAGCTGAGAGGCTGCTGGCACGCCCATTCTGTATCTGTCTCCCTCTCCCTCTCTGTCTGTCTCTCTCTGTGTCTCTCTCCAAAATAAAAATAAAAAAAAAAAAAAAGAACAAAGTCAGTTGCACATCAGCATGGCTCTCTTTGTGAATTGAATGTGTGTGACCTTACACTCCTGCTACCGTGCATCCCCAGCCATGATGTAATGTACCTTCAAATTGTCAGCCAAAATAAAATATTCCTTCATTAGTTCCTTTGGTAAGATATTTTGTCACATGGCAATTAGAAAAATAACTAATGCTGAAAGGATTGTATCTTTCTCTGTCCCACCAACTGATTACTGAGAATAATCAATGAGTGGGATTTTTGATTGTTCCAAAAACTGCATAGTGAATGTAATTTTGGTGAAAAATGTAAAATTATTTTAATCCTGAGTATCTACTATAAATTAAAATTTAGAAACCATAAAATAGATCCATCAGCCCATTACATACAAGTATTTAAAAATTAGGAAGAAATAATTGATATTATTTAGGTATCCAGCCTGATATATCATATTGACACTGGGAGTGAAGACATGCAGTATGTGAATGTTCATATTCTCCCAAACTCCTGAATCATGTTGGAATCCTATTGCCCAAGCTGAGGCATTTGGGAGGTGATTAAAGTTATGACCACATAATGGGATTAGTTCCTGTGATGGTGAAATTGTAATGTGAACGTCACCATATTGGGAATAAAGTAAGAGATACAGTTCTTGACCAGATCTTTAAGGGCCCTTCCAGGAGGTCTTGATAGAGGGAGGAAGATGAGGGTGGATATAATCTTTCTGATGGTTCCATGAGAACACAGGTCCTTTTTCCTGGTTGCCATGTGTGGTAGTTTAAATATATGTCCCCCAATATATTCAATGTTTTATTAGTTATAGTTTGTATCTGCAATCACCTTGCTAGAGGCAAGGTCACTGGGGGCCCGGTCTTAAGGTGTGGTGATGGTTTGAGATTCCATTGTAAAGATATGCAAATGTGCCTAGCAGGAGTTCCTGAAGTGTGCTGTGTGACCTTTTGGCTGTAGTTTTGCTCTGTGTACTGTGGTGGCTGGTTGGTTTTCTCTCTCTCTGTTTGGCCCTGGGAAAGCAGGCTGCTTTTCCTGCCTTTATGGAACTTCCCCTGGATCTGTAAGCTTCAATAAGTAATATCCCTTCCTCCATAACTGTGCCTGGTCTGGAAGTTCATCTCAGCGAACCTGAAGCTGTCTGCTACACCATGCTACTTGCTAGTGTGGACATCTACCCTGTTGCTACCATCCTTCATTCTTCCTGAATGTTGAAACCCAGCTTCATCAGCCTTATAACAAGTAATGAAGATGAAAGGATCTCCAGGAATCCTACACAACTTCTATGATATATTGGGACAGATGATGGATCCTGCTTCATGGGCTGAATAGCTACCAGGTTCTCAGACTCTCTACCATACAGACAGCAGCCATTGTTGGAATAGCCAGGCCATATCATGTGAGCTGATCTAACAAATTCCCTCTATACTATATTCATTTTATTGATTCTATTCATCTAGATAACCTTGACTAATGTAGTAGCTATATGAAAGGACCAAGAGACTTCCCTTATCTTTCCTTCATGTAAGGTTACAGCAGCTACAGTGAAAACATAGGAATTTATAAACCAAGAAGGCATACAGTGTGCTGGCACCATGGTTTTCTATTTCCCAATATTTAGATCTGTGAGAAATGCATTTGTTTTCTTTTTCAAAATTGATCTAATTTATGGAGTTATTTTCATAGCACACATAATGGACATGTTATTTTCCTGTACTCTATTCATCTTTTGTTTCAGCTTAAAAGTTACTTTAACAAGTGTGGTGACATCAATCTATAATACCAAAATTGAGGAGAATGAATCTACAATCCCAGAATATTGGAGACTGTGGCAGATGATCATGATGACAATGCCATGCTGGGCTATACAAGGAGATGATATCTTAATAATAAGATAGAAATGTGTCTTCCCACATGATAACCTTTCATGAACATCTTACTAAAAATAGAACACATAATTGATCTGCCATTCATATAGATTTTTACTTAGAATATATTTATATTTACATTGCATATTCATTTGTCTAATGACTATCTCCCTCACTAGACTGTAGTATCTACTGAGGGAGAAAACATTTATTTAATTTCTTTTTTAAGAGAACATCTCATTATGTGTCCCAGTCTCGTCCCTAATTTATAGGCTCAAGTGATTTTCTGCCTTAGCCTCCCAAGCAGGTAGGATTACAAGCATGTGCTATTGTATCTCATGAAAATACTTCTTAAAAATATCCTCATAACCACATGCAGAAAAAAGAAACTAGACCCACTCATCTCTCCATACACAAAAATCAACTCCAAATGGATTAAAGACCTCAATGTAAGACCCCAAACTCTTCTCCTACTGGAAGAAAAAATAGGAGGAACTCTCCATGATATACAAGTGGGGAAGGACTTCCTGAACAAAACTCCAGCATTGCAGTCAGGTTTGCATTGCTGGCAGAAATCACCCGACCAAGAGTAGCTTGTGGGAAAAAAAAAAAAAAAAAAGGTTAATTTGGCTTACAGACTCGAGGGGATGCTCCATGATGGCAGGGCAAAATGATGGCATGAGCAGAGGGTGGACAACCTCCTGGCCAACATAAGATAGACAAAAGCAACAGGAGAGTGTGCCAAACACTGGCAAGGGGAAACTGGCTATAACATGCATAAGCCTGCCCTCAACAATACACTGTCCCAAGAGGTGTTAATTCCCAAATCTCTATCAGATATGAACATAGCATTCAGAACTCCTAAGTTTATGAGGGGCACCTGAGTCAAACCACCACATTTTTTTTTTTATCAATCCTAATGATGTTCAAACATCCCATAATTCAAGATCTTTTAACTGAGTCATAACATGAAAAGAAATCCCCCCAAAGCCCATAATGGAATAGAATAAACACACACACTGCAAAATATGGCACTGGACATAGCAAAAAAATTCAAGCAATACAAGATTTAAACAGGGCAAACATCAAACTCTATAGCTACAAGTCCAACAACTGTAGTCAGTGAGTGACATGTCTCCAAGTTCGATAATTCTAACCAGCAACAAGTCTTTGGAGACTAATTCTGTCCCTCCAGCTAGGCTACTCATAGTCCTGGAAAACTATTCTGTTCCATTGATATATGTGTCTTGTTTGTGTGCCAGTACCATTCTGTTTTTCTTACTATGTCTCTGTAATATACCTTAAAATCAGATATGGTGATACTTCCTTCCTTATTTTTGTTCCTCAACATTGCTTTAGTGATTTTTTTTTGCTTCCAAATTAATTTCAGGATATTTTTTCAATTTCAATGAAAAATGCCATTGGGATTTTGATGGGCATTGCAATCACTGCATAGATTTATTTTAGTAATTTTGACATTTTAAAAATATTAATTCTTCCAATCTATGAACATACATGGGATGTCTTTCCATTTCCTTGTGTCTTTTGCCATTTCTCTCTTCAGGTTTTTAAAGTTTTGTTGTAGACATCCTTCACTTCCTAGGACAGGTTTATTCCAAAGTACTTTATTTGTTTGGAGGAAGTTGTGAATGAGAATGTTTCCCTGATTTCACCCTAAGCATGTTTGTTGTTAGTATATAGGAAGGCTAATGATTTCCCTCACTAGCAAGCTAGTCTAGCTGAATTGGTGAGCTTAAGGTTCAGTGTAAGACTCTGTCTCAAAAACTAAGTTATAGGGACTGGAGAGATGGCTTAGTGGTTAAGGCGAATGCCTGCAAAGCCTAAGGACCCCTGTTTGAATCTCCAGATCCCATGTAAGCCAGATGCACATGGTGGCCCATGTGTCTGGAGTATGTTTACAGTGGCTAGAGGCCCTGGCGCACCCATTCTCACTCTCTCTTTCCCTCTCTGTCTCTAACAAATAAATAAATAAAAATAAAATCTTTAAAAAAATAAGTTATAAAGTTACTGAATAAGGCATATGCATGTGTCCACACACAAACATGCATGCATATAAGAACACCACACTTAAATACAAAAATCCTTCTAAATAATCTGGTACAAAGCAGATTGTTGACAAGTGTTTGCTCAAATGGAATGATATTCATAGGGGAAATGAATATACTACTGCTTATATAAGCCAATTATGATTATATTCTAAAAGAATAATCTAAAAAGTCCCTGTGAATTCTTTTATTCTCAGACTTGGTCAGGTCTTAACTGAACACAAGAGATAGAAACACAGCTATGGTATTGTAGGCAGACATTAAGAAGTTCACTTGAAACCCCTGAGAAAAATTTAGTAGCTGAAAGTAGAGGAGACAAAAAAAAAGAAAAAGAAAAGAATCAAAGAAATCATCATGCATCAGCTTTGCTGCCCTTGATCTAGGGTGTCTGGACCATTCATCATTTGCAGCGGCCAAGTAGTCAGGACTGAGGCCAGGGACAAGCTCACCATGTGCTAATATGTCAGGAGAATCTTGATGAAAAGAAACTGATGCCTGCTGATGCATTGATGAAGTATGTAGACTCTTAGAAACAAAGCGAGACTTTATCTTTAGACTCACTTCAGCTTTGCACACAAAGGGTGTAGAGCGCACAGAGTCCCAAAACATCTAATCTTTACCATGTCAGCTTCGCAAAGTATTCACATCTTGCACTCAGGATCCACTTGTACAACCAAAGAAACAATACTGGGTGAGCATTCTGAGGGTGTGTGTGTTGGTGTTTATTTTTATTGTGGCAAAACAGACATAGAATTGGTCATTCCATTATGTGAGGTGTAACCATCACCACCACCCATCTCTAGAATGATTCCATCTTACAAAAATGTGCCCAGCAGACACTAATTCCCATTCCCTGGTGTTCTACATTTCATATCCGTGACTCTGACTATGCTAAGCACCTAAGATCAAAAGTCGATTAAAGGCATAACCCACAACACTATAGGGAATACCTGCAACCCCACTGACGAGGGTACCCAGCCAAATGGGGACAGGGACAAGGTAAAGGAGGGTACCAGCACATGATGTATCCATACAAAATATGTTGTTAATAACAACAACAATAATAATGATAATAATAAAGAAAAAAGGAATTCATATATTTTTGTGACTGGCTTACATCACTGAGCATATGCTTCATGCATGTTGTAGCATGTGGCAGTCTCCTTCTTTTTTAAGGAGAAATAATATTCCATTACATGCATCAGATATTTTACTTATCCAATCTTGCATCAATAGATACTTTTATTGTTTCTACCATTTTAGCTATTGAGGACAATGCTGTTATGAACACGGGAGTACAAATATCTGAGTCATTTCTTTTAGTTATTCTGGGTATACACTCAAGCAAAGAATTGATGGGGCATATTGGTATTTCTATACTTAGGTTTAAGGAGTAGTCACGACATTTGTTTTCATAGCAGCCAACCCATTTTACACTTGCAATGAACAAGGCTTCCAAGTTCTCCTCATTCTTGCCAGCACAAAAAAAGAAAATAATGGCTATCCTAATGAATATAAAATAGTACCTCATGGTACATTTACTAATGATTAGTCATGTTGAGCCTTTTCCTGTGCTCCTTGGTTGTTTGTGTATTTTCTTTGGGGAATGGCTATTAAAGTCCTTTGTCTCCTTTTAAAACTGGGTTGGTAGTTTCTTTTTTGTTTCTGATGTGTACATTCTAATTCTAATCAGATATGATTTGCAAATATAATTTACCCACTGGATGAATTAACATCATTTTACACTGATGATAGTGTTTTGTGATGGACAGCAGTTGTGTTTGTTTTAAATTTTATTTCCTTTACATAATTACAAATGCTTTTCACAAAACATGATCATATTCTTTTTTCACATCTCTAACCCTCTAGGCTTGAATGCTTTCAAACTATCTTATAAGAATGCTGACTAAGTTGTAGCTCTATGTCTGACATTTACTTCTAAACACCCTAGCTTTAGAGATGAAGAACACTATGGGCAGACACAAATGATACTTGGTCTGATAGTTGAGTCAGTGAATTGAAAGGTCTAGCCATTGCAATTTTTAATGCAGGAGGAGAGGAGAGAAAGTTTAGGTACTTAGAATTTGATTTTAAAAGACCTCAAAGGGGTTGGGGAGATGGCATTTGTTTGCAAAGCCTACTGGTCTATTTTCAGTTCTGTAGCACCTGCCTAAAGCCAGACTCACAAAAAATATGGTGCATGTGCCTGTCTGGTATTCACTTTCAGTGGCAAAGACCTTGGTGTCCCTCATGCATACATGTGCACATGTGCACACACATGTGCATGTGCATGCATACACACAAATAAATTATTTTAAAACCAGTCCTTCAATTAAAATGATAATGATATGGCTTTAGATAGTATGGAAATATGAACCAAAATATTTTAACTCAAATAATTAATATCCAATATAATTTTCCTTCCTTGACATTTAGCCAGGGGTTGGGTAAGGTAAACTTCTCTGGAATCCATGGACCCTGAAAGGCTCCATAATACTTTATGAAATATTTTGTATTTGTGAGGCGAGCATCATAACCACTACACTACGGAAACCTAATATTTTGTATTTGTATAACTTATTTAAAGCAACTTTATATGACAGAGCAGTTTGTGGTGTATAGCAAAATTAAGTGAATGGTAAAGAGATTTCTCTGACCCCACAAATGCATAGTCTCCTTCATCAGCAATACCCTCCATCAGAGTGACACAGTTGTTAGAGTTGATAAGTGTACATAGATACACTGTTATCATTCCACATCTGTGGTTTCACTAGGGTTCACTCTTAGTGTTCCACTATCTATGAATCTGGATAATACTATTATGCTATTATACAGAATAATTTCCCTGCCCTAAAGCCATTGTCTATGCTCTACCTATTTATCCCTTCCTCTCCTCTAACTTCTGACCACCACTGGTCTTTATATTGTCTCTACAGTTTTGCTTTCCAGAGCATCACATCAGTCAAACCATATACTATGTAGCCTTTACAGATTAGCTTCTTTCATTTAGTATTAAGTATTTAAGTTTCCTCCATGTTTTCTCATGAATTGGAATTCCATTTCTTTTTAATGGAGAGTAATATTCCATTGTCTTAAAAAACAAAGTTTATTGATCCATTTACCTACAAGAGGATATTTCTGTTTGGGAAATTATTAATAAACTGACTATAAACAATGTGCAGGTTTTTATGTGGATACAAGTGTTCAATTAGTTCTGTGTAGATAATCAAGGAATCGTATGACTGATGATAAGAAAGTAAAAGTATGTTTGGCTTTATAACAAATCACCAAACTGACTTGAAGAAATGCTGCACTATTTTTCATTTGAGCAACAAAGAATACCTGTTGCTCCACCTCCTTGATATAATGAGGAATTATTAGCTATTGCACATTTCTCTCCAAAACATGCAGATTTTGGTTATTCTTATTGGTGTCATGGTGCCTAATTGTTTTGACTTCACTTTTGTCTGAATATATATGATGTGAAGCATAATTTAAAATGCATACCTGTGATCATTTCACAATCTCTGATAAGGTGTCTATCAAGGTCTTTTGGCTTGCTTTTTAATCAAGTTGTTTATTTTTTATTGCGGAGTTATAGAAGTTTGTGTATTTTAGGGAACATTCATTCATTAGATATGCCCCATGAAAATACTTTTTACAGCCTGTGTCTTATATTGTCACTCTCTTCATAGTATCTATCTTAGACCATGAATTTTTCATTATAATGACATCTAGCTTACCATCTCTTTCTTTCATGGATTGTATCTTTGCTGCTGCATCTTAAAATGTCACAAGACCCAAGTTTATCCAGGTTTTATCCTACTTTATTCTAGAAGGGTTTTATAGTTTTGTTTCTTACATTTTAACCTGTGATCAACTTGGCATGAATACTTAAGAAGGTCTACATGCAGTGTGATTATTCATGGGAATGCCTAGTTGTTCCCACACTGTTTGTATGAAACATAAACTTTGGCTTTTTTGTCAAGGGCCAATAGCTTGTTCTATGTCACTATATTTCTGAGACCTCTATTCTTTTCCTTTGATGTATTTGTCTCTTCTTTACAAACAAGTTTTGTGCTTTCTTTTAGTATTATCTATACTATCCTAGTTAATATACCTTTAAAATAAGCTTTGAAATAAAATAGTGTAAATTCTTTTTGTTCTTTCAAATCAATATTGGATACTGGCTTTTTAAAAACTATTTTACTTATTTATTTTCAAACACACACACACACACACACACACACACACACACACACACACATATATATATATATATATATATATATATATAGAGAGAGAGAGAGAGAGAGAGAGAGAGGGAGGGAGAGGGAGAGGGAGAGGGAGAGGGAGAGGGAGAGGGAGAGGGAGAGGGAGAGAGAGAGAAAGTGAGTATGGGCACTCCAGGGCCTCTAGCCACTGCGTACAAACTCCAGATGCTTACATGTGTACTGGAGAATCAAACCCAGGTCATTAGGCTTTGCAGACAAATGACTTAACTACTGAACCATTTATACAGGCTGATATTGGCTTTTATATAAACTTTAGAATGATTTATCTCAAAATAACTTTATTGGCTAGCAATTGGAATTACATTGAACCTACTTATCAAGTCTGAAAGAATTCATCTCTTCAGAATATTAGCTCTTCTTATCTGTGAATGTAAAATATCTCTCATTTATTTAGTTCTTTGACTTCTTTTATTGGGGTTTTATAGCTTTCCTAATATAGGTCATGTACACATTTTTTCTAGATTTATACTTAATAATTTCATGGTTATTATATTTCATGGTTATTAATGAAAATATCATTAAGTTTTTAATAGAATAATTTTCTTAAAATTACTTTCCATTTTTTCAACTCTAAACTACATTGAGATTCCATCATTTCTGAATCATAATAGCTATCATCAAGAAAAGAAACTACAAATCTGGGAAGATGGCTCAGTGAATAAGAATGCTTGGTACATAATAATGAGGACCTGAGTTCAATGCTCTCCACTTGTGAAAAGGCCAAGCTTGGCTGTGCATGCCTTAAACTCCAGCACTGAGGGAGGAAAAGATAGGAGGATTGCTTGGGATTCCTAGTGAGGCAGCTTTGGCCTCCAGAGTGCACACACACACCACTTACTACACAGAAACACACACCAAAATAAACAACTATGTATATGCAACTATATATATAAAACAACTATATATATTGTTTTTTTGAGGTAGGGTCCCACTCTAGCCCAGGCTGACTTGGAATTCACTCTGTATTCTCAGGGTGGCCTAGCACTCATGGCGATCCTCCTACCTCTGCCTCCTGAGTGCTGAGATTAAAGGTGTGTGCCACTATGCCTGGCTTAAATAAATATTTTTTAGGTAAGGTCTCACTCTATCACTCTAGCTCAGCCTGACCCACAACTCATTCTGTAGTCTCAGGCTGGCCTCAAACTCACAGTTATCCACCTACCTCTGCCTCCCAATTTCTGGGATTAAAGGTGATTGCCACCATAGCCAACTAAAAACAAGGGAAACAACAGATGTTGGCAAACATGCAGTGGATGTGGGAAAGGAACATTTTATGCTGTTTTGTTGAATGTAAACTAGCACAGTCACTATGAAAATCAATGGAGATATTTCTTAGACCAATAAAAAAGAACTATCGTATGGCTCAGCAATATGACAGTGTACCCACAGTAACTTAAGTCAGCATACCAAAAAGGTACTTGCACATCCATGTTTTGTTTAGCAATATTTGCAATAGCCAACATTCATGATTAGCTTAGGCATCAATCAACAGATAAATGGATTATACACAGCATATATACACAATGGAATTTTATTCAAACATAAAGAATGAATGAAATCATATCATTTCCAGGAAAATGGTATCATCATGAAAACAATAAGTGAGACTAACAAAAATAAATACAATGTTTTCTCTCATATGCTGAATGTATTGTTGTAAAATAAATACATGAAAGTAGAAGGGAATAAGAAGGGAACAAGTAGGGAGTAGGAGGATGGGACAAGATAGGACAATGGCAAGGAGGATGGTGGATATGATCCAAGAGCTCTATGAATACATGTATGACAATTTCATAAGGAAACTAATTGGTTTGTGCAATTAATATACCCTAATTTAAATGAATGTTAAAACTTCCATTTCATATGCTTCATACTATTATTTTTTAAAGACAATATTTTCATAATTAGTGTACCTGGAGGTAGGCTTAGAAATGTATATGAGTTATTCCCTTATACAGTATTAGTTTTCAATTCAATTATTACACAAATGTATAATATATTCATATTTATGGATTTATAATCACAAATATTTGCATTCATGTAACTACATATATCTATGTTCATATACAGCAATCTATACATACAAATAGATTTAAAACATTCAGAATCAGTTATCTCATTTCAAGCTGTATCAGCATTTTTTTGTTGTTGTTTTTTTGTTTTTTGAGGTAGGGTCTCACTCTAGCCCAGGCTGACCTGGAATTAACTATGTAGTCTCAGGGTCGCCTTTAACTCACAGCAATCCTCCTACCTCTGCCTCCCGAGTGCTGGGATTAAAGGCGTGCGCCACCACGCCCGGCTTGTATCAGCACTTTTTAAGTCATTTAGTGAGGAAGAATAAGAAATAAGCACATAAACAATTACTATAAAAACAACTTTTCAGAAACATAATGTGAAAGAAAAAATATAATTCAAAACAGTTCAATATTATTCACTTGTTTCTTCACATTTGTTATTTATTGTAACAATTGTATAAATAGATTCAATGAATTTCAGTATATTATGTATTGATCATGCCCACCCACCCTTGAAACTTCTCCCTGCTTCACTTCAGCCCCTTTTAGTACTTCTACTTTGAAAAAATCCTTTGTTCCCATACTCTATATTCTCTCTATATATATTTTCTATATAACTCTATATAGTTATATGTTCTAACTCTATATTTATGACACTGACAAAACCTCATTCTTAACAGCTGGACACTCTGGCTTATGTACCATATTCTCTGTCATTTATTGACTGGCACTTAGGCTGATCTCACATTGTGGCTACTGTGAAGTTCCTCAATAACAGATGTGTTCATCAGTTTCCTGATACACACCTAGGAATGGAATAGCTGGATCATATGGTTGTTCAGAGGAAACCCCAGATTGTATTCCATATGGGTTCTATCCACCTACAACTTCTCCAAATTCTTCTTCTTTTTTTTTTTTTTTTGGAGAGAGACAGAGATAGATATAGAGAAAGACAGAGAGAGAGGGAGAGGAAGACAGATAGAGATGGGCATGCCAGCAGCCTCGCAGCTGCTGTGAACGAAATCCAGATGTGTGCGCCCCCTTGTGGTCAAGTGCGGCATTGCGCCCTTGCATCACTTTGCATCTGGCTAAACGTGGGACCTGGAGATTGGAACTGCTGGAGATTGGAACCAGTGTTCTTAGGCTTAGGAGGCAGGCGCCTTACCACTAAGCCATCTCTCCAGCCCTCCAAATTCTAACATGGTTTGGTAATTGCATTGTTTTCATCTGCCTTCTGGCTAAAGAAAAAATAATCATTCATAACCTTGTGGTGGTTTGATTCAGGTATCCCCCATAAACTTAGGTGTTCTGAATGTTAGGTTCCTAGCTGATGGAGATTTGGGAATTGACACCTCCTGGAGGCAGTTATTGTTGGGGGTGGGATTATGGGTATTATAAACAACTTCCTCTTCCCAGTGTTTGGCACACTCTCCTGTCACTGTTGTCCATCCCATGTTGACCAAAAGGTGATTTCCACCCTCTGCTCATGTCATTGTTTTTTCCTGCCATCATGGGGCTTCCCCTCAATCTGTAAACCTTTTTTCTTACAAGTTGCTCTTGGTCAGGTGATTTCTGGCAGCAATGCGAACCTGACTGCAACAACCTTGTAGGCCAGGTGTGTCTAAGTATCTGTTGTGACTTTCAGGTCCTTTGGACGAAATTTTTTGATACATTAGACAACTATTGAGATGAAGAGACAGCAAAGACTCTTCACTGTCCTTGCTTTATGTTAGAACCTCTTAAACCTGATACAATGCAGTTGTCAATCTTTGTAGATGGCTCCACCACTTAGTGCGCATACGCTTAATATACTGTGACAGACTGCTCCCCAGGTTAACATACAGTAAACTTTCTCTAACATTTTAATCTGTTTGGTTAACCTATCTCCTCCTGCTAGCTTTTGGATCCCAGTTGCTTGGAATTCTATTTTTCATCCTTACAGTTTTATGTCCACACAGGTGATATTTGTCTCTTACTTTGTTTTGTTGGGTCTTGTCTTTCTTATTCACTTTTTTTCCCAGCCCAAAATTTGTAGGGTCCTTGACCAACTAGGAAAAAATGATGTCTGAATGTAAGACTAAATTGTCCTTGCAAAATATCACTTTACTGCTTCCCTGAATTGAGAACTGTTGCCAAAAAGGTTGCCAGAGTCATTTATTTTTTCTATTTGAAAGTCTAGATGTTTTTCTTTCACACTCCAAAATGTGTTTATACAAAGGAAAAAATTATAGTACATTATAGAGAACCAATTTTCTTATATGTACTTCATTAGATTTGTATATAAGTATTTTGAAAAAACATGAATCCTCCCTCTTGGGGTGTGTGTGTGTGTGTGTGTGTGTGTGTGTGTGTGTGTGTACATGTACTATATGCATTTAAACCTGGAGCTCACTGATTTAGTTAGCTTACATGGTCAGCAAGCCCCAGTTCTCCTCCTGTCTCCTCTACCCCAGTGCTTATATAACATGCATACTGCTACACCTGGCATTTTAGGTGTGTTCTGGGGATCCAAATGCAGGTCATCATGCTTGCTGTGAAGCACTGAATCCATTGAGCCAACTTCCAAACTCCCAACCTCTCCCTCTTTTTCTCCTCTCCTTCTTTTCTCACATAGAGCCATTTATGCCTAAAATAAGAGATGAACCAGAAAGAAACTGTATATAGATCAGGTATCATTTCAATACTCAAACTGATACTTTGCCTTAATTTGTATTAAATTACTCAGTTTAAGTGATTTATGTTTATATTGTGGCTTATATGTCCATTTCTTTGTCTAGTGTTTCTTCATCTGTAAAAATTTTACCCATCTCTCAAGATCTAGTTCTAAGGTCACATCTGTGATTACTATCATGACTTCTACAATCTAAGGTCACTCCTTTGGAATAACACACCGCTTTTATTTTATACGATTTTTTTTTCTTAATTTTCACCATGTGATCTGGTTAGTTATGCTTCCATTTAGTTCTTGGCTTAACTGTGAGTTATGAAGTGATAAAACCATGCCTCATTCCTTGACAGCACTCAGTACATATAGAATCATATGTCTTTAATAAACAAATGAATTCTAGAAGTTAGAATATTTGTAAATGCATGTTTGTAATATCTTCAAGTATTGAAGGAAATTTTGTGATTTTCCTCTTGATTAATTTAACCACCTAGACTGCATTGCTCAAATAAAAGATAGCCTAGTTTTAAGCTTATAAAATGGTCATCTCAAAGACTGGCTTTGATGTATAGTATTTATAGCCCTCCTCCAATATTTTAATGTCTCAAACCAACAAAAAAATTCTAAAATTCACTTACTTTGTCTCCCTGCTAACACAGAAAAAAAATCAGAAATCAGAAGCAACGAGATTTAAAGACAAATTTTCATCATCATAATTATAATAGTGGAAGAAAGGGAAAAATATATACATTTCAGAATGATAGGTTCTTGTAATTACTAATACAGATCAAAGCAAATTATGCTCAATGTCACTTATTTCAGAAATAAGTAAGATATTTAAATTTTATGTATGTCAAATAAATATAGGGGCAGGGAAGATTGTTCAGTGGATAAAGTGCCTTCCTCCCTAGCATGAAAACTGGAGTTTGAACCTCTAGCATCCATTAGTAAATGAAGTGGAGAGTGATTGAGGAAGACCCCTGATGTCAACCTCTGGCAATCTCATGCATGGGCATGCACATTGACCTGCAAGTACCAACAGTCATACACAAAACACGCATGTGCACACATAGAATAAAACAATCTGTAAAATATTTAACATATTTCTAGTGAAAAAAATTTAATTGTTAAAAGTATATTATTGTTTCCATAAGTTACTTTGAAAAATATGTACTTTTGTATAAAACTACTCTCACCTCTCTATCTATCAAGGCCAAGAGGGAATAGAATTCTATTTGAAAAATGAGACCAAATGTTACAGTTACTTTTTTTTTTGCTTTGTTCAAGGCAGGGTCTTACATTTCTAAGGATAGAAAGAGAAAGAAGAGTCAACATAATGCCACGGAATGAGGCAGAACAAGAGGTTTCTGCTCAACAATGTGGCATGAGATGTTAAAACTACTGAAAAAACCTCTTGGGGGGGAGGGAGGGAGGAGTCCTGAAAATTGGTAGAGAAAGAAACAAGACATAAATGTTTCCCTCATTTTATTTTATTTTTTAAAATATTTTATGTATTTTAATTGAAGAGGGAGAGAGAGAAAAAGAGAGAGAGAGAGAGTGAGAGAGAGAGAATGGGCACACCAGGGCCTGTAGCCACTGCAAACAAACTACAGATGTATGTGCCACCTTGTGCATCTGGATTTTTGTAGGTACTGAGAAATCAAACCTGGGTCCTTAGGCTTCTCAGGCAAGAGCCTTAACTTCTAAGTCATCTTTCCATACTATCTCCCCCATTTCAAAGATGATGCAAATGTATGTCTTTATCAGAGCACTTGCTCACAGTGAGAACAATTTTATATATTACAATAAAATTACAAAATCATATGATAGATAAAGTTTATGGTATCTCCCAATACAAACCTTTTTTTGAAAGTAATAATTAATTTTTATTAATAATTACAAAGAAATGACTTATTCAGAGAACTGTACAGTGACAGTGTCAAGGGTTGACAAGTTAGCATTCCTTACAATGGATGGATTGGATCAAGGGTTTGAAAATGGCCCACATGGACTATTAACAGACTGGCCAGTGAGACATGTGTTCTGACAGAAAAATACTAATTAAAATAGTAATTAAATTTCCTTCTCAAAAATCACAACCTGGAAAATTTTGTTGAAGCAATCATTAGTATGAAATGAAGCTGAGAAAATGCATGAAGCGGAAAATGGATCTGAGAAATGTAAAACATTCCAATAGTTATTAATGTACAAAATAAATCTTTGAGAAACAGAAATTATAAAATTATGTCAATTATGTAATATTACTTATTAATTGACACATATATTCATTAAAAACAATGTAATCAAGTTCCATTATAAGCGACCAACAGTGATTTTAACAATAAATTCATTCATTTTATATTTGATTAAAAATCCAGAAGTTGGTTTCCAAGAATAGTTAATAAGTTCTGCCTTATTCTATTTTTGAACTCTAGCATGCCCATCCTTAAGCAGGCTTATTTCATGGTCCAATGGTCATAAATCCAACCTAAACCATCCTCCATATTTTAAAGATAAGGTAGATCCAAATAGCTTCTATACACAGTGAAGTCCAACCTAACATGATATGTAAACAAATGATTGCTTAAGCATGTGCCCTTATAACCTAGCAACTGAAAAATAGCCTGAACTTATTGCCAATCAATGGCTAAAACCATCCAAATCTGACCACATAAAGTAAATGTAAAGTTCAGCCAATCAGGTTGTATCTTTGTCTGTCCCTTTTCTTTAGCTGTAAATACAAACTATTCAGGTTATGGGGTGGAACATTCTGAACTATCTTTATCTTTCATCTGGAGTGCTGCTCAATTCTAGAATTTCAGTTTGTTGCTTTTATTTGTTTATTTTTATTTTATTTTATTTTTTGGCATGAGGGGCTTACTCTGTACCTTAGGCTAACGTGAAACTTGCTATGTAACCCAATAATGCCTTGAACTTGCAATTCTCCTGCTTCCTGAGCTCTTGGATCTTCAACTTGAGCCCGTTTCTTGATGATTACAAGATGTTTGCTGCACCTCCAAACTTCTTTTGATTGTACCAAAAAGAAAAGAAAGAAGGGGAAAGTAAGAACTGTCCTTTGTTCCTCTTTCTTATCTGACAAGAAAATAATTCCCAGAAACCAATGGCAAATTCATATTTCATGTTCATTTGTACTTTCATCAGGAAGAGCAATGGCATAGCAATGACTGACCTATATCATGGTTTGGAGAACTGTATGTCATATATATTTTTGTAAATAAGAGTTACTGGAACACTACTATGACCACTTATGTATATCAGAGTCTATGTGGATCACTGATAAGAAGTCAGCTGAAGACTTTATGTCAGAAATCACAAAGCCTAAATTTTTACTACCTGAAACTTTTAAAAAAAAAAAAAAAAACATTGCCAGTCTTTGACTTAGATTTCTCATGATTAAATCTGTAAACAAATCTTTCCATCTGAATAAAGTTGAAATTGCATTCATAGGTAAAATAAGAGACATGGCTATTTGATAAGAAGTGGCATGCCGCTTTTTGGGAAATGTGGAGAGGAAGCCTCAGGAAGAAATCAAGAGTAAGCATGAGAGAATAAATGCGAGAGAGAGGGCTTCCAAAGTTCTGATAAATTTTCAATTTGTTCCAGTTATATTTTATGTTCAGGGAAGAAGACTAGAAATATAGCTTAACATCAAGATGAATTGATGTTTTGAGATAGACTAAAGAATTTTTCATCTTGAAATAATGAGAAGATTGAAGAATTTTACTCATAGCTTCTTCTGATGTAAATTTGTGGAAATTTCATCTTTAGTGTTTATAAGAAAAGGCTGAGTTGAATACTACTTACTGCTAATGTTCTTGGCCTTTCTAAATGCTTCCAGCTATGGGACAAAATCCTTACATTTCAGCTCTGGAACAAAATCCTCAAATTTTACATGAAACAGAAAATAGGCTTTGTTTAAAATAAAAAGGGAGAAATATCATATGTTTTCTTTTCCTATCAAATTTTAATGTTTTCCCTTTTTAAGAATATATTCCATCTTAATGATACAGGTATGACATATTTTCAGCATTAATGAAAGAAGTAAATATACTTTCAATATTAATGTATTAACTATAGCCTTTAGGTGATGATAAATTTTTTCTCTTCCTTAGAGTCAAACTCAAATATGTTGTAGTACTATAACATGCTCTCATAGTCAATATTCTCTATACACAGGTGCCTACATGTAATGACTGGAAGATTTTTTGAACAGCTTACTGTCCTAAAACACTTCTGTTTCTCTAAAAGAAATTAAAAAGCCAAGAGACAAAGCCATTATTTGACATCAGAAAATATTGTATTCTGAGTATAACCACTTTAGAGCAATGTGATCCTTTTCAAGTTATATAAGCTTTTCTGTTCCCCAATTCCTTATGAATAATGTGAAAATGACAATGCATTTTCCCTGTCTTTTGTATATATAATGCAATATTAATGAAATTGCTTTTGGGATGGAAGCAACATACACATACAAGGACTTTACAGCACAATTAGATCTCTCTTAACTTCGCCATAATAATACATGCAATTTGCATATGTTAATAATTTAACTCAGATTCTCAACTTGATGTCAATAGAAAACAGGGCACAGAATGGAAAGAATTACAAGGCGGTAAATAAAAATCAAAGTCACTTTTAATTGATTTGTAAGTTCTGGGTATGATGGTATATGTGAGTAGTCTAATTACAAAGAGAATTTAGTTATTATTTGTTTCCCAAGGGGGGAAAAAAAACAACAAAAGTGAAATTCAAAGTTAAAAGATCCCAAATAAGGGCTGGAGAGATGGCTTAGTGGTTAAGGTACCTGCCTGCTAAGCCTAAGAACCAGGTTCCAATCTCCAGGTCTCACGTTTAGCCAGATGCAGTGATGCAAGGGTGCAATGCCACACTTGCCCACAAGGAGGTGCACACATTTGGATTTCGTTCACAGCAGCTGAGAGACTGCTGGTGCGCCCATTCTCTATCTGTCTTCCTCTCCCCTCTCTCTGTCTGTCTGTCTTTCTCTCTCTCTCCAAAAAATTTAAAAAAATAAAAAATTTTAAAAAAGATCCCAAATAAATTTTCCATAACTTGTAATTATAACCAAATATAATAGTGTCCTCAAAAATGATGAGCTTTAGTTTGTATATGTGTGGCATCTATAAAGTAGTAATTAAGTCTGCATTCAAAGGGATCTGGATTGTGAAAATATATTGCAGTCAAATACTCTACCACTGAGCTATACCCTCCAATGAAAATATATTGCATTTAAACATAACACAGATGAGAAGAGAAGGAAGAAATCCTCAATATCTGACAAAGGAACCAAAGCATAAACTGGAGAAAAGACAGCTTCTTGAACAAATTGTGCTGTATAAATTGCATAACCACATGTAGAAAAATTAAACTAGACTTACTTATCTCACCATACACAAAAATCAACTCCAAGCCAGGCGTGGTGGTGCATGCCTTTAATCCCAGCACTCGGAAGGCAGAGGAAGGAGAATTGTCATGAGTTTGAGGCCACCCTGAAACTACACAGTGAATTCCAGGTCAGCCTGAGCTAGCGTGAGACCCTATCACAAAATAAAAAAAAAAATCAAGTCCAAACTAATTAAAGACCTCAATATAAGACCTGAAATTCTTAAACTACTGGAAGAAAAAAATAGTAGGAACTCTCCATGATATAGCTGTGGAGAAAGACTTCCTGAACAATACTCCAGGACCCAGGAAATTAAACAATCTCTCAATCAAGGGGATTTCATGAAGCTAAAAAGCTTGTGCACAAACATACCCAAAGCAGAGCCAATAGATTACCCACAGTATAGGAGAAAATTTGTAACAGCTGTACCACCAACAGAGGCCTGATACATAGAATCTACAAAGAACTAAAAAACAAAACAACTAAACAATAAAAAATAATAAAACCCAGTCAAAAATGGGGTAGAGAACTGAATAGGGAGTTCTCAGAGAAAGAAATACAAATGGCCTACAAACACTTAAGAAAATGTTAAACATCCTTAACCATCAGGGAAATGCAAAATAAAACAACTATTTGATTCCAACTTTCTCCAGTAAGGATGGCAACCATTAAAAAAATCAAATGACAACAAATGTAGGCAAGGATGTGTGGAAAGAGGAACCCTCATTCGCTTTTGTGGGAATGCCATCTTGAACAACCACTATGGAAATCAATATGAAGATTCCTAAAAAGCTATGAATATAGAACTACAAGTAGCCCTTCTTATTCCCTTCCTGGGTGTTTACCCTAAATGCTCCATGATTCACTACAAAGATATTTGCTCAAGCACATTTATAGCTGTTCAATTCATTATAGCTAAGAACTGGAATCAACCCAGGTGCCCATCATTGGACGAATGGATAACAAAGTGGTACATATACACAATGGAATTCTACTCAGCAGTAAGAACAAACAACGCAATGAAATTTGTAGGAAAATGGATAGACTTAGAACAGACGTACTCAGCAGACACAATCACAGAAAGGCAAATGCCTCGTGTTCTCACTCATCAGTGATTTCTAACCTGGATCAGCTGGAGTTACTGACATACCTGATAGCTAACTTGAGGCCCAGACAATAGGGATGGAATGTTTTTCAGGGGGAGGAGAAGGTGACATGGGGAGAAATCAACACAAACCTAAATCCCAAATAAACTGGTACCATAGAAACCTTTCTCCTTGAAGGTAGACTAAAAGATATAATCCTCAACAGGAATATAGAAGGAACGCCCAAAAAGAAGGGCACTAGAGAATGCAGGATGAAGCCTAACCTAAAAAAAAAAAATACTTTGGCTCTGTCCTGTCCTGTAACTTGCTGTACCAGAAATGCATACTAACCTCATTGAGCTGTTGATTGGACCAATTAACAAGGTCCCCCAAAGAAGACAAGTTTCTGTCAAAGCAATTGATTACCCACCTGTGGTAAAACACTGTTGATGAAGACACCATATACTGTGGGCATAGAACACGGAGACATGGCTGCAACACAGAAAAGAGCCAGTCCCAGACAGTTAGACTGTCTAGTGCTAGAAAGTGCCACATAAACTACTGGGGGAAAGTGGCCAACAAGGGATCTAAGGTACTCAGAATCAACCAGCCTGACAAGAAGTTCACACCAGTGCAATGGTGGCACTGTAGCCTTGGTGGGTAACCAAAGGCTTTCTGATTGGCTAAGAGATCTGCTCAGTGCAAAGGAACTCATATCTGGAACTGGGAACCAGATCATAATCCTATGGAAACAAAGATTATGCTGTCCAATGTCAAGCTCCTACTAGTCTTTGGCTTAAAAAAGGGGCTACATACATCAAATTCTCCCTAAATTAATAATGGGTATCCAATTTAACCTATGCTGACTTCATTCTCTGTTGGAGAATCTGTTTTTCTTTTTCAGAAGGTAGCGAGACAAGAGGTGATAAACCACCAGCCACATCTCAGTCAAGGCTCAGGAGATACCACACTGGAAGTGGAGAGATGAGCAAGAGTGCTGCTTCCATGGTGTGCCTGACAATCAGTGCCAGTGTGAAGGATACAGATGCTGAGGATCCTCAACACATATCAAGGCAGAAATCCAGATGTCCCAAGAGCTCTTATAATTGAAGTAGAATTAAAACACACCCACTAAGGCTGAGGAAATTTTGCAGAGGAGGGGGTGGAAAGAGTGTAAGAGTCACAGTTTGGGGTGTCATGCCCAGAGACACTGCCTCCCCACAATAACTGACTGCTCCCACAACACATAACCCACAGCCCTATGGGGAATACCAGCAACCCCACTGAGGAAGAGCCCCTGTGGAATGGGGGCAGGGAAGAGTGAAGTATAGTACCAACATATGACTTATCCATACAAAATATGTTATTAGGCCTAGAGAGATGGCTTAGCGTTTAAGGTGCCTGCCTCCTAAGCCTAAGAACGCTGGTTCCAATCTCCAGCAGTTACAATCTCCAGGTCCCATGTTTAGCCAGGTGCAAAGTGATGCAAGGGTGCAATCCCGCACACATATGGATTTCGTTCACAGCAGCTGAGACACTGCTGGCATGCCCATTCTCTGTCTTCCTCTCCCTCTCTCTCTGTCTGTCCCTCTCTCTAAAAATAAAAAATAAAAATAAAAAATGATATTAATAAAAAATGAACTAATATCCATAGACAATAATGTGTGTATTTCAAATGGATATAAAAATCTTGAAAATTAACCAAATATTTCACCTACAACCTACCAATACATATGGCATTATAAGTAATAATATTGTTTTCTATGTGACATTTACACTTTATGTTTTTGAGCAATCAAGAAGTACATTGTATTTTCCTGACTCAATGTTTCAGAAACTATTATTGTAACTATAATTCTATCATGCAAGATAAATCTAGTAAAACATCAAAGGAAAGCAATTGCCTTAGTTTGTTTTCCTAGAGGATATTATTCATAATCCTAGTCATATAATTTAATTTTTTTATGATTTACATTTGGGGATAGTTCATAATAATTTTAAATAAAATTTTAAATGTATTCTTGGCTGATAGTTGTACAGTACTCATTATCAACAAATCATGAGTAATAGGGAGCATGTATTAACTTTAATAAAAACATTATAGTTGTAATGGTAAATTTTAGTTGTAAAATGAAGTATAAAAACATGCTGTGAAGACTGAAGCTAGTTATGCTAAAAATAAAATTAATTAAAAAAACCATTCATCTATATTTTAGTAGTTATACTTGAAGATTAATAAAAATGAATTTTACTTCATATAGTAGATGATAAGGAGGATAGTGTTGTAAATATGAAGACTTGAATTATGTTTACTTGTGTGTTACTCATCAAATTTTCATGATGCATTGACTAAAAGTAATTAGCATGGGCTTTGTGATTATAAAAATTATATTATAGGGCTGAAGAAATGGCTTCGTTGTTAAGGTGCTTCCCTATGAAATCTAAGGACCCTTGTTTGACTCTCCAGATCCCACGTAAGCCAGACGCACAAGGTGACACAGCATGTAAGGTCATACATGCACACAAGGTTGCACACACATCTGGAGTTCAATTGTGGTTGTTGGAGGCCCTGACACACCAATTCTCTCTCTCTCTTTTTATCTCTCTCTCTCTTTCTGTCTCTCTGTCTCTCATAAAAAATAAATAATACAGAATTTATATTCTAAAATGTGAATCATGATTCATTACATTAGAAAGTCCAAGTTGGACCATCTCCTGTTTGCTATTCCATGCCTTCTTTTGCACTGATCCAAGGAATAATATGCAGTTTTTCAAGATGCATTTGAGAGAGAAAGCCTTTGCAATCAGCAGCTAACTCAGTGATTCAGAAGTGAGAATATGATAGGATTTTTTCTGTATTGTGAATTTTTCCTAATTTAATTTTGTATGCCATCTATAACAGAAACTTTATTAGCAAAACATTTAATATGCAAGTAATTAGTCTAAATATTTCAATCTAGTACAAATTTTATGAATTTTCAGGTAGATTTCTTCCCATTAGCTTGTCTTTTTTGTATTTTCAAAACTTTTGCATAGTTATACAATCTTAAGTGGTTTTTCCAGGTTATGCACCAAATTATGGTTTGATATTTATTTAATCATTGTGCTAAGTATTTAAAAGACATTTTATTTCTCACTGTCAACTTTATCACAACTTTTAATTTTCTCATCCAAATATTCCCTAGTAGGAAGTACAATTGAAATTTTCTTTTCTGGTGGTGAGAATAAATTTTATTTAGATGCCTTGGAAATTTTATAGATACTCTAATGAAATTATGAAATATAAAACATTTTTTGAAGTAGATTGATGATGAAAACATCTTGAAAATTGGAAAAAATAATTTAAAATTATCACTCAATATATAACTAGATTCAAAGAACACTAGGGAAACTCAACTATTGATAGTATAACATCAGGAAGTTCCCCCAACTGATAATGAAACATTTGAATACTTGTACCTAAAATGATTTGTTATGCAGTTAGAAAACAATATTCTGCTTTATGTTCTAAACTATATATATATGTGTGTATGTGTGTGTGTGTGTAATTTTTATTTCCTTTTTAATTAATTAATTAATTTTATTAGTTATGCTCATAATGTGAATACATTCATGTTGGTGCCATCGATAGCCTCCTCCCTGTCCTTCCCCCTCCGAAGGGACTCTCCTCATTGGGGAATGTGGGGGTAGCCATCAGTTATGTGGAAGAGGCAATGTCTCTGTGAATAATGCCCCAACTTTTGGCTCTAACAATCTTTCCTTCCCCTCTTTCATGAATTTCCCTGAGCCATGTAGGGTTTGTTTTAGGTCTACTTTAGTGATGAAGTCTTGAGAACCTCCATGTCTCTGGATATCTGGTTTGGAAGGAGTTGAGTGTTCTCTGTGTCTATCTCCTTCACCCTTGGGTTGGTGTTAGGTTCACCAAGAAAGCTGCATGCTTGCCCATAAACAATGTTTATTTTTTTAACCAAATCTATCTTCACCCTTGAGATTCGTCACAGAACAGTTCATATATGCCAATCAGAAGAAGAGGAACAGAAATAATCTTTCTGGAGGTCACCAACACAACAATACCCACTCCTTGCTCTTTGGCATCTGGAGTAATAATCTTAACACGCAATTAAAAAGAAATAAATGCTTGTAGGAATAAAGAATTTTAAAACAAATCTGAAATTACAATGGGTTTTAAAAAATTAAATCTGATCAATTGCTTAGAAATGCACTTATTGTATTCTTCAATTTTTCCCCACATCTGAAGTAGTTCAATAACTGCCTATAATATAAAGGCACTGAAACAAATGAGATGGGATCAAAATACTTGGAGATAACTTGAAAACTCTGGATGGCATTCAAACCAGCAGGTACTAATGATTGGTGACTAAGGGCTCTAAAGGCAATGGTGCATGTTATTGCAAAGCTCTCTGATGCTATTTTGAGGAAGATGCTCAGAACCAAGGTATTGCCAAAATTCCAAAATAGAGCTCAGTGCCTAATTTCACTAAAAGAATGATCTTGGAAAAGTGTATATCTGTTAGCTTAATTTCAATATCTAGGATGATAGTGGAAAAAGTCATTATGTTATCAATTTGAAAATGCCTACAGAGGCACAGAATGCTACATAATTAGCAATATGACTTCACAGGGAATAAATAACATCAGACAAATTTTAACTCCCTCCCTTTCTACTAAATTTATATTATTTATAGAAAGGAAGAAAAGAATCATTATATATCTGTAAACACCATTTTAATGTTTCTCTTATCAGGTCTTATTTTTTCCTATGCTATTCTTTAAGACTGCTTTTTAGTGTAGTTAGATATGGTATTATTTCAGAGACCCTGAAAAAAAAGTTGTCCCCCCCAAAAAAAAATGCTATTAAAACTTTATTTCTCTGGCTTAAGGCTGTTTAATACTCCTGACAAGTTTTATAACTTTGAGAGAGTTATTAACCATTTTATGAGTCTGTTGCTATATCTGCAATAGTTGAAATGGACTTCTAGTCCACTGAATCTATAGAGTAATTGTATACTTTGGATCTTAAATTGCCCCAAATACCTATATGTTCAGTGTTTGGCCACCACCACATTGCACTACTGGGATGTTATAGGACCTGTAAGAAAGTTAGGTCACTGGGGGCATTCTGTAAAAAGATATTAAGATTCCAGTGCCTTGTTTCTGCTTTTTGGAAGCCATGGTGTGAGAAAAAAAATTTCACCATTTGCTTCCTGCAATGACATACTGCCTTGTTACAGGCACAAAAATAGCAGAATGAACCAAGTGTGGACAAACCTTCAGAACTATGAGCCAAAATAAGTGTTTCCTTTTTTAATTTTTTAAAAGATTTTTTTTATTTATTACACACACAGAGAGAGAGAGAGAGAGAGAATGAACGAGCATGCCAGGGCCTTTAGTCATGGCACACTTCAGATGCATGCACCACCATGTGCATCTGGTTACTGGGGAATTAAACCTGGGTATTTAGGCTTCACAGCCAAGCACCCTAACTGCTAAACCATCTTTCCAGCCTGTGTTTCCTGTTTTTAAGTACATTATTTCATGCATTTTGTTACTGTGATGAAAAGCTTACTAAAACCGTAGGTCCCAGTCAAAACAACATTTCAAGCTAATTCATTCCTCCACACAATACTATAAGACAAACACAAGTAAGTGGAAGTAAAATTATATAAGAAAGTAGATGGAGATGAAGGAGTTGATGACGAAATGGTTAATAACTACATGAATGTCATGGTCAATGTGCATCTGATAAAAAGTTATATATATATATATATATAGTCATTTAAAAAGCAAAACAGAAACTGGGCGTGGTGGTACAAGCCTTTAATCCCACAACTTGGGAGGTCAAGTTTGGAGAAACGCTATGAGTTCAAGGCCAGCCTGGAGCTACAGAGGAGTTTCAAGTCATCCTGGGTTGAAGTGAGACCCTGCCTTGAAACAAAACAAAACAAAACAAAAAACAAAACTTGCTAGGCATGGTGGCACATACCTTTAATCCCAGCACTTGGGAGGCAGAGGTAGGAGGATCGCTGTGAGTTCAAGGCCACCCTGAGACTACAAAGTTAATTCCAGGTCCTCCTGGGCCACAGTGGTGAGACCCTACCTCGAAAAACCATAAGAAAAAAGGAATGCATTACACACAAGATTTAAGAATGTAAGGACTAATGATATGACACAAGTTATCAAAATATAAATCTCAATAAATAATCTTCTCTCTATATTTGACATGATTAAATCTTCACTATGAAATAAAGATCTACATTTAGCTTAGATTCTATAGTTGCAAAAGAATGTAGGTGGGTGGGGGAGTTTTCTCAGTGGTGAAAGGTGCTTGCTTGCAAAACCGTACAGCCTGGGTTTGATTCCCCAGTAGCCATATAAAGCCAGAGAAACAAAATGGTGCATGTATCTGGAATTCTTTTGCAGTGGCAAGAGGCCCTGGCATACTCCTTTCTCTCCCTCTCTCTCTCTCCTCTCCACTCTTGCAAATAAATAAAGTATTTTTTAAAAAACAGAATGTGTGATACAATATTTTAGAAAACACCAACTGAAAGAAATTAAAGATCTTTGTAACTGAGAATAAATTTATTGCACCCTTTTATCCTATTGTGTGTGTTTGAGGAAGGGAGGGAAAGTGCATATTTGATTTAGCAAAACAGCCTAGGGCTGATTAAATAGAAAAAAGAATAATTCTGCCTAATTAGTTCAGTATGTGAATACCATTACTTATTTATTTCCTATCTAATACTTCTTGTCATTATGTTAGGAAGAAGTATGACTTCATATCTCTGATAAAGAATTTATATTTTCACTGAAAGGACAAAAACAATGTAAGGCTGCAGAAGTTGCATTATTGTCTTGTGCCAAAGTGAGGAGTTGAAATGATAAATGAGATCAGGGATCCAGGGAAGACACAGGCCACAGATATTTTCCCCAAAACTTGGACTTCCTTGATTCTCTGATCCTTCTATTTTGTGAACAGCAAGAAATCTATAAAACCACTAGTAAGCCTTCACACACACACACACACACACACACACACACACACAACCCATGAAACTAAGTAGGGGATTAATTAGGAAGGAGAAGGGGTTCAATGAGAGTGGGAGGAGGAAAAAAAGGGTATTGGGAGGATAAATATGATCAAAATGCATTATGTTGCATGTATGAATTTGACAAAACTAAAATGTATTTAAAAAAACTAAAAGTGGTAATTTTTTCTTATGCATTGGTGATAATATAAAATAATACATTAAAAAATACAGACAGTAAGAATCTGAAGGTGGGGAGATGTCTAAGTGGTTAAAGCCACTTGTTTGCAAAGCCGGCTGGCCTGGATTCAATTCCCGAGTACCCACATAAAACCAGATGAACAAAGTGGCGTATGCATTTAGAAGTCAAGTTCATTTGCAGTACCAAGAAGTTCTGGCAAACCCATATTCTATATCAAATAAATAAATAGTTTTTTAAGGGAATTTGTAAAATACTTAGGCACAGCACTGAGAAAAAGCTGACACATGAAAGGGATCTTCCAAATCCATAAACACTTAATTCTAAGGAATGCAAGGAATGAGGTCATTCTAATACTGTGATCTGGAAACAAACTAGCTATGATAAAGTGTAAGCTCATATATTTATGCGAGTATCTGCATAGATTATATTATATTAATTATCTTGCAGATAAAAATATTTTTGATACCCAACACTAGGGAGGCAGAGGTAGAGGATCACTACGTGTTTGAGGCCACCCTGAAACTCAGCCTGAGCTATGGTGAAACCCTACCTCGAAAAAGAAAAAAACTTTTGGAGAACATGTATGTATATATAATATTTTATTTATTTATTTATATGATAACAAGAGAAAGAAGGAGAGATAGAGAGAGAATGGACACATCAGGACCTCCAGCCACTACAACTCCAGATACATGTGCCACCATGTGAATCTGGCTCATAGGTTCTTTGACTTTGCAGGCAAGCCCCTTAAATGCCAAGTCATCTCTCCAGCCCGAATATTTTTTTTTAAACTACTTGACGACCTTAGCAAGGGAACAAAGCAAGAAGATGACACAGATTTGCTACTTACTTGGAAGAAATAGTAAGTGATTTCTCTGCACAGTTTTGAGCTTGAGGAGAAGCTTCTAGTTATAGTACTGGGAGAACAAAATGCACGCTGAAACACCAAGGCTTTACTGGCTTAAATAGCTAGAGCAAAACCCTGAGACAATCCAAGCACTTGGAAATTGGAAGAGAAATCTCAGAAATGATAGTCACAGCTAGGGAACATCACCTTTAAATATCTGCTCAACTTAATTCTGACTGAATTTGAATGAGTTCATGCAGCCAAGGTAAAACTGGAAAAAAAAACCAAATATTTGTATTTTCAGTGTTTCAGTTTCATAAATCAAACATTCACCTTAAAATTCAGCACCTTAAACAAAAATTGATTGTTATATATGTATATGTATGTTAAGATGTATATTGTTACCATTAAAGGAAAAGGGATACAGTGGACACAACCCACAATCCCACAATTTCATAAGAAAATCTATACTATGTATTTATATAGCATGGATCTCAGTGGTAAAGAATCTACCTAACATGCGCATGCACAAAGTCCTCAGTTCAAGCTTCATCACTCTACCACGGAAAATTACAATCCGAGGGCTGGAAACATGGCTTAGTACCCACATAAAGCCAGATGAACAAGGTGGGGCATGCTACTGGAATTCATTTGCAGTTTCTAAGAAGCCCTGGTATGCCCCTTCTCTCTATCTTTCTTTCTCTCTCTTCCCCTCTCAAATAAATAAATAAAATATGTCTTAAAACTCCGAAATAAATTTTTAAAAATTTGCCATTTGGTGGCACACCAGCATTCAGAATGTAGAGGTAGGAGGATTGCTATAAGTTTTAAGCCAGCCTGGACTAGAGTGCATTTCAGGTCATCCTGGGCTAGAAGAATGAGACTCTACCTCAAAAAAATCCCAAATAAGTAAATAAAAGGAGAGAATAAATGTTAAGCAGTAGGTACAGGAAAGGTGAGAGAAATACGTAATCATTGCAATAAAAAAGAACAGAATTAGAAAAGCATACAGTTAAACAAATTGAGCTATGCATTATCTCTGAAAATATGACCTAAAAAATTCAAAAATACAAAGAACAGAAAACAACTTCCAGGAACATGAGAGACAAGCAAATAAACATTAGATGAAAATATTTTAATACATGATGTTGCATTGGGGTGAAAAAGGGTCACCAGTTAATAATAAGACTATTCACTTCAATAGATAACAAGCAACAATTTCAATGTTCAAAATGTAATTATTTGAAGAAAATAAACAAAATTGGCAAATATGTGGTGATGTTAATATAAGAAAAAAATAAAAGAAGGGCTAATAAATAAGACTGAGAATGAGAAAGAAGATGAGTCTGTATGTTGCAGATATTATAAACATTAGATGGAACTATTATAAACCCAATGATTAAAAACCAAGAAGAAATTGAAAATATCCTAGAATATATAATTTGCTATTTTATAAAGATGTATACAGAGATAACTGTTAAAAATATCAATCAAGCCAGATGTGGTGGTGCATGCATTTAGTCTCAACATTCAGGAAGCTGAGGTAGGAGGATTGTTGTGAGTTTGAGGCCAGCCTGACAGTGCATAGGTCAGCCTGGGCTAGAGCAAGACCTTACATCAAAAAAAAAGAAAAAAGAAAAAGAAAAAAAATCAATAATTTATGGTATTTCTATAAAATATTCCCACCCTATGCATTCTGACTGTCATGTTTAAGAAATATTTTTGCGTATTTACTTATAGTCAGCACAAAATTTATTTCCAGTTTTTGCTCATATAAAATTTGATAAAGAAAAAATTAAACTTATTATTCTCAGGTGATCTAATGATATACTTTTAAATTCTCCCCAAATCCACTGAAATATTACTAAAATTAAGAAGAATAAAGTTGACTAGGTTTTCAAACTTAATATTGATAAAATTTAATTTCTAAACACTAGCATCAGAATATATTTTTAATTTTCTAAGAAACACCAAAAGTATAATCAACCAAGGAATTAATCTTATAAAACATGTGAAAATTTTTGTGGAAAAACCATAAAACTTTATTTAATACTATCAATACAAGCTTATTTTAAAAAGGGAATTTTATTTGTTCTTACATTAGAAGACTCAATAATATAAATATTTCAATTCTCCACAAATCAGCCTAGTTATTCAGTGTAATGCCAATGCATATCCACTATTAAAATTTAACTATGGGCTGGAGAAGATGGCTTACCGGTTAAGGCGCCTGCCTGCTAAGCCTAAGAACCCGGTTCCAATCTCCAGGTCCCACGTTTAGCCAGATGCAGTGACACAAGGCGCAATGCTGCACTTGTCCACACAGGGGCACACACATCTGGATTTCGTTCACAGCAGCTGAGAGACTGCTGGCGCACCCATCTCTATCTGTCTCCCTCTTCCTCTCTGTCTGTCTCTCTCTGTGTCTCTCTCCAAAAATAAATAAAATAATAAAATTTAACTATATTAAAATTATAGAACAAAAATGAAGTACATCTATTCAAGACACAACATAAAGAGAGAAAAATTACATGTACAAAGTAAAGGAAAGTCTTTGAAATTTATATATAACAAAGAACTAATGCAATTTTGGGTCAAGCAAAAGATGAGCTGATTCGAGGAAAGTTAAAAAAACATAAAAACTAACAGGAATCATAAGAGTGAGGAAACCAATAAACACTTAAAATATACCATCTGTGTTAATCAAGATTGTTACATATAAATATATAAAATATTTCATACTAGGAAAATAATGGAAGTTAAGACAGTTGTTACTACAAAAATGATGGAACTTAAACGTTGCTGGTGGTTGCTGCTATGGGTGAATGCATGTGCCCCTGCCTCCAAATTCACTAAGTTGCAAACTAATTCCCATTGTGGTATTAAAAGATAAGATTAGTGTTCATTTCAAAAAGTATTGCGGGAGCTTGTTAGTCCTTTTGCCCTTCCAACAGAAGAGTACATCACAATAAAACACTGCCTTTGAATCAGACATTGACTTCATCTGCTACTGTAGTCTTGTGCCTTGATCTTCGAGTTCTTAGACTCCAGAAATTAATTCTATTACATTTCTGAAGCTTATACATTAACTAGTGTAAGACAATTTGTCATAGATACCTGAATTGACTGAGACAGGTGGTTTAAGTTGGCATAATGGCAATGACCTTATACACGTGCCCTCCCCCCCCGCCACAATGAGACAATTCCCACACTAAAAATACATAGAATGGATATTTCTTATACTGGCACCTATGGGTAGAATTTAAAACCCATGTAAATGTGAATGTAAAAAATTACCTCTTTGTTTTCAGTAATCCCTAAGTGAATTTAATATTTCCATTAGTTCCTTTATTTGTGAAAATAAACCACAGCAGTACTACAAGTGCCTGTGACTTAGTTATTGAAGAAATAAAAATGTTTTCTTTTCACATTATGATCATCAAAACAACAGAGTATAAATTTTAGATTCATCACTAAACCAGGGAGGTTTTAAGACCTACCCTTACATCTTGTTTTTTAATAATGAAACATAAGCTACAACAGTTTTATTGATGTAACTGTGATGGTTAATCTTAGTTGTTAATTTGATAAGACTAGCATCACTTAGAAAAGCCTGTGTGCAATCCTGTAAGTAACTGTATTGGTTATTGTAGCCTCTGTGTGGATGTTTGTGAGAAACTACCTTGATAAGGCTAATTGAGGTGGCAAGACCCACTGTAACTCTAGGCAGCACCATCCCATGCGTTGGGGTCCTGGATGGGATATTAAAAAGAGAAAGATAAGCACATGCAATCATTAGTCTCTGAATGTCACTAGCTCTGCTTCATGCTCTTACCACCATGCCTTCTCCACCATGATGGACTATAATATTGAGTTGAAAGCTGAAATAAACCCTTTCTTCCTTAATTTGCTTCCAGCCAGGTATTTAGTCACAACAATGAGGAAAGTCATAAATACAACTGTCATATTTTTTTCAGGTTGTAGTATCTAATTTATTTATTTTGTGTGTGCATGAAGTGTACAAACATGAATGTACAAATGTGTGGACATCTTATGCACATATGGGCACAGGCCAGTGGGCGACATTGAGTGTCCTCTTCTATTGCTCTTCTGTCTTTTTCCTTCAGATATGGTCTCTCATTGTACCTGGAGATAATTCTTTTGTTTTCATTTGGACATACTAACTAGCTAGCCCAAGCAATCCTCCCCTCTCTACTCAACTCCACATCACTGGGGTTACAGGTATGCATGACATGCACAGTTTTTATATGGATGCTAGGGATTGAAGTCAGATTGCATAGCAAGAACTTTTGCCCAATGAGCCATCTCCTCAGATCTTAACTATCGAATTTATGATACCTTATATTGCACTTTACAAATTATAGTAAGCTTTCCCATGCATTCCTTCATTTAAACCTCCTTTGAGAGGTGTAAAAGTTATTATCCCCATTTTAAAGATGAGGAGATCTAGACCCCTAGTGGTAATGTATCTTGTCCAAGGTCATAGAAATAAGTGGCAGAGTATCTTCTGTCTCCCTGTGATATTTTACTGATGCTGTATAATATGGTTATTGGCTATCGAAAAAAAGTACCAGTTCTTGTCTCCTGTGTAATTGTACTCTAAGGATATTTGCTGTAAGTTTTTAGATTAGTATAATGAGATTAGCAATTAGAATGGCAGCTCTAGGTAACTAAAGTAGCATCACCTATATTGCAATTAAAATGAAAATAAAGGCCATGTTTGTTTGAGGGAATTTTTTCCTTAAAATAATTTCAGTGTGTTCTCCTATGTATTACTCATTTGCTACATGTAACCCTTGTGAACTGGCTATGATGAGGAACAACACTTTCATTTAGAAAATGAAAAAAAATGTAGCCAGAGGAATTTGAGATTAGCTATAAAGCAATCTCATCTAGATCCCAATAATTATTAAGATCTATACAATTTGTTAAGCCGCACTGATGCAAAAATTGAAATTTCCTTTGCAAAATGCCTAAATTATGCTAAAATCATATTGCAATAAAGTCCATTCTATGTTTATTTATGGAGTTTTAATGATCAAAGAGAATGCTGCACTAAGTGGATCTTCTATATTGATATACTCCACATATGAGGAACACTGTCATTCATAGGAAATTCATTAAATAGTAGTATATTTTGTAATGTGTTAAATTAATAACAATTTTTTATTTGATCTATTTCCAAAGCTCACAATTTCTGAGCTATTTTTGTTTTAAAGATAGTCTCACCATGACAGTATAAACTGATTAGTCCTTGGTAGCCTGCTTTTAGTGGTTCTTTGGGAATAAATTATGGAGGAGTTTCTTTTTTTCATATGTCTTAGAGCAGTGATTTAAGTTAGATTTCCAATCAATTATATCACTTTTGTAATCAAGAAAAACATATACTGAAATCTCTAAGTTTTAAACCATGCAGTTTTCTCTAGGATTTTTTGGAAAGTATTATTTCATTGTTATAATAGCTCAACATAAAATGGTGCACTGAAAGTTTCTAGATTTGGAGTAACATAATTGGTATAATTTTATGTGAGTATTATGATTCATTGGATGTTTGATGTGTTTTTATGTTAATCTAATCAGATCATCTCAGGAAAATTCAGGTCCCAAAGTTTTTGATTATGTACTTTGAAATAAATGTACTCCTTGAAATACACAAAGAAATATCAAAAAATGTTAGACATACTTCTGGTTAGTCCTAAATTTCCTATTAACTTTAATAGTTATGAGAATGACATCAGTGCTAAAATATACACTGGCACATATGTACCACAAAATCACATATTCTTAGTTATACAATGTTAAATCTGAATTTCTGTCTTGAAACTTTGATTAAAAACCTTTACATTAGGGCTGGAGAGCTGGCTTAGCGGTTAAGGCACCTGCATCCTAAGCCTAAGAACGCTGGTTCCAATCTCCAGGTCCCATGTTTAGCCAGATGCAAAGTGACACAAGGGTGCAATGCCACACTTTACTACAAGGGGGCGCACACATCTGGATTTCGTTCGCAGCAGCTGAGAGGCTGCTGGCGCACCCATCTCTATCTGTCTTCCTCTCCCTTTCTCTCTGTGTCTCTCTCAAAAAAAAAAAAAAAGTGGGCAGCTCTGGAAGCCCTTAAAAAAAAAAAAATTTACATTAAACCCATTCAATCAATGTTTGAATCAAGCTATTTCACAGCTGAATTGTAATTTAGAGCTAAAAAGTTGACATCTGATAAGCCATTAAAGAAAATTATGATTGGTGAATCACTTTGAGAAAAGTCAGATATAAAGAGATTATATTATTATAGAGGGGAAAAAAAACCTTAGGAAAATAGTCCTTTGTCCATGCATGGGAAAATATTTTAAATCCTTTACTATGTATTTGAATGTTTTAGTTTTGGGGAATTTTTGTTTGTTTTTAACCAAAATTCTCACAATATTGCATTGTTCTTCTAATACACATTTTAAATTTAGATTGGGAAGTATAGTGCTACCTAAGCAGAGGTAAGACATAGAGCTTGGAACTTTGTGGTTGACAAATACTCATTGTGGTAACTCACTGTGAAATACATTTGGTAAGCAATGATAAACATAAATAATTATTTTAATTGTAATGTAAGTTTCTCAAGCCCTCTGATATATCAATTATCCAGCCATGCATTTGTTAGAAGCTCATTTTTTTCAAGTAGATGGTATGTTATTTCCATTTACCTAGAAAAGTTCCTACAAGCATCACCTGTTGAACATTTTCCCCCAAATTAAAAGGTAGTTATGTCCAAAGTGAAGCAACATAGTTTTTAATGCAGTTACAAATGTATAATTGGAAAAACAAACAAATATAACCTAAGTAGAAAACATTCAAGCAATCACCTTTCAGTATTTAAGATGGACACAAGCATACCTTCCATCCAACAAATCCTGAGCAATAGCTTGTCTTTGACAAACAAAATTTAACCTGATATTAAAAGAAAGTGCTGACAACTCTTAGCTTTTAAAAATCAAGAGAGACAACTGCCCAGACAGAAATTGGCCTCGATATCCATGACCTCGCAGTGCCTAGCAATACTTTCGCAAGACCCTCATAATAGAAGAAAAAGATGATGACATCAAATTAAAAAAAGAGACTAATGGAGAGAGGGAGGGGATACGATGGAGATTGGAGTTCTAAAGTGGGAGAGGGGAGGGAAGTATCATGAGTTTTTTGTATGTAAGTATAGAAGTTGTCAATAATAAATAAATAAATAAATAAATAAATAAATAAATAAATATCAAGAGAGAAAATAAAATAATATTAAATAATTTAACTACAACTGTCTCTGACCATTGTTGCCATGAATTCTCATTTGTCATTCCTGTCACTCATATGAAAATGACTTCAGGAAATTTCAAGAGCTAGCTAATGATCTCATATTTTTTTTTACTAGAAAGCCTTCCTTCTACAGATATTTGTGAATATGGGGAGACCCAAGCCACATCAAAATGATAAAAAGAAGAGAAAGCCCAGTACTTAGCACTGGAAATGTCATCTCAGTTATACAAAACAGGGCCCAAGAAATATGACAGAGGAAGTAGAGGATTGAATATGAGTCCTGCTCTCACTGATAGCCAGAGAACTCTCTCTATGGAGAAGACAATAGATACTAAGGCATCTCAAAATTCATCAAAGTATAAAATAAGAAGCTTTCCAGAGGTTAAAACTAAAATAAATTCATAACATGCTCTCCAAGGCTCAGGGAACATTTTGGAAGGGGACATGGAAGGAAAGAATTCAAGAGCCCAGGGTTTGTAGGCATACATTGGGGCACTGTGCTATCAACATGAATCAACTCAAGTATCCATATCTGCACAGCACTTACTGCTATTGCCACAAGACCAGCACAATTCTGAGCCCATCAACATTTTGACATGGAATACAGAGGAGAAAAAAATGAATCAATAAAGCAGAGGAAGGACCACCTTGAAAGAGGTTGGTCTTCAGTGGATGGAGGGATGGAGAAGAAGGGACAAAAGAGGATAATGAAATTGGAACATGACCAAATTACTGTATGTTCGTCTATTAAAGTTCTCAATTAAAATTTAAATAAAAAGACAACTAAACAGAAGGTAATAGATAATGTGATTTAGATTCACCCTAGTGGGATATATTTGTGTCTTTCTCAAGCATTCTGATAGGTAGTTCAATGCAGATTGTTCCATTGTAAAGGAAGGCTCCAATAAATATTTTTGTTCATCTTGTCATCCAACAATCATGACAAAAAGGTATAGGAACAGAGTTATTTTTGTCCAACCCTAGAAGTCTATAGGTAGTATAGGTACAGCAAAAGTTCTCTTTATATTGTAGCTAATAGAGAAAGAAAACAAAAAAAAATAAAATTCAAGATGAAATTCTGAAATACCTTGAGAAGATTAAAGGAAAATTTCTTTAAATTTTTTTTGAATCACCTTAAAGGCAAGAAACTATAAAGCACAAGTAAACATAAAGAAATACAGAAAGAAGTAAACTTTCATTTTACTTTTTGCAGTATGTAAATTAATGAAAAACGATTTGGTGATTGTAATTTCTACAAAACAAATTGGAGTTGAAATGAAACCAAAATACTAATAAATGAGTTTTATCATGCTCAACACCTCACATAAAGAGCAAATATTTTTTGTTTATATTAAACACAGGCATCAAATTATATATCCTAAAAATACTTTAGCAACAAAATCCCTAAAGATAACTGCCATTGTGTTTTTTATATCAGTTTTGTGGGAGCCAAAAATTATAGACTTACTGAAGTACAATACTTGAATCTCAGGCAGATAAAGCTATGCCACACATTATATCTCAAGAAAGATTAGCTGTCTCTAATGCTTTAAGATATTATAAAACACTTTTTGTTATTCAAGACTTGGAAAATTAGGAAAGGAAATGCAGAGTGTATATCATTCAAAAATATCTTAAATTCACTTTTTGTAAAGTAAAAGTTTTATTATGAATGATGATTCATCACTAGGCCAGAAAAGCTCTCTCTTCCTGCCTTCCATGTCACTCATATGCTTTAGAACTAAGTAGTGATATCAATAAATGGACTAGAAGGATTCTTTTTGATGTGATACTTTTTGTTGCTTTACTTTCCTGATGGGATACAAACTGCAAGCAATTTAACATACCCAAATGCTGTTAGAAAAAGCCATCCTTAGCATTTTAAGTGTCTTTAAAAATCTTATGCAGTCTGATGGCATATGCATGGGATGATAATGAAGTAAAAGGAATGAATAATGTCATTTTATTAATAGGTTCTCATTCTCCAGTGATAACTACAGGTGGGAAAATGACCATGAAATCATTTTATTCAAACATGGAGACCATCTTAATATAGACCTTCAGAAACAAAATGTCAACTGGAATTCTTCCCATGCTATGACCAGTATATAATACTATAGGACAAGACAATATTGCTGAGAGATGCCAATGTTTATCAGAGTTTGGAAAAATAAAGTTTTGTTTACTGATTATAAAAATAAATTTTAGTTATGACATCATTTAAAAAGCATGAAAATTAGATAGAAATTGGCTAGGCAGTAGAAAGTAAAGTGAACAGTTTTTTGGCTAAAAGTGGTAAATATTATTGATCCTTTAAGGGAGATATTCTTTTTCCTTATTTCCTCATCCCCAAAGGATGTTCTCCTTCCCTAGAAGACTGATATAAAGATGTGAGTAAGACTACAAGGTACCTAAACACCTAGCATGGGAGCTGGACTGACCAGCTCAGCCCCATCAAGAAAGTTCCTATAAAAGACCCCAGAGTCATAAGGTAGTTTTCCTATTTCTGGGGACCTCTCCTTTTATACAACAGTTATGTTTTCTTTCCTTCTTTTAAACTCTATAGTAAAATCTTTCTAATATTCACTATCAATGCTTTGTGGATTTCATTCTTCAAATTTACAAGACAAAAAAAAAAAACTGGAGGCTATTGAGTAAATTGAACTTTGGGGGACCATTAGTATCCAACTTTCTAATACATGGGTTAAAGCCCAATCAAAATTAGATAACCGTGCTATAACTCTCATAGGCACCCCAAATTCTTGTATCAGGACTATTTTTCCTTTCTTATTTATATGAGAGACAGAGAGAGAGAAAAAAAAAAGAAGGAGAGAAAGAGAATGAGCACACTAGTGTCTCCAACCACTGTAATGAACTCCAGACTCATGTACCACTTTGTGCATCTGGCTTTCATGGGTCCTAGGAAATCAGATGTGAGTACTTTGGCTTTGCAGGTGAGTGTCTTAACTGCTAAGCCATCCCTCCAGCACAGAATTTTTAACTTTAATATTCATACACACCACAATTTCCTTGCCCTTTTATCTATCTACAAACACGCAAACTATTTTCACAAGGTGGCTACTATGAATAATGTTACAAGGAAGCATACGATCACAGATGACTCACACCGTGGCTTTATTTCCTCTGAGCATGTACCCAAAATGGGATTGTTGGATCATAATGATCATTCTGCTTTTAATTTTTTGAGGAATAATCTTCTGTTTTCCATAATGGTTTCATTGATTTGCTTTCCTGTTATAGACACAAGGGTTCTCTTTTCTCCACACCCTTACTAATACTATCTCTTATTGTTTTGATAAAGGCCATGCTAATAGGTGCTAGGTGATATCTCATTATGGTTTTGGTTTTGATTTGTATTTTCATGATTAGTAATGTTGAGCAGTAAATACTCAGCCTTAGAAATCAAGGAAATTTGTGCCAAGATAGGTGCATCCGGGGGACATTACATGATTATAATTCTGTACCCTTGGACAAGCATTTGTTCATATCTTCCATTTCTGATAATCAATTTTCATTCCATTTCTATGTATTCTACTTTTAGTGATTGCAGATATGACACAGGCTGTAGAAGACACGATCATAATTATCAATTGAAATACATTTTCTCCCCTTAAATGTTCAAATCCTAAGCTCATGACAGGGGTTTTCCATTTTCAGTTTGTATTTCTTTCCTCTTTTGTAAATGTTCAGATGAACTGGAGAAATAAGCCTATGGTAGTACATATAGCTGGAGAATTAGTTAATATTACACTAGATTTCAGAAATTTGGTAAGAAAGTAGTTTTCAGGTTTTCTGTTTAAAAAATAAATGTGTTTGAAGAAATGATTATTTTCATTCTTTTCACTGCAGCAATCATTTCATTATGTGCATGTATAAGTATAGTCAATCATCATGTTGTATGCATTATATATTAAATATGCCTTATATACTCCTCTTGCCAAACAGGTAAAAATGTACTAGTAAAAAGTTTCTTATATTGATGTTCATATTTTTTTCCACATCTGGAAGTTAAGTTCTTGACTTAAAAAGTTGAGATATTTAGGGATGGACAAATGGATCAGTGGTTAAAGGCACTTGCTTGCAAAGCCTGGTGGCCTGGGTTTGATTTCCCAATACCTATATAAAGATAGATGCACAAAGTTGCACATGCATCTTGAGTTCATTTGCAGTGTCAAGAGCCCCTAGTGCACCCTTGTCTCTCGTTTTCTCTCTTTCCTTGCAAATGAATAATAAATAAAATATTTTTAAACTTCAGATATTTATAAAAGTTAAACAGCTCAAGGTACATGAAAAGAATCAACCTCCCCATTGGTGTGGTAGATTTGACACCCCCTATTATATTGAAGAAAAGCAACATAGTTAATGGCAAACTAGCATGTAGCTTTTGAAACTAAGCTATTATTTCTCAGGCAGATGCATCTTTGCATGTGTAGGACTTTGTGGGAGTGTGTGCTGGGAACTGGACCCAGAGCCTCCTGCATGCCAGTCAGACAATCTCCCACTGAGCTACACTTACAACCCCCCTCAATGTATTTTTAATCATAAAGACAAAGTTAGCATCCCACAGCTCCTGATCCTGGTAGGAACAAAATTAAAAACATTTATAAAAGACCACAATTTCAAGACTTTTTATGATGCTTTCCTTATGCATGTTGTGGGTTTTATTCTTGAAAAGGTAGACTTCTTTAACTTTGTACTTGATTGCTGGTGTTTTTATTAAAACTGAAACATTCAAATCCTGTAGAGCTACTTTATAATAGCACTGGTAGACCTCTGATTTGATTATATCCCTGTCTCTCTAAACCTAACACCTACAAAACAGAATAATTCAATATCATATTATTGACCTTTGTGGCAAATATAATTGACTTTTCTTGAAATCAGGAATGCAGAAAGGAATCACTTTTGTCTGCTTTATTTCTGGGTAACAACTGTTTGCAGTTTTTCAAGGAGGCCAGGAGAGAAATTAAACTTCATTACTTCCTCAAGCATAAATACGCAGGTTTTATAGAGGTCATATTACAGAATAAACTTTTAAAGTACAATATTTTTATAGAGCTGCCTTTTGAAACTACTTTTGCTTCTAGTTTTCTGACAAAACTTTCAAGCATTAGAACAAATTCTTATAAATATGAAATTATCACATAGCAGAAATTGTATTCAAATCTTTCAATGAACAAATAAATTGGTAAACTGGTCTGAAAGGAAGTTATAAGCAAATTAATAGAAGGAAGTTGAGTTAGGAACAAAACTTGTGAATGTTCCTCAGAATTAATAAACAGACTTTGAACATTTATGTTATATTGCTGAAAAGTTACTTCCACATCAGACAAAAATTTGCTTTCCTACATTAGTTTGATTACAGCTGGGAACTTTAACCAATAGTAAGCAATGAGTCCGAATGAATAGCTGCAAATAATCTTTGAAGAGGCCTGAAAAATATTGCCTTCATAAAATATTGAAAGAGAATTTTCTCTCTTTCATTTTGCCTTATTTCCAATAACGAAATAAAGTTAACAATTCTCATCATATATAGACCTTGAACAAAGATATCAGAAGGCAAAGCCCTCACATATAGGAACTTTCCAAATGTTCAAAAGTACATTCTAAAGAATCCATTTGTTCCAAATAAATCAAACAGACATGAGATTGATCCAAGGGATTAAATGCTTTCTAGGGCTAGATGTTAAGCACTGTTAAATACTTTATTGTAAGTATCCTGTAATATTTATCTTTCTTCAACTAAGCTAAGACCCATTTGCTTGCTTGACTGTTGGCAGACCCTTCCCTTGTGCCTAATAGCCTTGATCAGAGATCTGTCAATTGAACAGGTCCTAGCTATAGCACTTAATGGCACACTGATTGTTCTGAGCCCTGCATGCCTGCCTTGGGCAAATCACACTTCAACTGCAAGGAACACTTCAATCTGCAATCATGTCTATTGTTGAAACCACAACCTTCGGATTCTGGAGGTCTGGCTTTAGTTATAATCACTCCCCAGAAAACTTCACTTCAGTAGGAACTGCTAGAGGACCCTGCCCCCTGTTGCTCAGGACCCTGGAATAGCAGTGGTCATCAAGGTTTCTAGGAAGAAGAGTACCTCTCTTATGGACTCAGCTGAAAGGCTGTCATGAGCAGAGAGGAGTGTCTACAATTGTGATTGGTCCATATGCAGGACTTATGATTGGTTTATGCAAGGATGGTAATTGGTTGAATTAGAAACCATGCATAGGCAAAACTGAGATTGGTGGAATTACAATCTAAGCATAAGTTGCCATGACCCTCTTAAGGCTATAGAAACAGGCTGTTTGCCATTCTTTTCAGGTTATTTTGGGAGGCTTCCCTGCTATGTACACCTTTTTCATTGTAGCAACATAATGCTGTAATAATGGCAGATTCTGAATGTTCCTTTGCCTACTTGTGGTCTTTATCATAGGGAAAAAATGTGCTGTATTGATCACATGAAAAGTAGACAAAAACCTGGCTCTCCAGCACCTGCAGGAGCAGTGGCAGTGGTTAGAGTCCTCTCAAGATTCAACAGAGGTTTAAGGATCAAATACACAAGCTCAGATATATTGTGGGGGCCTTAGCTAGGGAGTTCACAGCTTTTTCTCAGCACAATAAGGAATAAGAGTGAGGGAGATGTAATAAAACAAGCAGCTTTTGTTCAGGCAAAGTGGAAAGTGAGCAAAAGCTCCCTTAGGGATAGGAAAGAGCCCCTGAGTACGGTGGCCATTAATCTCTCTCTCTCTTTCTCTCTCTTTCTCTCCCCCCCCCCCGACTGATGTATATGTAGGATCATAGCCTCTTCCCAAGCCTACATCATGTATACCTCTATAGGGTCTCACTTTTCCATGCATTCTTAGTTAATAGTGGATTAAATGTCCTGCTTCTGTCCATGAGCACATAAGTGGGCTTCTGGTTGGACACTCAGCACCCCCGACCTCAGGCCATGAGCAGAGAAACAGTACTTCAATTTTTAGCTTTAGCTGTGGGCTTTGAGGAAGGGAGCACATCTTACAGAAACATTTGCACACTAGTAGACTTGGTATGGACTATGAGGGAAGGGAAGCATCTTCTCTTTGGGAGTTTCTAGCCAAGACAGGATAAAATCACTGTGATCTCCTCATGGCTCATATTTCACTCCCTAACTGCCTCTCATCCATCTATCTCTTCCTCAACACAAACAGCCAGCTGAAGAGTTACAGAGATTGACAAATAATTTCCTAGGAGCTGAGATTATGTAAAATAAGAGGCCATGGACACCTAAAGGCAAGAGCAGAGAAGATAATTCCAAGGCCTGGTCATGAGAAGTGTACAAGAGAGGTACCTAGAGTTGAAGAGACTAGGATTTAGCACCAAATCTTAGCACTTGTAATTCTAGCTGCTGGGTATTTGTTCGCTAAGCCCAAAGCAAGAAGTCACTGCCTTGAACACCTGAGAAAATATTCCTCCAGCTGGGAAAACTTGGAACCATTAATCTCTAGATTTCAAGGCACAGAGATGGAAGCTTTTGGATTTTGAAGTCTAAAACATGAGTGCTTGGTGACATCTGCAACTTCCTTGAAAGAAACATAAATGAAACAAGCAACTGAATAATATATCTAATAACCTGAGCAAAAAAAAAAAAAAAAAAAAAGTCAAGTTAATGAAATTGTGTTTCAGGACAATTTGTGGTTCTTTGTTTCATGACCTGTGTGGTCAGCTGCAGAAAGCTAATCTAATCTGTGTAGGCAGAGCTCAACCATTCTCTCAACACAAAATGAATTTTGATGAGGCTTAGTTATAATCATGCTGCATGGGCTTTTAGTGGAAAGTAAGCAGAAAATTATGGGTTATCAGTATCTAGTACAATATCTAATCCATAATAGGTATTTCAACAAGTTTCTAGAGATGTATTGGTGTGTGGGGGAAATTATTCTCAAATGTTAATGGAACTATGTTCAACATAAAGTGGGCTCTGTGGTTGTCTGCATGAGACGTACACAAAAATGGGCTCTCCAGCCTTCCTTAATGGATGTGGGAGAGGGTCACGAGGCCCATCCCTCCTTGAAAAGCTATTGACACTTAATGTCAGCTGGGGGAGGAAGAGTCATTTTCATCAGTATTTTAGTCACTAGTAAGCTGCCCACGGTCCACTAATTAACCTCCCACCCATGTTCATGCAAGCAACCCTAATAAAATAAAGTGTTTTAAACACACATGTGCACACACACACTATATATATATATATATATATATATATATATATATATATATACTATATACTATATATATATATATGACATATATATATATATGTCACAGTGGGGGTGAATATACTCAAAATTCATTATATACATGCAAGAAAAATTTTTTTTTGGTTTTTTGAGGTAAGGTTTTACTCTAGTCCAGGCTGACCTGGAATTCACTATGTAGTCTCAGGGTAGCCTTGAACTCATGGTGATCCTCCTACCTCTGCCTCCCGAGTGCTGGGATTAAAGGTGTGCGCCACCACATCCGGCTCAAGAAATTATTAAGGAATATATTTTCTAGTTCTTCTTTTCAAACAAAATGATAAATCTGACTCAATAGTTCTTATAACACCTGAATATCTTAAGTTTTAGTTTTAAAAGTTCTGTGGATTTTAATGGGAAGAGATGACAGAACAAAGCAAATGAACATTCTAGCACTCTAAAATGCAGGGGAGGAAACATTTCCCTGTGTTGAGGATTGAACACAAATGCAGGTGATAATCTCTGAAGATATTCCACTGTTACACAATATGCAAAAGGTTGACTTTGACTCCTTACCCTAAGGCATTTTGCAAAGACAACCACTTGAAATTATTCTTGGTAGCACATGGCATTTAGAATATACAGTTATATATTTTGGTAAACTCCATACACTTAATTGTTAAAATCTGTCCTGCAGAGTCTTTGGGGCTTATGACTTTTTTAAAAACTAAAGAAAATGGTTGTTGCTAGGTTTAAGGTTTTTAAAAAACCCTTTATCTACCTTAGATACTGGACTCAAGTGTGCCTCTTTTTGTTAACTTAGCGAAGTGACACACATTGCTAACTCATCAGTATCTGGTTCTGCTGGATGGCTGGGTGTGTTACATTTCCATTTTCTTGAAAGTGAAGTGTGACCATTTTGCACTTTCAGATCTATGAAATGAAATGAAGGGCCATGTTACATATTTAAAATTAAGAACTTTAATATATGAACATATGGCAAATTGGTCATATTCCCACCAGATAGTACTCTTATGTTCCCTCTCCCCCACCTCATCCTACTGAGGACCCTCTCAGTGAGGTTGTTGGTAATCCCTGTAGAGTCACAAGTGCACACACATGTCACTTTTGCTTCCAACACTCAAGGGCTCCTCAGCTGGCTTCCTGTTTCTACAGTCTTAGAAGCATATGCAAATACAGATGCCTTAATGTTGCCTCTCCTTAAGGAATGCTGCCTTGTAAAATTTTCTAAGTCAACAATGTACTTTAAGTGTATGAAAATAAAATGTATTGTTAAGCTGCTATTTTGAATTGCTAGCACAGCATTAACTAACCCAACCTAACTAACATGGATAGAGGCAAATTTTCCCAGGTAGCTGCTTAGAAGGATCTACTGAGTAATGTCCTTATAGAAATGTATGGAAATCTACCATTTTCTTCTACTCAAGACAGATTTTGTTGAGTGTTACCTAGCAGGACTGTCTCTGAGGAATACTTCCCATTGAATTTGCTTGGCTTCAGCTTCCATTGCAGGATAACTATGGGGGATGTTATAACTTCTACATAGAACACTTTAATGGATTCCTCCCTAGCCAAACTTATATCAAATCAACATTATAAGTGAAACAGCACAAATATTTTAATTCACTTGCAAATCATGAAACAATTTGTATATACTATTAAGTAAGCCATGTGATGATTTCCCAGTGCTAAAAATATACAAGACCAGGAAAAATAATCTTCCATACATGTATAAATATACATATATGCCAATAAAGTTAAATTCACATATAAATTGATATATAATTCATAGAAACGTATCCATCAAAATTGCAAAATCTTATGAAATTTGACAAATGTATATAGTTATGTCGCTGTTACCCAAGTTAAAGTTTAAAATGCTTTGATTACCCCAAAAGTCCTCTCATTGTGCCACTATAGTGTATTCCCTCCCCCATCTCTAACCTTTGCCAATACTTTACTATCTACATAGTTTTGTTTTCAAAAGGATAGGGTAAATGTCATCCTATGTTATGCAGGGTATAAAGATGGCTTCTTTCCTCATAGCATGATAGTTTTCAGATCCAATCGTGTTACAGATGACAACAGTTTGTCTATTGTTGCTGCTCTGGAGTACGCCATGCCATAAATATCAGTTTGTTGGTCAATATGTTATCAGAGTTGTTAGCATAAAGGTGTGGAATACAGTAGCCCTGAAATGCTAAGTTCAGCCACCCATTCCCATTCAGCAATGAAAGAGTCAAGGTAATGATGAAAGGAAGAGAAAGAACAGTTATTTATTGTGGCAATAATAAAGGACAAACAAAAGTTTTCAATGATCCTCAATGCCAACTTCAAGGCTCTGACATAAGGTTGGAGTTTAAATGCATGGCAAGAAATATAGATAATTAAGCCGTCCTAGTCAAGGTGTGGTCTCATCCACAGTTATCTCAGCTCTCTCTGGTCAGTATGGTGGTCCAAAGAAGTCCTCATGGCTTGAGGGGATAATGTGTTTCTCAGGGTAAAATCCTTAAAGATGTTTATATCTGAGCTGGGTAAATCCTTATCTGGGAGTCTGTCCTGAGAGGTTTTGATCTTCTTAGAAGCTAAGGTGACTCAGGAGGAAAGGTTAAGGACAATGATTTATCTCTATGCCTTCAGCTAAAGTAAAAGAGACCTAAAGACAAAATGAAGCAGAGATAATAGGATTTTTCTTTCTTCTTTTATTTACCTTGTGGGCCCAGCTGAGGAGTTAGTGCTTTTTATCAAAGCATCTAAGAGCCAGTGTGTTTTAAACACTGTATGGACTTGTTTTTAGTTTGGGGTGATTACAAATAAGGCTGCTATAAATATTTATGTATATGTATTTGAATTGCCATATGATTTTAATTTCTCCTTTATCCTGAGCAAATACCTCGGGGTAGAATTGCTGTATCATGTAGTAAATATATTTCTCCTTTTGCAAAAAATTGTTAAACTCTTCCACAGAGAATTAACTATGTGACATCCTGAAAAGTATGAGAATGCCATTTATTCCACACTTACCCTTGCTACTGTGAGATTTTGTGGGGTGACTTTATTTTGTTTTGTTTTATTTTGTTTATTGCTTCTTCTTTTTGTTTGCAGTTGTCTCTCTCAATGTGATTTTATCCATGCCTAATTGATAGTTAACTTGTCTTCACCTGCTTTTTACATTCATGGCCTATACTTTGATAAAAATTTTTTCTTAAAACTTTACTAAATTTTTTGGATGAAAAACTTTATTGATATAGACATCTCAGACAATTTACTCGTGTATAGGGTACAATTCAGTTGTTCTTAGTATGCTTAGGGCTATGCAGCCATTGAACTTGGGTTCCTAATTTTCACAGGTAAGGGCCTTAGCTAAGCTATCTCTCTAGCCTCTTATTTTATTTTTTGTGATAAAATTGGCTTTTTAAGGGGGTGCTCATATGAATTCAAACTGATAAATTAGCTCAAATTCTGTTCACATTATAATGTAACTGGAGCATAAAAATTTCTCACTTTATCTGTGTCTCTATCTGTATGTGTCTCTCTCAAATAAGTAAACAAATAAAATATTTTTAAAAGGTTTGCTCATACTTATAACAGCAGGCAGATATTTATAGAATTTAAAAAAGTCAGACTTTAATATTTCCTTTTAATTTTCTTTAATGGTGTTACATATTCATGGTCATATGCCATGTTCTAGCCCTGTCCAGCTCCTGTCATGTTCTTTTCATGTGGTCTGTCCTTATGTGTCTAAATAAAAAATTACATAACAAAATCTATGGTAATCAAGTACTCTGATTTTAGCTTGTGTACATATTTTTAAATGGGAATAAAAACTTTTACAGTAAATTCAAAACAAAAACTCATCTTTGATTTTGACTTTTAAAATTGCTTGTTTATGGAGAGATTGTTCAGTGGGTAAAAGAATTTTGCAAAGCCTAATGACCTGTGTTTAATTCCCCAGGATCCATGTAAAGACAGATGCACAAAGGGGTGTCTGTGTGTAGAGTTCCTTTGCACTTTGGCAGGAGGCCCTGGCAGACCATACTCACTTTCTCTCTGTGTGTTTTTGTCTGTGCATCTCACAAATAAATACATATTTTTAAATGCTTGCTCATGCTTATTATAACAGCAGACAGATATTTCAAGAGTAAACAAAAATACCAAACATTAATCTTGTCTATTACATAGAGCTGGAAAGATGGATTGATGGTTAAGTCATTTGCCTGATAAGTCTAAGAACTCATGTTCAAATCTCCAGGTCCCATGTAGCCAGACACATAGTGATACAAGCATGCAATGTCACACATGCAGCACAAGGGGACGCACACATCTGAAGTTCATTCTCAGAAGGCTGAAGGGTCTGGTGTACCCATTCTCTCTCTTTCTCCCTCTTTCTCTCTCTATCAAAATAACATAAATAAATAAAAATAAGTTAAAAATTGTCCTGCATACTCAATTGAAAAGACAAATATACTTAGATGGTTTCTAAATGATTGTTATTATCATACCAATTAAATATTTAGCATATTTTTAGTTTGGGTTTATTGGTAAAACAGGGCTGTGGATATGCTTTGCATGTAGTTAAAACTGCCTTTTTCTCCCAGATACAACTTGCTAGTTTTCATGTAAAAAATATTTTCTAAATTTTGTGATAGCAATAATAATATAGTAAGGGACCATTAAGTAAAAAGTGATATAAAAGTTATAAATATAATGCGTATTTCTGATTAAGAAGATAAGTAAATTGATGTATTATATATTACTAAATTTCTGGCTAAAGCATATTTTAAAACATGTTATGAGAATTGAATGGAAAAGAATCATTCTTTTCTGACATGGGTACATGTAAAGTGAAGATTATTAAATATTAGTAAATTTTAAGGAGAAAATTTTATTACTCTAAAATAAAACTAATGCCCGATTCTCTGTTTAAAATTTTATTTTAGGTCTGGAGAGATGGCTTAGTGGTTAAGGCATATGTTTGCAAAGCCTAAGGACACTGGTTCGATTCTCCAGGACCCATGTAAGCCAGATGCACAGGGGGGTGCACACATCTGGAGTTCGTTTGTAGTGGCTAGAGGACCTGGCGCACCCATTCTCACTCTCCCTCTCTCTGTCTCTAATAAATAAATGAAATCTTTTTTAAAAATTTATTTTACAGCCAGGCATGGTGGCGCACACCTTTAATCGCAGCACTCGGGAGGCAGAGGTAGGAGGATTGCTGTGAGTTCGAGGCCAGCCTGAGACTACATAGTGAATTTCAGGTCAGTGAGGGCCAGAGCGAGACCCTACCTTGAAAAACAAACAAAAAAAATTACAAATATTTTTCTGCCCTCCCTCTCTCTCTCTCTCTCTCTCTCTATATATATATATATATATATATATATATATATATATATATATATATATATAGCATAAAAGGAAGGATTTTTGTTGTATTTTCCTACTAAAGGAGACATTTAAAACTTGTGATAAAATTTTATCCAAATTTTAAGATTTTTAATTTTTTTATTAGTTATCTATAATGTGCATACAGCCATGATGGTACCATTGTTAGCCTTCTCCCTGTTAGTTTTTTGATTGGGTAAAGTATATTTTTTGGATAAAAAACATTCTAATACATAAAGATTTAGATCTATTAATAAAATGTTCCCAGTTATACAAAATATTATTGTGTTCATGAGCCTTAATCCTCTAGACTGCTAATCAAATAAATAATTGGCACTAATGAATTGTGAATATTAACCAAACATTTTAACTTTTTCAGCCTAATTTTCACTAATTCTTCTAAATCCAAGATCCCCTTTGGAAAACATTCATTATTGCTTTTCCAGGTATGAAGCATACTGCAAATTTGTCTTTGAACCTGATAACTATAAGCTTCATAATTGGTTAATTTCTAAAATTATTTTATGTTTAAAAATTGTTTTAATTTTCCAAAGCATTTCAAATATCACTTGTTCTATTCCAAAATGATAAAAATTGAGCTACCCTCAATTTTATTCAAACTTCCAATGAAAATGATGCCTGCTGCCATGATTTTGACAGACATTATTCACTATTTCCTCACCTATGGTTTACTACTTTGAACTTTAGACACTCCTACTATGCGTCACATGAAATTGTCATGTCAGAGCTACAGAAACATTATATATAGATATATAAGACTCAAATCATAATAACAAACAGATTAATGTGATCCCATAGGTTCTTTCCTAATGGCTCTGTTTAGTGTCATTGTCTCTGAAGAGCTACCTTCCTGCCTAGCCTGCCTCTAGTATAGCAGACTAAGGAATGTGGGAGAATGGTGATATTGATAAAATGCACAAAATGTGATGCTTAAATGGAAGGGAACCAAAAGATGAAGTTCCCAGAAGGTACATCATCTGTATTATTGAAACTTCATTGAAGGACTACAGTGATTGTGGAGAGTTAAAATGTTATAGGTCCAGAGCCAAAAACTATTGTGGTCTAGTTTAGGTTGGTTTTTTTTTTTATTTTTAATCCAGAGAGTGACTTTATTAAAACTGAAATAATAGTAACTTAGTCATTTATACAAGTTTTTAAAAAATATACCCAACCTGTTAATTTTTTCTTTGTATAAACTTACATTTCTGTGATAATTTGAGATGCTCCTTGTTCTGAGTTATAGTTCTTCTACACATATTCCCTAATAGGCTAGACTTATGCGTGAGACTTTACTGCCTCTCAGGTAAAATCCATTCTTTCTATGCCAGGGCTCACTGAGCTTTTTTAACTTTCGGACATCATGTGAATTGACATTTGCCTGATGTTGACAGTTCTGTCCTTGCTCACTTAGCTTATATAATTCATCAGATCTAGTTCCAGTTGTTTTCAAAATTTCTCCTAGGTCTCATATCTGTTGTTTCCTCAATGAATGTATTGATGTTTATAGCCATAGGGTCCTCTGTAGTCTGTTTGCTAATTCAGTTCATTCAGATCAACCTCCAGCATGCCATGAGAACAGTATCCATTTGATGGAGGAGTATACAGAGAGGCCTCCTGAGCCGACAATACCTAATCCAGCACAAAGCAGTTAGAAATATATTCACACTTCCCCATCATTCCATAAGGTTTCTTTCCACTATATCCCTTCCCATGACCTTATCTCTTTCTCTTTAATGTATACAAGGAAAGGTGATGGAAGTGTAAGATTTCAAGAGAACTGCCTACCCCCTTTCCTAATCTGGTAATTAAGTAAGCCCTTTAAACTTGGCAAGAGAGGAGGAAAGGTAACCACCTCCTTCAGTTACCACTCCAGTCACTTTCCATGCAAGGTCCCTCTGTCACAGTTCAATGTGCTCACTACCCTGTCAAAACCCCTTAAAATTGACCTTCCTCTTACCTGGGGTTCTGAAGCTTTTTTTCTTCTTTTGCTATTTCCTGCCATTCCTTCGTAGTGTTAAATATAAACCTTGGGCTCAGGAAACCAATAGTCTCCAGTCTTCTATTTCAAAACCTGAACCTCACACTTGTTTTTATTACAGTCATCTGAAGAGATGTGAAGCAGTATTTTATTGGGATTTTGATTTTCATATCCCTCACTTTTTTTTTTACTACTTTAACATTTTATTAATTTGAAAGAGAGAACTCCAGATGCATGCATCACCTTCTGCATCTGGATTTTGTGGGCACTGGGGAATCCAACCTGGGTCCTTAGGCTTCTCAGGCAAGCACCTTAACCACTAAGACATCTCTTCAGCCCATCCCTCACTTTTTAATGTGTTTCGTGTCATTTATACCTTCTTTTCCAGAATGCCTATTCAAATCATTTGCCCACCTATCAATAGTTATATGGTTTTTATTATTTAATTATAAACCTTATTTACTCTAGACAGAAATATTTTATTATAAATTAGATTACAAATATATTCATCCATTCTGTACATTATTTTCACTTTCTTCATAATATCCTTTTTTAAATTTTTTTTATTATTTTTTTGGAGACAGACAGAGAGAGAGAGGAGAGGAAGACAGAGATGGGCGCGCCAGCAGTGTCTCAGCTTCTGCTAAAGAAATCCAGATGTGCACGCCCCCTTGTGGTCAAGTGCGGCATTGTGCCCTTGCGTCACTTTGCATCTGGCTAAACGTGGGACCTGGAGATTGGAACCAGCATTCTTAAGCTTAGGAGGCAGGCGTCTTAACCCCTAAGCCATCTCTCCAGCCCCATAATATCCTTTTGAACACAAATGTTTTTAAATTTGAACTCTATTTTGTTTATTTATTTGATTCTTGCATGTGCTATTGGTGTCTGTGGTGGCTGAAATATAAACACCCCAATTAGGCTCATGTGTTTCTGCTTAGAAAGGTTGTGGAGTCTTTAGAAGGAGACACCTTGCTGGAGAAAGCATGCTTCAGGGAAGCAAGAGCAGGAGAGCTGGAGGTGTTATAGCCAGGCCCTGTTTTGAGTTTACTTTCTCTACTTCCTGCCTGCTCATGTGATCATGTGACAATGTGACAATGTGACATCGGCTCCCTGATCCTGCCAAGCTTTCTTCACCATGATGGACTCTATCCCCTGGAACTGTATGATGAATTAAACCCTATTCCCTCCATAAGCTGCTTCTGGTCAGATATGTTGCCCTAGCAATGAGAAAGTAACTAATATAGTACCATATTTAAGAAATTATGACCAAATACAGTCATGAAAATTTGCCACTATTTTCTTGATGAGTTTACTCTTTAGTATCTCTCTCTCTCTCTCTCTCTCTGTGTGTGTGTGTGTGTGTGTGTGTATGCATGCACATGCATTTATGTGTGTGAAAGTGAGCACACATGTAGTGATCAGAGGACAACCTCAGGTCTTGTTCCTCACCTTACACCTTGAGGATCTCTGGACCACTAGCCTGTGTTTGACAGGCTAACTGGCCCACAAGCTTCTGGGCACTCTCCTGTCTTCTTCCCATCTTGTCATAGGCACACTGGCATTACAGATGTGCACTACTGCATTAGGCTTTATGGGGATTCTGGGGATGATAGCAAACATTTTTACCTACTTAACCATCTCCAAAGCCATGCTTTTGTCTCTTACATTTGAACTCACATGGATTTTGAGCTCATTTTCATATAATGTGAGTTAAGGACCCAAATTTATATTTTAGCATATGTATAGCCAGATATACTACTGTACCTTTTTTTATTTTTTTAATTTTATTTACTTCTTTATTTGAGAGTGAGAAAGAGGCAGAGAGGAGAGAGGGAAAGAGAATGGGCATGGTCAGGGCCACTGCAAACGAACTCCAGATGCATGTGTCCTGTTGTGCATCTGGCTTACGTGGGACCTGGAGAATTGAACTGGGGTCCTTTGGCTTTGCACGAAAACACCTTAACCACTAAGCCATCTCTCCAGCCCCCGTACCTTGTTTAAATAATCTTTTTTGGGACTGGAGAGATGCCTTAGCGGTTAAGGTGCTTGCCTGCCAAGCCTAAGGATCTCAGTTTGATTCCCCAGTACCCACGTAAGCCAGAAGCACAAGGTGTGTATGCATCTGGAGTTCATTTGCAGCAGCTGGAAGCCCTGGAATGTCCATTCTCTCTCTCTCTCTCTCTTTCACTCTTTCTCTTTCCCTCTCTCAAATAAATAAATAAATAAAAATTAAAAAGTTGAAAAAATAATCTTTCTTACTGGATAAAAATCTGTTGAACATACATAGTACATAGATACATTAAGTGTGTGGTATTTCCAAGACCACCTTGAGGCTTTCTGATTTTGGTGGAGATGGTATGAGACTCAGAGGACCTGTTACACTCACATTTATAGTTTTTGTTTTTTTTTTTTACTGTGAAAAACTATAGACTAAAATCAGCCCAAAGGCAATACTTATGTAAAAAAGGAAATGAAACACTCATTTCCATAAAAGCCCATGATCAATCTTCCATATATTTTTTTTCAAATGGAGTAACACAGAGACATTTAAATATCTCAGCTGTGACATATATGAACATATGTATAATGTCAATCACAAAAATCACCTCAGCATTAGTGTCCAGGTATATGTCCTTTTGTTTTATTTTTCTTGTTCTTATAGTGTTAAGGAAGAAATACAGAGTTTGTTGCACATAAGTCAAGATTTCTGAGTCTAAACTACACCCCCCAGCATGGTTAATAGAATTTTATTTGAAAACAACCATGTAACCATGTAACACCTGAATAGCTGACTTTAGATACGCAGACTTATGCTCAAGAGGAAAAAGATGTCTTCCAGTGCAGTCATATGCATTTACAGGAGCTAGATTCATGTGGAGGGAGGCAGGGGAGGCACTTTTCTTCTCCTAACCAAATCTGATTATTGAGCAGGTGCAGCACACTTGAGCTGCAAAGGAAGAGCTGTCTCAGCATGCCTGCCACTCAGTCTTAAGAAAAGAAGACAAACTCTGCTTTTTTATCTTATAGCCTTGTATGAAGGAAGAAATGTCATGATGCTAGTCCCATGGCAGGAGACATGTGATGGTACTAGTAAAGGATCAATGAGTTCAGAGATTTAGTTGACATTTTTCCTTGGCATGTTCCCTAAACACAGCAGCAAAGTTTTCTGTCCTAAACTTATTCACTTAAAGCTTCTGCTATAACTAAGAAGAGCTTGAATTCCATCAGTGAAAATGGTAGTTAAGTCCCATGAGCACTCTTATGTTTTCCATTTAAAAAATGGCAAACACCTATTAGCAACTTTTTTCATAACTCTGAAAATTAAATCATTGCAACAACTTGTGAAGTATGAAAAATAGGTTAAGTTAATCTCATAAGAAGAGTGAGCTGGGACTGTCTGCTTGGATGTATGGAAGTAAACAGCTTCTTCCACCATTGATGGAAATTCCCCTGGATCTGTAAGCTTGAAATAAATCCCTTCCTCCTATAAACTTTGTCTGAAAGTTCACCCCAGCATTATGGAGCTGGCTGCAACAGAATTTATTATCAGAGAGTTGGTGTCTTGCAGAGAGGAATCTAACCATGTGGATTTTGGTTTGTTGGAACTTATGTACTTAAGGAATGCATAGAACTTAGTTGGAACTGGGCTACTGACATAAAGGCTCGCTGCTGTCTGCTATACATGCCTAGAGAGTTTGATTAAGGTTGAATTTGAAAGTCAAAGACTGGTATGCTTTGTGGAAATATAGAACTGAAAAATGTAGGGTTTATCACAGTAAAATTTAAGCAAGCTTAAAGTTGCTGGCACAGAGGCTGGTTTTAGGTTGTTGATGCTGCTATTGTCAAACAGATTACCTCCATTAACAGTGGGCCAAGGGCTTAACATGGAAACAATGGAAAGATACCTCAGGTGGTGTATTTCCCAGTAAGATTGAATGGTAGAAAATCAAGCTCTTTTAAAATGAGATGACTGTGTGGCTATTTGATTCAGGTGTCCTGCATAAACTTAGGTGTTCTGAATGCTAGGTTCCCAGTTGATGGAGATTTTGGAATTAATGCATCCTGGAGGCAGTGTATTGTTGGGGGTGAGCTTATGGATATTAAAGCCAGTTTCTCCTTCCCAGTGTTCAGCACACTCTCCTGTTACTATTGTCCACCTTATGTTGGTCAGGGATGATGTCCAACCTCTGCTCATGCCATCATTTTCCCCTGCTATCATGGAGCTTCCCCTCAAGCCTGTAAGCCAAAATAAACCTTTTTTTTTCCACACAAGCTGCTCTTGGTTGGGTGATTTCTGCCAGCAATGTGAACCTTACTGCAACAGTAAAGTTGGTACTGAGGAGTGGTGTCATTTGCATCTAGACATCTGACTGTGTGGCTTTGGCCTTTTGGAGCTGATTTTCAAGAGGAATGTGGAAGGATTTGAAACCTTGGACTAAGAGATGCCTTGCAATGCTGTAAGTACAGCTTGATGGACTATTCTGGTCAGAGCTGAAAGACCTGTATGCACTAAAATATATGGACTATGAGGATTGGCTTATGAGGGTGAGAAAGAGCTTTGTCTGGACTGGGCTAGAAGCAGTTTATGTGAGAGGCTTATTGTTATGGCAGGGTCCTGAGAATTTGTTCAGGGTTGGATTGTGTAGAAATGGAGTGGTATGAGCAGAGGGATATGGCTCAGAAAAAATGAAATCAGTGGGCCAAAACTGCTGCTTGTTCAACTGCAATTATATGAAAGGTTATGACCTATGGGATTGGGCCAGCTGACCTGCATTGGTGCAACAGGAAGAATGCAGACTCTTTTGAAGGAGTCTGAGTGCTAAAGGAGTGTCTTGTTCTTCAAAGTATGCTTTATTCCCCCTTGGATTAACAAATTGGCACCTTACCTGGTATTATGGAGTATAAGAAATGCAGGAAAGAGAGAGTCATTGAGTTTGCAACAAGGTCTTGTGTTTAGGAAATGGCCTCAGGCACTGTGAAGCAGGTTTGCTGGATGCTTACATAGAGACCCAATGGAGCCATGAGGATGAACTGTGGCTTACAGTGGAGACCCAATGGAGATGCTGGGACCACAAGATGGCTGCCAAGGAGAGCTGCCCACCCAGATGAAGTTTTCCAGGACTGTGAGTAGCCTAGCTGGAGAGGCTGAATTATAACTCCAGAGACTTGTTGCTGGTTAGGATTATCAGACCTAGAGACTTGTCACTGGATAGAGTTGTTGGTCTTGGAGCTACAGTTTGTTGTTTTCCCTGGTTGTTTTAAATCTTGCATTGGTTGAATATTTCTTTGCTATGCCCAATGCCATCTTTTGCAGTGTGACTATTTGTTCCATGCCATTATAGGTTTTGGGGGGATTTTTTGGTATTATGTCTCTGTTAAAAGACCTTGGGTTATGGGGATGTTTGAACATCATTAGGATTGATAAAAACTATGGGAACTTTTAAAGATGGACTGAATACATTGTATTTTACATCATGTATGGTTAACAGTTTATGGGGACCAGGGGAAGATTGTGGTGTTTTGTTTCAGGTGTCCCCCATAAACTTGGGTATTCTGAATGCTAAATCCCCAGATGATGGAGATTTTGGAATTAACATGTCCTAGAGGCAGTGTATTTTTGGTGGTGGGCTTATGGGTGTTATAGCCAGTTTCCCCATGCCAGTGTTTGGCACACTCTCTTGTTGCTATTGCCCACCTTATGTTGGCCAGGGGGTGATGTCCACCCTCTGCTCATACCATCATTTTTCCCTGCCATCATGGAGCTTGCTCTTGAGCCTGTAAGCCAAAATAAATTCCTTTTTCCCCACATGTTGCTCTTGGTCAAGTATTTTCTGGCAGCAATGCGAACCTGACTACAACAGACTGAAAAGATCCTCATCTTCAATGTCATGATTTATTTTGTCCCTGAATTGCCAAAATAATTGTGCCACTGTACACCTGCTATTGGTTTTAGAAAAATGAAAAATTCATGGAAGTGGATCATGAAGTGTACATTTTCAGGAGCCACTGCTGAGATGCTGCATGGGAAGCAGGATCATATTCCTGTATTAAAGGCTGAAAAGGTCAGTGTATGGAGAAGAAGATGGACTATGGTTTACAAAAGAGATCCAAAGATGTTTTGGATATATCAGCATTGTACAAAGGCTACCATGGAGTGCTATTGGCTTGGGATAGAAGTTGTTTCCCAGCTACTTATTCCAGCTGGAGGGATGGAAATTGAAAATCCAGAGACTGTCATCTTTGATTATGGATATTGAACTTGAACTTCAGGTGTTTGATGTTTACCTAATGGTTATTGGTGTTACATTGGTCTAATCTCTCCTTGTATGCCTTATTTCAATAGAAATGTTTACTCTGTGCCATTATGTGTTGGCAGTATGCCACTTGTTTTGATTTTATAGGACTTACAGTTAAGAGACAGTCTTGAAACTCTCATGAGACTTGGGATTTTGAAACAATCTTAAAGTTGGTAAAGCTTATGGTACCTTTGAAGTTGAATTGAATGCAATTTGCAATGTGAGATGATTATGAGTTGATGGGGACCAGGAGCAAAATATGGTAATTTGAATATATGACCCAATAGACTCAGGTGTGTTGTGAAAATTGAGTTTGCAGCTTCAGCCCCTAGCATGCAGACTCCTGCTACAGGGGACATGTTGGAGGGTGGATTTGAATTCCAGTCCAAAGGTATGCAGAGAGTTGGAGCTCTGGCAGGGTCCCTGCATGTTGCTTTTTAGTGTTTGCTTGCTGTACTTATTCTCTCTGCATGAATGTATGGAAGCAGTTTCTTCTGCTATTGATGGAATTTTCCCTGGATCTGAAAGCTTAAAATAAATCTCTTCCTCCCATAAAAAGAAGGGTAATATGAGCAGTAAATATTTAAATTTTTATTGAGAACAAAAATTTATTATTATCACTATCTCATTTTCCTCTTGTGAAAAGTGAGTGGTTGCTTTAACTATAACCAGTTTGTCTAACTCATTCTACCCTCCCTTACTTATCTGTATCCTCTCCTCACGCCCTTCTTTCCTTTCCTGTTCTCCTCCCTTATTATCTTCTTCTCCCATCTCCTCTTTCTCAGACTAGACTTCATTATGTGGCTATATAACCCATGTTGGCTTTGAATGCAATATCATCTTGCTCAGCTTTGAAACTGTAGGGCTTACATGCATACACCAACATGCGCAGCTCAGTGACTATTTCTAAAAGAAAGACACAAAGTACTCATGGCTTTCCAGAGAGAAAGATACTTGGTATCTGTGTCATTTACTTTCTCATTGCTGGGAATAAATACCTGACCCAAAGCAACTTACCAAAAAAAAAAAAAAATCTTACAGTTCCAGAGGGTGGAATCCATCATGGTAGGGAAAGGCAGGACAGGCAAGAGAAGGGCGTCATAATCACTCTAGTAGACAGGAAGAAAGAAACAGAACAGTTCATGGCATGAGGCCATAAGATGTCAAGGCCAGCCCCCAATGACTCAGTATTTCTACCAAGGCTCAAGTGACTGAATAGCCACAACCTGAATAGCTCCACTAGCTGGGAATTAATTATTGAAACCAATGAACATATGGGGGACATTCACATTTAAGCTGTCATAGTATCTATATATGATTAATGTCACATGATAGAAGGAGCATCCTTTCCAAGTTTTAAAGCAAATGTTCTAATTCAGTAGAAAAAAAGTTCATGGCTAAAATACTGAATTATAATTTTTTGTTTTTGAAATATATGTGTCTGGTGTGATTTATACTTCTTATTCATCCACAAGTAAGTTCAGTTAGATCTTAAGTTGTTCATACTTTTTGATGTTTAAAAGCTTTACTGTGAGTCTAGTGATGTGCTTCAGTTGTAGAATCTATGCAAAAGGCCCTGGGTTTCATTCTTAATAATGAAATCAACAGTCACACAAAATTGCTCCAATTCTCCAATTCTATTATCCTAGTTCATGTTCCTTGGATTTATATATATATATATATATATATATATATATATATATATATATATATACTTTTTTTAAAGATATATATCCACAAGTAGAACTGCCAGTTCACAAGGTATGTGCATACCACCTTTATTTGGTGGTATGCACATACCTTGTTCTCCAGTGTGATTTCTAACATTATACATTCATATCTGTGATGGTTAAAAGTTCCTTTCAGCTTTTGTTTTCTTATACCAACATATGGGCTTCTTGGATTTCTAAATGTTGCAAAGCTGAGGGTGGTGGTGAAGAAGTACCTCATTATGATTCCAATTTGCACATAATACCAAAATTACATCTCTTTCCTTATGTTTCTTGGGTTACTGTTTTCCCCCACTTTTGCTTAAACTAATGTTGAAGAATTAGAAATCTTTATGTACAAACATTTACCTTATAGTAAATTTCTGTGATGTGACAAATAGGTTTTGTTACATGAAAAGAAATTTATTTATGAAATTTTGTAAAAAAATAAGTCAAAAATAAATAAGTACCATGTAAGCTATCTTTTTATTTCTATATTCTCTCTTTCTTTCATAACCTTCATTACTTTGGGGAAAATAATTATGACTTAGTGAAATTTAGAAAATTTGGTTGGTATTTCTTGCCAAAAAGTTTTGTAAGGTCCTACTCATTTAAGAATCATTATACAGGGCTGGAGAGATGGCTTAGCGGCTAAGGCGCCTGCCTGCTAAGCCTAAGAATGCTGGTTCCAATTCCCAGCGGTTCCAGTCTCCAGGTCCCACATTTAGCCAGATGCAAAGTGAGGCAAGGGCGCAATGCGGCACTTGCCCACAAGGGGGCACATGCATCTGGATTTTGTTCACAGCAGCTGAGAGACTGCTGGCGCGTCCATTTCTGTCTCCCTCTCCCTCTCTGTCTATCTCTCTCTGTCTCTCTCTCTAAAAATAAATAAAAAATAATAAAAAAAATTAAAAAAAGAATCATTATACAGAAAATTTATTAAACCATGTTAGTAGTTCCTATAAATTAATTTGGAGACTATAATGTTTATTGTGTAACAATCACAAAATAAGTAGAAAACATCTAATGTTTTAAAATAGAATAAAACAAATGAGTTGTTTTGATTCACCTTTCTTCATAAGCAAGTATACCATCTTTTATGTCTATAAATGAAATATGTATGTACATACACATCCATATACAAAGAAATAAATTTGTATGAAATAATTTAATATAATTTTTCTTTAATACTTATTTATAATGAAAATATAAATTTACATATTTATATATAGTTGAAATAATTAGATTTTAGAATCACTATGTTGAACTAAAATCCAGAAATTCTTTTATTTTCTCAGGTAATGGATTCTTTAAAATTTGTTTATAAGGGATGTAACACAAATGCATATATGTTCTAGCACAGTCACAGTGTTGTAGGTAGGGAGACAGAGGGAGGGTTCAAATTCATGGAAGCAGGGAATTCACTTCCCATTACCCTGGTATGAGAGGGAAGAAGGTGGAAGTATCAGGGCTATGTTCTTCCCCCTTAAGAGTTAACCCAATAGAGTCTGTCAATTACTTACCTGGTCAGGAGATCACCTAAAGACATGCTAAGGAAGTGGAAAGAATAGTTTCTCCTTTAATGAGATAATGTACTTTTATCCCAGAAGTAGTCCCCCTTGGGGTAATTGCTCTCAGACCATTAATGCTAACCCTACCTGCTTCTCTGAGTTCTATTCAGAAAATGTATCTTTTCCTTTTTCTTTTATTTCTCTTTGTTAAATATTGGCTAAAATCCTAAGCATATTTGCCTTGATCCTTTAAGTTTTTTTTTTTTTTGTTTGTTTTTTGGGGTTTTTTTTTTTACCTTTTTCTCAGTTCCCTTTGCCTTGTTCTCATCATGCATGTGCCTAATTTTTCATGGCTATGAGAGAAGGACTCAATAATATGAAAATATACAACCAGAGTTTCTACTATTCTGTTCAAAGAATTATTATTTTTAGGAAAGAAATATCAGCCCTATCCAAAGGGGGGGAAACATACAGCAATTTAAAAAAAAAAAAGGAGCTCACGATTTAAAAAAACAATTTCATTCCTTGAAGAAAGATATTTGAAAGTAACAATTTTATCCTTTAGAAGGAACCACCTAGGGTTGCCAAATAACATTTAGGGCACTCAGCAAATTTGAATTTCAGGTATATTAATAAGAAGAAAATAGTCTAAGGATACCTTATGCAATGTTTGAGATATACAATAAAAACTATTTGCTGTTTATTCTCCAAGTATAATTTAATTGGTCAAACTACATTTCTCTTTGACAAATCCCATATAACCCTAAAGCTATTTTAAGTATATAAATAGCTGAATCACTGTGCACATTTGCACTTTTGAAAATTCTACCCATAATAAAAAGCACTACTGAAAACTCTCAATTATCTAAGATTCTATCAATAAATAAGCACTCATTTATGGAAGGGCTATAAGAAAATGCATTTGCCTCAGTACAAGACTTACTAAATAATTCAGTCCTTCCTTATTTTCACAAAATTGATAATCTATGCAAAGTGGAAGGGGAGAGTAGCCATATTGCATGTTGAACTCATGACAAATTTGGAAGAAAATATTCTAGTTTCTTAGAGAGCAGAGCAATTACAAAAATGGTGTCCTTGGGTGACCATGTGAATTAAATACTTCAGTATGCAAGTTGTGGCATTTTTACTTCTTTCCTATGGCAATTAATCCGATTTACAAACCAAAAAGAAATCCTTCTTAAAGAGTTTAATATGAGTGCTAGTCCCTTCTAAGCTGCTTCATTCAAATCCTGCCCCATATTTCTATAGTTCTGCACAGTAGGAGATTTGTTTTAATAGTTATTTAAAATATCACCAAATGTTCTCAATATTAATTTCCAGATACTTGAAGCTATTTTCCTCTATTTAGCATTAGCTCAGGAACAGCTCTTATTTCATTTTCAAACAACTCCAAGGTTATTGTTTTTTTACTTAAAATGCTGAAAACAGGGCAAGAGTATAAGTCATGTGAAAGCATACTTCACATCTTATATCCTTATCAATCTAAAGGGTCCTATGTCTTGCCAATTGTTATTATTATTATTGTTGTTCTTTTTTTATTTCAATCACTGTTATTTGGAAGACTGAAATGTACACTGATTCATTTTTATAATAAAACACTGGGGATTTAATGTAACAGGAATCAAAGTGAGCATATTAGATACTGGCATATCCATATTTTCAATAGGCATGTTATGGATTCTGTCTAGATGCTCATCAAAAGAAGAATTAATTAAAAGTGTATAGACATGGGCTGGAGAGATGGCTTAGCAGTTAAGGCACTTGCCTGAAAGGACTCATGTTTGATTCTCCAGGTCCCACGTAAGCCAGATGCATGGTGATGAAAACATGCAAAGTAGCACATGTGCACAAGGGGCACACATGTCTGGAGTTCTATTGCAGTGGCTGGAGGCCATAGTTTTCCAATTCTCTCTTTCTCTCTCTCTCTCTCTCTCTCTCTCTCTCTCTTGCATAAAAAAAAGTCAAGTCTGTTGGGTTGCCTCAAAATAATTTAAAAAATATATTTTATTTATTTACTTGAGAGAAAAGGGGTGGGGGGGGAGAGAGAGGAAGAGGAAGGGAGAGAATGGGTGTGCCAGGGCCTCCAGCCACTACAAATGAACTCCAGACGTATGTACCTTCTTGTGTATCTGGCTTACATGGGTCCCGGAGAATCAAACCGGGATCCTCTGGCTTTGCAGGCCTGTGCCTTAACCGCTAAGCTATCTCTCCAGCCACTCAAAATAAAATTTTCAAAATATGCAGACACAATTGAATATTATTCAGCCATAAAGAACATCACAGTTAAGTCATTTTTGAGGAATAGGCATGGAACTGGTGGGAGAACATGGCATTAAGTGAAATAAGGAAGATTCAGAAAGACAAACATTATGTGTTTTCTCTCATATGTGGATCCTAGATTTAAAAATGTAGCAAGAATAGAATAATGAGTACCAAAGGCTAATTGCAAGACAATGCAGTCTTGCTACTGGAAAATGATGGGGAGAATTGGAACAACAAGATATCTACAGAGAGAGCCTTTAGAAAACACTAAAAAGAAAGGTAAACATGCTGTTTGTTTCCATGAGTAAAGGTAGAGCAGTGCCCACATGAAACATATGCTGGAAGGTGATGGAAACACTTTATTTTGCTATTTCTCTTCCTCCAATTGTCTCATACCCCCTTCCTTTCTATTCTTGTTTTTCTTACTGTGTCTCATAGTCAACTTCATGTTGCTATGATGAGCTTCCAAACCAGGCATTAATTATGGGGAGAAGGGATTTAATGAAGCTTACAGATCCAGGGAAAATATGATAATGGCAGAAAAATCTATCCCTCTTGGACAAGTCCAAACACATACACACACACACACACACACACACACACACACACACACACAGAGAGAGAGAGAGAGAGAGAGAGAGAGAGAGAGAAGAGAAATATCACTAACAGCATCATAAGCAAGCACACTCCAGGAAGCCCAGGTAGAGCTCAAGCACTCTATATATCTTTAGTCTGGAATTCCAGATCTACCTCCACATCTTAGGGCTGGACACTAGAATTCACCCACAGTGACATCAACTTACAAGCTCAAATAAAACTCCTCAATCTATTGTGGGACATCCATTCAAACTACCACACTGTACTTTCTCTTGGATGTCATCACTTGACTTCCTACAGCTGAGCAATAGCTCTGTGACAGAATAGTGGCACTCCTTGCAGGAGTCCTTTTTCTATCATACCTTTGTGGAGAAGCGGCTGAGAGAACTAGACTGTATTTGACTCAAATGCTACACTGCATTTAGAACAGTATCTTAGCATACTTCATAAGGTTCATTAATAATTTATACACAATACCTGTTTGCAAATAATTCAGAGTTTCCTTACCAGATGATTAAAACACCCTTCTATACTCTTTTTTAGGAGGATGGTGATTACAGATTTTATTCCTTGAATGTTTTCATTTTATGTTTTGTGATACATTAATTTAAATTTTGTGGATGCAATTCTATTTTTTTCTATTTACAAACTTCTAGATCATACTTTAGGAACTAATTCTTTCTGATTTACTGGTTTGTGATTCATTTCAGGTTCTAGAGCTTTAGTATATTCACTTGGTAAAATATTTAAAGTATGCATGAACCTTTCTCACTTTAAATGTAGTTGTCATAGATGGCTCATCAGTTAAAGGTGTTTGCTTGCCAAGCATACAGCCTGGGTTTGATTCCCCAGTACCAACGTAGAGCCAGATGCACAAAGTGGAGAATGTGTGTGGAGTTCATTTAGAGTGGTAAGAGACACTCATGTGCCCATTCTCTTACTCTTTCTGTCTCATGAATAAACACCAATATATATGTGCATTAAATCTGCATGTAGGAAAGTTTGACTAAATTTTAAGCATTCACAGGAAAATGATTACTGTATAGAGTGTAAAGGGGGGCAATTCGTTACTCATTGAAAAGAATCAATAGGTTTTCATTATAAACTTTGATGTTCTTCCCCTTAGCTAAAACCTAGAAGAAACTTGTTGCTACATAGAGTTTTAGCGTTTATCACTGTGTTACAATACCGAAGTTAATAACTTATAAAGAAGAAATGCTTATTTGGCTCATGGTTTCAGAGGTTTCAGTCCATGGTGCTCTGCCCTACTGCTTTGTGCCTGTAGCTGTAGAGTATTGGGTGGTAGGAGAATGTGGAGGAGGAAGCTGCTTTTTACCCTATTGCAGCAAAGGATATGCATGTATCAGGATGGTGGGGAGGGGGCTAGGGTCCAACCTTTCCTTTCATGAATGCATGCTCAGTAACATGACTTCCTATCTCAGAAAGGTTTCTTCATCTCCAAATGGTGCCATAGGCTAGATACCCAAACATTATTATATGGCTCTTTGGAGAACATTTAAATCCAAATCATAATGTTGACTTACCTGTGTCCTACTTGCTAGTCAGTCTTTGCTTTCTACTTCTTATCCAGTCTGAAAAGGTTTATATTATCCTTTCCTAGAGATAAATTGTATTTCTTATCACATTATTTGACTTATTAAAATAAATCTAACTCTCCCTCTTTTCATTTCTTCCTATGAGCAGAGAATGTACAAAACCTAGACTTATCTTTGTGCTTGTCAAGAACAATGCTTTAAAACACAAATCACCTGAAAGTCTGTTTTGATGATAAATATCACTCATTTTGTTTGCCACTTACTATAAATGTTCCTTTTATCCATCTCTTGTAAGCAAGGGCATAGAAGCATTGTTCAAGTAAATACCTATACTCAGTTCCCATAGTATTCTATTTCAGTTACCCAACAGAGACTTAAAGAGAAAAGATAAAAAGATAAAGAGAAGGAGTGAGGCTTGGTGGAAGGAAAGACTTCAAGAAGATATTACAAGAAGGGAGAATTTATGACAATTTTCTATCTGCCCATTCAGTCCTATATATTAATGACACCTGCTTCCTCCTGTGAAAATATAGTTTCTCTCCTATTTTTATCTTGCAACAAGCTGCCACACACCTACACTTACTGTAAGTTAATGAAACTCTATACAGGATACAATTGGATTTGTGTGAAGTTAAGGTATCTTAAAAGAGATATTTTTCAAAATGAAGACAATGCAGAAAGAAACGTTATTAGGAGATTATGGTGAATATGGTATTTATGTTTCTAGTCTCCTGTTGAATCAAGTTGAAATTTCACATGAAAACTGATCTCTAGAAAAGAATGGATGGAAGTATTTTTTAATTATTAATTACAGACATAGTATGGATATATCATGTGTTAATACCATCCTTCCCCTCATCCCTGCTCCCATTCTGCCGGGGGCCTTCCTCACTGGGGTTACAAGTCTTCCCTGTGGGGTTGAGGGTTATGTGTTGTGGGAGCAGCAGTCAGTTATTGGGGAGAGGCAATGCCTCTGGGCATGATATCCCAACTTATGGCTCTAACAATCTTTCTGACCTCTCTTCTGAAAAATTCCCCGAGGGTTGGGTGTATTTTAGGTCTACTTCAGTGATGAGCTCTTAGGTACCTCTGGATCTCTGCTTTGGTAGGTATTGAGTATCCTCAGGGTCTGTCTCCTTCACCCTGGTGTTGGATATAAGTATTTGAGCATTAATTCTTGAGTGAAGAATTCCTACCACTAGGAGGCAGAGCAAACAGTTTTAGAGTGGTAGAGAAGAAAGATAATCCATCAACAGAGAAATATCAAGAAAACAAGTGATCATGACGTCAGAGAACAAACATTTTTCTTTACTGATTGAAGCAAGATCAATAACTAGAAGGGAAATTGGGAGCAAAATGTATAAACATCACTAAATATTTTTTTTAAATAGAAATGCATACATATTTTACTTTAAAATGCAATATATCATAAAGAAGCTGCATATTTTAAAACTATATATTGAAATGTACATGTACTATTACTCATTTCCAGTTCAATATACATTTCTTGAAATCATTTCTACCTTGGCTATGTCTTTTAACACCATAGTACATGGGGCGGTAGGAATGGAATGATCAATCTTTTCATAGCTAAGAAAAGGTTGTTTCTATTTAACTTTAGGCTCTAGTAACTACCGATGTTTGCCAGAAGGAATTGGTTTTTGCTAGAGTTTAAAAGTCAACACATATGGGACCCTAGATGACAAAGGAGAAAATCATTTAGGGGTTTACAGAAATAATATTAATAGCTATGAAAAGCAAGGTGCTTAACACATTTAAAAATGAAAATATTGCTGTTTAGATATTTACCAAAATTTGAAACATTTATTTTTGGATGGGAGAGCAAGTATGGAGGCTCATAAAATGGGGATGCTAACAAAACTTGCAAGGTTGAGGAAGTTCAAGAAATTTTCAAAGCTCAGGAAGCTCAAAAAGTTATTAGACTCATAAGGACTCTGCTGGAGGTTACATAAGCAGTAAACAATTGCTGAGAGAGAAGACTCTTGTAAAATGGACTTCAAGTTGAACAGTGAGCTCCAGATGTCACTTTTATGAGATAGCTTTTATAATGGGGTGAGCTTTACAGTAATTCAGATGCTTTTGAGTCATCCATGCTCCTGTAAGTAACCTCTCACCCATGTTCCTGTAATTACCCCTAAAAAAAAAAAAAAAAAAAAAAAAAAAAAAACCTCATTGATTCACCAAGCCAGACATGGATGGAATTGTTTCTTTTGCCTCACTGATGTTAGTGTTTTATCTCAGATAAATAGGCATTTGTTTATGTTTCCCTAGGAAAAGTCATGCAAGAACTATTCTGATAGGAAAAGATGTTGTATGAAAGCTATACTATGTCGTGCCCCACCTAACACCCATTAGTGTCTCACCACACAGATCTTCACAGTGAGTTTGTCCTTGCTTCTCTCTCTCTGAACCTCATGTCTTAGTGGTCTTTCCCTTTACAGGCAACACTTCTTGCCATGGTGAAAGTCATTATCTTTGTAAGTGTTGCTATTTCCTTTCACTCTTCTTTTTCTCATGTGAAACTCGTTAACATTCATTTATTCTTCCAATTTCTTTTAACCAAGTACATTATATGATCAGAATAGATGAATGGATGGATAGATAGATATATAGATAATTTATTAAAAGATAATATACATATTCATTATATTGCATAAACATAGACATATTAAGAAGATAACAGGCAGGCATTAACAAATAGGCAATTTTCAGGAATAGAAACATATTTTTGAAGAAATAATACCTTAATCTTATTATCTCAAAGAATGAAAGGATACTTCAATTAGGAAGAAAATACAGCTAAAACAAAACAGCAATGTCACTTACTCTTATCAGCCTTTTTCATTAAATAAATTTCTGTCATCCCATAAAAAGAAAGACTAGTTGGTAAATGTATTGGTTAATCTTAATTGTTAATATTGAATAGGTTTAGAATCCCTTAGGAGACATACCTCTAAGTGTCCCTGCTGAGGGTATTTCCAGAAAGGTTTGACTGAAGAGGGAAAACCTACCCTACATGTGGGTAATACCTTCCCATGAGCTGGCATTCTAGACTGAATAAAAAGGCAAAAAGGGTAAAGCAACTGAAGCACCAGAATTCATCTCTTTCTGGGTCCTGGCTTCTCTGCTATGATATGGACTGTATCTCCTCAAACCGAGAATCTAAAATGAACCGTAATTCCTTATGTTGCTTTTGTCAGGTATTTTGTCACAGTAGCATGAAAAGTAACTAACACAGGAGATATTGTGTGATCTTATTACATATTTTATATCTGGTAGACAGATAAAAACACAAACATACCAATTCTAGATATACAAATAATATTAGTATCATGTATATTCAAAGTATAGCAGTGAAATTAGACTCAGATTTCTTGTAAAAATTGAAATTAGACCTTTTACTTACAAAGAAAACAAAACCACACTTTGGCCCATATGTTAAGGAGCTCTGGCACTGATGACAGTGTTCTGTTGATGACTCCCAGAAAACACACTTTTGATTTTCTTTCTATGCCCCATATTCATGCTAAAATTTAGGAAAGTCTCTAATTATTTGTTTTAATGAGAGTTTTCTTTCCATTAAAATGTATTTACACATATTTCCTCTACTTAAGAGATACTTAAAAATTATACTAAATGGAAATTAAATGATTATGCTAGAGTGAGAAATACCAGAATTTTTATGTATCTATAATGGACCTAGTCATTTAAATTTGAATATATCTAGAGGTATTTCCAGCCATGATTTTTCACATTTTCATATTCTGGCCAAATAAGTTCTACCTACTAAGACTTAGTAGTTTTAGCTAAGGAGTATGGATAATCACATAGCAAATTTCAAGGTCAGAGGTTATGTAATACTTTATCATAGTGTTTTCCCCACTGTAAGCAATCTATAAATTTTACATTGTAGCTATCCTAATTAATACAGACAGCGCCTCCTGTGTATGTTGAGGGGGAGGGGTTTCTCAAACTTTCACATAGGAGTGTCTTCTACTTTAAATGACAAGCTGATAATCAAGTGATTAAACAGCTTTTGCTGTGCAACAACCACAAGCTCTCAATGGCAAGCACCACAGAGTGCTTATTCTTCACAATTCTATTCAACCTCATGTGTCTTCTTCTCCAGTATGGGGATTAGTATGACAAATTCACCAACTTTTTCTTGATCTTATCATTGTTTGAGGTGGGTACTGCGGATTGAACCCATGGTATCACATATTATAAACTCACACATTAGCAGGCAGCTGTTTCCCCAAGTTCCCCTAGTGTACTAACTGTGCCACTGGGGCTCCACCAGCTGATTTTCTAACTGAAGTTTGAAGGGAACACAGAGTTGCAATTTGTTCATGCATTCTGTATGACTTCTTTCTTAAGACATCATAGACCACATGGCCCACAAGATATAGAATATTTATTGCTAAGCCCTTTACAGAAGAAGTGTGCCAATGCTTATTTCTAAAGTTAAGCCTATGTATGGTTTCCTAGTGATGATAAACCTAAGAAAGAGCAAATATCAAGAATATGTACCCTTCTGCAACTCTAACTTGTGTCACATGGGCTAATAGCCATTGGCCAAGTCAAGTCTTACACCTAAACTCAGAGTCAAAGAGCAATACACTGAATAGATTCATGATAAAGTGATGGATGAAGAGGGGTCAAATAATTGGGGTAAATAATATAATCATTCATAAATACCTTTCATGGTGTTTCTTTTTGAAGACTGCTCATGTTGTTATGCTGTGTGGAGCTTGCTGTACTCGCTCTTATCTCTAGCCATGCCACACTTTGAGTAAATAAGAAAGCAATGATCTATGCTAGTAATTCATGACCACTTTCCTAAGTGGCGTGATATTAAGTATTTTAGGCTTTATCAGCCATGTGATCTCAGTCCAAGCTACAAAAATATGTTGCACTATAGGAGCCATAAGTTATATGTACATAAATGAGTATCTCTATGTTCCAAAACATGCCATAGTTTGACTGTCTATAATCTATAGCAGTCGATCTCAAGCAGAAAATACCAAAGATCTTAGATGACTCCCTCAGGACCACTCAATTAATCAATAATTAAATAAGGCCAAGAGCTGTGCTCTGACTTCGAGGCCACTTTGTACTACATAGTAAGTTCCAGGACAGCCTTGGATAGAGGGAAATGTTGTCTTAAAACAACCATAAAAATAAGTGGTAGTCATACAATACCAGAAGATGCACTTTGGTCCCCACAAAATTAGAAGAATATTCAAATTGTCAACATGTGAACATTGGGAGAAATTGCATACATATCTGGATGCTCATAATTTCTTAAAAATTGGAATACAGGTCTGGAGAGATGGCTTAGGGGTTAAGGCGCCTGCCTCCTAAGCCTAAGAATGCCCGTTCGATTCTCCAGGTCCCACATTTAGCCAGACTCAGTGACGCAAAGGCACAATGCTGCACTTGCCCACAGGGGGTGCACACATCTGGAGTTCATTCATGGTGGCTGAGAGGCTGCTGCCATGACTATTCTCTATCTTTGCCCCCCCCATCTTTCTCCAAACAAAAACTGGAATACATGGAAATACTAGACTCATATTCAGAGAAGGAAAAAAAACAATTGGATCTAAGTAGCAGATATCCTCTTAGGTATATTCCCATCATTTCTTATGGCCCTTCATTTGGTCTAGCACATGCACTGACATTATTTTGATGGTCCCTGTTACTAAATGAATTATGGATTCCTCTGTCCCATTCCCAGGCATTTCCCATTTGACAACTACTCAGGTCACTTGACTTCAATATGATAAGTTAAAGTTTTAAAACTTGGTTTTAAATTTTTAAAACCCTTTTTTATCTATGAAGAAGTATTTTCCTCCTCAATGAACTTCTAGAGATGATAAGACTTTCTGATTTAATTAGTTTAAAATCCATAAAATTGTGTTTCACAGAAGTGATTTGTGACCAAATCTCTCCTTTATTACATTCAGAGGCATAATTTGCAATGCCTATGGAGGAGATTTTAAACTCGGGACTGTCTTTCATAAATATTTCTTAGCACCTAAGCTGGAAATATTGGAGGAGAAAGTGGGAGAAAAAGTGACTTCAGTGTTCCCTCCACATACTTCTATGGCTGACTTATTAAAATTGTATGGTCATTAAATGAATTTTAGTTTGGCAATTTATTTGATGTCTCAGTAACTGATAGATATGCATTCATGCTCTTATCTTTATTTAATAATAGGTGAAAACACAGACATTTTTAGAAAACCTTATTTCATGCACTGGTTTGTACACATCCTTATTTTTCTGGTAGTTAGCTTCTTTTGCTCAGAGGTTTAATACAAGAGCATGAGTATGAATTATGGCACTTCTTCATCATACAGATTTATGTCATACAATAAATGTCTCCTCTATTAGTACCAGCTAAAGTCTTATAGCAGATCCCATATTAGATGGAAGTTCATGTCAATGCAAATAGGAAAATTAAATGGAAGAAATTTATGATGCATTATCTGTTAGTACAATGTCAATCAGCATATCATGTGTTCTGTGGTCATTGATGCTCCTCTACTTTTTGCATGTGTATATGTGTGTGCTATGCATGTGAGTATGTGGGCGCATGTGTGTGTGTATGTGCATGCACATTGATACATGCATATGGAAAGGTCAGAGATTAATATTGGACCCTTTCCTGAATCAGTCTCAACGTTATTAACCAAGACAGTGCCTCTCATTTGAACCCAGGGCTTGAACATTTAGCTAGTCTAATTAGCGAGTAAGCCCTGGGAATCCTCTTTATCTGCCTCCTGAGTGTTGGGATTATAGGTGGGCCAATGCTTTGCAGAATTTACTTGAGTTCAGGGAAGCGGAACTCAGTTCATCACACTTGCACAGCAAGTAAGTGCCTTATTGACATCTCCCCAGAGCCCGTTGATCTTTCTCAAGTTCACAAAACAAACTATGGAAGGAGATATTTTTATCATTCCCATTCCACATCAAAGGAAACTGGAGTGCAATTTGCATTTGTAAGACATGCTAAACTGGAATTTTTAAAGCACATACATCAGATTCCTATATGGTGAGTTGCCTAGTTGTAGAGGAACAGCAGCAGGTATGGCTGGTAGACAGCAATACTAGAGGTTGTACTAATAGCTAGCAACCACGAATCTAGATCAAAAGAAGGTACATTCAAAACTAAAGAAAAATTAAAGAGGAAATAACAAAGCTACTCTGAGACTTCCATATTATGAAAAAAATCTATGGGTACACACAGAAAGGCTGCTGATAACTGTGCTTACCCTGGACTGGCAGTCCAATGAAAGACTCTGTACTTGGAGCTTTCCTCACAGAAGAGTCCCCAACTTGCCCCATTCTAACAAAAGGCTTTTGGGCTGGAGAGATGGCTTAGCAGTTAAGGTGCCTGTCTCCTAAGCCTAAGAATGCCAGTTCCAATCTCCAGCAGTTCCAATCTCCAGGTCCCACGTTTAGTCAGATGCAAAGTGACACAAGGGCGCAATGCCGCACTTGACCACAAGGGGGCATATGCATCTAGATTTCGTTCATAGCAGCTGAGAGGCTGCTGGCGTGCCCATCTCTATCTTCCTCTCCCTCTCTCTCTCTATCTCCAAAAAATTAAAATAAAATAAAAAAAGTTTTTATACACTCATCAATCCATTTGGAGCTGTGATGGTATGCCTTCTGTCAAGGATTTTGAGTGAGATTATTTTCTTCTAGTTATTAAGGATCTTGAAGAAGCACAATAAATAAGCTTTCTTCAAAAATTGTTTCACTCATTAAGTTTTGTTCTGCCTTCTCTGTGCCCTTGTATGATTTTGTCCTCACAGAGAAAAATCAATGCTTTTTCTCTTGTCCTGAAAAACTGCTGACAATGTGGTGAAAGATAAAAAATAAATAAATCTACAAATGCCTTTTGGTATGATATAAGGTGACTTAAAAATAAACAAATAAAAATAGTTTCCAAGAGTTTTAAAACAGCTGAGTACAACTTACAAGCAGATTTAAGCACATTCTTCATTTCTAATTAAGCATAAAATGCATTGCATAACTTTATATATTCAACAGATTTTGTATGCATAATAATAATATTCTGATAACTGACCATTATATTGTTGGCATAAATGACTCAAAATGTAAGTATATAACTTCAGGTATGCTACTTGTTGCATTAAGTTTTTTGATATTTAAAGGTTATTTTTGGTTTTTCTTTTTTGTTTTGTTTTGTTTTGTTTTGTTTTTGGCTTTTTGTTGCTTTACAAATATTGCAAAGTGGGAAATCACCTGACAGACTAGTAGTCATAATGGAATGGTAACAATCTTCTGTGATGGTTTATATTGTCAACATGACAGGACATAAGTCACCTGTGTGGAATTACCTAGATTAGGTTGGTCTCTGAACATGCATCTCCATTAGGTTAATTGAAGTGAGAGAACTCACCTTAACTGTTAGTGGCACCATGTTAAGGATCTAGATCCTAGACTATGTAACAAAGAGAGAGATGAATGAATGTTAGCATTCATCACTCTCTGATTCCTCACAATGGACTGAATGTGAGCAGCTGCCTCAAGCTCCTGCTGCCATTCCTTCCCTGCCATGATAGACTGTATCCTAGAACTGTATGCTGAAATAAACCTTTCCTCCCTTAAACTGATTTTTGTAAGGTATTTTGTCCCAGCAACAGGAAAGTGACTAATACATTTTCCAATTCCTTTTTATTTTTCCTTCACATTTTATCACTATAATTGTATAATAGTTTTGGTTAATATTATTGTAATTCATTTTCTATGATTTCTGATTATCCGTGTGTGTGTGTGTGTGTGTGTGTGTGTGTGTGTGTGTGTTTAGTATGTGTGGTATGTTCTGATATGTGTGTTGTAAATGTGTTTGTGCAGACATGTGTGCCTATGCACAGCACAAAGAGGCCAGAGAAGAATATTGGGTGTCACCATCTGTTGATCTTTCCCTTGTTTCTGAAAGATGGAGCCTCTCATTGAATCTAGTGTTGCTGCTGCTCTGTTGGTCAGATTGGCTGACCAGTAAGCCCCAGTGATTCTCCTGTCTCTTCTCCCCACTGAGCTATAATTATAGGCATGTGTTGCCATACCCAGGTTTTCATAAGATTGCTGGGGTAGAGGCTAGAGAGATGGCTCAGCAATTAAGGTGCTTGTTTGCTAAAACTGACAACCAGGATCCAATTCCCCAGTACCCACATTAAGCCAGATGAACAAAGGGGTGCATGAATCTGGAGTACGTTTGCAGTAATAAGATGCCCTGGTGCACCAATTCTGTCTGTCTGTCTGTCTGTCACTGTCTTTGTCTCTGTCTTTGAAATTAGTTAATAAAAATATTTTTAAAGGTAAAGTTGCCAGGCATGGTGGCACATGCCTTTAATTCCAGCACTCGGGAGGCAGAGGTAGGAGGATTGCCATGAGTTTGAGGCCACTCCGATAAGACAGAGTGAATTCTGGGTCAGCCTGGGCTACAGTGAGACCCTACCTTGAAAAACCAGAAAATAAAAAATAAATAAAAATAAAGTGCTTGTGATCAAACTGAGGCACTTACAGGTCCTAATGCTTGTGTGGCAAAGTGCTCTTACCTGCTGAGCCATTTTTCCACCCCTCTGTTTCTGATTTTAACTAAATAAGAACAGAAACTACCCATGATCTTAGCCAAAAGGCCATGGAACTATGTAGGGTGTTTTAATTATTTTAAAAATATCAAAATAGTCAAGATAAATCAAGGTAATAACGCTTAAGTAAAACATTTACATATGTTAATTCTCACACTCTGTATTTGAAACCATCCTAAATAACTAATACAGTACTGGAAAACTGGTTCACACAACTTGAAGTAGCAAGAAACCTCAAATTTTAATCTACTGAAAATAGGATACATAGACATTTTTGCATATGTGTTATAATTAATGATGTAGACCCATTTAGAAATGGTCATGGAAAAAACCAACCACTGTAGCATTTTAAGTAAAAATAGATTTCCAATATAAGATTTTGTGCTTACAAAATCAGTAGAAGGGCCAGTGAAGAAAATTTAGACTGGTAGCCAAGAAAAAACTGTATGAACACTGCTGGACCATTCTTCCTATGCAAATATGATCTAAATCACAAGCAGCAATCAGAAAAGTAATGAAGCCATAATGAAGCATGCAGGGCAATAGCCTCACATCATGCAAGCTATGCCCTGTAAATCAAAGAGCCACTGACAGACCCTGTTAGATGCAGAACCATGGCCTGCTCACTAGATATGTACCAGCAGATGGTTCATATGTGTAGCAATCACCTCCTTGTTGCTGAACACAAAACACTCAAACAGAATCATTTTATGGAAAGAAAGGTTTTATTTTGGCTTGCAGTTTCAGAGAGAGATTTCATCATGGCAGAGAAAGCATGGCGAGGACCGACAGCAGGTTATCACACCTTGGAACATCAGTGAGGAAGAAGTAACAAGGGTTAGCTAGCTTTTAATATCTAGAAGGCAAGACTAATAAACCTCAAAGCCCACCTGAAGTGACACACCTCCTCCAGCAAGGCTCCATTCCAAAAAGTTCCACAACTTTCCAAAATATCTGCTTGCTGGGAACCAAGTATACAAGACACATTATACTATGGGGGACATTTCATTCAAACCACCAGAAAAAGCTATTGTTTCTGCTACTACTAAGGGCATTTATGAATATTAGTGTTGAATGAATGGCCCTGGTCAGCAAAAATCTGGAAACTGAGTTACAAACATGCTTGGGAATGTAATTTTCAATTTTCCAGCATTTGCCATTTAACTCTTGACCTAGTTATTAATGGAGGCAGTCTATCCTACCTGCTATATAAAAGGACTATAAGAAATTTTAATCACAAATTCCAGTTTACAAAAATTAAGATGGAGCTTGATCATAGCGGCACACTTGGGAGCAAGACGTAGGAGGGTCACTGTGAGTTTGAGGCCAGCCTGAGACTACATAGTGAATTCCAAGTCAGCCTAAGCTAGAGCAAGATCCTGTCTTGAAAACCAAACAAAAATTAGAATGAAAAATGTGAATCAAGTGCAGTATTATAATTTCACAGGACATTTACCCTACATGCTCCACATCTCAGTTCAGAGATATTTGCTCAACCATGTTTATAGCTGCTCAATTCATAATTGCTAAAAGCTGGAATCAACCCAAGTACCCATCATGATGAATGGATGGATAACCAAGATGTGGTATATATACATGATGGAATTCTACTCAGCAATAATAAAAAATGACACAATGAAATTTGGAGAAAAAAAATGGTTGAACTTGGAACAGATCATTCTAACTGAACTCACACAATCACAGAAAGACAACCATCACATGGTTTCACTCATCTGTGGTTCCTAACCTGGATCAGCCCAAGTTGTTGACATACCTGAATAGCATCTCAAGGCTTGGACAATAGGAAGGGTAGGGCTTGGGGGAAAGGGGGGGTGGAGAGGTACACAAAACAGCCCAAATTGAATAGGTACCATAGATTCCTATATCCTGGAAGTTAGACTAAAAGGTGGAACCCTCAACAGGACCTTAGGGGGAGCACCTGAATAAAAGGGCCCTGAAGAGGGTAAGACAAAACCTAACATTAAATTTCTCCTATATTTCTCTCTTCTCTGTTTTTTTCTTTTTTCTTTTCCCTTGGTGCTGGCCTGTAATTCCCTGTACCAGCCTGTGGTTTTCATCCACAATGAGCTGTTGATCAGAGAGAATAACTAGATCTCCCCAAACAAGCAAGACAGACTTCTGTCAGAGCACTTGATTACCTACCAGAGGTTAATGGTAAGACCCTACTGCTGAAGACACCAAACTGTGTCAGCACAGACCATGGAGAGACCTGGTTAGAATCCGGAAGAGAACCAGTCCCCAGACAATTAGCTCATCTAGTGCTGGATGGTGCTACATGAGCTAGCGGGGGAAAGTGGCCAACATCTGTCCAAGCGACTCAAGGTCTAAGTGACTCAGAAGCAAACAACCTGACTTGATGCTTACACAAGTGCAATAGTGGCACACAGCCATGGTGGGTAACCAACTGCTCATGGATTGGCTACCAGATCCACTCAGTGGAAAATAAACCATATCTGGAACTGGGAAACAAGTCAGAATCATATCCAGATAATGCTTCTGCTTTGGATTGTCAAGCTCCCACTAATCTTGGCCTATATGAGGGTTTATACCCTTTAAATTCTCTTTGAATTAATAATGGTTATCCCATTTAACCAGTGTTGACTTTGCTCTCCATCAGAGAATCTGCTTCTCTTTTTTTCAGATGGGAGTTGGATGTGAGGAGATAAACGACCCAGTGCACTCCACCCTGGCCCCAGCTGAAACCACACAGGAATTGGGGATATGAACAAGAGTGCTGCTTTCTTAGTGAATCTGATATCAGCACAAGGGTGATGGAGATAGACACTGAGGACAATCAACACCTATGAAAACAGAGATCCAGATGCTCCTAAGTGCCCATCACTGAAGTATACTTAAAATGTTCCCAGCATGGCTCAAGGAATTTTGTGGAAGAGAGGGTAGAAAGATTTTTAGAGCCACAAGTTTGGACATTTTGCACAGAGACATTGCCTCTCCCCCATAACTAACTGCCACCCCCATAATGCATGACCCACAATCCCCATGGGGCTGACCTGCATCCCCAACAAGGAAGGCCTCTTCAGGAAAAGGGCAGGGAGGAAGGAAATGATAGTACCAACATATGTTGTTTACATACTAAATATGTCCATATCTAATAAAAACAAACAAACAAAAATAATTACAATTTCATAGCATTTTTAGTTCAAAAATCTCGAGAGACCTGCTACTCCTTACACTACTAACACTATTACAAGACACATAGAAAGAAAATTTACAGACATTTTTAAGGTGGCAAGTGTATCATCAATAATCAAATGGAAACAACAATCTGGTATAACATAAATATTTGATGCAAAAATCTTAAATAAAACATTAGCAAACAGAATCGAGTAGCACATTAAAAAAATAATACATTATTTGAGATTGTATAACTAATTGGGGTTTATTTGCCAATGTGATGGTGGTTCAATATGAAAAGAAAAGAAATACAAAATTAACATATTAATAGAACTAAGAAGACAAAATATATTACCATTCTAATAAAATGCCTAAAAGCTATTTCATGAAATTAAGGAACTATTATATTTTTAAAACATTTAACTAAATGGATGTTGATAGATACTTTTATCCAGATAATAATCAGCCCTAAGTTGGCAAATTTCTCAACTGATAAATACCTGAAATATGCCCAGTGAAGCGTGCTTACTATCTCTACATTAGATGAAAAGTAGTCATATAAGAGAAAGTGATTGGAAGTGTAAGTTTAGAAGCTGTAAAACTATCTTGCAAATAATACAATTTTATTGCTGAAATCCAAAAAGAATCAATTAAAGGATACTCTATCAAGAGAATTTAATAAATTAATAATACATAGTAAAATGAACATACTAAACACAAGAGGCTTTATGTATAATACGTATAATAACAAGGGATATTTATAACAAACGTTTCTTATTTATTTTTTTATTTGAGAAAGAGAGACAGAAAGACAGAGAGAGATAGAGAATGGGCACACCAGGGCCTCTAGCTATTGCAAATGAACTCCAGACACTTGCACCACCTTGTGCATCTGGCTTTATGTGGGTAATAGGGAATTGAACTTGTGTCTTTTGGCTTTGCAGAGAAGTGTATTAACTGCTAAGCCATCTCTCCAGCCCCCCCCCCCAAATTCTTTATCATGAACTTCGTAGGATATACATAAAGTGTAGACTAGATTCATTTATGAAAAAAGCCATACAATATTCCTAAAACAACACAAGCAGACTTTAAAAAAATCTAAGGACTTCACATTATGAAGATAAAAGTTCTTCCAAAGTTAATATGTTCTCAATCAAATCACTATCCAGTGTTTCTGTGTGCTAAATAAGGTTCTTATATAGTTCATTTTGAAAATGTAAGCAAGCAAAAATATACATAGAAATAGCTAAAAAGAGCCACAGAGAAAAGAACATGGTAAGGCATGCCAAAATATAAAATATATTAAAATTGGGCTGGAGAAATTGTTCAGTACTTAAAATGCTGGCTATGCTAGCTTCATTATTCGAGTTTGCATCCCCAAACACATGCAAAGCCACATGCAAGTTGAGAACTTGTCTGTAATCACAACATGCCCAACGTAATGGAAAGCAGAGTAAGGGCAATTCCCAAGATCATGTGCCAGCGAATCTTGCCTTCCTAGATGTAAAACAAGAGAAACCCTGTCTCTATGTGTGTCACACATCACATTGCAATACACATACATATAAACATATGCACATTTAATCTATGACAGTTCCCCTCTGCCTCATTGTGCTATTTATTTATTGATTGAAGAAATTACATGAGTATAACTGATTTCATATTGTATGATTTATCATGTCTCTTTATTTCTATATCATTGGTGAATGGCTATTTATACATAGATGCTTGATTACACTCAACTTGGACTCCTTTTTAATGAGAAGAAAGAAGAAACCTTCTTTTAAGTGGCACTGTGTGCTTCATGATGTGTCACACTAAGCAGCACATAACATCAAGTAGACCAAATTTTAATTATCCCACCAAGTTCAATCAACTTTGTGGGAATACCAGGGCAAAGTGCCATAACCCAGGTGGTCATGCCCAAGTACTAAGATAATATTCAGAAGAGTTCATTGCTACTGAGCTGTCATTGCTTCAGGAGTTTTAATAGAAGAAACAGAAAAAAACTTATTTTCAGAGAAAAATCATGAGCTCATATTGATATTTCCAATTGAAGCTTAATATTTCAAGGCTTATACATAATATATTTGAATTTTATTTCTTCCATCATGATGAAGTTTGATATTTCTAACATTAAGAGATTTTCTTGTTTGCTTTATTCTACAATATACATGAGTCAAAAGAATAATGATAAATTAAGGATCAATAATAATAAAACAGAAAACAGCTAAAAGCAGATTAATGCTGGGGAATGTTTTTGCCTTCAAATATAGGAATCTATATTCAAAATATTAATGTCTAAAGTTACCTGGAATTACTTTTTCCTATGTAGCCTATGGTAGTGATTTGTTATCTAATTTAATTCATTATATTTTCGTTTCTTTTTTGAATTAGAATAAGTGTGTGTGTGTGTGTGTGTGCTGGGGATCTAACCCAGGGTCTTTTGTGTGCTGGGCATGCCCTCTAACACGGAGGTACATGACAAACCAAAAATTTCCACTTTACTCTTTATTTTTTAATTTTTTATTGATTTGTTTGAGAGAGAGATACACCTCGGGAGATATCACCATACCTGATCTAAACCTATATTATAAAGCCATAGTAACAAAACAGCATGGTACTGGCATAAGAACAAAAACATAGACCAATGGAACAGAATTGAAGACTCAGACCTTAGGTCAAGTAACTAAACTACTGGATCTTTGACAAAGGTGCCAATAATGTAGATTGGAGAAAAGACAGCATCTTCAACAAATGGTGATGGAAAAATTTGATGACCATATGTAGAAAAATGAAACTTGACCCACTCATTTCTCCATATACAAAAATCAAGTCCAAATGGATTAAAGACCTCAATTTAAGACCTGAAACTCTTCTCCTACTAGAAGAAAAAAATAGGAGACACTCTTCATGATACAGGAGTGGAAAAGATGACCTGAACAAAACCTAAGTAGCTCAGGAGATTAAACACTCAACCAACAAGATCTCATCAAGGTAAAAAGCTTTTGCACGGACAAAAACACAGTAAGCAGAACCAATAGATTACCTACCAAATGGAAGAAAATCTTTGCCAGTTGTACCACTGACAGAAGCCTAATATCTTTAATCCACAAAAAACTAAAAAAATAAAAAATAAAAAAATCAAACAGCCTACTCCAAAAGTGAGTCAGAGAACTGAATAGGAAGTCTCAGAGGAAGAACTACAAATGGCTAACACACACTTAAGAAGATGTTCAACATCCCTAAACATTAGGAAAATGCAAACTAAAACAACTATAACATTCCAACTTCACCAGTAAAAATAGCAAACATTAAAAAAAAATCTGATTAAAACTAATTTTGGCGAGTATGTGGAGAAATAAGAACCCTTATTCACTGTTGGCAGGAATGTAAGTTGGTACAATCATTTTGGAAATCAATATGGAAACTCCTGAAAAGGATGAATATAGAGTTACCAACTTACTCAATTATTCCCTTACTGGGCATTAACCCCAAAACCTCCATGCCTCAGTTCAGAGATATTTGCTCAACCATGTTTATAGCTGCTCAATTCATAATAGCTAAGAACTAGAATCAAACCAGGTACCCATCATGGGATGAATGGATAAACAAGATGTGGTATATCTACACGATGGGATTTTACTCAGCAGTAAGAAAAAATGATTCAATGAAATTTGTAGAAAAATGGTCAAACTTGGAATAGATCATACTCAGCAAACTCACACAATCACTGAAAGACAATCACTGCATGGTCTCACTCATCTGCGGTCCCTAACCTGGATCAGCTTGAGTTGCTGACATAACTGATAGGCATCTTGCGGCCTGGACAACAGGGAGGGTAGGGCTTGGGGGGAGGAAAGGATGGGGGTACACATAAAACTGGTCTAGGTAAAGCTCTTTCTCACCCTCATAAGCCAAGCCCCACAGCCCATAGTTTGTATTGCATTCAGGTCTTTCAACTCTGACCAGAATAGTCCATCAAGCTGTACTTACAGCACTGCAAGGTACATCTTAGGCCAAGGTTTCAAATCCTACCACATTCCTTCTACAAATCAGTTCTAAAAGGCCAAAAGTCATGCAGTCAGGTTTCTAGCAGCAATGACACCAATTCTTAGTACAAATTTTACTGTTGCAATCAGATACACATTGCTGGCAGAAAACAACTGACCAAGAGCAGCTTACGGGGGAAAGGGGGCTTATTTTGGCTTACAGACTCAAGGAGAAGTTCCATGATGGACGGGCAAAACAATGGCATGAGCACTGGGTGGATATCACCTCCTTGGCCAACATCAGGTGGACAACAGCTACAGGTGAGTGTGTCAAATACTGGCAAGAGGAATCTGGCTATAACACCTATAGGCCTGCCCCCAACAATACACTGACTGCAGGAGTGTTTAATTCTCAAATTGCCATAAGCTGGGGACATGGCATTAGGAACACCCAAGTTTATGGGGGACAACTTCTTTGAACAGGATCTCTCTTGTTGTGTCTAGAAAGGCCAGAGTAGCTGGACTGCATGCTTTGGGATTCTCCTGGCTCTGCTTCCCATTGCCATGGGCATTATCAGGTTATAGATGCATGTGCTAATTGTGTGCAGCTTTGTATGTGTTCTGGGGACCCAAACTTCAGTCTTTCAGCTTCCAGAGCAAGCACTGTAACTACTGTGCCTTCTCTCTATCCCTGAATTGAACCCAGGACCATCCATGTAGATACTAGGTTAATATTCCACCATTGAGCCGTATCACCAGCATCTTACATGTATTTCAAGGATAGGCCAACCAAATAACTTTCTGGACTCTAATCCTCATTTAAACAAATTAACATGAAAAAGAAATTATGAGGTATTTCACAGTAATAATTAGAAATAGTTAATGCTGAAATATTAAGTTGATATTCGTTTTGGTTTTAAAATTCTGCTATATTGAGGCAAGAATAGTTAATACACAATCTAGCTTACTAACACATTTTAAAAATATTTTTGAGGCTGAAATTGAACCTATGGCCTCATGCATATGATCTACCACTATGATTAACTCCGAATTTTCAGAGTTTGGTAAAGGCACAATGTTATACAGCAGTTCTCTAGGATCTATTTCTTTCACCTAAGAGAAACTTCATGTCCATTATTTAGCCATTTCCACTTTTTTCCTTGATGCCAGTCCCTGGCAGACACTATTCCTTTCTCTGATTCATGGGTTTGAATATTTTAGATTCCACAAAAGAGTACAAACATGTAGTATTTGTCTTTCCATTACTGGATTATTTCACTATTTAAAGTATCTTAAAGTTTCATCCATATTGTTTCAAATTGCAGGAACACCTACTTCTTTATAGATGAGTAATAATCTGATGTATGCACATATCACTTAAAATAACATTCTAGGTCTCGCTCTCTGCTTGAAAATAAACTAATGGGCATTCAGTTAGTTTCCACATCCTGACCATTGTGAAATGATACTATAATGAACATTAGAATAATAACATCTCTCTGAGCTGGAGAGATTGCTCAGTGGTTAAGGTGCTTGCCTGAAAAGCTTATCAATGAAGGTTTGATTCTTCAGTACCCACATAAATCCAAATGCACAAAGTGACACATGCATCTGGAGTCCATTTGCAGTGGTTGGAGACCCTGGCTCACCCATGCTGTCTGTCTTCTCTCTGTCTTTGTCTCTGCTTACAAATAATTAAATACAAGCACTTTTTATTAAAAAGTATAGTAACATCTCTTCATGATCTCAATTTCAGTTCTTTGAAAATAAATATAATGAAGAGATTGATGGATCAATCCCATGACAGTTCTATTTTAAATTTTCTGTGTAACCTCAGAAAATTATTTTCTATATTTGTTACACCCTTTGCATTCCTATTAACCATGTGCAAGGATTTGAATTTCCCTATGTGCTGGTAAATATTTGTTTTCTATATTGCTTTTTAATAGCAATACTGGAACATATGAGACAACTCATTTTAGTTTTTTTTTTAAATATATATTTTATTTTTTATTTACTTATTTGAGAAAGAAAAGAGAGAGAGAGAGAATGGGTGCACCAGGGCCAATCTCTGAATGTTTAACAATTTCTTTTATCCTTTTCAATGATAGCTTGATTGCTTCTAATTTTTGTTGACTCTAAACAAATTTATAATAAAAATTAAGTGTTCATATAAAGCATCCCAGTGGACACTGGAAACATCAGGTTTGTTCAGACAGGCCAAATGACTGAATGGGTGCAATAGTGGCATGTCTGCTCTGGGGGAAACCAACTGCTCTCTAATTGGACTGAAGGTCCACTATATGGGAGGGAATACATGCCTGCTACTGAAAAACCTAATCAAAAGAATATGGCAGGGGAGGTCATGAGCTTTAGGGGTATAAAGCCTGCTTTTGTCTGGCTAAATGTATATATTATTCCCACCAAACTGCCCTGAAAGCACTACACTTAATTTTTATATTCATATATTAATGCTCCTCTTATTTCTGGTTAGAGAAGCTTCTCTTTCCAGCTGGTGATAACCTCTGGGATGACCCAAAAGGCAACATAGTTCTGAGAAGAAGTTCAGAAGAGTGTCCAGCACTGAAACATCTCTCTCACACCCTCCAAGGCTCAGGGTCCATTGCAGAAGAGGTGGTGGAAAGAATGTAGGAGCCAAAGAAAGGGTACGACTCCTTACAAAGCAACTGTCCAGACAGAAATTGGCCTCGATATCCATGACCTTGCAGTGCCAAACAATACCTTCGCAAGACCCTCATAATAGAAGAAAAATATGATGACATCAAATTAAAAGAGAGACTAAATTGAGAGAGGTAGGGGACGTGATGGGGAGTGGAGTTCTGAAGGGGAATGGGGGAGGGGAAGGAAATATGGTTTATTGTCTGTAAGTATAGAAATTGTAAATAAAAAAGAAGAAAATAAAAAAAGAAATATAAAGGGACATGGCCAAGAGATGGAATAGGTGATAGAAAACCTAATAATGAGATTAGAAAGAGTATGTCTAATGTAGATATCTATGACAAGTATTGAAATAAAATAACAGAAACTACAAAGAAAAATATTTGAAAATTAAAGGTCAAAATATACAGTACTAATACATGAAATGGATCCTCAAGGTAAGAAGAAAAACAGTGAATAAAACTATGAAAGAGAAATTTACATCTAGATCATCATGGAAAACCATACCACACAGAAACAGAAAATCTTACAAATAACCGGGTGAGGGGACAAGAATGAGGAATACATTATAACAGAAATAAAATTTGCAATACTACTAATAAAACTAGCAGCTACTGAAATGGTATTTTCAAGATCCCACAAGGAAATGGGTATTAGCCCAGACTTTCATGTCATAATACCATAATTTATTTTTGAGTTGTAGCCAAATAAAGAGATTTTTGAACAAACAAAAAGACACACATATTATTTCTAGTAATATGCTGGTAAATGTTTAGTCTCTGACTCTAGAGAATGGCTGAGAAATCAATGTGAAGTTCACTGGATGCAAATTTGAAAAGAGATTTGCATAATTGTACATTATACATTAGTTTTCACATAGAGAAAAAGTAGATCTCATCACCATACATAATAGTAATGTTAAGGACAGTAAGTTAGGTTATTAAATTTTCAATATTTATTATTATATTTCTTTTAAATATAGTCTTTATATGAAAGCATGTCTAATTTAATAAAGCTTGTGTTTTAAATACCTTGTAAAATTGCTAAAATTTTATCTTCTGACTATTGATAGTTGGTATACACCAGTTCACCCACAGCATTGATTATACTATGAAAACTAACTAGACTAACTTGTAGAGAGTGTTAATATCCCCTAAAGCTACTTCTGAGATCCAAAAACATAATGTTTAAAGAAATGAATAACCATGTGATGCAAATATTGAGAGTTGTATATGTTTTTGGTAGTTAATAAGATATGATAGAACTTAAAAGAGTTTAAAAAATTAATATATAAGTTTTTCTGGGTATAATTCACCAAAACTTTCTAACTTTTTTGTATAACTATGGAAAAGGAAGATATTTTGTTCAGTGTTTGTGTTTAAATATTAATTGATGCCATTAAAATAAGCAGAATTTATAACCATCACACTGATAAAATAGAAAAATTAAATGAAGAAACAAAAAACCTTGATCATGCAGCTGAAGGAGACCAAAAAAGGATGAAAATACGTTAAATAGGAAAAAACAATGTTTAACAATATATAAAGCACAATTTTGATAAGAATTATAATTGGAGTACACAAATTAATTTTTTTTAAATTATTTTATTTATTTTTGGAAAGAGACACAGAGAGAGACAGACAGAGAGGGAGGAGACAGAGAATGGGCGCATCTCTCCAGCCCCCACAAATTAATTTTTAAAAAGCATGCATTTTCAGATTTAATTTTGAAAAATGTAGGTCATATGCTTTTTTTGTTTGTTTTATTTATTTATTTTATTTGAGAGTGACAGGCAGACAGAGAAAGGGGCAGAGAGAGAGAATGGGCATGCCAGGGCCTCCAGCCACTGTAAATGAACTCCAGATGCATGCGCCACCTTATGCATCTGGCTTATGTGGGTCCTGGGGAATCGAGCCTCGAACTGGTGTCCTTAAGCATCACAGGCAAGTGTTTAACCGCTAAGCCATCTCTCCAGGCCATGCTGTTTTTAAGTATGTTTATAACATACTTGAAACATGAGGACAAAGAAAGAAGCCAAGATAAAGAATGAGAAAATTTATAGTCTCTATTAAAGGAAACTCAATGTAATTATGTTAAACTCTCTAGGCTTAATTATCTTCATGCCTGAACTGCAGGTAATATAACATCTATCTTACAAGTTTTATTGAGAACATTCATTGAATTAACATGTCAAGACATTTAGAATATAACTTGGAACATAAAATGTAATAAAAAAATAGCTATTGCTGTTCTATCACATAGATTGAACATGTTCAAAAATTTAGTCATGTATCTTAATATGTATTCATTCTTCTATATCACAGACCATCTCGCTAACTATAATGCAATTCTAATATAATTCCAAAACAGCACCATAGATTCGGGACATATAACAACAGTAACAACAAAAAATCACTGATTTATAATCCACAAAACCAGAAGATATCATAATTAGAATTTCAAAAACTCACAATACATAAACCTAACCAATAATAATGATTTAAACTCACTGGATGCAACAAAGCTTGTACCTTTTAACTTTAAATATATTTTTAACTTTATATACTTTATCAGTTAAAATGGAATGTATTGGAGTTCCACATAAAAGGAACAAAAATGGAAATCGGTATTAGAAGCTATAACACTGTTCAAAATAGTTTAGGAGCCTTCAAATAGAATAGAAATTTTAGTAAGCCTATATTCAGTAAGTCAATGGATGCAGTTTGAAATCTTTTTTCCCACAAATGTACGTGCACATAGAAACATACAACAGGTTCTGGTAGCTTTATGTAATGGGTTCTACCAAATACTCGGGAGGTATATACAATTTCAAATTATGCACATTGTTCAAGATATGATTAAAAGAAGACCTACTTCACAGCTGTTGTTATGTGGCTAACATACATTCATACTAAAACTTGAACATAAGCAAGTAATTAGAAGAAAGAAATTGTATGTTGATAGACTTAATAAGAATGTAAATATTCTAAACAAAAATTAGTAAGATGAATACAGTTCAATAAATCTATGTGTGTATGTACGTATATGTGCATATACAAATATTGCTATATGGCCAGTTAATTCTAGGGATAATGACAACAAATAATAGAAAATAACTGAATACAATACACTGCTTATGATCATAAGAAAATTCACTGGACATTACTCATTCACCATAAATATCACAAAGTAGAAGTCAAAGAAACTGTGCAAGAATACTAAAAAGAAGGCATTTGGGGGTGAAGAAAATAGAAAGATGATAGTCAAATAGCACAATGTGTTACATATAAAATGAACTAAGTTCTGGGCTTCTAACAAACAGCAAGGAAACAACAGTTAAAGCCTGTTGTACAGCAAGTTGCTGTAATTTCAAACATTCCCTCCAGGAGGAACGAAGGAAACTCAAAAGACCTAAGAAGCAAGTAAGTGGGGAAGTTGAAATTTATAAGATCCACAACACGCTCCATCCCAAATTATAGAATCAGTAAGAATTGCTTTGAGAGAGTCTCTCTGTCCACACTGTGCAGTGCGCTTAGGAGATGTAGCTTCCATAAGCTTCACCTATATTAGGGTGGGATTTTCACTGATGCAGCTGCCTTGAATACTCTGTGCTCCTATAAGCAGCCCCTCACCCATACTCCTCTAAGTAATCCCAGTAAACACATTACTTCCTCATGTTCCTCGAGGGTGCAAACATTACTTTAGTTAGTTGTGGTTTCCCTAGCTAGAGTGAAGAGACTTTGTTCACATCTCCTAAAGAAAAGTTAACACAGCAAATGCTGCATTGTTTACTTGACATTTGCGAAGACAGCATTCTTATTGTCACCAACACACAAAAGCACACACATATGCAAACACACAAGCACACAAGAAATGATCATTGCCATTGATAATGTGTATGTTAATGAACCTATAGTATGAAAGGTATCACATATCAAATTATCACATTATATCTCTGGAATATATGTAACTTTGTCAATGAATTTTCTTCCTATAAACACAGATCACCATAAAGCTTTGCATAATAGTGTGGATTTTGAAGGACTATTGAGATTAAGTACCTTTTAAGAAATATAAATTACTAAAGTTACATTCAGACTGTTCCTAATGGATAGTCAAATTTTCTCATATTGCTCTAAAACTCTTTAGAAGTAAATGTTGACAACTGTGGAATGAAGACTTATATAAGATGCTCACTGAAAAATTCTTACATTTTAAAAGCTTAAAAAGCATACATGCCTAATGGTAGAATAGATGAATTATGTTTATATTTATAATAAAATGGCTACATGTGCATCAATATAAATTACAAAAACACCACTTAGAATATGAATTATAAATTGTGAGACAAGAAGGTGGCTTAATTCCACAAGGAAAGGACTTTATCTTAGGAAATAGTAGACCTTTTTAATTATTTTTATTTTTTTTATTTTTGGAGAGAGACACAGAGAGACAGACAGAGAGAGAAGGAGAGGGAGACAGATAGAGAATGGGTGCACCAGCAGTCTATCAGCTGCTGTGAACAAAATCCAGATGTGTGCGGGCCCCTTGTGGGCAAGTGTGGCATTGCACCCTTGCATCACTTTGCATCTGGCTAAACATGGGACCTGGAGATTGGAATTGGGTTCTTAGGCTTAGCAGGCAGGCACCTGAACCGCTAAGCCATCTCTCCAGCCCATTGAAATTTTAATAGTAAACAGGAGGGGGAAACTACAATAGAATAAGCTGTTAGTTTTTGAGATATATGTATTCAAAAAATTCTCTTGGAGATGAATAGACCAATCTTCTACATGCACATATATACTAAAACAATATATCATTAGTCTACTTGTTGCTTTAAATGATAAAATAGCCTAAAATTAGATTACTGACTCCTTTCCTCTAATGCAAGCATAGGAAGTATGTCTCTGTTACATAACTTGATTCAAACAAAGCATGCTTATGTTTAAGTAAAATTATCATGTGCAATTGTCTGAATTAGATACATGTATCCTATTAGGTTTACGGCCCATGGAAGGCTATGAAATCTTTTTTTTTTTTTTCAAAATCTTTTAAACATATTTGTCACTAAGTGATGATACAGAGGAGCAAGGACTCCATAAAGCCTTTGAAATCAACCATTTGCCAGGAAGAGAATTTCATCAGATTGTCAATTGCCTTTACTATAGTAAATATCACCATGTCTTAAGGAATCATAAGGAATAAGCTATTAAATATTCAAGTCTATGAATGGTATTCTAACATACTATCCCCAAATATAACACTTTAATATAAGTATTACTTTGAATTGAAGGCAATTAAGAAGTGTAAAGTCAAGGCATAAATTCTTTCATGAAGATGCTTGCTCTTCTCTCTCTCTCTCTTTTTTTTGGTTTTTCGAGGTAGGGTCTCACTCTAGCTCAGGCTGACCTGGAATTCACTATGTCGTCTCAGGGTGGCCTCAAACTCACGGTGATCCTCCTACCTCTGCCTCCCGAGTGCCGGGATTAAAGGCGTGCGCCACCACGCCCGGCTTTCTTCTCTCTCTTATGCAAGGAGGAAAACAACCATTATCACCAGAGGCAGAAAGTTGATACTGACATAGGTCTAAACAATCTTTAAATAATTACAAGGCCGGGCGTGGTGGCGCATGCCTTTAATCCCGGCACTCGGGAGGCAGAGGTAGGAGGATCGCCGAGAGTTTGAGGCCACCCTGAGACTACATAGTTAATTCCAGGTCAGCCTGGACCAGAGTGAGACCCTACCTCACAAAACCAAAAAAAAAAAAAATTACATATAGTAAATTTTATATATAATTTAATATTTTAACTTTTTAAAATAGTTTTAAATTTATCTATTTATTTGGGAGAAAGAGGCAGAGACAGAGAGAGAGAGAATGGGCATGCCAGGGCCTCCAGCCACTGCAAACAAACTCCATATGTATGTACCCTCTTGTGCATCTGGCTTATGTGGGTTCTGGGGAATTGAACCAAGGTCCTTTGGCTTTGCAGGCAAGTGTCTTAACAGCTAAGCCAACTCTCCAGCCCCTAATTTAATATTTTATATTAAATTTTAAAATTAAATATTTAAAAATAATTGAATATATAAATAACTTAAAAGTCTTCCAATAAATGATATAGCTATAGGTAGATTATATACCCACAATTTACTGATTTTAAAAATTTAAACCTTTATCTTGTCTATATTTTTTTTAATTTAAAAAAAATTTAAACTAATATATTGATTACATCTTTTGTTACAATGATATATAATCACTTCCAAAATCTATCCACTTATGTACGGTCTTCACTACTTTTCTATGAAAACCTCCAAGTGAAAATTAGAAATATATCATCAGGATAACCCACTTTGGATCCCCGCCTAACTCGGAAATTTCCTGCTTTACTTTCCTTCCTAAAAAAACCTTGCTTAATTTGCCTTCCTTCAAGAAAAGAAAACAAGAAAGAAGGGAGGAAGGGAAAGAAGGAAATATTGAAAGAAATCATAAAAAAACATTTGCATACCTTTCCCTTATTAATTTATCTTCATTCAGTTTAATTCACAGGCCATAGTAGCGTAACATAGAAGGGTAGAGGAAAGATATTTTTCCACCCTATAATTCTGGCATCCATGAAGGAATGATAGAGAAACCTCACTTGCTCCAGACAGTAGAGTTGAGTTTAAGGGATACCTGACAAAGCCAGCAAAAGGAAAATTTTCTTACCCTATCAGCCTTCCAGACATTTTCCTTCAGGGTCCAGTCAAATGAGGATAGTAAGTATCTTTTATCTTTTCTTTTCCAAATTTATGTTAGCAGAGAAAATATAAGAATTGCTTCTTTGAGTGTTGTGACTCTTGTAAGCTTTCTTTTGAATACTATTTGGTTTCCTGGGTTAGCTACAGTTTTCTTGTGGGTCTTTATGTCATCTGTGTTAAGGAGAATCATAGGCAGAATATAGGACGAGATCTTATAAACCAATAGTTTCATCCTGTCTCAGACTGAAAAGTTTATGGTTCTCCTAGGACCAATGCCTATTTGGACAAGTTTTGCTATGAGGCTTAGGAACTTAACAAAAGTTGTGTGATTCTCCTGTCTTACTTTGTGATCTGGCGTCTTGGCTTATAACTTATGAGAAAGTGTCTTCCTGGTTTTCTCCTGTCAAGGAAAACAGGTTGTCAGAATATTGCAGATAGGGAGACATTATTAGCAGGCTTACAGGTCCTCTAGGATGGATCCCAACTCCTGTCTCCATGGTAACATTGATCTGGATGACATCACAATCCCTGCTTTAAAAAACCACTTGAAAAGGAGTAGAATGGAAGCATCAGAGCTTTTGCTTAGTTTTTACTGAAATCTATTAATGATAGAGCCACTTCCTTTTGGCCAGAGGAAGTTCTTCTATCCCTGGATGATGGAGACTAAAAGTTACAACTGAGACTGTTGGTCACCTGGCCAAGAGACCACCCCTGTGATGATTTGGTTGGATGCCCCCAATCGATTCAGGTGTTTTATTAAAGTTTCTTGGATTTCCAGCTATGTGTTTGGAGGAGATGTCACTGAGGGTGGATCCTAGGGTCCAGCCCTAAGATAGATTTGAATTCCAACCTAAGATATGTAATGTGCCTGGAGTTCCTGAAATGTGCTTGCTTGCTTTTTGGTGGTGACTTTTCTCTCTCTGTGGGCCGTGAAAGGGGGCCAACTTCTACCATTATGGAACTTCTTCTGAATCTGTAAGCTTCAATAAATTCCCTATCTTCTGTAACTGTGTCTGGTCTTGAGGTTCATCCCAGAGACTTTGGAGCAGACCTTTACAACCCCTCATCCTCTCTCATCTGAGGACATGCTTAAGGAGGTAAGAGGAATAGTTTTCTCTTAATGTGCTGAGGTGATATTCTCAGAAGCCATGTAGTTGCTTAGGAGTCCTCACTGCTAAAACTGCTGGATTCTCAGTCCTAATTGAGTAAGCAAAGCTTTTCATTTTCTCCTTTCTTGTTCCCTGCTGGCTGGAATGCTGAGAATGGTTGTGCTAACACGTTGCTGATTTGTCATGTTTTGTTATGTTTTGTTATGTTTTGTTTTACCTTTTTTCTCAATAAGTCTTTGCTTTACTTACTCCTCTTCATCCATGTGCCCATTTTTTTTTTTTTTGTGGTCATGCGACCAAGAACTTGACAGTAAAAAATCGACATAAGAACTGTATGTACAAGTGACCCATCATTTAGCGTAGGGGCTTGAAACATTTGCCTACCAACTATGCCAACTCCTGGGGGACTTGATCTAAACAAAAGGTCTCATACATAAGGGCCTTTGTTGTTGTCAGAGTCAAAGAGCTCTACCCATCCTGGTCTCGCCTCAAGGGCATGGGCATAAAAAGCCCCAGACACCTTTCTTTCTTTGTTTCTTTCTCTCTTCTCTGACCCTCTTTCCTGAAGTAACACATGTGTTTATCCATCTCTGAATATATTGCTCTATCTTTCACTGTCTCTGCCTCAGCCTGACTCCCATCAGCTTCCACCAGTACACACAACTCACTCTCTCTCTACTTTATCTCTCTATTCCCTAGCTTTCCTACTCAGACCTAGTTCCTCTTCCCTGCTAAGCCTCCCCTAGACATCCTTGCTTCTAGGCTGGTAGCCCAGAAATCCAGTTCCTAGTTTGCCAGTTCCTTGCTCCTCCCCCATTTCCTAAAATTGCTTCTCTGAGCAGCTAAGACTCTCTATTCCTAACCTAATCTATTCTCTAACCTAATCTCTAACCTTCTAACAGTTGTCTCCTTCCTCATTGCTTTATGATTGCTGGGAAAGTTCAATTTTAGTATTCTCTGCCTAGTATCATGGATTTCTGTAAACACACTAAGTTGGAGGTACTGAAACAGAAAAAAAAAAAAAAAAAAAAAAAAAAAAAAAACCAGCCCCAAACAGGCAGGCTGCTACACGTCTTGCAATAACTAAAAACATGGAGAGAACAAACAAACAAAAACAGTGAACTAAGGGAAAACCAGTTAAGACTAGTGACCTCCAAGATGGCAACAATTGTACAGCACAAAAGCTTCATTAGACCGTCATTGTAATAAGGTAACATAATAAGATTTCCTCCCTGAAGGAGGAAACATAATATGAATAAAGGGACAATTGAGCCATGTGTAAAATAGCATCGCATACATACTGAGAGTCTCCTCCCATTCCCAGAAAAAAAAAAAAAAAAAAAAAAAGCATGACTATTGGAAACATTTCCAGGAAAAGGAATAAATTTTCAAATATTTCCCCATAAGATGAAATGTATTTCTTTGTTCATGGTTGCTAGGGTTATGGAGTGGCCTGCTGCATTTCTGCAATAAACCTTCACTTTTCTTTCCCTTGAGAACTAGACCTTGGATGCTACACTTCAGAAAGAGCATACCCACTTCTATGTGAGAACAAAGACAAACATTTCCACACATCCTAGGCTTCTTTTCTATGGCGGGGTCTAGTTAATCTCTCTAGAGTGAGTTTGGATGGGAAGGGAAAGTTTTTCTTCCTTTTATCATTTTTAGAGAGCCCTTTCTGCATACATGGTTATGCCACAATAAGATTTTCGGCATTTGTATGGAGTCCTACTATAATGGATATACTTTTAGAAAAGTAAAAAGGTGGGGTAGTGAAGAAAAGGGATAGAAGAGTGTTTTGCTTGGTCTGAAAAATTATTTTAACAAGTTCAAAAGGGTAAAAATTTTGGAGCATAAAGTAAGAATAAAAAAATCACCCCTGGAAACCAGATTATATAATTTCTTTCTGTAAATAGTGATAAATAACTTTGGCCAAGGTAATTGAGTACTGGAAACATTTTCTAAAATAGGATAAAGTGTAATTCTAAACAGAAAGTTCTCATATAAAATAGATATTTTTGTGATATTTAGAATATTCATACTAAATATTTAAAATATTCACTATTTAGGATATCCAATATTTGTAAATATTCAAGGTTGACAGGGCAAGGAAAAGATAAAGAACATTTTAATTACCATGCATAACATTTCTACAAAGTTTTTTGCTCACAAAGCCCAGGAGTAATGGAGTAGAAAGGAGTAGTAGGAAGGTGCTACCTAAGTGCTTTCAAAATTTCAAACATTTGAACTACATCAAATTAGCACTGCTTATAAAGTAACTCTAGTCTTTTTTATCTTGAAATTGATTGCCATCTACAATGTTAGGATGCATTAATTTCTACTTCCTGAAATTAATAAAGATGGCATTATCATAGTAGAATTTACATTCAGGAATGGCCAAACTGTGACCCACAGTGTACATGCATTTCATGATCGCTACAAATGAGATCCAACACCTTTGTAGATATCATGTAACAACGTAAAATGCTTGGGAACTCCTGAATCATGTAATGAGCATCTCCACTTACTGGATTCAATCAAATGATACAGAAATTGAAATATTAATTAATGTTGCAAAATTGTACAATACTTTTCTCCAAAATCACAATTTTATTTCCATATGTAAAATTAACTTTGGTGTCACAATATTTTTTAAGTTTTATCAGAATATGGTGTTGAAAGAGAAACCTTTACTGGTATTTATTTCCATAATTATGATTATACTTTTCATATTGTTCAATAACTATAAATTTAATGAATCATGAGCAGGGATTTTTCCCTCAGTTAATTGGATCAAATTTGGAAAGTCAGGTCAATAGAGATTATTAGTTTTCATAGAGTCACACTATGGTTGTGGTAGCAAAAACTAGATAATCCCTGGGAACAATATTATATTTACATTCTACTGAGTATAATGTCAGCAAGTTAGACAAAGTTTGTAAGTCCATGTGTGTATTTTATATATATATATATATATATATATATATATATATATATATATATATATATATATTGGAGAGAGACAGCAAGAGACAGAGAGAGAGGGAGAGGAAGACAGATAGCGATGGGCACACCAGCAGCCTCTCAGCTGCTGCGAAGGAAATCCAGATGTGTGTGCCCCCTTGTGATCAAGTGTGGCACTTTGCATCTGGCTAAACATGGGACCTGGAGATTGGAACCACTGGAGATTTGAATTAGCGTTCTTAGGCTTAGGAGGCAGGCGCCTTAAGCGCTAAGCCATCTCTCCAGCACTATTATAAGTTTTTTAATGATGATCATACTGTTAAAAACGTTAAAATGATAAAAAAATAGCCAAACAGTAAACATATCAATGTAACAGGCACTGTATGAGGGCCTTGGTATCTGATATCTTAAGTATTTGGGTGTTCCTCCTCAGATCACAACAGGACCCATGCCAAAATTTTGTCTCTTGTTTAACTTACATTATTCACTTCAACATTGTTGATATTAGATCAATTATATTCTATGGAAGTTATTTCATAAGAATTAACATCACACTAATCTTTAACATAATTCATAATGAATTTTTAAAGTAACTTTATAATTTAATAAACATAACATAAACTCATCCATTCAGAGTGTAAAATGCAGCTGGATGTGGTGGTGCATGCCTGAAATCCCAGCACATGAGAGGCTGAAGCAAGAGGATGGCAAGTGCAAGACCACCCTAGGCTACATAGCATGACCTTTGTTTGAAAATAAATAAAATAAAAACCAGAAACAAAATGTAAAATTCAATCATTTTAAGTATATTTACAATTGTGCTATCTTACTATAATCTAAATTTAGAATATTTTATTATCTCTAAAGGAAACTTTGTCTGTACCCATTAAAGTCACGATTTGCCTCAATACCTCTATTCCTAGAAAACTACCAATTTATTTTCTCTATATATAAGGAAATATAGACACACAAACATATACAAATATTCATGTATACAGATGGAGACAGACATGAATATATATGTCATATTACCTCTTCTGGACACTTCATATCAGTTGAATCTAACAATATGAAAGTTATTGTCACTGGCCTGTCTCATGTTATGTAAAAATTTAAATATACTTCATTTATTTATTTATGAATGAATTGAGTGTGCATATGTGTATGGATGTTTGTGTGTTTAGCTGTGCAAGGACATGTGTGCATGTGGAAGCCAGAGGAAAATCTCGTGTCATCTTCAGGAACATTAGCCACCTCTTTTTGAAAAGACATCTCATTGGCCTCAAGCTTACCAATTAGGTTAGAATGGTTTAGCTAGTAAACCCAGAGGATCCTCCTGCCACAGCCTTCTCAGTGCTAGGATTGCAGGTGTGTACCTGGCATTTCTACATGGGTTCTGGGAATCAAAGTCAGGTTTTCATGCTATTGAGGGAAGTACTTTAACAAAAGAGCTATCCCCAGCCCTGATTCACTTTTTATGGTCAAATATATTCCTTCCAATAGACATACTTCATTTTTGCTTCATTTAAAGGCAACACGTTTATTTTTGTTTTTCCACATTAGTCTGTGTGATTACTTGAACTTCAAGTACAAAGTAGCTAATGTTTCAAAAATACTTAAATAGAAAAATGTGGGGTACACTCAGAAATGCAGATGGTAGTGAATATTTGTTACATGTAAAGGATAGCAAAAATACAATGGCAAGAATCTAAAAACTTAACTTTCAATTCAGCTATTTATCCTCTAAATAGTTTGTTTCCCTTTCAAAACAGAACATTTGGTACTAGATTTTTTTTTTGATAATTCAAAGTATAACAAGAAATATGTCAAATATATACTGGTAATAACAGGAACATTATATATATCCACAGACAAAGGAGTACTATATGAATCATAAAAATATGTTAATTCATTGGAATGTTTCATATAAAAATAATCTTACTGTGATATTGGAATTTAACATTTGATTTTCTAGCTGCTATTAAACTTGTTTGTAGGAAAGTTGCTTTCTAGGTGATTATGTCATAAGAAGAATTCTGTGTTCTATCTTTAGTCAATGACATTTTAATTTCATATATATATATATATATATATATATATATATATATATATAAATAAATATATACAGCTGCAAAATTTGTGACATAAATTAAAATATAACCACAGTTGTTTTCTGCTTAGATGTCAGGTTCTAAAAAGAGAATAAAAATGTAGTGATATTAATGCTCTTCTTTATTTGTTATAATCACCATCTACATTCTTTTTATATCAAACTACATCTGACTGGAAAATAGTATAATATATATTTAAATATAAATTTCAGGAACAACACAGAAACACATCAAATAAAATTATCTAAATTTTAAGCCAAAATCACATACAAAAACAGATATTGCACAGCATTATTTAAAAAGAAATAGATGTGCTGGGCGTGGTGATGCACGCCTTTAATCCCAGCACTCGGGAGGCAGAGGTTGGAGGATAACCATGAGTTTGAGGCCACCCTGAGACTACATAGTGAATTCCAGGTCAGCCTGGGCTACAGTGAGACCCTACCTCGAAAAATAAAAAAAGAAAGAAAGAAAGAAAGAAAGAAAGAAAGAAAGAAAGAAAGAAAGAAAGAAAGAAAGAAAGAAAGAAAGAAATAGATGCCTAGCACTGTATTACCACTTAGAGAAAACAGTATAGAAATAACATAGTTTTGCCAGAGTCAGTGTGTTACACTAGGGTATCCCAGACTTGAAAAAATCCAAAAATGACCTTTTTACTATTCTTCTTGGACAATGCAGAAGTCCTTGGCAGTTAAGAAGAAAATAAGACATGTTCCATTCAATTGAAGAATTTATATTAGATGTTAAGGAAGTGGTTTATATGAGACAAGGTGCAATACTCTCATTTTTATGAACTATTTGATATTCTCATGCAATATTTCACTTTTTAGGACTGCATGGCTAACATTACTGAGAAACATCATTACATCCAATTCATGTAAAAGGTTTGATTTTGGCTGGGCATGGTGGTACACACCTTTAATCCCAGCATTTGTGAAGCAGAGGTAGGAGGATCACTGTGAGTTCAAGGCCAGCCTGAGACTACAGAGTGAGTTCCAGGTCAGCCTAGACTAGAATAAGACCCTGCCTTGAAAATCCAAAAATGAGGTTTTTTTTCCTTTTTTATATTCTACTGTATTGTCAAGTTATTTCAGCCTTACATTTCTTCCATGTTTGACAATGTGATTCAGAAGTCCTTGGCAGTGGTTTGCAGTTAATTTGAAGACATGAGAAGGTGTGGGCTAGAGTAATCCTGGAAATCTATAAGCAAATCTTAGAAGATAAAAATTCATAAAGGAATGAAAATACTGCTCATATGTTTTCAGATGAGATCATGGACTCTGGTGGAAATTGGACTACAAGTAATACATGATATAGCCTGGCAACAAATTTGTCTACAATTTGTCCAAATTTGTCCAAACTAATCTGGCAGCAGAGGTTACAAAGGAGCCAACATTCAGGCTATGGCATTATTATGGCTGTCTACTTTTAGCCAGGTTTACAGTGATAATTAGGAACAAAATTCAGAGTGGAACATTTTGACAAACATACAAAAGAAGCATATGTATGTTGGTGCTTGTTTTCTGAAGAGGTATGTGTTACTTTCAGGGTATCACAGAACTTGGCCTGACCCCATCTATACCAAGTTCAGAGGTATAAAAGAATAAAATCATTTGGGCTGCAGAGATGGCTTAGCCATGAAGGCACTAATGACCCGAGTGATTCCTGGTTTGCTTGTGGTGTCTGTGTAAAATCAGGGTCAAATGACAGGATGCACCCATGCAAAGCCAGATGCACAAAGATGACACATAAACAAGCATTTGGGGTTCATATTCAGTTGGCTGTTCAAAGGCTTCTTAAGTGTTGTCCTTGTGGGAGTGAGTGAGGCGGCAGTGAGTCAGTGAGTGAGTGAGTGAAGCAGGCAGTCACCCATTTTTTGTTCAAGGTTCCTGAATAAACTCTGAAAGAAGAGTCTTTCTCTCTGTCTCTATCTTCCAGGTATGTTGGCACATGCCTTTAATCTCAACATTTGGGAAGCTGAGGTAGGAGGGCCACTGTGAGTTCAAGGACACCCTGAGACTACATAGGGAATTCCAGTTCAGCCTGGGTTGGAGTGAGACCATATCTCAAAAAAAAAAAAAAGAATAAAATAACTTGAAAGATTTTCCCTCTAGAAGAAAGCACTTCTGGAGCAACCAGCCTCACAAAGGAACACCTAGAAAATTATTGTCTCAGGGCCCCTTTTGCCATGTTCAGCTATATAGTCATTCAAAGGTTACTACAGCCATGGTCCAAAGGGACTCAGCTACCAATAAGGATGATGGCAGATTTTGTCATTGTCCATGAGATGCTGGTTTTGAAGATTATATATTCACATAATATATAATCTTCAGATTATATTCAAGGAGGCTCTCACCTAAATTTCAAAGCAAAGCCAGGCAAAGTGTGATGGGGTCAGAATCTTTGAGGGCAGTCCCTGACAGGGTGAGGAATAAAGGCACGAGACCAAAACTAAAGACATAGAGATGGTAAGAATGTGGAATATCTAACAAGGAATTTCACAGTCAACAGGGGCAGCTAGAAAGACCACTTTGGATCCACAAGGTAAGGCCATGTTTATGGGGCTGCTCACACTGGAGTTCACACATCATGCACCACATACAGGATGCTACACATGGAAGACTACAGAAATTAATGCTTTCCTCACAGCTTTCCTTTCATATCATTACTCCCTTTTAGAAATATGATATTTTCTGCATACCATTGTATATTGGAATTATTTCCTGGTTGATTTTTATGAGGGTATACAGTTAAAAGTTTGCCTCCAGTGTGAGAGGAAACTTTGAACTTAGATATTTGAAAGTTGGTGGAACTGTAAAGATTATGGGGACTGTTGGATGTGGACTACATGCATTTTGCATTATGAGATAGGAGAATTTAGGGGCCAGAAATAAAATTTTATGGCTTAAAGAGATGTATTTGAGTCTCAAGTTTACAAGAGATGAAATTGTGATGATTAATTTTGATTGTCAACTGAATTAGACTTATATAATCATTTAGACAATTAGCTAAGCATACTTCCAGATGTGTCTATGAAAGCATTTCCACAGAGAATTATCTAAGGGGTGGGTAAATCTTTTCTGAATGTGGATTACACCATCCCATATAGGGAAGAGCTCCAATAGAATAAGAGGTGGAAGAGAAGAGGCCTAATATCACAATCTCTGAGTTCTTGTGCCTGCTTTGTGAGAAGCTGTTGTGCTCTGCCATACTCTCCCAAACAATGATATGTTGGAACCTCTAAATCCATAAGTCAGAATGAATCTGTCCACTCTGAATGCTTTTTCATGTCAAACATTTTGTCACAGTGACAAACATTTGACTAACACAGTGATATACCCAAAGTAGAAATTGACATTGGGAGTGTGAAACTGGTTATTTTATTAGAGGACACAGAATTTCAAATAAAAACTACTGCCTAAAAGTGAAGGTTTGCATTTTTATTGTTCATTACCTATAATTAAAATTCTTCCTAAAAAGATAGAAAACTCTGCAGTTATTTTCCAATGTGAAAGTGTTTAAAGATACTTTCTTGATTTGGATACATAAGGTGAAATTTTAGAGGCATATTACTTCCTATGAACCATCTAAAGAGTTGTCATCAGATGGCATATGGGTATCAGTGATCATACAGCTTAAATGAAAATTTGTCAAATAAATTTCAGGTTACTAAATCAAAGAGATTATATTATATCTTTCCAAGAGACTCATCATGTCTGTATATGAATAGTACTATATTAACTAAAGCCTAGCAATAATTTGAACTCTAATAATTATATTAAAATGTGTCATGCAGTTTTAAAAATGTTTTTAACTATTTATTTATTTGAAAGAAAGAGGCACATAGAGAGAGAGAGATAATTGAGATAGAGAATGGGCATGCCAGGGTCTGCCTCTAGCCACTGCAAATGAACTCCAGAGGCATGTGCCACCTTTTACATCTGGCTTATGTAGGTACTAGGGAATGGAACCTGAAACAGCAACAGGAGAGTGTGCCAAACACTGGCAAGGGAAGCTGACTATAATACCCATAAGCCTTTCAGAGGATTCACAGATGTAAAATGCACTCTAACTGCAATTCCAATGATGTTCAATCACTCCAGCCATGCAGTTTTGATTATGATTTATTTCATTTATTTTTTTTTAATTTTCAAATTATTTTTCAAGGAATGTAAATGCAATCAAACCAATGATGTTCATACATCATAATACCAAAAATAATCCCCAAAAAACCCATAATGGCAAAGCAAAGGATGCCACTGGCAAAGCAAAGAAATATTCCAAGTTAAGCTACTCAACCAGTCCTGGAAAACTTCATGGAAAATCCAGGGCCGGCAGCTATTGTATTTAATATATCTTATTGTATTTTTTACTTTCAAAATATTTTTCAAATTAGTATGTTTACTAACATATATAGAGCTTGTGATAAAAAGCAACAGATCTGGCCTAAAGAGATGGCTTAGCAGTTCAAAGGTTGTAATCACTCAACTGCCTGAACGGGTAGAGTTCACCCAAAGCCTGTGCCAGGACCCTGGTTCAAGGCATAACAGAAACTTCCCACAGGGCCCCAAGAAAAGCTACCCTCAAAGCCAGATGCACAAGGTGGTGCATGCATCTTTCAGTTCATTTGCAGTGGCTGGAGGCCCTGCCCAAGATGTGCCCATTCTCTTGAAAATCAGCTTCAAAAGGCCAAAGCCACACAGTCTGCCTCTTTCGCTCTCAGGTTGACTGTCTGTCACTATCAAATAAAAAAAATTAAAAATAAACCAAAAAAACGGAACAGATCAGCAACATAAGGTGTGGTGGCTGGCTACCCATAAGCCTTTAATCCCAGCACCATCAGCTGGGGAGACTAGCATTCAGAACACTTGAAGTTTATGGGGGACACCTGAATCAAACCACCACATTTACTAACATATATAGAGCTTGTGATAAAAAGCAACAGCTCTGGCCTAAAGAGAGGTTAGGCAGAACATGGTTTATGGGGACACCTGAGGTAGGAGGATCATCTACAATTTGAGTTGGAGGCCACCCTGAGACTACAAATAAATAAATTTAAAATAAACCAAAAAGGAACCAGGTCAGCCTGGACCAGAGTGAGACCCAAGAGTACCACCCTGAGACTACATAGTTAATTCAAAAAAAAAAAAAAAAAAAAAAAAAAAAAAAAAAAAAGGAACAGATCATTGCTCACCTTTAGGATCACTTTAATTATTCCTGTGTTGGTTATTTATATATTTGTGTATTGGTCCAATTGGTAACTAAGAATTTAGGATGTTCTTAAAGAAATACAGTCATGTGTTTAGAAATTGATAACATTCCCAACAAACCTTATTTTTTGCAATTAATGCTTAAATATTAACAATGGCTTTATTTTTAAAAGAGGAAAAGGACATTATGACTTTATATTGATATTTCCATGACATAATTCAATTTCAATATGTCTCATTTCATCTCTTGAGGATATTAAAAGTACTACAATGTGTTTGTGCTCTTTACAGGAGACATTTGATTACCATAGTCATTCATTTTCTTCCAACTGGTGCCAAATTCTTATAATTAAGCAATTATCCTATAATGTATAACATAGCAACCATAGTTAATTTTTATATTATATTCTTTAAGTTTCTTTAGAGATTATATCTTAAATGTACTCAACACACACACCACACACTAGTAACTATAGTGATGAATGAGTTAATTAGTCTTGAGTGTTATGCAATGTATGTGTGTTAAGTATACATAACTTTTATCAGTAATATGTCAATAAATCTAGGGTAAAAACTAACTATCTTGTTTATTTACCTACTGTAGAAACTGTTTTGTTCCATAGAGCTTATAAAAATCTAGTGGTGTCAGTTGGGTAGCTTACTATGCATATGAAGATGAATTTTTCCCCAAGAAGAGATTTTAATCCACTATCAGAATGACATTTATTGTCTACCAACAAGTATCACTACTATTTATTGTTTGATTACTTACTTCAAAATGAAGATTGACAGTGTAGGTACAGTTTTAGGAAGCTTAATTTCATTTTCAAACTTCCTTCAAACTTTAGCACACATTCTCTTCTGGTTTTTGTTTGAGTTTACGTGCATGTGTACATGCATGTACATAGGTTTTTGTTGTTGTTGTGATAGGGTCTCATTATCATAACCTAGGCTGGCCTCCAAACTGCTACCCTGCCTCTGCCTCCCTACTGCAGGGATTTGAGGTATGCATTATCACACTTAAGTTTCAGCATATATGATAATGAAAAACAGATGAAAAGGGGACAGTACAACAGATACAAATGAAATCCAAAGGATTATTAAGCCATATGCTCCAATAAATTGGAATATATTAATGAAACATAAATTTATAGACACATATGACCTACCAAAATTGAAAGAAGTGATTATACAAGTAAACATAAATAGATATATAACTAGAATTTAGAGTAAAGCAATAATAGTCCCCTCCAAACAGGTAAAAGATATCTATACTGAAAGTTAAATAAACTAAATAATTTTAAAAATAAATTAGTTATTTGTTTGGGAAACATTCTGGCTGACCTTCAATGAGTTGAATAGAGATAGCATTCCTTGCTATTTACTCAAGATAATTAAAAATATACATCTTGCCTGTAGATGAATATGATCTCAAATGCATTATGAGCATGTATAGAAAGTCTAATGAAACTCTTTATCCAATCAATGTACATTAATAAAACCTGTAATAAAACATGTATACCTAAAACATGTACCTGAACATACTTATAACACAGTTAATAATTTTTAACAAAGAGATAAAAAAAAACTGAAGGTTTGTCAGCCGATGAAGGCATAAGCACAATCTAGGGAATAACATTGTCATAAAATGGATGAGCTTTAAAAACTTTATAGTAAATGTAGGAAGAGACACACAAATGGTTATGTAATTATGTGAATCCATTTGGACAAAGTATCTAGAATTGACAAATAAATTGAGAAAAAGTAGATTAGTGGTTTCCAGGGACTAGCAGAAAGATGGGTAGAAATGACTGGTAATGGTTATAAGATTTTCCTTGAAATGAAGAATGTTTTCTGGTATTAGTAGTGATGATGGTGGAATATCTTTGTCCATTTATTAAAAGGCAATATATTGTACAATTTAAATTAGTGGGTCTGTAGCATATGCACTATATGTCAATAAAGATATTGTGAAATAAAACACTTTAACAAAATGTTTTAGACAATAAAAGGGCAAAAAATCATATATAATATTACCTTAGAATAGAATAGAGCCATAAAAGCATAATTAATGCTAATTTCAACCTACTACTCACATTTTATACAAAAATTAACTAAAACTGTGTGACAGCCTTAAAAGAAAAATGTACCCTAAAGTTTGGGGGAAATATGAGAAAATATTCAAGAGCAAGTATTTTACATCAATTTCTTAGACATAACACAGTCTGTGCGATTCATAATAAAGGGAATTTAATTAATAAATGGAAATTTAAAACTTTAGCTCTTTGAAAGACATAAAGTCCAAAAAGAAAAAAAAAAATCAATTGACAGACCAGAAAAAAATATAGAAACATCTCGGACAAAAGGCTAGTATGTAGTATCCATATTTTTTTCTAAATTAACATTTTAAAATATTCACTCATGTAAAGTGTAAAAAACATATATTTTGCCAAAAGGGTTTACAAATAAGGAGCACTTGACCATCACTATAGCGATTAGGAAATTGCAAATTGAGACCTCAATGAGGGGTGGCTCACACCTAAAATTCCAGCACTCAGGAGGGTGAGGTAGCAGAAGTACAGTGTGTTAGAAAGCACCCTAACTAGAGTGAGACTCTGCTTTAAAAAGGGTGGGGGGAGGCTAAAATATTAATAGCACTAAATTCAAGAAAGGTTGTTAGAAAACCAACTAGAACCCTCTGGTGGTAGGAATGTAAAATGGGACAGTTAGTCTGGAAAATATATTGGCGATTTCCTCAAAAACAACACTCACAACTACCATATTACCCAGCAAATGTACCCTGGGCATTTATCCCAAATAAATGAAAACTTATACTTACATGAAAATGTTTACAGAAATATTTATAATGAGTTTATCCACAATAGTCAAAATGGGAAAAAAATATATACATGTCCATCAGCTAGTGAATAAACAAACATTTTTAACATCCACACCTTGGAATACTACAAAAAAATCAAAATGAACTACTACTGATGTAGTGAACATCTTGGATGAATTTCCAAAAACAACACGGAGGGGAAAAATCCCAAGTTTATTCACTGTACGACTCAATTTTTATAGTATTCTTGAAATGATAAAACTAGCACAGTACAGAAGAGATTCATAGTTTTCATAACTGAAGAGAAAGTAGAGATGGGAATGTTTGTGAAATGCAACTAGAGGGATCTTGTGGTGATGGAAATGTTCAGTATCTTAATCAAATTTTAATGAGCATTCTGGGTGTGATATACTATTGCTAATAAGATATTACTGGTAGAGGAAATTGGATAAAGGATAGATAAGATCTCTGCATTATTTCTTACCAATGCCTGAGAATCTGTTATCTCAAAATAAAATGAATAATTTTAAAATAAGTTGTATGAAACAGTTTCTCAATCACAAGCCTAGCCAGTTTTAGAAATGGTTGCCAAGTAATCTTCAAATTTTAGAAACTAGGGCCAGGCATGATGGTGCCCACTTTTTCCCCAACGTTTAGGAGGCTGAGGTAGGAGGAGTGCTGTGAGTTTAAGGCCAGTCTGGGACTACATAGTGAATTCCATCCAGGTCAGTGAGTTTTTTGTATTTCTAGCTCCTTTGTACCTATTTCAACCCAGTTACTATAGTTAAAATTGTATAATTAAGTTAAAACCCCTCCTCTCAATAAAGTAATAAATTATTTGACATTAAATTCATCTCATGTAATATTATTAAAGTAGATAATTTTTTATGAAACATCTGTTCTATTTTCAGGTATTTGTTAAAGTAGATAATTTTCTAATCAATCAAAATATCTCTTTGATGCACTTCAGGTACTAAATCAGCTCTTTTTACCCCAGTGTAAAATAACTTTTGAAAACTAGATCTTGTAGGTTTTAGATTTGTTTCAAATCACCTATATGAACACAGCATGTGTTAATCCATGGATTAAGGTACAAATCTCTTTTCAGTACAGCATCCATTCCCTTTTGATTTACTTCTCCAGTAACAGATATTCCAGTCTGTAGCTTTTAGTAACAGTGCACATCAATACTGTAAGTTTGCCCTGATTGATTGTTATTGTAGCAACTAAGACTTTGCCAATAAGCAAAATATAAATGAATCAGCTGACTAATAGAATTTAATATATTTTGTGTGGAATAGTTTTACCATATCAATATCAGGTGAGTGTTAAAAGAACCAGTCTCAAATCAACATTTCTAGGTTCTATCCCTAGGTCTTTACCAACTAGATTTGGGACCTTGTGTCAGTGGCTTTCCCTTTCAGGTCCTGAAGCTCTACATTTGGAAAATAAAATAACACGATATTTAAGCAGTAATAGTCTATATGTTCTAAAAATAAGACATTTAAAGAACTTCAACCTGACAATCCTATGAGAGAAAATGTATCTTTTTTTATTTTGGTATTTTCAAAGCAGGGTCTCACTTTAGCCCAGGCTGACCTGGAACTCACTCTATAGTCCTAGGCTGGGCTTGTACTCATAGTAATCCACTTACCTCTGCCTCCCAAGTCCTGGAATTAAAAGTATGTTCCTGGGCTGGAGAGATGGCTTAGGGGTTAAGGTGCCTGCTTCCTAAGCCTAAGAACACTGGTTCCAATCTCCAGCAGTTCCAATCTCCAGGTCCCATGTTTAGCCAGATGCAAAGTGACGCAAGGGTGCAATGCCGCACTTGACCACAAGGGGGCACACACATCTGGATTTCATTCTCAGCAGTTGAGACCCTGCTGGCAGGCCCATCTCTGTCTTCCTCTCCCTCTCTCTCTCTGTCTCTCTCTCCAAAAAATATAATTAAAAATTTTTTAAAAAGTATGTTCCACCACTCCCAGCCATGGAAAATGTAACTTTAAAAAAATGTATAAAGCAATATAATTTGCATCATTCATGTGTTTGAACATTTTCATCTGGAACTACTTACTGAAAGTCTGCTGCATGCTTTTACGTGATAGTTATTATAAAGACAACGAAAGTTGTTTGAGATTCAAACCCTTTCTTCCAGAAATTATACTTAGTAAAATTTAGTAGTGTAATGCACACACACACACACACACACACACACACTAGTATTTCTATACATTCACATGTAAATGTGTTTTTGGAAGACAAATGAAGATAAACAGTATGAGTAATGCACACACACACACACAAACACACACACACACACACACACACACACTAGTATTTCTATACATTCACATGTAAATGTGTTTTTGGAAGACAAATGAAGATAAACAGCATGAGACAAACAGAACTATTCAGTGGAAATTAATGCAAGAAAGATGTTTTCAAGGGATGAGATAATTCAGCCATTCATGGGAAGTTTTTCCTTAGCTACATCTCTTGGTAGCTTTTTTATCTGGAAGAAATGGGGAAGGCAGAGGGAAGTGGGTATTAGAGGATAAATGGTAGGAAAATGTGAGAGATGCTCTTAAGGTGAAGAGAAATATTCAGTTTAGGATGGTAAAATCAGTATAATATTAGAAAACTCAAGGCAGAGAGAGGTTTATTTTTTTTTATTTTTTTTTTTTAGTAACCAGTTTTTGCTGTGTGGATTTTAACTCAGAGCTTCCCTAGAGAGCAAAGTCAATTCTTATAGGTTTCCTATGTTAGACATTTCTTTATTTGTATAGATTTCATTATGTTATTTTAAATGAGCTCTGTGGGAGTTTAATATATCTATTATTATATAAAAACAAATTTTGGAATAGAATAAACTATTTTTCATTTTTTCCTTTAATAATGAAGTGCTATGGGTAAAATGAGATAAGTTTATAAAGGAAATTTGAATAGCAGAAATGCTTGATGTAAATGAAGTATAATAATATATTTTCCACAACAAAAAAATGTCATTCTGTGGTAAGTACATTGGAATACAATTCGTTAAGGACTAAAAATGTCATTTGCTACTGCTTCCAGATTTTAATTTACTAGCCCTCTTTGTCTAATCAATAGTAGTAGCCAATTTTTTGAGATATTATGCAACCTACTAGCCATAGTCCTTCTGCATAACATGTAAAACCTATTTCATCACCCAAACAAAATAGGCCACTGCATATATTAGAGGAAGGCAATACCTGGTTAAAATTTAAATTATATCCCACATGTGCTTTTAATTGTGCATTTGGTGTTTTGTAGCCCTGGACATCACTGATATCTTATCCCACCCCTCCGGGCCTGATTTTTCATAGTCCTTCGGGGAAATATTCTATATTTACTAAAAGTGAACCTATTCCCAGGCACAGACATATTTAATTCACACACTATAAAGTTAATTAGTGTTTGGTTGTTATTTTAGTCTGATTGCTAGGTCAAAGGTTCTTAAAGAAAAAAGAATCTGAAAACTGACATTGTTTTTCTTGAATGCTAAAAGCTTCCATTATACATGTATGGATGGGAGATATATGGCCTTTGTAGAGCAACTCCTTTCTTCCCTTTAACCCCAGAACCTAAGGATTTTTCCTTTTACAGCAACCTTCAACATATTAGGAAGCATACTCAAATGGAACAGCAGTACTCTCAGTATAAAAAGAAGTTAGAGGACCTGTAAGCATGTGGTATCTATGAACATAGTTCATTTTGGGACCTTAGGCAAGTCAATGCTACCAAGCACACAGTTTGGAAGATTAGAGTGTTCCCTAACTTTCATTTCTTGACACTTGTGAGTACCCAGTCTGTAAAGTATGAGTGCTTTAAACTTTGAATGCCTGCAAATATGTGGAAGTTCACCAGCTCACAACAAGGATGCAAGTTAGGTCAGGATCTCTTTTTAGGACAGAATTTATCTCCTGTACTGCTTTGGAACTATTTTGCCAGAACTTAGTACTGTTAAAATGCCTAGAATTTAAAGGGACAGATGGTACAGAGCAGTAACTGAGAAGCTCACACATCTTTCAGAACGCTGACTCCACTAGCTTAGATGCTGCTATCAGTTGTACTAAGATGAATATTTGACTACTTTCAGATTTATTGAAAAATTGCAGACTGCCACATCAGTGACATTTGAGGAATGATTGAATTTCAGTTCACTGTAACTTTCAGGTCCCCCATGCCATTTTTAAAGATTTAGCCACAGGAATAATCACCCACTGAGTATCTGCTATGTGAGATGCATTGATTCAACCCCCAAGGTAGAGTGAGACAAGATGACCTTGAGACATGGTCTGCTTTCCAGGAGCTTATACTCTGAGAAAGACAATGAGACAAAAATGTGTGAAAGGCCATCTGTAATTGCAAGTAATATACATGAAGTACACAGATGAACTTCAACTAGAAGTTCTGTCGTCTCTCTGAGAGGTACAAATAATAATAAAATTGTTGAAGGCCTTAAAAGAAAGCATAAGATGCTCATTGAAGCATTTGTGAATGTCATGAAGAGAAAGATGGGTAAACCTTGGTGGAGGTGAAGTGTGATAGGGAATTATTAATATGGCCCCCAATGACCTTAACCTTCCGCTAGTCACAATTTTTTTTCATAATTATATTAGCATGCATTAATTACATATAATGAGTTTAATCTGCATACATTTGTATAATGTACTTAGATCATATTCATATACACCCTCTTTTACCTATTTTATGCCCCTCCTACTCCCAGAGATCACCTTTCTCTGCCCAACTAATTGCCCTTATACTTTCATGTCTTTATGTGTTGCCTCTCCTCAAATGCGAGCTGGATTTATTGGTTTTCTTCCATCTAATAGAAGATGACAGATGCAGTAGAATGTCATTTCCAAAATTAGCCTACAAAAGACCTTGATTTCTACCTTGGTGCCCATTCTTGCTTTCATCTCTTTCAAATCATTGGCTTTGAAAAAAAATTACCTTATTGTGAGAAGATTTATAAGGTAAGAAACTGATGTCTCTAGCCAACAGACAGTGAGAACCTAAGTCCTGCCAGCAGCCACATAAGTGACCTTGAAGCAGACACTGTCTTAGTTTAGTGTACCCATCACTTCAGACTAGCCAACATCTTTATTATAGCCTTCATAGTGGCCCAGAGCCAGGGATATCCAACCTAGACACAACTGGATTTCTGATTCACAGAATATGAGGTAATAAACAACTCTTATTGTTTTGAAGCCCAAATTTGGGGATAATTTGTTATAGAAAAATAGATAACTGATATAGAACTGGATTTATAATGGCTTAAATTAAGATTCAGAGGTCTAGAAAAGTAAGGAGAAAATGTATCTATAACTAGGCTTGGCACAGTGAAAATGCTAGTTTTTCATTTGTCTTGCTTTTATTATTTATTTATCCCCCTCATTTTTGAGTGGCTGAATTTATGGAAGAGAATGACACAAAGGAAAAAATAAATCTCTTTATCCTAAGGATTTATATGAGGAAATAGTTTGGCAAATACTCAATTCAAAAGCTGTAGATTGGGGGCTGGGAAGATAGCTCAGTTGGTAGTGTTTGCTTTCTGAACATGACGATTTGAGTGTGAGGCACAGTACTTACATAAAAATTCCAGGAGAGGTAGCACACACTTATAATCTCAATTCTTGGGGAGGGGGTGGATAAAAGAAGATTGCTGAAGCTTACTCTAAGACACCCTCCCTGTCTCAATGTGGTGCATGGTATTCCTGAGAATGACAACAAGAGTTGTCTTCCGGTTGTGCATGTGTGTGGAACACACACAACATAACACACACACACACACACACACACACACACACACACACACACTTTACAGAAAGCTTGTTTGTGGGTTTAAAGTAGACTCTGATTATGTGAGCACTGCAACAAATAATAGCATCATGTTTGCAAATACTATGCCCATGAGAACAAGCTGATATTATAAAAAGTTTGACACTCTCTCAGTGACTTGATTTATTTGTACTCACTAAGGAAAAACTAAAGTGTTTTATCATCTGAAAAAAAATTGAAAGCCACATGTTGCTTCATAATAATGTATACTCTTTGCTAACACACAAATTTAACAGGAAAATTAAATGTTTCCTATTTTCTTCATTGTTGTCTCCTAAAGGAATTAATTATACAACCAGTCACAGTAAAGAAAGAACTGTGAAAGAAAGTTTTTAACTAAGCTGAGTTAACTTTGTGAACAAAATCTCCTATGGTGTCTAAAACTCAATGCTCAAGAGAGGGAGGGAAGGGAAGCAAAAAAAAAAAGTATGAAAGCATTATAATAAGACCTAATTTGTAAACTAAAAAATTAAAATATAAAAATATATTCAATGTTCTTCCAAACCTGAAATATTTCTCTTGTATATTCCAAGCCATAAAACCAAGATGCAGAGTTTTGTGTGGTATGGTATGATTTTGGTTGAAGCGATTCTACTTAAATTCTAAGTGTATTTACCAAAGTTTAGACTCAGTCATTCCAGGACATGAAGGTATTTACTGGATCCTATTTTTGTGTTATACTGCTTGCTGATGGTGTCACGTTTTTCTAACTTCCTTTCCAGTACATTGATTTTTATGTTTTTGAACTATCTAATCCTCACAGACAGAACAGCATGACAGAAATTCAATTACATTTCAAATTGATGATATACTTTAGGCCAAAGCCATGGAGACATGTCTTACTTGTCTCAAAAGTAGCACATCACTAGGAATTTGGATGTGTTAGCAAAGGGTTCTCCGTGTTGAAAGAATGGGTCCTAGAAGTTTAGAGAGACCTTGATTTTATTTAAATTTCAGTAGTGAACAAGTCTGCCTACTTTTTAAGGCATCTAGTAATACTATTATTCTTGAGGTAGAAAAAAATATCAGTCATCTTCCCAACGTATGCTCCATTTAAGGACCCAGTTATTGCTAAAGCATAGAAACTAGTAAAGTATAACCTTGGCTCTTCTCCTTTCCAATGCATAATATATCTCCTTGGAGCTCTGGTCTGTGTTATTCTCACATGTGACAATTAGCCATGTTGTCTATTTTTTAGTCCTCAGGTACAATAAACACACCAAAGATAAAGGAAATACTGTTAAAAATATAATGTTCCATGCTCTTAAAAAATTCCAGGTTTTCCTTAAAGTTAAGTGCCTATATCCTTACTCATGGATAATATATTTCAACCTAGAGTATACTGTGAACATTAAAAATAAATATTGATTTAATATCTTATGTATAAATATGTATACTTAAACACTAGGTATGCATTAACTACTTTGTCCTTGAGAAGGGACGAGAAAAAATTTTAAGTCCCTACTCTTCCCTTTGTCAACCAATTTTCACCACGATGATATATACATAATAATTCCCTAATTAAAGCGATGAAGCATACAATATTACAAAGTTATAATTTTGAGGTTTTGTTGTCCAATACCTTCCTTAAAAGAAGTCAAGTGATCTTTCTGAAATAACAAAGAAGAGCTGAGATAATCTCACGTAGTACAAAATTCATTTAATTACATTACTTTCATTGCAAAATATTTAGAAGTTAACTAATTAGCATTCATTAGTATTCTAGTATAATTATTTTTCTATTAACAATTAACAATTCTTTCTCACATCCCAGAGGCTACTTAATAAATGCAAACACTTGCTATGTCTTTCTTTTAAAATATTTCATTCCTGCAACAAATATTCCTTAAGCTACAATCAAGAAGCATTATGCGTATGATACAGATAAATAATATTCACCTATCTCACATATCTTTAATAATAAATAAAATAGCAGCTTAATTAATTTTCCCACCAACTTTTAAATAAGTTATTTATTTATTTGCAAGGAGAGAGAGAGACAGAGAGAATGGGTGTATCAGGGCCTCTAGCCATTGCAAATGAACTCTAGATGAATGCACTACTTTGTGCCTCTGGCTTTGCATGGGCACTAAAGAATTGAACCTGGGACATTGACATTGCAGGCAAGCACCTTAACCACTGAGACTTTCTCTAGTCCTCCTACCAACTTTTATAATTTTCTGAAGATTGTAAAAAAAAATCCTACAGACTGTTGTTTGGGGTTTTTCCTGTTTTAGTAGCTAATAGAGTAACTATCTTGCCAAGAATCAAAATGACGATGGATAAAAATATGTACAGCAGCTAAAGGATTCAGAGAAGTCTAAGAAAGCTAGGAAATGAGGCATCATATTCTACAGAAACACATTCAGATTAAGGTGAGCCCGTAAATCCCAAGTTTTTTTTTCCTCAAGCTACTTTTTAACTAAGTGTGCACTATATATAGTTACAACACACCTAAATTACTTGGCACTATCACTGATATGTAAGATGATGACAATATGTATGGAAATATTATGTGGATATATTTTTAAAACTCCAACAAATAATGCATAGATAGGCAAATTAATTAAATAAATATATACACATTTCAAAACTTAAATAAATCTGAAATGAGAGGGAACTGGGGCATATAAGGCAGTGGTAGAGTGCTTGCCTTGCATTTGCAAGGTCCTGGCCCCAATCATCTAAAATATAAAAAATTAAAAACTAACAAAAATTATATTGAAATCCAAACAAAATAAATACAAAATCTACCCCATGCATATGGAAAGCTCATAATGTAAAAATTAAAAATCTAAAAACTGGTGAGAAAGAAACAATATGGTACATACGGAAAAATAAAACTAAATTTAGCATCAAAAAACAATGTAGATGGGCTGGTGAGATGGCTTAGCAGTTAAGGCACTTGCCTGTGAAGCCTAAGAACTCATGTTCAAATCTCCAGGTCCCACAAAAGCCAGACACACAAGGATGCAAGTGTGCAATGATGCACATGCACAAAAGGCAGCTCAGGCATCTGGGGTTCAATTACAGTGGCTAGAGGCCCTGGCGCACCAATTCTCCCTCTCCCTCTTGCTCTCTCTCTCTCTCATAAAAAAACCAGTCTCTTGGGCTTCACACACACACACACTACAAGGCAGACATTACTGTTAATTACTAGGATCTGGTAGTTCCATGGAGCTAGAGATGAGGAAGACACTACTGGTCTATGAGTATAAAATTTCAGTTAGAATCAGTAGGAGCAATAATTTCAAGTAATTTCTTGGATGGTGTGGCTATCATAATTAATAACAATGTATTGCATTGTTGAACATTGCTAAACAGATATTTGGTCCTCTTACTATTAAAAATGGTAAACATGGTATCAATTTAGCCATAGTACAATGTATACACATTTCAAAGTATAATCTTGTACATAATAAACACATATAATCTTTATGAATTTTAGAAAAGAGTAATAATTATCAAGCATTGGTAACAACAAGGAAATAATGCAGTATTGTTGTAAGCTAAAAAGAATACTACTGTCAAGTCAGAATCCTATACCAAGTGGAAATATAATTCATGGAGGATAGAAAGTTCCAATGTTCACAGATTAATTTGGTACTAAGAAAATGCTCCCAAACATATTTACATTAAAAAATGGCTAATGGGAATTCTCTTTGAAAAAAAAAAAAAAAGAAAAGCAATAAAAAGGTAAACTGTGGAACCTAAAAACCTGGAAAGTAGGAAAGAGCAAGATAAGAAAAAATGAGGTATGAAGTCAAAATGTTCCATCTCCATCTGAATTTTCTAATTGATATTTTCTAATTGATGGTTTGTGACAAGATTGGGTGTGCTCAGGGTGGTATGGCCATAGACTAAAGATGATTTCTGTAGTGAAGCAACTGTACTCAGCTAACTCGGTTCCACTGCTTGCAGTTCTAGAATTTATAATTGTATAGACCCATAGCTGAACACTCCAATAGCCATTTCAATCTCTTGTGTACTTCTCATAGGTCCTTCAGGATCAGGTCAATGAATGTATCAAAATTGCAAATACTGGCTACCTGAACTTATAAAATTCAGTGTGGAGCTAGAGGTGTCTTGTGTCACTATACTCAATAACACAGTTTATCCACGTAAGACTAGCAGTTCTAGTCAGAGAAATTAGGAGAAAAAATAAAGAAGTACAATTAGGAAAGAAAGTAGTTAAATTGTTTCTTTTTTGATTTATCTCTATGTCTTAATGACATAATATTTATCTACAGAAAACATTGAACTTTAAATATTCAAACTAAAATCTGTCAAAACTGACAAAAATTCAGTTAATATTGAAATTTGAACAATCTAAGAAATAAATTGGCAAAATTGTTCCATTTATAATAGGAAAGACCAAAATACTTAGGTGTAACTTTATGTGAAATGCCTCTACACAGAAAACAATAAATATTCATGAAAGAAACTGAAGATGAAGGAAATAAATACATGCAACTGTATTCAGAATTCTATTAAAATGTTCATGATACCTCAATATTCTCTTTCTCTCTCTGTCATTCCCTCTTCTTTCTCTTCTCTCTTTCTCTTTCATATTACCCATAGTTCTTCTTCCATCTTTTCTTTTGGCACTGACCTGTAATTCCCAGTACCAGCATGTGGTTAACATCCACAATGAGCTGTTGATCAGTCAGACCTACAAGGTTTCCCAAAAGAAGACAGATTTCTGTCAGAGTATTTGATGGCCCACCAAAGGTTAATGGTAAGACCCTACTGCTGAAGACACCATCGGTGTTGGGATGGAATATGAAGTGACCTTGCTGGAATCTGGAAGGTTACCAATTGCTCTTGATTTGGCTAAAGCATCTGCTCAGTGGAACGGAACCCATACCTGGAAACGGGAAACAAGTCAGAACCATATCCAAAAAATGAACCCGCTCTCCATTATCAAGCTCCCACCAATAGTGGGATACAAGAGGGCCTACACCTATTAAATTCTCTCTAAAATAATAATGATTATCCATGTATCTTGCCCTGACCTCATTCTCCATTGGAGAATCTGCTTTTCTCTTTAAGATGGACATAGATCCAGAGGAGGGAATCAGCCCGAAAGAGTAGTTTTTAATGACTGAAGTTGTATTAGCTTTAATCAGACTATTATAGCCATGAAAAATTATATTATATGTATGTCTCATAGTAACCACAGGCAATTGTTATGTTAATCAACTTTATTACTGTAATCAAACAGTACAACCCCACCAAAAATTATAAATCCATCAGAAATGACCCTCAATGAGACTATTTTAGATGAAATGCCTGGAAAAGATTTCAAAAAATTATTTTATCTACACTCAAGAAATCAAAGGAATAAAAGAAGAAAACAAAGGAATTAAAGAAGAAAACAAAATCCTGAAGGAATTCCAAGAGAACACAGGAAACCAGCTTAATGAAATAAGGAAGTCACTAAAAAACATGAGTTAGGAAATGGAAATACTGAAGAAAAACCAGGCTGAAATTCTAGCACTGAAAAACACAGTTAGTCAAATAAAAAAAAAAAAAAAACTCTGTGGAAAGTCTCATCAGTAGAATGGATGAAGGAGAGAACAGAATATCTAAACCAGAAGACCAGGTAGCAGATCTAATACAGTCCAACAAAGAGAAAGAAAAGCTAATAGGATGGTATGAATGGGAATTTCAAAATATCCAGGATACTATGAGAAGATCAAACATAAGAATTCAGGGTATAGGAGAAGGAGAAGAACATTAATCCAAAGGCATAGTAGGCATTTTTCAACAAAATCATAGAAGAAAATTTTCCCCAAATTGGGAAAGAACTGTCAATACAGATACAGGAAGCTTTTAGAACACCAAGTATACGAAACCTGGAAAGAACCTCTCCTGGCTATGTTATAATTAAACTACTAAACACACAAACAAAAGAAAATATATTGAGAGCAGTTAGAGAAATAAAGAAAGTCACCTATAAAGGCAAGCCCATCAAGATCACAGCAGATTATTCAACACAAACTTTAAAAAGCAGAAGGGCTTGGGATGATGTATTCTAAGTTCTGAAAGATAACAACTGTAAACCAAAATTACTTTAGCCCACAAAGCTATGTCTCCAAATTGAAGGAGAAATGAGGACATTCTACAACAAAAACAGGCTAAAGCAATTTATGACAACTAAGCCATCTCTACAGAAAATACTTGAAGGAATCCTTGACACTAAAGAGAAAGCAAAGCACACACAGGAGGAAATAGGAAAAAAATAAGCCATACTCAAATACCACTTAAAACAAGAGAGTAAAAGGAAATCAGGAAGCACTACAAAAACAAGAAGAATGGTAAGAATAAACACATACCTATCAATAATAACTCTTAATATCAATGGCCTCAATGCCTCAACCAAAAGACACAGGCTTGCAGACTGGATAAAAAGGCAGGATCCTACTGTTTGTTGTCTCCAGGAAACTCATCTCTCAATAAAATATAGACCCTGTCTTAGGGGGAAAGGATGGAAAACAGTATATCAAGCAAATGGGCCTAGGAAACAAGCAGGGTTGCTATCCTAATATCTGATAAGATAGACTTCAAACCAACATTAGTAAGGAAAGATAAAGTCACTGTATACTGATTAAAGGAACTCCAACAGGAACACATTGCAATCCTAAATATATATGCACTTTACATAGGAGCTCCTGATTTCAACAAACAAACACTATTAGACTTAAGGTCACAGATAACATAAAACACAATTGTAGTGGGTGACTTCAATACCCCACTCTCATCAATTGACAGGTCATTCTGGCAAAAAATAAACAGAGAGACATCTGGATTAAATGATGTCATAGAACAAATGGACCTAACAGATATCTAAAGAACATTCCATCCAAACGCTACAGAATATGCATTTTTCTCAGCAGCACATGGAATACTCTCCAAAATAGACCATATATTAGGATGCAAAGCAAATCTTAACAAATAAAGGAAAATTGAAATAATCCTTTGTACTCTATCTGGCCACAATGGGATTACATGGCAAATCAGCAACAAGAAAAACTACAGAGCATACAAAAATTCATGGAGAATAAACAGTACACTATTGAATGATGAATGGGTCATTGAAGAAATCAAAAAGTTAATCAATAAATTCATAGAATCAAATGATGATGAGAATACAACATACCAAAACCTTTGGGACAGAATGAGGACAGTCCTAAGAGGGAAATTTATAGCTCTAAGTGCCTATATTAAGAATTTAGAGAGTTCACAATTAAACAATTTAATGTTTTGCCTTAAGGCCTTGGAAAATTAAGAACAAAGCAAACACAAAATCAGTAGATGGGAAGAAATAATAAAGGTTAGGGCAGAAATAATTGAAATAGAAACCAAAAAAAAAAAAAAAATCCAAAGAGCCAATTTAACAAAGACTTGGTTCTTTGAAAGGATAAACAAGATTGATAATCTCTTAGCAAATCTGACCAGAAGAAAGAGAGAAGAGACAAAAATTATCAAAATTAGAGATGAAAAAGGCACCATTACAACAGATACCAAAGAAATTCTAAAAATCATAAGGACATACTTTAAGAATATATATGCCTCTAAATTTGAACATATGAAAGAAATGGATAATATCCTTGATTCATATGATCTACCAAAACTAAATCAAGATGAGATAAACCATGAGATCCAAGCCATTAAAAAATATCCCAACTAAAAATCTCCAAGCCTGGGCTGGAGAGATGGCTTAGCGGTCAAGGTGCCTGCCTCCTAAGCCTAAGAACACTGGTTCCAATCTCCAGTGGTTCCAATCTCCAGGTCCCACCTTTCGCCAGATGCAAAGTGACACAAGGGTGCAATGCCGCACTTGACCACAAGGGGGCGCACGTATCTGGATTTCGTTCGCAGCAGCTGAGAGGCTCTTCCTCTCCCCCCTCTGTCTCTCTCTGTGTCTCTCTACAAAAAAAAATCTGAACAAAATATTAACAAACAGAATACAAGAATGAAATCAGGAATTCTCTCCCATTCATAACTGCCTCCAACAAAAGGTACCTTGGAATAAACCTAACCAATGAAGTGAAGGTTAAAGTAGGGGAGGGGGGGAATTATCATGGTTTGTTGTCTGTAAGGGTAGAATTTGTCAATAATAAAATTATACATTAAAAAAGAAGTCAATAATAAAATTGTACATTAAAAAAGTAATGGAATAATGAAGAAAGGTGTTAATGAAAAGGTGAGGGAGGGATGTAAGAGAGGGCAATTAGATGGAGTAAGGTCAAATATATATGTATGAAAATTAGAAAAACAAATAAAATTTTTAAAAAGCTAATACTTATCTTTCTTCAGCTTCCCCCTCCAAAAAAGGGAAAACACCCCCAAAACACATTCTACAAGGCTAGCATTAACCTGTTAGCAAAGTCTGGCAAAGACAACACAAGAAAAGAACATTATAGGACTTTTTCTCTGATGAACATTGATGGAAACATTTCTCACAAAATCTTAGTAAATTTCATTTGAAAGCTCATTGAAAGGGCCATTCACAATGATCAAGTGGGATTTTTATTGGGATACAAGGATGATTCAGCATATGAAAATTAATTTGATATGCTACATTAATAAAGCCCCTTAGACATGATCAATATCAACAGATGCAGAAAAAAAGGAGTTAACAAAATTCAACATTCTTTCATTATAAAAACTGTCAACAAAGTATGTGTGTCAATACAGTAAAGGAAATATATGACAAACCCATATCTGACATCATATTGAGCAATGAAAAGTTAAATAATTTCATTCTAAGGTCAGTATGGAGACTCCTAAAAAGGCTGAAAATAGAACTACCTTTAAATTTAGCTATACCTCTTTTGGGAATATACCCTAAAGACTGCTATATACCACAGAGACATGTGCTCAACTATTTTCATTGGTACTCTATTCACAATAGCTAGGAACTGGAATCAGCCCAGATGCCCATCAACAAATGAATGGTTAATGAAGATATGGTACATATACACAATGACATCCTACTCAATGGTAAGAAAATATTGTCAAAATTTTTCAGTGAACAAACACTGAAGGTATATTAAAATAAATTAACTAAATTTAAAGAATTTTTCTATGCAGATGTAAGGGTACATGGGTATCTCTGCACTGGTCATAAATTAGTTAACTTAAAAAATATTGTGACACCTAGACTGTGACAAAAATAATTATTTTCTCAAATATAGTGCATTTTAGAGTATAATTCACCCAGCAATCTGAATTCATGCCTTCAAGATTTCAGCATATAATCTGCAAAAACATCTTGTTATTGCAACATGCAAAAGAGGATTATAACTTTACAATAGATGCTTAAAATACTTTGCCACCTGCCATTGGAATTTATGCTTTTCAGCTCTCCAGTGTTCTTAATTGAAAACTCTGATTTATTAGAATGGGTTTAATATGCTAAACCCCAAACATGGACAGTCCTGGTAAATTCATTTTCTGAGAATATAAGTTGAAAGAATGCTCTCCCTGTAACACTTAAATCTCAATTTATTTGGCTTTGGTGGCAATTGTTTAAAATAATAGACATTTTGTTGAACTTACTGTTCATTCTAATCTCTAAGACCCTTAACGCCTCACAGTACATCTTATTGTCCTGCTCAGTTGGAAAAGATCACTTGGGAGCAAGTGTGTATCAAAAAAGTAAATAAGAAACTGGAGTTTAGTTCTTGTTGAGGTAATTCATGTCTTTGGGGGAATAATTTATTTTTATATCACTTTAAAAATTTCTAGAATTTTATTTAGACAGCTCAATGAGTTCCCTAGCCCCTAAAAGAGCTTTGATAGTAACTCATAAGTATCCTTAAAACTTGATGTGACTATTCTATTCTGATTCAAATGAGACAAAATAAAATATAAAAATAGATTTGGCAGGAGAAAATAAATTTTAAAATATAAGATCAGATGAAAAACATTTCTATGTCCAACTAACAAAATGGCAAGCAGGCTTTTTAGTTTATGCATATGTACATAAATTTTTATATATAGCAGTCCCTATACCAAAGCCTTTTGTATCATAGTTATTCTCAAATGATAAAATATGATCTAGGATTTTATTTACCCATTCTGAAATTTATAAAATTTAGCATATATGAAACTGAAGGCCAGTGATGCCAATTTATGTACCAAAATAATATTGTGCATTTTTACTTAAGATTCCTGGATTTATACTTTTCTGCTCTTCTACTTACAAATATTGTATACTTGCTTTGCTATCAAAAAGTTATAAATATAGCCCATTCACTTGAGTAATTATCACTAATGACAGCTGTATGGCTATGAACAAATAATGGAAATCTAATTTCAAGGAATATAATTACTTATTTCAAACTACAAGAATTCAGGATGTATTGAATTGAATCAGATAGGCTTGAAATATATTTAGTCAAAAGGCAGTAAAAAGTATTCCATAAAAATGACTGGGGAAGCTCATGCAAATCCTGAACGCCTCCATTCTGCTGTGAACATTTTTGGAGAGGTAATAGCAAGTGGATGTTGATTCTTTGACAAACCATAAGTTCTTCCATAGGAAAAATAGCATGCTACTCATGCTAAGTTTTGATGTGTTAACTCATCAGTCCTTCATTTTATTTGAATAAATAGAAAAGTACTTGATGACCCACCAAAGGTTAACGGGAAGACCCTATTACTGAAGACACCATATGCTGTTCGGAAGGAACATGGAGAGAGACCTGGCTGGAATCTGGAAGAGAGTCAGTCCCCAGACAGTTTGCTTGTCTAGTGCCAGAAGGTGCTACATAAGTTACTGGGGGAAAACGACCAACATCTGTCTAAGCAACTTGTTATCTAAACTACTCAGCAGCAAACAACCTGATGTGATGCTCACACAAGTGCAGTAGTGTCACACAGCCATGATGGGTTACCAAATGCTCTTGATTTGTCTAACAGATCTGCTCAATGGAACAGAACCCATACCTGAAACCAGGAAACAAGTCAGAACCATATCCAAAACAAGCCCACTCTCCAATATCAAGCTCCCACCAATAGTGTGATACAAGAGGGCCTACACCTATTAAATTCTCTCTAAAATAATAATGGTTATCCAGGTATCTTGCACTGACCTCACTCTCCATTTGAGAATCTGCTTCTCTCTTTCAGATGGATGCAGAACCTGAGGAGAGAATCAGCCCATCGCACCTCACCAGGGCACCAGCTGAAGCCATAGAGTTATTGGGGAAATGAGCAAGAGTGCTGCTTTAGTGGTGAACCTAGTACCAGCACTAGGGCAAAGGAGATAGACACAGAGAACACTCAATCCCTACCAAATCAGATATCCAGAGACACAGAGACTCACCAAACCTCCTCACTGAAATAGACCCAAAATGAACCCAACATGGCTCAGGGAAATTCACACAAGAGGGGGTTGGAAAGATAGTTAGAGCCATGAGTTGGGTCATTATGCACAGAGTCTCTGCCTCTCCCGCATAACTGATGGCCTCCCCATAAAGCAAGACCCACATTACACATGGGGGGAGGACAGGGAGAAGGCTAATGATGGTACCATCATGGCTGTATATACACTATATACATAACTAATAAAAAAATTAACAGTGGCATACATAGTAAAGGCTTTCAGCAAAGTTGATTAGCTGTTAAACAACTGAAATCATTCAAATGGAAGTATCTAACAGAGTTGTTGGCAGAGGAAGAAAAGAGCAATGCCAATTTAAAATACTACTACTACTACTACTAATACTAATGCTACTACTAATAATAATATGAATTGCCATAGAGTACCACCATGTATAGCTAGGCAAATAGTATATAAAATTTTCATATGTTCTCAAGTTCAGTTTTTTTAAAATCAGGCCTTATTTTGTTTAGTTGGATTGATAATTTACATTGTGACATATTTTTCTTGGCTCTCTTTACTGGAAGGATATGACTTCAAAAACAAGACTGTATTTATGCTCTTGATGGCAATGGCATTGGCATAACATTATAACTGGACATGAAGAAAAACTTAACTACTGTGGATATGAGACTGCTCTGTGAACAACTGGCTCTCAGATGATTCTAAGAGTAACTAAAGAACAGCAACCTGGCAATTAAAAATGTCAGTTGAATAATGAGGAAATGTTCATTCTTTCCACATAACCAAAACTTCATTTCAAAAAGAGATCTTGTAAAATGAGTTACTGATTTTAAGGAACTTCATAGTAAAATACTTATCTAATTCTTCCACATAATAATCTACACTATTAACATCAAAATATAGGTAATCATAACACCTAGATTGATTTTGACATAAGTATGCCCAAGATTGCATGGTAGTAGAATAAATTGTGTCTATATTAATTCCCAGCCAGGCACAGAAAATGAAAATACATATTACAAATAAAATTAATTTAAAGGGGAAAAATTTTTCTTCTTATATATTGTATGCTCTAAAGTAAACTTTGAACATTTTCATTTGAATGTCCTGTGACTTTTTTTGGAAATACACAAAAGAAAATAATTGCATAGATAGTGCCAAAGTCTAAGGACCCAGGTTCAATTAGTACCAATGTAAACCAGAAGTACAGGGTGGCGCATGTGATTGGAGTTCATTTGCAATGGCTAGAGGCCCTGGTGTGCCCGTTCTCTCTATATATCTTCCTCTTCCCCCCCTTTTTCTCTCAAAATTAATGAATAAATCAAATATTGAACAATTTTTTAAAAGAACAGAACCACTCTCATTTTCTCTTTTCTCTGTTTCTTTGACTTTATCTCCATCTTAGTCTGTCTCCCAAACTCACAAATTAATCCAAACACACTTCTCATGTTAGATCACACACATGGATCAATATCTCATAAGAATGAATTTTATAATTCTGATACTTATGGGAGATTACTGTGTCATGGTGCTAATTTTCTTTGACATTAGAAAATTAAGTTATCATATAGCACATATTACTGTGGAATATATTGGTATACCAAATTAATGACATTAAATTATAAATTTACCTTTTCAACTAAAATAATCAATATATTAAAGTCCCAGACATAGGTAAATTTTACCTTGTAAGAGTTTGGTATCTTTCATGTTATGCTTTACATGGATACTTTCCAAATGTCATGTGTTGTATATGAATAATTAAGTGAATGAATTAATGCTTAAGGTAGATGAGTTTTTCTTCAATGAGGAAGAATAATTTAGTGTTCCTATTTGGATTACCTAACACTCTCTCTCTCTCTCTCTCTCTCTCTCTCTCTCTCTCTCTCTCTCCATATATATTTGATACCATTGTATAAATTCCAAAGTTTCAGAATTATTCCATGTCACTATTTTATATGATGCCTTGTCTATAATTTCAAAAGTCTTAGAGGTATTTGGGTATAAGTTATCATTTTAAACTAATTTTGATCATCTAAATTCAGATGTGGACATTGTTTCATAAAAAAAAAAAAACCTCCACTATTTTAGAAACAGTGTCTGAAGTATTACCTGAAATCATTATTGATAAGTCTTGTTTACATGATGAAATATATTGTTCTATTTCTTTTTTGGTTTTTCGAGGTAGGGTCTCACTCTAGTCCAGGATGACCTGGAATTCACTGTGTAGTCTCAGGCTGGCCTTGAACTCATGACAATCCTCCTACCTTTGCCTCCTGAGTGCTGGGATTAAGGGACTGTGTCACCATGCCTGGCTGTTGTTCTATTTCTAAGTAAAGTGAAAAATAGATTACCCTCTTAGAGAAGAGATGTTGGCTTCAAATGGAAAAATTAAATCAGATAGATTATAGCACTAAATCTGTAAACTAACTCTTGTTGCAAATGGTATTAATGAGATTGAGAGGACCTGGGTTGTTTAAAATCCAATTTGGGCTTAATATACTAATGACTAAAACAGGTGAAGAAGAGATTTCTTCAAGAAATGAAAAAATAAATTTCTAGAGGACAGAAATGCCTGAGGGTTTTCCCTCTGAACTTGCCATAATTTTCTGAAATGTCTACATAAGGATGTGGTAGTATACAGAAAATCGTCAAATGATCACCCAAAGAAGTCATAAGGACTCAAATACCAGCCTTTCTGTTTATCTGTAGCTATTTTATGAAAAATAATAATATAATACAAATAGTCACAAAATCAATCTCCACTTAGAGATTGCTGGTGCACTTTGTGGAAGTTAACTAGTAGAAATAGAAGATTGTGGAATATTCACAAAACCATCTCTAGTTTTCTAATCAGTGTCCATTCTCCCTGAGCATTTTTTTCCATCTGTTTGGAACAGCTTCTGAGCTAGTGTGACTAACATTGTTGGCACCATTTTGTGCAAGGTGTCTGTTTGTGGTATATTTGTATGTATGCTGTTGTGTATTTTGTTTTGTTTTCAGAACCACACAGTGTGGGTTGGCAGCAACAAAATCAAATTATCTTCCAGTGAAATTCTGTCCAACAAATTAAATTTCCATTTAGCCTTAATTTATATTCCAAACTTACTAGGACCTTCAAATGCCTGAACATAGTTTTCAAAATCATGAATCTGCAATTACTTCAGGGTATTCCTAAGTATAAAAGTTCAAAAAAAAAATCAATAGTTTTTTAAAGTCAAAGTTACCAGAATTGCCATGTATATAAGGGTAATAGTAGGAGTAACACACACCAGTTTTTTTCCCAGTGTGTGTTTACATGTGGACAATATTGGCTGTAACTCAAAGTCAAGTGCAGTGAGTGATTAACATTTGTAAAGGGATTTTCATTTGCATTTCACAGTACTGTGCAAGAGAATGGGCCTCATATGGCTTTTTAAATTTTGATTTGTTTGCTTTAGCCCTTGACTGACCTTCATTTAGCCCAGGCTGGCTTTGAACTCCTGATCCTCCTGCCTTCACCCTGAAGTGCATTACAAGTGTTCACCACCATGCCTGACTTTTCTATGGCTTTCAACCAAGTAGTATATTCTCTTTTGTTTCTTTCTATTGCTGGTTTGAGCTATGACATTAAACAGCCTTCTGTAGATCCTTGATGCAGAAATCACCCTTTATGTTGTTACTGAGGCAAGATAGAAAGACAGAAAATTTAAGAGACACAAAGGAAAGAAGCTCCTCACCTGGTGGGGGCGAACCTCTCAGAAGCATAAAAGCAAGATTTCCAACACAATTGACAGCAGCTTAAGGCCTCTCTTCCTTTCTCAGCTGCAAACCTAGTTTCCCAGTAATCTCACCTGAAACTTCTGAAACCTCATTTACAATAGCTGTGTGAACACTTTTCTAGAGAGAAGCTTGCTCCCCTAGGCAGGGTATCCATGACCAACTAAAGACTGATTCCACCAAAGTGTACATTGGCAAACAAATCAGTTTATTGGAGCTTTCAGACAGGATAAGGCAAGAGGTTACATGCAGGATCATGGAGACCCCAAAGCAACCACATTGGAAGTTCCCACCCCAACACAGATAACAACCTTCCCATTACCATTAGGTAATGCTTACTGTCCCTTTCTCTTTCACCCTGTACATACTCTCTCCCCCCTGATGCCAAGACACCTCATGATTGACTGCATTGCTTGCACAGGATTTACCTGAGATCTCAGGTGTGCAACTATTTTTCCCCACCCCTCCTTCTCTGGGAGAATATCAGCAGGCCCAATCTGGAGAGTCTCTCCTATGTAGTCCCAGGTGCTTCTAATAAAGATGGAAATAGTTTTTCTCACAAGACCACATCACACAACAGATAGTTAAACTCATGTCCTAAATCCCTTGTGCAAACCTAGTGGCTCCTGGTTTTATGTGACATTGTGGTACCTCCACAACCACTGGATAATTTCAATTATCAAAGAGGGAGGAATAGAGATAGAGCATGGGAAGGTCCCTTACAGACCCATTGAATAATTGAATTCCAAAAGGCTTCTAAAATTGTATATACCGTTATCATCAGGATACATGAATGTGACTCTCTCTAAAATGGACCCACCCCATGCTTTTAGGTGTGCTTTCATTCTCTTTCTGAGTATCCGTTCTTTCTCTGACACTTGTGTTTAAGTTGATATTCAAACATCTTTAACAAGACCTACAACTCTGTTTCATATTGGTTTTTCTGAAATTCTTTTCAGTTCTAAAATCACAAATCCTGGATTTAGCCTGAGTTGAGTTATCTAAAAGCCGGGGACTGCTTCTGAGGCTGTTGCAGGTGACATTTGGAGGTTATGTCTTAGTCCCCTCTCCACTGACAATATGACTGCATTGGTTGTTACAAACAAGCATTTTAATTTCCTCTGATAACATTTAAAATATCACATGAATATGGATTTGTCTGTTGGAATTTAGTAAGTTGAAGTCAGACATAAATTTATGAGGGCTGGAGAATTGGCTTAACAGTTAAGGCGCCTGCCTGCTAAGCCCAAGAAGCCGGTTCCTATCTCCAGGTCCCACATTTAGCCAGATGCAAAGTGACACAAGGGTGCAATGCTGCACTTGCCCACAAGGGGCGCACACATCTGGATTTCATTCACAGCAGCTAAGAGACTGCTGGCGTGCCCATTCTCTGTCCTCCTCTCTCTCTCTCTCTGTCTCTCTCTATGTCTCTCTCCAAAAATAAAAAAAAAATTATAAGGGATTGAGATGTGTCTGGTGGCAAAGAACAATTATAGATGCTGTATATATAAATGATATGTCAAATAATAGTGAATAAATTATGCCACCTTTGCATAGATGGTATTTGTTAAATATTATTATTTTATTTTTAAAAATATTTTATGTTTATTTATTTATTTGTAAGAGGGGGAAGAGGCAGACAGAGAAAGAGAGAGAAAATGAGTATGCCAGGGCCTCCAGCCACTGCAAATGAACTCCAGATTCATGTGCCACCTTGTGCCTCTGGCTTATGTGGGTCCTGGGGAATCAAATCTGGGTCCTCTGGCTTTGCAGGCAAGTGCCTTAACTGCTAAGACAACTCTCCAGCCTGGAATGCAGTAATTTTGATGGAGAAAGTAAAATTTAAATGTTTATTATAAAAGTATCTAATGTGCTTTTTTATGACAACTGAGAGTCAGGAGTTGGGAAATTGACAGATTCCACTATCCCGTTGATACTGAAACCACATAAAGTGATGATATAGTGGTTTACTCAAAGTTTACCCTTTATATATCCAGGAAAAACTAATCTTTATTTTCCATACTGCTTAAAATAGTACCAATAGTATCAGTCTAGAATTGTAAAAGTGTTGCTAGTCTTTAAAACTACTGAATAGATATTTGCAAGTTATGAGTCATATGCAAGTTATTTAGTCTCCTTAAACATCAAATCTCCATATCTGTCATAAGAATCAAAGGATGATATTAAGTAATCATTTTCTACACTTATAAAATGTAAAAAAATATAGGCTACACTGTCATTATTGTTTTGGCTAAAGACATTTCAACCTGTAGGAAAAAGGACGGATTCCATTTCAGTATTACAAGATATTAGCCATTGCTGTAATGTTTCCAATACTAGTGTGTGTATGTGTGTGTGTGTGTGTTTGCTTGTGATGGAACTCATGTAAGCAAGTGCCCTACCACTTAGCCATATTCTCAACCCCTAAATACTCAAACATACATAATTACACTTAATCTACTTAATTCTTATCATACTTGTATGAGATGTTATTAGTATTGTTTCTACTTAAACATAAGGAAACCAAGACGTTGAACCATCTTTCCAAGTAGACAGCTTCATTTCAATTTGAACTTCATCATAGTTGCTCAAAGATATATGGTTGTTTAACTTTCTTTGGCTTTAAAATAGATTTAACAGCATTAGAAATATTAGGTTATCAAAAATTTGGAAATAAAACTGTCTTGTGTATTTTAAGAAATGTAAGAACATAATGGTAATAGTAGTAGTTTTAAAGCAGTTCAAGCTCAACCTGCTAGTCCATTCACCATCTACCCATAAGCACTGTCCAACAGAAGTTGCAATAGTGATTGAAATGTTCTATATCTGGCTATCAAACACAGTAGCAATTAGTCATATATAGCTATCAAACTTTACATATGTTGTCAGTGCCACTGAGGAAATTAAAAAGTTTAATTTCAATTTTAACAGCCACATTTAGCAAGTGCTGTACCATATTGGACAAGACAATAACATGAGGGGAATGGGACCCAACACGTGATTTTTTTTCACACAGTAAAGTTCATAACTAATACAGAATAAATAAAGAAAATATTCTTTAAAGAGTGGCCAAAAAAATCAGAATTCAATGTCATATTCAACTTTTCCTCTAAAATGGATAGTACTAAAAATCATTATTTTAAATGAAACAATCCACACAGAAAGTCAAATATACAATGTATTTCACAAATATGTATAACCTAGATTTAAATGTGTGTGTGTGTACGTGCATGTGTTCATGTGTAGGTCATGAAAAGAGAAAAGGGGTGATGAGAGGGAAGAGATCTTATGGGAGGGGAGTAAGAAGAAGAAGCTAATAAGATACATGTGTCATGAAAACAAATGTAAGAGAGAGAAAGAGGACTACCAGAAGGAGGAAAGGATAGGGGACAGAACTGGAAGAAGGGAGTAAGTAAGAGCAAAGTATGTATGAAGATGCCCTGATGAACCCCATAACTGTGAGTGCTACCTTAAAAATAATAAAAAAAAACAAACTGATTGACAACTTTAGCTCATCTTAATAGGCAACTTGTATCTTGTCTCATTATTTAAATCATATTACATTGCATTATTTCATTTAAGACACACATTCTTAGCCTTCACCTTTATGTGCTGTAGTTTAACAGCAAACACAGAATATACATATTATCCTAAAGACTCTGACTCAATATATATTATCCCACAATATATCACAGTGTTATCGTTATTATATTCTACCCAAAGTTTCATAATAGCTACACAGAAGAGCATTTGAGTAGCAGTTTACAACTTAGTAAGCCATTTGACCATATGAGCTTTCCACTGATTTCTCTGAACAATCCTTGAGGTAGGTGTTATTATTCCCATTTTTAAAATAATGTAATTCGCCAACAGAGTGGTTAAATTTATTTCACAAATAACAAATTACTACTAATTCTTGAAAGGTCAGTACAAACCTAAGTCTTCTACTTATTGTCTAATATGAACTGTGCCAAAACATCAAATATCACAAGATAATCAAGTCATATATGTCATACTTTTAAAAATTAGGTGTGAGCAATTACATCTTCATGCTCTCACATTAATATATTTTTAAGAGCTGTTTGGTTTACCTTACTCTAAGAATACAATTTAGTATTTTTACTATATAAAAGATTTTTATATTCTCTTATTAGTTTTTCCTTTACATAAGATGACTGAAACATTCTTTTGGTTTCTTAGTTGAAAATTGTTGGGATAAAAGCCTTTGACAATAAGCATTAAACATACATATTGTATACATGTTTATGTAGACATAAGCATAATTTAACAAAGGAGTTAATATTGTGCCATTGTCAAGGCAATAAGCCCAGGTGGGGTGGAAAATAGAGTATTAAAAACCACATGTAAGTAAATATTTTTTTAAAAAAAATAACAGCTGGATTTTTGTATGTGTGTGTTTTTAAATACTTATAAGAAGTCCTGGAGTCCATACCAAAACCTCAGGTGGTTCATTCTAGTTTACAGAGGAAATAATGAGAAGCAGTGAATGACAGAGCTTATCAATAAATCTATTCGACATTGTCATTTTCTCATTTTTTTCTTTTTTGGTTTTTCAAGGTAGGGTCTCGCTCTAGCTCAGGCTGACCTGGAATATACTATGTAGTCTCAGGGTGGCCTCGAACTCACGGCAATCCTCCTACCTCTGCCTCCCAAGTGCTGGGATTAAAGGCGTGTGCCACCATGCCTGGCTTCTCATTTATTTTTATTTTTATTTATTTATTTTTTTTTTTTTGCGAGGTAGGGTCTCACTCTAGTCCAGGCTGACCTGGAATTAACTATGAAGTCTCAGGGTGGCCTTGAACTCTCGGCGATCCTCCTACCTCTGCCTCCCGAGTGCTGGGATTAAAGGCGTGCGCCACCACGCCCGGCCTCATTTATTTTTAATATTCCTAAGAACATTTGTATTTTCCTGAACTTAATATTTATGACATTTTAAGCCTCTGATGAAACTGTCATTTCATGGGAGTAAACACTCAATTAAATTTTATTTTGAATATTACTCAATTTTATTTTGAGATAGTATAATTTATGTGTATCAGATATTAACAAATACACACCAAGAGTATTAAAGCCAAAATGTAATTTTTTTTTTGAGGTAGGGTCTCACTCTGGCCCAGGCTGACCTGGAATTAACTATGTAGTTTCAGGGTGGCCTCGAACTCACAGTGATCCTCTACCTCTGCCTCCCAAGTGCTGGGATTAAAGGCATACGCCACCATGCCCGGCTTTAAAATGTAAATATTTTTAAGTTCAAATGACAGTTGATGTTTTCAAACATAATTTTTAAAAATATAACTTTTATTCCTTTATAATAATAATGCTATTTAAAAATGAAAAACTTGTTTCTGAGAAATTAACATAATCTTTAGTTAAATCTAGATTATAAATATTGACTATCCTGTGACTAGTTAGAAAATTTAGAAACACAAAGTAAAAAACTGAAGAATGGACTATAATCCTGGAATTCTACACAGCAGTAAGGAAAAATGACACAATGCAATTTGAAGAAAAATGGTCAAACTTGGAACAGATCATTCTCCATGAGCTCACCCAATCACAAAAAGATAAGTGTTGCATGGTCTCACTCGTCTGTGGCTCCTAACCTGAATTTTCCTGAGATGCTGACACACCTGATAAACATCTCGAGGACTAGACAATAGGTATGATGTGGTGGGAGGGGAGGGTAAAGGTGGGGAGGAGCCAAAAAAACTGGACACTAATGGAAATGGTACCATAAAATCCTATATCCTGAAAGACATACTAAAAGGGTGAACACTCATCAGGTGCTTAGAAAGAATACCTGAATCACAGGAGCCTGGAGAGAGTATGATGAAGACTAACCTCAATCTTCTCGTCCCTCTCTCACTCCCTCTTCTTTCTCTTTTCTCCTTCTCTTTCTCTTTCATATTACCTATATTTATCTTCGTTCTTTTCCCTTGGTACTGACCTATAACTCCCAGTACCAGCATGTGGTTAACATCCACAATGAGCTGTTGATCAGTGAGACCCACAAAGTTTCCCAAAAGAAGACAGATTTCTGTCAGAGTACTTGCTGATCCACCAAAGGTTAATGGTAAGACCCTACAGCTGAAGACATCATATGCTGTTGGGACAGAATACAAAGTGACCTGGCTGGAAGAGAGTCAGTCCCCAGAGAGTTAGCTTGTCTAGTGCCAGAAGGTGGTGTATGCGCATCTGGGGAAAAATGACCAACATCTGTCTAAGCAACTTGCAATCTAAGCTACTCAGCAGCAATTAACCTGACTTTATGCTCACACAAAGGCAATAGTGGCACACAGCCATGGTGGGTAACCAATTGCTCCTTATTTGGCTAAAAGATCCACTCAGTGGAATGGAACCCATACCTGGAATGGGGAAACAAGTCAGAACCATATCCAAAAATGAGCCCACTCTCCAATACCAAGCTCCCACCAACAGTGGGATACAAGAGGGCCTACACTATTAAATTATCTCTAAACTAATAATGGTTATCCATGTATTGTGCACTGATCTCACTCTCTGTTGAAGAATTTGCTTCTCTTTTTCAGATAGACACAGAAACTGAGGAGAGAATCAGCCGATTGCACTTCACCAGGGCACTGGCTGAAGCCATAGAGTTATTGGGGAAATGAGCAAGAGTGCTGCTTTCTCGGTGAACTTGGTATCAGCATAAGGAGATAGACACAGAGAACACTCAACTCCTACCAAATCAGATGTCCAGAAACACAGAGACTCCCAAGACCTCGTCACTGAAATAGACCTAAAATATACCCAACATGTCTCAAGGAAATTCGTGGAAGAGGAGGCAGAAAGATTGTTAGAGCCATGAGTTGGGTCATTGTGCACAGATACATTGCCTCCCCCCCTTAACTGATGGCTACACCCACAAAGCAAGATCCACAATCTCCATAGGGGGAGGACAGGGAGAAGGCTAACAATGGTATAACCATGGCTGTATACACACTATATACATAACTAATAAAAAATACTTCACCAAAGTAAAAAAACCCTAAAGAATGAATATATCCTTCTTTTCCTTACAATACATTTAAAAAAACAGATTAAAAAGTAAACTACCTATGATTATTCCAACATATTAAATATCATTTGGTTTCCTCTGAAGAAATATGTAAGTAGGATCTAGTATAAAGAAACATCCTTTTTTGTTCCTTCAAATTAGTGACATCCAGAAGTTTTTGTAAATTTTTATGACAAAAGTAGAGTTTTACTATAACATCATTGAAACATAAAATAATGGCTTTGGTCTCATGTGTAGATTATACAACAAGGTTCTTTTTAATAGGGGCACATTGTGATTCACTTTATTATTATATGTGTGTATGTATAGTGAGTGTACATGCTTGTGTATGTGTAGTGTATGTGCTGTGTGTGCACATGTGTAGGCCAGACTATAAACATCCACCTACATGTACATATACATCAAGCCATTCAAGCTCTCTAAAAATTGTTCTGGGGATCTACAGTAAGTAAAAAAATATTTGTTCAGGGAAGTGCAAGAGCTAGATAGTAACAATGAAAATATGCTACCTTTCAACAGTGAACTGCTTCCTCTTTTTCCCCCACTTCACCTTAACAAAACTCCAAATCTATACTTGATGGGCCAAGATGATAGGGTCCCTCCCATCACCTTCTTTTTAAATTTATATTATTATAATTTTACACTCATGTTAGTGACTCTCTTAGCCTCCTCCCTATCCTCCCCCCTCTGAAGGGTCCCTCATCATTGGGAAATGTGGGTCATGCATTATCCTCCTGTCATCTTTTAATGAATGAGTAGTATATCGATCTCATCAGGACAGGCTGACTAACAATACCTGCCGTCCTCTCCTAATTCGCCTCCTTAAAGAGTTTTCTTTGAAATTAGGGGGTATCTTTATCCATCCAGTTCCCAGGAATAGCAAAGAAATACTTAGATCTAAATTGTCAACACTCCAACTTAAGAGAAATACAAAATTTTCATAGAGAGTTAAACAAGACAAGAAGACCAGAGACTATCATCTTTGACCACTAGTTAGACTAGGCTTGCAGAGATTTTGTACTGGAGAAGAGAAAGTCATTATGAGAAAAGGATGCCAACACTATCCACAAATGAGACCTGGATTATCTGAACAGAAATTGAGAAGTTCAAGCTTACTTAATGTTTATGTATCACTTCAGCTAAAATAGTTTTTCTTAGAAACTAGAGAGAGAAAGAGTGAATGAGGAGAGAGGGAAGGAGCCTATGGAACAGACAGCTAAAAGAATACTTCTGGTGTCAGAAGAAACCTCAAAAACTACCCCTGCTTAAATTTAATTTGATCAAATTATAAAGCAATTTATATCTGAGCACACTGTAAACAACCACAGACTAATAAGATGGGAGTTTGTAGAGGCTGACAGCTGTGTGTGATACCAAGTGAAGCAGACAGTTGGAAATAGTGATTAATGAGAGTGGCTAAGCTGTATGGTAAGATCCTAGAGACTACATGCCTTGACGGCAGGATATTGAAAAATCAAGTTGAAAGTAAGCTGGAAGTTTCCTCCTCTGCTGGAACACCTTCATAGTGTCTGAAGTTGTTATGTAGGATGCTGAGGGAGAAAAGTAACCGACCATCTTACCTATCTGTGGCCTATGCATACTGCACAACTGACCTGCCATGCAAGATGTGCCAACTTCCTTCTAAATGTTTATGTTTACACTCATAAGTCAAAGCTGCTCTCAGCTTTGGTCTGAGAAGATGCTTTTTACAGTAGATGGTAGTTAGTACAGAGACTCATATCTGGTCATAGTGTTAAGACTAAGTGATGGCTGAGTAATCAGCCCTAAATGGGACATCTATATCACTTTGTCAAGGTTCAGGGAATGTGTTGAAAGAGGAGGCAAACACAATGTAAGGAGCAGGAAGAAGAAAAGGATTATTGTTGAACTCTGTCGCCTGGACATAGCATGACCATTGCACAAATGAACTTAACAGCAGTTGTGGTTACATGCAGAGCGCCTGCACACAAGTGGATCCTTCCACATTCCATCACGAATTGGGGGGGCTCACAAGGCCCCATCCCTCCCTGAGTAGTTATTGGCATTTAGTGATTGCTCAGGAAGAGGGAAATGTTTTTTTTTTTTTTTTTTTTGCAGTAGAATATCCACTGATAAATTGCCTATACTCCACTAAACAACCACATATACATGCTCATATATGCACTACTAAATAAACTAATTAGCTCTCACCCCTGCAAAAAAAAGACATGACAGTAAAAATAAAATTAGACAAAAAGAGGAAGGGAATTAGCATGAGTGTAAAGGGAATGAGAGAGAGTAATGGGTGAGTACCATCAAAACATACACCATACACATGTGAAATTAACAAAAAATACTTTTAAAAGTTAACTTATATATAAATTATATTCCATTCCTGTGTGTGCACCAAAGAAAAATGAAAATGCATTTTCATACAATAACATATGAAGATGTTCATAATAGCAATATTTATAATAGCTAAATGTGAAAAAGTCCATCAGATTTTGAATTAAAAATAACTTATGATACACCCCTAAAATGAAATATCATCTAGCCTTAAAAGGAAGTGACATAGTGATACAGCATGAATGATTCTTAAGTACACTGTGATAAGTAAAAAAAAAAAAAAAAAGTCAGTCACAAAAGACAATATAGAGAGTGCTTCCATGAAGAAGAAATGCGTATGGCCAAATAGAAAGAGAAATTGTATTAGTTGTTCCCTAGGGTGATTTGTGAGTATGAACCTTCTTTTGTATTTATGAAAATATTTTCAAATTTATTGTAGTGATGGTACAACTCTTAAAATACAAAATATATGAAATGTACAACTTAAATGTATGGATTATATAATGTAAATTTTATCTCAGCAAAATAATCATCTTTTTTTTTTTTTTCGAGGTAGGGTCTCATTCTAGTTTAGGCTGACTTGGAATTCACTATGTAGTCTCAGGGTGGCCTCGAACTCATGGTGATCCTCCTGCCTCTGCCTCCTGAGTGCTGGGATTAAAGGCGTGCACCACCACACCCAGCTCCAAAATCATCATCTTTTAAGAGGAGAAATGTAAAAATGATCCAAGAAGAGAATTAAGTAGACAAAGTGGGTTGAAGCAAGAAAGAAGTGCCAAGTAGCATTAAGATGCCATAAAATAATTTAAATCTTCCTTTTCTCTATGACATGCAGACTATTGACTATTTCAAATGTGTATATGCACTGAAATATATGCATAATTATTCATAGACATAAACCTATAAGTTTAATAATGCATTTCTTCTCAACTACTTACAAAATTAATTCTGTTTATCCTCACTATTGCTTTTGATCTGTACATTGCCCTCATAACTTTACCATTATTGCATTTATACTTCATTGTTAGGACACAAAAATTTGACAGAAAGCCGGGCGTGGTGGCGCACGCCTTTAATCCCAGCACTCGGGAGGCAGAGGTAGGAGGATCGTCATGAGTTTGAGGCCACCCTGAGACTACATAGTGAATTCCAGGTCACCCTGGGCCAGAGTGAGACCCTAAATCGAAAAACCAAAAAAAAAAAATTTTTGACAGAGATAGTTGCAATAATATTTAGAGGAGTTACTTTAAATTTATGATTTCAAAAGTGCTGGTAATCTGTTACATTTTTTAGCAGGGTGTGGTGGCACACTCCTTTAAACCTAGCACTCATGGAGGCAGAGGTAGGAGGATCACCATGAGTTCGAGGCCACCCTGAGACTACATAGTCCAGGTCAGCCTGGGCTAGAGTGAGACCCTATCTCGAAAAAACAAAAAAAATAAAATAAAATAAAAAGTGCTGGTAATCTGTTACTTTTTCTTTTAAATCTGTTAATTTTTAAATGGTAATATTGTGAAAGTAGAAAGATGGCTCAGTGGTTAAAAGTGTTTGCTAGCAAAATCTGCCAGCCTTCTTTTTTTTTTTTTTTTTGGTTCAATCCAGAAAAAAGTGGTGCAAGGGTCTGGTGATTGTTTGCATTCACAAGTGGCCCTGTCACCAACCCCCCACACACACACATGCAAATAAATAAATAAATAAATAAATAAATTTTAAATTGCATTTATTTATTTATTGGAGAGAGAGGCAAATAGAGGAATAGAGAACAGGCAAGCTAGTGCCTCTAGCCACTGCAAAAGAACTCCAGATGCATGTGCCACCTTGTGCATCTGGCTTACATGGGTATTGGGGAATTGAACCTGGGTTCTTATCCTTCACAGTCAAACACCTTAACTGCTAAGCCATCTCTGAAGCCCAAATAACTTTTTCAGATGTCATCTCAGGCATCCTTCAGGCAAAAATTGTAGAAAATGTTGAGAGCAAAAATCTCAGCACACAGAAAACAAGATGGGTCCCAAAAGTGTTTTCTTAGGATTTGTTAAATTATAATGAAGTTTGATGTGATCTGCACAACTCTACATTTTATGTGAAACAGTGGTAGAACACTTCAAATATATCCTAGTGGCATTAATCATGAGTTTTAATTATTATTACCCAAAAACCACATATCACTTTTAATTCCTTTATCAACTCTTTCTCAAACCATCCATATGTCCCACATTCACTTGGCTTAAATTTAATATTCTCAATTTTGTGTTTACATTGGGAAAAATAAACACATATTACTACTCCTTGTAAAAGTTATTTTAACTGGCCCTGTGCACATAGTAGTTGACAGTGACTAGCTTGGTCTTGTAATGAATGGGGTTGTTATGCATATACAACCATTGTCAAACTATAACAACCTAAAGTCAAACTAGCTTTCTTATTATGTATAAATGCACCATGTTTGATGTCATAATACTAGCCAAACTGAATGATGGAAAGTCACTTCAGAGCTTTATTTTGATTTTGCTACCACAACATTGTCTCACTTCATTATATGTCCCAGTGGCATGTTTCTTTTTGAGACCATGAAAACTTGTGATCATCTTACAAACAATTAGTTAGGCATCAAAAGTCAGGATACTTTCATGAAAGCAGTCACAAAGATGTCTAGAAATATCAAATATGCAATTGAGGTTCCTTGACAGAAGGGAGGTGATAGGACTGCGGTTGTTTGGGAGGTTTTCTTTGAGGGAAGAAAAGCCCATTTAAATCCTATGGTACAAAGAAGGAAGAGGAACAGAAAACCTGGCGGTGATAGGGCTAACATTAGAGAAGAGAGGGATCTAAGCACATTGTGAATCAACCTGTGACAAAGGCCTTATGGTTCTGTCTTCCGTTGAAGCTCCTAAAATGAGATCTCTTGTCCTGTCATTGGAATAAGGATTCTGATTTCTAAAATGGTTGTATCATTAGGAAGCAGAAAATGATGAAATTCATAGTGGAGAAGTCCAACTCCACTTGATGTGTCAGACAGTAGCAAGAAAATGATGAAAACTAGTGAAAGCAGATTGTGAGGGTTTATATGAAACTTTTCAAAGAAACTGTATCAATCACCAGAAGCCTAAAAAAAATCAGTGAGAATAAATGAAGAGGGAAGTCAATCTAAACTTTGAAAGATTAGAATGAAGAATAAAATGACAAAATATAGTTTATATTTACAGTCTAGGGATTTAATAAAGAGAAATGACACATTATATAATATTACCTAATGTTATTTCTTTCCAATTGTAAACTACAAAGAAAATACCAATGGCTGATTTTCTTTTGGATATGATCAGTTATCAATTGTCCAGGGGCAGTAAATGACTTGTATTTATCTCACCAAAATCTTTGGTTTAATTGCCTTTGTTGCATTCTTTGAAAACAGCATGTATCATTCTATTGTGCACACTGATGCATATGTGTGGGGCTAGGAAATACAACAGGGTCTCTTGCCTCTGGAAGTGAACATCAGATACTTGCACCAATTTTTGCATCTGGTTTTATGTGAATGGCGGGAGAATGGAATCCAGGATGGTAAGCTTTACAACCGATCACCTTTAGCTGCTGGGCTATCTACCCAGCCCAATGTTGTTCCCCTTTATATATATTTAGTTATGAACACAGATTGGGGAGAGACTGGGGCATCAGGGCCTTCAGTGCCTGCCAAGGAAATTCTTCAAATGCATGCATCACTTTGTATAATTGGCTTTTCATGGGTACTGAGGAATTGAACCCAGGTAGTTAGGTTTTGCAGGCAAGTGCCTTGACTGCTGAACCATCTCTGCAGCCCAATACTGGTCCTTTTAAGTGGAGCTGGCTAGGATTTCAACAGACTATAATGTTTAGAACTACCAGAGCTCTTTCATTTGTGTCATCTGATGAGAAATCCTTAGGCTACCAATTACTGTCATATTTTTATGCACATATCATGTCTCTGTAACAATATAACTATACTGCTGAAAAGACAGAGAGTATGTATTTTACTTAGCATCTTTATGATATAGTTATAAGCCCTTAATCAACATTTGATGATATTAAGTAGGAAAAATGAGAGCTGCTATGCAGAAATTAAAGCCATGATGATGCTTTATTAGGTCTATGACATAATTAGTAAATTAAATAGCCAAGGATAAGCTTGTGACTTGCCAATGTGGAAATTCAAGCCACCAACTCAGGGCAATTTAGACTGTCTAGACCAATAACATAGATAATAAATATCTGCACGCTCTACATTCCCTTAAAGCACATTTTATGGCACTGAATCATGCAAATAATTGTGTTAAATCTTAATTCTATTTCTCATTGCACCATATGCATGAGAACAGTTCACCCTAGGCATGGATGATAAAGATGAAGCATTATGGCCAAAAAAGTAAGCTTTGTAACAAAAAATACTGGTAAATTTCCAGATACCATTTAGGGCAGCGATTTGATTGTCAGCATGCCCAACATTGTTTTTCAAATGAATATGTGATTCAGTTACACTATCTAATTTGATAGCTCAAAAAGGAGCATACATTTTTTTCTGGATACTTTGTCTTAACCAATAAATAGCAGAAATTTTTGTGCTTAATGCAATTGGTGCTAATGGATAAGCCCAGATAATAAAATGGACATTTTTGTCAGTATGAATAGACGACTGCAAACCATCCACTAGCCCATTTGTCTGAGACAACAAAGTTGTATGCTTGCCTTGGGGTTCCTCCTCCTCCTGCAACTGAGATTCACATTTCAAGAATTATTTATATGCCTTTCAGCCCAAATAAAATCCTAGGTTTATAAACAAGATGAATCTTGGGACTAGGGTATAGATCTATGGTATAATACTTACCTAGCATGCCGAAAGCCTTGGATTCAAATTCCAGAATGGTGAAAAAAAGAATAAGAAAGAAAAGTAGAAGACAGAAATAAAGAAAAAGGAAGGAAAGAAGAAACGAAGGAAGGAAGAAAGCAAGGGAGGAAGTATTGAATATGGCAAATTGCCCTTGGGTTTGTTTTCTTATTTTTTGCTATTTCAGATAGAGACTAGCCTTCCTATGTATCTCAAACTGCCCAAGAACTCAATAATCTTCCCGTTTGGCCTACAGAATTATGGAATCAGAGGCATGCATCACAGTACACAACTGTATGTTTCTTTTAATACCTTGCATGTAAGCAGAGTATGCCACAAATACTAAGGAAATCCAGGATACATCAATGTAACAAGAAAAGATGGTCAACTGCTAAACAGGAGAAGGCTCACCTCTACCACATCTGCAGGGACCCAAGAGTCACTTCAGAGGAAGCTGCAACACCAGTACTGCTTTCATTGCTAGCCTGAAAACCAGTCCCAGGGAGGTGGAGACAGACATGGTCACTCAAATCTCATAAAAACATAAATCCATATGCTTCTGAGAGTTCAACACTAAATCAGATTTTTAACATGACCACCAAGCCTTTGAAAACATTGCATAAGAAGGGGCTGAAAGATTGTAAAATTCTTAGGATGGGTGGGGATAGCCTGAGGCACCATCTCCATCCCCACAGAAACTGAGGTCTTCATGACCCCACAGTGAATACCAATAACCCCACTGAGGAGGGCCCTCACTGAAATGGGTACAGGTGAAAGAGGATATAAAGCAGAGGAGCATAGTTAGGAGCTCTTGAACTTTTCACCTTAATGTCACATACTTTAATCTGTCCTGATCCTAAGGCCCTGAATACAGGCCTCAAGTCATCTTGTCCCACTTAAATTTGCTGTGCAGAGCCATACGCTTTCTATCTTATTAGCATCAGCTAGGCCAGTAGGAATGGACTGGGACGTTGTCTCACACTGATGATACCTCAGATGTTGGCCGGCTATGTGAACTGCCTATTTCTTATTGTTGGAGTTGTTTTGATTTCTAACTAAATGCAAATATGTAGTCTCCTCCCTCATTCCAGAAAATGAAAAATGATGCTTTTTGATGTTGTTTCTGTAATTTTAAAGTAAAAAAATCCTCTTTTTTTTTTTTTTTTTTTTTTTGGTTTTGCAAGGTGGGGTCTCACTCTGGTCCAGGCTGACCTGGAATTAACTATGTAGTCTCAGGGTGGCCTCGAACTCTTGGCGATCCTCCTACCTCTGCCTCCCGAGTGCTGGGATTAAAGGCGTGCGCCACCATGCCCGGCTAGTCCTCTTATTTGTGAATGAGAATAAATTCCTTTAACATAGACTCACAATCAGAACATCTAACCCGTTACATCTAGTAAGATGTTGATTGCAGGGGTTCTGATCAATCCAAACGCCAACAAAATCTTTTTCATTTGACATACTCTGAATTGTGTGTGTGTGTGTGTGTGTGTGTGTGCGCACGCGCACGCGTGCATGTGAGGGTGTGTGCATGCAGTGGCCATCAATATCAACACCTGCCTGAGTTGGGAGAATTACATTCCTGGTTCTTTGAAGGAGGAGGGTGTATAAAGAAACATGAAACAGGCTGATTTTGTTTTAAATTAGATTAATGTTTATTGTTCTCAGAACTGGACTTTTTCTCAAAATTAAAACATTTTTTTCTTTTGCATTTAATGAAGTATTGCTAGCTGAAGCCTGATTGACATGTTGAGAGATGTCAGACTGATGAATGGTGTGCAGCCTGATTTAAAACCAAACCCTGCACCCTTTTAAAGAACAATAAAACATATTTTACAAAAAAATTGATTAAAAATATAAACAAATGAAAATTTTAAAGGCTCAAAAAGAGTATACCATTAAGCCATTGTAAAGCCTTAGCAGCACCTTGAAATTTCTTACTTTATACCTATTTTTCAATAGTCCATTCAGTTAAAATTAATCTATTATAGGATTGAAGTTCTGTACATTAAGGCCCTGTTCATCAGGTAATATCCAGTATTCCTACTTTTATTTTCAGAGGGGATCCACCTTTTGCTAAGCTAAAACAAACAAACTGAGTCTGTTCTATATTATATGAATGGTTGAAGTTCTTTTAACTTTAAAATCTGATACTCAATGTTTTCTACTTTTTATTTGTATTCAACTCAAAAATGAATACATTTAAACTGAAGATATTTATTTCAAAGAAGCCCTGATGGGTCACAAAAGTAAGAAGCAATTAAGATGTCAGATATGAAATCCCAAGATAGCAAGACAGTTTATGTATTCTATATTCTGTCCTCAATATCTGCCCCTACACAAACCAAAAAAAAAAAAATCCTTCTTTTTTGATATTGGTGAAAATAGACCAATGTTATTTTAAAAAATATATCTGTAATAAACACCCTTCAAGTAGTGAAGGAATAGAATTATGTGTTTGGTATATTTACACATTAGAAATTTTAACTCAAAGGATGTAATTAAATTTAGTTTTTCAACTTCATAGCCTTTTTCAGTACCATGAGAAAGTTGTTCTTTATTCTGCATATCACTTCTTCATATATGAAATACTAGTAACTTTAGCAAAAAAAAAAAAAAAAAAAAAGGCTTCTATTACCACTTTTCAGGCCTTACATAAGTTTTGGTGGATAAATTACAAAGGTTGACTCTTTTTTTTTCCCTGACTATTCATTATATATGCATATAATAAACACATTACAGGAAATATTACACTAGTAACTATTTTGTCATGTTGTTTCTCTTCTTACTCATCTATGCATTATCACAAAAGTGTTTTATTTAATATAATTCAGCATAATAAGTATTCATAGATAACCTACTAGGTAAAAGGACTCATGGCCTGTATAAGAAGAGAAAAATGTGGTCCCTGACCATGGGACACTTGCAATTTAGTGAGATGATGAGACAAGTATGGAAATGACCGTGACAAAATATTAACTTAATTACATATCAGTAGAGCTATTTCAAAGAATCTCAAAGGAACAAGTTTGATGCTTGAGATTAGCCTCAAAATCATAGAAACTTGACAAGTAAAGATAGTGAATGCAGATTGAACTATATGAGCCAAAATATGAAGCTAGGAAATTGGAAAATAGGTATGTAGACTCAACTTAGAGATTGATGATAAAAAGTTGGGGATAATATGAATGATAGGATATGAGACAGGAATGCTGCACGTGTCAACTTACTGATATATCCGCTTTTATGACAAATCAATTCCTCATTCAGAAGTAGTGCTGAATGTCAAATCATGATGGTGATGAGTGTATATGCATTAGTTCATGGACAGTGGTATCAGCAAAAGCATAGCAGGCAATAAAGGACAATCCTTATCTAGAATTTGTTTCTATTGCAGTGAAGACACTCTGTTCAGAAGCCCTTCCCAACATGAGGGAAGGTAGCTAACAGATCTTATAAGATATGAAGGAAGCCGGGTGTGGTGGCGCACGCCTTTAATCCCAGCACTCGGGAGGCAGAGGTAGGAGGATCGCCGAGAGTTCAAGGCCACCCTGAGACTACATAGTTAATTCCAGGTCAGCCTGGACCAGAGTGAGACCCTACCTTGCAAAACAAAACAAAACAAAAAAAAGATATGAAGGAGGGTCACTATTAACTTCTGCTATTGGTTGACTGAGGAATTAGCATGGATGATAAAAATGAGTGACTGGGATAGGGAAAGAGGTAATTTCATGAGTCATCTTAATAGCCTCTGGAGACATTAAGGATAGAAGTTGAGTGACATCAACAAGATGAGTCACTTTGTCTACTTGATTATTGCAACTTTTCTTTGCAGTAGGGCCTTTGGATGAGAATTAATGCAAGTTACACATGTTTGCAAATTTGATATTTTAAGAAATCCATCCAAATTCCTCTTCCTTAGAGCTCTTGTCATCAGTCCTTTAATCTTATCCATGCCAAGTCTCTGACTCTAGACAATTGCTACTGTCTATTGATGGGTGTAGATCAAGTTCTTCTGGCCATTTCACAAACCAGTCAAACTGGACCCCCAGAAACATTCTTAAAACTCTGCCTAATTGGAAGACTGTATTTTGTATGGCACTAAAGAGGAATCCTGATGTGATAATAATCCATCCTAGCCTTTAATAGCATATCATGCAAACTCTTCTATAATTTTAACTTAAGTTTTCTTCTCATAAGCAAAGTGATTGTGAAAATCTCTTCATGAAGATAAAGAAACAGAATAAAGACGTGGCACTTTGGAGGGATGACTGCTACTAGAATGTTAGCAATATGATCTTTCAAATTATTCATGATTTAAGGGCTAATTTGAGCTTTAATTATCATATTCTATTTGCATTTGATGTAGTACTGAAGTGCATAGATTAATTCAAACTTGGTAGAGAAACGATCAGGCTGTTTTTAATGATGTGCATAGTCACTTGGATGTATAGCTATGTCTAGCATTGCATCTCTACCATGGTATGGATGTGATCATGGAAATGTCCAGAGAGTCTTAAAAGAAGTTCTTTTTAAAGTCACTAAAGATAAATAGTAACAGCTTGCCATTATTTGCACAGCTTTTTTCCTATAAGATATTTCTAATTTAAAATTATAAATCAAATACCATTAATAAGCACCAATACCACTGAAAAATATCTTTACCCATTGAAACAGGTTCAGTTTTGCTTAAGGAATTAGCCTGAATAACTTCTCTTCAATAGATTTAGCATAGATTACAGGGAAAAGATAAAGTCTGAAGTAGAAGCAAAAGCTTTGTCTCTGCCTTGCAAGGATTATCCTATCTTGAGTAAAAAGTCTCTTAGAATAAATTTAATTCACCACAATGGCTATCACTAGTTATTACTCAGAACTTGGCAAGTAATTTATTTGTGGTTATGGATGAATGTGTAAATTTTCTATGACAATTTCGATTAGTGTTTATCCATCATGAAAGACTGAGATAGACTCACAGATATGATAAGAGAGTTGGACAAGGTGTTGCATGAAACTAGCTGGAGTCTTGAGTGTTTTAAAATCTAGAAAGCACTGTTGGCTTCTCTTAGATACCTATGATTTTATATTCAGATATATCTCAATGATTTTTTAATTATTTTTAATTATTTTTTATTTATTTTTGGAGAGAGAGACAGAGAGGGAGAGGGAGACAGAAATGGGCGCGCCAGCAGTCTCTCAGTTGCTGTGAACGAAATCCAGATGCGTGTGCCCCCTTGTGGGCAAGTGCGGCATTGCACCCTTGCCTCACTTTGCATCTGGCTAAACGTGGGACCTGGAGATTGAAACCAGAGTTCTTAGGTTTAGGAGGCAGGCGCCTTAACCCCTAAGCCATCTCTCCAGCCCATCTCAATGATTTTTAAATGAAATAATCTAGTTTTCAAGGATAACCTTGGACCTAGTATTTACAAATCTTACTTTAATGTATGGAAATAGGAGTTAAGGAAACAAACTTTTTGCCTTTAACACCACTATTAAAACCTGATCTCGGGGGCTGGAGAAATGGCTTGGTGTTTAAGGCACTTGCCTGCAAAGCCAAAGGACCCAGGTTCGATTCCCCAGAACCCACATAAGCCAGATGCACAAGGGTGTGCATGCATCTGGAGTTTGTTTGCAGTGGCTGGAGGCCCTGGCATGCCCATTCTCTCTCTCTCTCTCCCCCTTGCCTATTTCTTTCTCTCTCCCTCTCCCCTGCCCATTTCTCTCTCTCTCAAATAATAAAGAGAAATAAAATATTTTTAAAAACCCTGATCTCAAGCCAGATTTTTCAAAACATTCTGTGTATTTTTGCTTTCATGTATGAATTATTGATGTGTAGAAAAAAAATTAAAGCATTCAGCAGTAGTCATCTGATGTCTAGAATGGAAGGCACAGCTATTTGGTTCGCCCCTATTATTTTTTGCTTAATTTACATCAACTACTTTGTAAAATATGCCACATTGTGAAAACAGTGGGTATAAATCTGTTGTGACAGTGGGACACTTCCCATTGGTCCAATGGATATTTGTTTTCAGAGGGAAATTGATTGAGAAAAAAATCTTCACTGAGCGACTTTGCATCAAGGAGAATAGGTGATGCAGAACCAAAACAAAATGTGTATTCACAGGCTGTGTGAGTACAAATGAAAGTGTCAAACTTATCGTTCGGCAATGTAAATTTACTCTACAGACAAATAAACTGCAATGATATCAACCGGCCTCACATAAACTGAAGAAAATTGCCTTGCTAAAGTCCTATATACCAAGCTCAATTCCAAACATGGCACATGGCCTTGAAATTGTTTTTGTTTAGGTGTCTTTCCATAAGGAAGTTTATCTACAGGGACACTTACAACTCCTCCTCAGGGGAACATTTAATGGCAGAACAGGAAGTGTGATTTATGAACTGAGTCAAATAATTTTATTGGTTTGCTAAGAAAGTAGGGTGCTGCAAATTAATTCCTGCTTCATTAGGTGATTGAATACAACATGCTTTGAAAGGAACATATGGCAACAAGGCTTTCTGAAATATGCTGGTTCACATTTCTACCTTGCAGGTTTATGGTGGAGGGTTTTGTATGACTCCTTGATTTCTTTGAGTGATCCAATAGCTTATTCATTCATGACATCAGTTATGCTGGAAAGGCAAAGACTCTGTGTATAATGACCCAACTCATGGCTCTAACAATCTTTTCTCCCCCTCTTCCGTGTATTTCCCTGAGCCATGTTGGTTTTATTTTAGGCCTATTTCAGTGACGAGGTTTTGTGAGTCTGCATCTCTGGATATCTGATTTGGTAGGGGTTGAGTGTTCTCTGTGTCTTTCTCCTTCACCCTTGTACTGGTACCAGGTTCACAGATAAAGCAGCACTCTTGCTCATTTCCTAGGTTAACTTAAAAGTAAGCTATCTTGAATCTTAGTAAAAGAAATATCACTATCTTAGTGAACCAGAATCCATTTCCCTAAAATTATTACCTGACACTGAATAAAAAATTACTTAGAGCTAGGAAATATTTGTATTGGATCGTCCCCCTTTAAATGATTAGCTGGACCATTTAAGCACTTTAATAATGTGAATACTAATTATCCATTACTTAGAGTGGAATCTGTAAATGTGAACATTTAGACATTCAAGAATGAGCATGATCATGGATATCTATACATGTTTGGTGGCAGTGTGGAAATTGAGAGAAGTGGAGAAAGTTGCAGTGTCTGAAAAGCCAAAATATACAGAGCATCATTCAGTCAATGAATCTGCAAGCATGAGTTGCTCCTGGCTTATATAAGTGGTCATAGTGACCAGTTTTTATCCATGTACAAGGAAGTTATTCAAAAACTTATAAGACAATATGTAAATCAAGACTACATTTATTGTCTCAAAGAAATTTGTTAGAAAATGTTTTGCAAATGAGTGTAATGCTTATAAACATTTGGGAGAAAGATCAGCACAAGGAAAATCCACTTTCAACAGAAAACTGAGATGTGATTGCAAAAGCTTTCTTTTCTGAGAAGCTTTAACTTACAATAAACATATTCAGTTAATAAGCCTGAATTATTTGATATAAGAGATTACTATAGAAACATTGACAAGAAGTTGGAATGTCACAAAAAGCACCACCATTATCTAATGAGGTCTTCAAATCTAGTTACAAAAGAAGTAACAATTAAAGTTACATATTCTCAACTTCAGCTGTCACACCCACAGGTTAGCAATTTTCCATTATTTAGTAGAAAATGCCTGTGATAAACAGATTTGTCATATACCAATTAGAGAGAAAGAAAAAGTCTTCCAATAATGTGCTGAAAAACTATCATGTTTTGATATTTTAGAATTACCAAAGTTCACATTTAATTTCAGAACTGCCAGAAAAATAATGAAGTGTGCTAGTGAAAAACACAAATTTTAAATTCAGTTTCCCACTGATATGTTGATGAACTTTAAAAAAAAATCAAAGTAGAGGATGGAAAGATGGTTCACCAGTTAAATGAACTTGCTTGCAAAGCCTGATTGCCTGGGTTTGATTCCCCAGTACCCACATAAAATCCAGATGCAAAAAGTGGTGCATGTGTCTGGACTTTGTTTGCAGTGGCAAGGGGCTCTGGTGCACCTATTCCCTCTCTGTGTGTGCCCCTTTCTCTCTGTCTCTCTCTCTCTCAAGTAAATAAATAAAAGAAAATAATAATCAATGTACAATGTAACAGGAATGAGACAACTTATAAATATGGCAACTCAATTTAATGTCATATTTTAATAAAAAGATGATACTACTCTTTTAATATTTGCAACAATGAAATTTTTATCAACACCTTTTCAATTAACAACAAAGCTTCTGTGTCTGTCTAGTAGATCTGAGAATTTTAAAGGTGCATTCAGGGGCTTGATAGAGCTAAAAATAATATAAACAGATTTTTATTGGAGGAATATAAATCATAAGTCATTCCTTGCTTTGAGTAATAAATATGAAGCTAAAATTGTATTTTTTATTGTTTTACTTTAACAAGAAGAGGGTGTATGTAATGACTTTATTGGTACAACAACTACAACAAAAAAACAAACATTGAGCTACTTTGTTTCCTAGTCACTTAAGATTTGCATATAAAGCATAGCCCTCAACAACAGAAAATTATTCATAGATAGAATTGTGCAAAACTTTAATGGTAAGATTAAAAGAATATAAAAATACATAGTTTTGAATCGTATCTTATTTGATGGATACAAACATTAATTAAAACATATAAAATTAATTATTCAATTAGGAACATGTTTCCACTAAGAATTAAACTGTCTCATGACTTTTTTCAACCTAAGAGTCTGCTATGCACCCTATACTTCATTAAGAAAGTAAAATTCTCTTCTCTTGATAATGCTTCTCTATTTGTCAGCTACTTACTTGCTATTATTGTCCATTTAAATTATTATTTGCTCATTTTAAGCTTCTTTACTTATTTATTCCTGTACAGGTTGTGGATAGCATAATGGGAAAGTTTTTACAAGGGGCTAACTCAGCAGGACGACTTCAAAAACTGCTTTAGTAGATTGAACCCAGGTAAAGTTGGGTAAATTGTGGAGGTAGATTCATTTAAAAAACAGTGTATGGAGTTTTAAAGTGAGGTTATGAAGCAGATTAAACAAGTCAGAATTTGCCATAGTGGAAATTAATTAGTTTCAGATTTAAGAGAAACTTCTGTAAGAAAGTGTGAAAGAAATTCAAATAGAAACTGAGTGAAACTGACCTACATTTCCATATATAAATCAAGTTACATGCAGATAGTTCTTTTGAAAATTTCACATAATCACCAACTATTATTTCAGAACTTGGCTTCAGTCATACACATAAAATATGATTGCTTTCCAATAGTCCTCCTGTAAGATAGACTGTAAAGTATGATATGTACTGTATTTTAAAACCAAGCATTCCCAGATTCAGGAAGCCCATATTGTGAAGTAACTTGAAACCACTCTAAGTTTAGGCTGAGAAAAGAAATTTAGGAAGCATTTGATATCCTCAATTAAATAATTTGACAACCAGATAGAAAAAGGAGCATACTTCATAAGGTTCCAGACGTTGAACCTGAAAGAAATGTCACCTCAATGTGAGGAAGCATCTTATGGAAATCAGAAGTGTAAGAAAAGTAACAGGCTATCTTCTGAGGTAGCTAGTAACTCTTAATACTGGCCACCATGATCTAGCAGGAACTAAAAGACCATCTATCAAAGAAGCAATGATTTAGTAATAATGAAAATTAATTTTTGTTGTTTTATATAAGGACAATTCATAGGTCTATAAGACTGACACATCAAGTTCCAAATAATCTCATATGAATTGTTTTATCTATAGAGATTTCAGAATCCTTTCTCACTGCCAAGGTAAAAAAAATACATTGTATAATAACAGTGATTCCTGGGGGCTGGAAAGATTGCTCAGTGTTTAAGGGACTTGCCTGCAAAGCCTAACAACCCAGATTCAATTACCTAGTACTCACATAAATCCAGATGCACAAAGTGGTGCATACATCTGGAGTTCATTTGTAGTGGTTGGAGGCCCTGGCATGTCCATTCTGTCTGTCTGTCTCCTCTCTATCTCTCTCTCTGCTTGGAAATAAACAAATAAAGAGTATTTTTAAATTATTTTTTAAATGATTCCTGGAAAATGATGGAGAAAAAAACAGAAGGCTGGAAGAATTAGATATGTAATTATTTTGAAACTTTAGAGTTTTTGGAAGGCTTGAAATTTAGAGGGTAAAGCTGGGATCATTAGCTGTGGTTGCATTTTATACATTTCAGATGTCAGTACAGCAGTAGCTTATCAGCTCCAAATTCTTTCATGTAGCTGTGTACCTGTTCTCAGGAAAGCTATACAAAGCTTCTAGAAGCCAGAATGGACAAAAATGAACCTGCACTCTAAAAACTAGGATTCAGATGATTTCTGATTCTGACCACGAGTGTAAACAAAAGGAATGGGTTTTTATTTTGTACCTGCCCTGCATTGTTACAAGCCCTTTATTCTCATAGAAGTGACTTCCAGTGATTTAAAGATCACCACCCTTCATTTATCTCTTTTTTTTTCTTTGGAGTGAGTTGCAGTTACCTTCACATTGCAGAACAAGGGGCTGGAGAGATGTCTTAGTGGTTAAGTGCTTGCCTGTGAAGCCTAAAGACCCCAGTTCAAGGCTTGACTCTCCAGGACCCACACAAGTCAGATGCACAAGGGGGCGCATGCATCTGGTGTTCGTTTGCAGTAGCTGGAGGCCATGGTGCACCCATTTTCTCTCTATTTTTCTCTACCTGCCTATTTCTGTATCTCTCTCTCAAATAAATAAATAAAAATGAAAAAAACATTGCAGAACAAACACCCAACCAGAATCAGCCTATGGGAAGAAAGGGTTTATTTCAGGCTTACAGAGTCCAGGGGAAGTTCCATCATGATGGAAGGAGATGGATCCAGCATGCACCATAGCAGGAGGAGAAAGAAGCCAACACTTGCAAACACGAACACCAGAGCTCAAACTGCTCTTTTCACACCATAGGAAAGGACTCAAGATCTGCTCACAAATACCCCTTAGGTCTGGACTCCAAGATCTGCCCCCAATGAAACAACTTCAAGGCTCCTGGAGTCTTAAGTTACTCACTTAATAAAAAATACCTCAGGGTGCCGGGCGTGGTGGCGCACGCCTTTAATCCCAGCACTTGGGAGGCAGAGGTAGGAGGATCACCGAGAGTTCGAGGCCACCCTGAGACTACATAGTTAATTCCAGGTCAGCCTGGACCAGAGTGAGACCCTACCTCGCAAAATCAAAAAAATAAAAATAAAAATAAAAATACCTCAGGGTATGGGAGACATACATTCACATTTAAACCACCACTGAGTGCCAAACAATAAGGCAACTGCTTATAGTGGAAAAATCTTTATCTTGACTTTCAGAGTTACCCCATTATTATATTCAAATGTTCAGTTTGCAGATTAAAATTACAAATCACAAGGCAAATGATGATGACAAAGGAATGTTTGACATATTCAAATGGGGAAAAAAATCAAGAGACTGACCTTGAGACCTGATATCAGATATACTAACCAGAGCCCTTTAAAACAACTACCTTAAACATGCCAAAATCATTGAATTGGAAATAACAGTTAAGAAATTTAAAGCCTAAAAAGAAATTCTGTAGCTCAAAAGAACCAATTTTTTTAAAATCATTAGATAGATTCAAAGGCAGGTTTGAACAGGTAGTAAAACAAATCAGTGAATTTGGGGACAACAATGGAAACTATTGTATCTGAATGACTGAAAAAAAATTTACAGAAGTAAACATGGCTGCAGAGAGAAAGAAGAGATGAGGGATATGTGGGCAAAAGTAACCACTGAAAACTTCCAAATTAGATCTATTATATGAAAAGAAATATTCAAGTTCAACAAATTTGAAATGAGATAAATTTAAAAATATACACACTGACATATAATAATCAAAGTTTTGGAAAAAAGAGTGAATATGACAAGCACACAGTAAAGTAAATTGTCACATACAAAGGATATGCCATAACTTTGTAAGTATGTTTCTTGTCAGAAAGTTTAAAGACCAGAAATAAATGGATGGATGTATTCAAATTACTAAAACAAAGAGTTGAAAAAACTATTCTTTAAAACTGAGATAGCAATTAAAATGAGGAAATCTCTTTAATTTTTGTTTGAAAGCACCATAAAGAAATCTAATTTCTTGTACGCTAATAAAAATAAAATTTAAAAAATCAGAAATAGAAATTAGAGGGGTAGCTCCCTGGGTCTGGGGGGAGGGGGAAATAAAGAGTTATTTTCTAGGAGGCATAGAGTTTAGTTGGACAAAATGAAGAAAAACATTGTGGAGATAGATCTTACTGATAGTGGCAAAGCATTATGGACTAACTGTTAAAAACCATTTAAAAATAATAAAGTAAGGCTGCAGAGATGGCTCAGTGGGTACATTCACCTGCTGCATAAGCATGAGGACCTAGGTTCAATCACTAACACTCATGCAAAAAGTGGGATGTGGGGCTGGAGAGATGGCTTAGTGGTGAAGGTGCCTGCCTGTGAGCGCAATGCCACACTTGCCCACAAGGGGGCACACACATCTGGAGTTTGTTCACAGCAGCTGAGAGGTTGCTGGAGTGCCCATTCTCTCTCTCTCTCTCTCTCTCTCTCTCTCTCTCTCTCTCGCTGTCTCTCTCAAATAAAAAAATAGTGGGATGTGGCCACAGACACATCAGTGCTGAGGGTAGGGGGCAAAGTCAGAATGCTTGTTGGGGCTTGCTGGTGAGTCAGTCTAAGTGAAAAACTGTGTTCCAGGTTCAGTAAGAGACTTATCTCAGGGTAGTAAAGCAGAAGAGTGTTAGAGGAAGGCACCCAACATCTTCTCCTGGCCTCCACATGCATGTGCATGGGGTACATGCATCTGCACACACAAGCATACACAAAGTTACATAAATGAAAATAAAAATATTAAATTACAAGGTCCACTCATGCCATGAGCAGTTTAACAATTGGAAAATAAGTTTTTTTTTATGAAAATAAGCATAAGTAGTTAGCAACAACTAACATCATGTCATGAACTTTTAAGTTTGGACATTATTCCTATTTTGTTAAATAAAATCTGACTTTTCAGATCAATTTCTTTTTAGGTCGTGGTCATTGGACGACAGGTAAATGATGTAATTATGTGAAGCTTACATTTTAAAATTTGAGTTTTAGGGCTGGAGAGATGACTTAGCAGTTAAGGCATGTACCTGCAAAGCCAAAGGACTCAGGTTTGATTCCCCAGGACCCACTTAAGCCAGATTCACAAAGTGGCACATATATCTGGAATTTGTTGGCAGTGCCTGGAGGCACTGATGTATCCATTCTCCCTCTCTCTCTCTCTCTCTCTCTCTCTCTCTCTCACTCAAATAAATAAATAAAAATAAAAAATAAAAATTGAGTTTTAAAGGAAAGAATTTACTCCTTTGTAACACTATTTAAGAATGGAATTGAAGCAATATCTCTAGCTCAGACTGTCCTAAAACTTTCCATGTACTGAAGATCACCTTGAAATTTTGATCTTCGTGCTTACAGCTCTTGAATGCTGGGATTACAGTCCTGTGCCACCATTGCCAATTTATTGGGGGTTTTGTTTGTTTGTTTCGTTGGTTGGTTCTTGAAAGTAGCTCTTGGTATGTAGCTCAGGCTGACCTGGCTGGCCTCAAACTTACAGCAAACCCCTGATTCAACCTCATGATAACAGGGATTGCAGGTATGTTCTATCACATCTGACTTTCAGAAATCTAATTCTTACTAACTCTAGTGGTGCAGGCTTATAATAATCCAGCTACTCAAGAGGCCAAGGCAGCATGATTACAAATTCAAGACCTACAGAGTGAGTCAGTTCAAGGCCAGCTTGAACAACTTAGTAACTTAGTGAGACCTTGTCTCAATTTTTTAAAAGGATGTAAAGCAGTGGTAAACCACTTGCCTAGCATGGCATAGATGAAGTCCAGGATCAATAAATTTTAATTCCCTGTTTTCAAACATTGCTCTTCCAGGAAACTCTAATGCTCAGTGTGTTGGAGATGGTCTTCCCTGAGTCATGTGCAACACTAGGGAAAAGTTCAGCCAGGCACAATTACCCTGATTTTTACCTTTAATCTAGAATAATTTCTACAATTGGGTTAAGTTATTCTCCAAGTCAACCTTTTCAGAAATGTAAACATTAGCATGGAGTGAGAACAAAGAAACCTTGAAAGTCCTAGACAATGTGAGGCTTAATGATTATCACCTGATCAGTAATAATACTAATAATCATAGCAAATCTGACCTATGTGCTATATCTGTGTAAGAACTGGTTCCAAGCCTGGTATGAAAGAAAGATAGGTGATGATGACAATGTGACATGTGCTATAAGGATCCATGTGAGTCCAGGAAATAGGAGAGAAGAAAGATGGTCCAACAATGTTTCCAAATTCAGACAATTGAGTGGGCAGGTAAAAAAGATTGTTTGAGAAGGACTAAGAGACAAATAACCAAAGTCCTTGAAATCCAAGAGTTGTTCTGCCATGGTGAATCAATCTCAGAATAGATATAGAAATGTAACTGGAGATAAAAGAGTGTATACAATACAAGGATAGATGAAGAAGGAATTTTTATTTTTTATTTGCAAGGAGAGAGGAAAAGAGATGAGAGGGCCTATGGGGGAGGAGAGAGAAAGAGAGCAAAACAGAGAGGGAGAGAGAGAACACATGGGTGTCAGGCTCTTTCACCACTGTAAACAAACCCCAGACACATCTGGCCCTTGAATTGCCAAGCCATCTCCCCAACCCAAGAAGGTATTTTTAAAAAATTATTATTGGTGTTCTTTACCTGACCCAATTTTAAGGAGCAAAGAAAAAAGTTCATATATTCAAAAGGTCATCTTAGATATAAAATTTGGATATTAACTTGAGAGGGTAAGATGGGAACTTAGGAGAGGTGCGTAGGGTGGCACATGGATCTGGAGTTCATTTGCAGTAGGTAGAAACCATGGCATGCTCATTCTCTCTCTCGCTCTCTCTTTCTCTCTCTCAAATAAATAAATATTTAAAGAAAACATTTTCAATCTATACAGATCTCATGAACTAAATAATAATAAAACATAAAAGTAAATCCATGTTTGTAGCCCTTGTTTCAATGCCAATCACCAACATTCTTGAAAGCATCCAATACTGTATTCAACTATAGGATATATTTGTATTGGAAGTTTATATGTATTTTAAATATAATTATATTATGTTACAATCACATATATGATTCTAAGAAGCAACTGTATTATATTTTTGCATTCTTAAAATTTAACATCCACTGACTGGAGAAACAGGTAGTTAAGTAGATATAAATGCAGGAGAATTATTATCAACTGTAATAGTTTTGGGTCCCAATTGTTAACCTTGTGTGGAGATGTGAGCCTTTAATCCCAGCACTCGGGAGGCAGCAGTAGGAGGATTGATGTGAGTTCAAGGCCATCCTGAGACTACATAGAGAATTCCAGGTCAGCATGGGCTAGAGCAAAACCCTACCTTGAAAAACCAGAAAAAAATTAAACAAAATATCTGTGGTTTTCAGTACCTAACTTTATTTTTCCTCTCTGGCCAATGCTAGCTAAAGTTAATTACTTCAAACCTGTTGTCTAGCTAAAACCCAAATGTGATGTACATGACCATATAAATTGGATGAATCTGAAATGAAGTTATTTTATTTTCAAACTAAATTGATGTTTACAGTGCTGTAAGAAGGCCAAACCCTATGGCAGGTAGTAAGCAAATGAAAATTTTTTCTTGGGAAAATGGCCCAGGATGCTGGAAAGTGCTATAGGAGCTTCTGGATGATGTTAACCAATAGCATCAATAAGCAGGGGACCCTGTAAGCTACATAATCAACCATCTGGACAAGTACACACCTGTGCAATACTGGAACACAATCTCTACAGGTAACCAATTTCCCTCTGACTGGATATAAGGCAAACTCAGTGGAAGAGAACATATAACTGGTACTAGAAACCAAATTAGAATCCCATGGCCAGGAAAATCACAGAACCCAGATAGATGCCCTATTGCTCTCTAGATAGAGTAAGTACATACATTAAAAGATCTCTCAAATTTCTATGTGTATCCCATTTAATCAAAGCTGATCTCTATCTTTCTCTCCCTTTCTTGATTGGAGAATCTGTTTTATCTAACAGCTAGCATGGGATACTAGGGAGATCCAAGATCCAGCAATACCAGAAAAGACAGCTCACTATGAGAAGATGTGCCACATGTTCCACATTAACTGAGACCCAGAAGGTATTGCACAGGAAGCAGCAATATGAGTATTGCTCTCAATGCTAGCCTGAAAACCAACTCCAGGGAAATGGCAACAAACACTATGGTGAATCAAAACACATGAAAGCAGAAACTCAGAGGCTACAGAGAACTGAATAACAAACCAAACTGCTAACAGACCTGCAGGGACTCAGGGATTGTATGGAAGAGGGGGTAAGAAGGTTGTAAGAGCCACAGAGTCGCCCAGAGACTGAGTCCCTAATAATCCCACAGTGAATACAACCCTACTGATGAGAGCCTTAAGAGAAAAGGAGACTGGGGGGGGAGGTGATATAAGACTATAACCTATGCAAAAGAAAATAAAAAAAAGAGGGCTGGAAGGATTGTCTAGCAGTTAAGGCCCTTGCCTACAATGCTGAAGGACCCGGGTTCAATTCTCCAGGACCCACATAAGCCAGATGCACAAGGTGGCTCATGCATCTAGAGTTTGCAGTGGATGGAGGCCCTGCATGCCCATTCTCTCTCTTAAATAAATAAGTAAAAAAATAAAAGTATTTATAAATATAAAAGGACATAAAGAAATAAAGGAGGAAAGAAGGAAGGAAGGAAGGAAGGAAGGAAGGAAGGAAGGAAGGAAGGAAGGAAGGAAGGAAGGAAGGAAGGAAGGAAGGAAGGAAAGGAAGACCCAAGAATCAAAAGACCATATGGAAAACAAATTCATATACTACCAATATTTTGAAATTTGTGTACATAATCTTATTTTCCATAAGAACACTTTATTTTCTGTGTGAGTAGAGATGAGTAAAAAGCAAAACTACAAAACTCACAAAAGAAACAAATGGCATGTCAAGTAGCTCTACTTGAATCTCTATTTCTAGGCTTCACTGAATGATTAATATCAAGTAAATTGCTTTATATGTTGGTGAACTCCGTTCCTGAGGTAAGACAGCTCTGGACTTATAGTCCTAGTTCTTTAATGTGTTCCCTTAGTGAGTTAGTCAAGTTACAAACTAATCTGTGGTTCCCTCATCCATAAAAGTAGGATACTAATACACCCTTTGTAGGGTCAAATTGTAGCTGAATGTTGAAATGCATGCCAAATACCTGGAACATAAAACTAAATTAATGTATTTTTATTATGGTGTCATTGCTAGTGTATAAATCACACAATACTTTAATCAGGATAGTTTTATTACTCATTTAGTACTAAATATTCTACTAAATTTTCTGCATTATGATTACAGTATTCTTCAGTATACTAGTCAAATCTGAGGCACCCCAAAATCAACCTTTATACGGATATTTAGCTACCAATGCAATGGTTTATAACATATACATATATACTTACCAAGTTTCAGCCCTTCAGAGAATGTTTCTGGATGTTAACTGAGAAAAATTCTTACATTCTATACCACATTGAGAACTGATAAACACTACAATTCACAATATGTACTACTATGAAATAAGTAATCATTAATAACATCTTTGGACCCATTTCTAAGTTAATCTCCAAATCTGTTTTAATTATTAAAGATTGACAGCTCGACTCTACTGCTTCTATTCAAGTTACCAATCAGATAGTGACAAAATTCACTCTGTATGAATTATAGAAGAAATAGTGATGATAAATCGCCAGTAGGATATATTCAACAGCTCAACATATAACTGATACAGATGTGAGATGTTAAATGCCCCAAACTTCTATTTATCACTCAGTAAAAATTATTTTCCTATGCACCAAAGAACAAATTCAGCAACAATTGAATATTTTAGGAGTTCCTACTGAATTTTAATCCCCAGAAGTCCAATTTTTCTTACCATATTTGATAAATTAATAAACAGTTTAGAAAATATGTTTCTAAATTAAAGTGCAATGTTTTAAGCTAAGCCATCAGTGTAACAAAGAAGAAGCCATTACTAAAACAAGTTGCTAGGGTTTGTGAAGGAACTCAGTGGTAGAGTGCTTGTCTACCATGCATGAAGCCTTGAATTCATTTTCCAGTACCACAATAAATAAATAAATAGTTATCATCATCACAAAACAGTTAAAATATATGTTTCCTATATTTTTATATTTTATGAATTACTAATTTAAATTTTATTTTAAATTTATTTTTCCAACTTTTTAAATAATTGACAAACATGTCTTCAAGGAGTGTAACACAATATTTGATGTTAATATACATTGTGAAAAGTTATATCATACTCAAATTAGTTAACAAATTTTATTTTAAAATTTAGAATTTAAAATTGGGTAGTCATGATATAAATATATTAATACACATTTAAATACATACTTTCAAGTTATGAATTACATGAATTGCAAGTTATATTTCAAGAAATATGCTCTTAAGAGACAAATTTGAGAGTACTGGAAAAAAATCTACTTAAATTCCTCCAGGGCAAAAAATAAATAAATAAATTGTCACAGGTATTTCATAAATTCATAAACACAAGATAATTTGATCAAACTTTTCTAGCACCTTAAAGACATTTTCCATGCAGGAATTTTGCTTAAGTAAAACATAGTCAAATTATAAATTCCTTAGATCTAATAATTGCTATCTAAAATAATATGAAACAAAAGTTCCTAGCTGCTGCATTTTATTTCCCATAATTATAAAGGCAGAGGGATTGTAGAAAAGAGTAGAACTAGGTGGGGTTGATGGACTCTGGTGAGCCAAAATTTATTAACTTAGAAAAAAATTAGTTAGCATTTCTCCAGGTGGTCTCCAGAGCACTTTTTATATACATTTTTCTAAGTTGGAATCTGAAGCTATAAATAAGTATAAAAAATGAATAAATCACTTTTAAAGAACAATGCAGACAGTACACAATAGAGAAAATGAACAGTGAATAGGATGATAAATGGAAATCGACACCAAGAGAATCAATTTCAAATTAAAATTGCAATTTCCACTTCCTAAAATCTATCTCAAATTATGCTAATATGAAATCTCACACTTTCTAACTTGAAAATAAAGCAAAATAATTGAAGTAGTGTACTACTCTTTCTAGGAGACATTCAACTAAATGTGATTGAAATTGTCTGTGTACATAGTGAAATTTAGCCTACCCTTCTATTAAATTGCTAAAGCAATTCATCTGGGTTTTTTTGTTTGTTTGTTTATCATTCTATCAATTCACCATTGAATCTGGCCAAATTTTGACTTATGTCTTGTGCAGCAGTGATTAGAGGGTTTATTATCATAGAGGGGATCAAGAATAATAATATTTTAGAGTTGTTACTAGGAACAACTGGCACAGAGATATTATATATTATAGTAAAAATTCTATAGGTCATAATTTTTATGTTTTCTAGTTCTTACACCTATTAAGAAAAACAGTAATTTAATTAATTCAAAATTCTTTTAAGACAGGCATGAAGTTAATCCTATCCTATCATTGTGCCAGACTTTCTTAGCCTCTTCATATGGAAAAAATATGTCAATAGAAGGTTTCATTGTCATATGGGTTAATTGTAATATCTGCAAAATACTTTTTACCAATGCCTTTTAATATTACATTTTGGAAAACTAATTATGTTTTATGTACTATTGAACAGAACACACAAAAACAAGGTTTTACTGTTGCTGTGTCATGTTGATTTTAACTAACAGAGGCACTGATAACTCTGCAACCAGCTATAGATAAAGACCCATTATGTTATTTATTAAGATCTTCCTAGGAGAAAAATGTCAACTCTAACAGCTTTAAATTGAAAGTTAATTCATTTTTAATGAAATTTATAATAGGTAGAAATTAAAATGTTTGTTTTTTCCAGGGCTAAGGAGTCAACACAGCATCTACCTTCCACATGGTAGGCAAGCACTTTACCAATTAGCTGCAACTTACCCCAATAAAGCAGTCTTGGGCAACAGCTGTGTCAAAGGGAAAAATAGAAAATACATACAGACAAAAAATTAAAATACTAAAACCTGTGTTACATTGCAGAAGTAATACTAAAAGAGAAATTGACTGTAAGAAACACCTATTTTTTTAAAAAAGGAATAGGATCTTAAAACATTTATTCCTCAAGAGCAATGAACAAAGTAAACCCAAAGTTAGAAGGAAGGAAATAACAAAGATAAGAGCGGATAAATGAAATAGAGTATTAAAAACAAAAAAAATAACCAACTAAGATTTGATTTTTTTTGAAAGCATAAAATTGACTATGTGAGGTGGTGCCATTTGTAATCTACAACCTGGAAATTTGAGGCAGGATGGTCACTAGCTCAAAGCTGCCTAGTGAAAAATCTGTCACAAAAAAGAAACAGCAAGGAGAAGGAAAACAGGAGGAGAAAGAAATGTGATAGGCCTTTAGTTCAACTTATTAAAAGAAACACAGATATAGACACATAAAATTAAATACAATTAGCTATGAAAGAGTATGCATTACAATTGATCCCACAGAAAGACAAAGGGTCATAAAGGAATTCTGCACAAAATTATGTGCCAACAACTTATAAAACAGAATAAATAGATAGAACCTTAGAAATATGCAATCTACCAAGACTGAATAATGGAGAAATTTTAAAACTTGTGTAGTCAACAACAAATAAAGAAACTGAAATTAAAATCTCTCAAGAAAAGCCCATGATCTGTTGGCTCTTATGAAGAATTCTATGAAACTTTCAAAGAAGAATTAACATACATATTTCTTAAACTCTTTAAAAAATAGAGAATAGGCCAGGAGTGATGGTGCACACCTTTAATCCCAGCACTCAGGAGGCAGAGGTAGGAGGAGGATCACCGTGAGTTCAAGGCCATCCTGAGACTACAGAATGAATTCCAGGTCAGCCTGGGCTGGAGAGAGACCCTACCTAAAAAAAAAAATCACAAAAAAGAAAGACTAAGAAACAATTCCAAACTAATTTTCTGAAGTACTCACTTTATACCCAAGGCAGACAAAAGTACTGCACAAAAAGAAAACTATAGGCCAATATCTCTGAGGAAATTTAATGGACAATTCAACAAAATAACAGCTAATTAAAATTAACAGCACAATGAAAGAAATAAGTAACATCATCAAATAGGATTAACCCCTGGAATTCAAGGATGGTACAACATACACTGATTTTTCCGTGTTTTACAACACAAGACTCAATAAAAGGTTAAAAAAATCAAATAATTTCTCAGAAAAAAAAGCATTTGACAAAAGTCAACATGTGTTCCTAACAAAAATTCTCAACATACGACGTACAAGAGAAGCAAGCCTAATATAAAAACGACATGAAAAGCAAGCATCTAACATATGTAGGGATACTTTTACTTCTTTCTGATTTAAATGAGTTTTACTTCTATTTTTCTCAATCTTGATGAGACTACCAGTTCTTTGTGCAACAGAAGTGACAAGTGTGCATATCTTTGTCCTGTTTTAAAAGAAAAGACTACAGATTGTTACCACTGAGTTTTAAAAATATGTCTTTTATTATGGTAGGCTTATATTATACTTAATTTGTTGAAACCATTTTTTTAGGAAAGGTTGTTGAATTTTGAGTCAGGGATTTCTAATCCAAGATGGACTGTCATTAGATGGTAGTAACCAGTAATAGCAATAGTCATTGCTACCTTAGCTTTTGCTTCAAATTAAGCTTTACATCAAAAGACTGTAGGATTTCTATACTTGTCTCCATATAAAATGCATATACAAGTTTTTCTTAATAAGAAGACAGTTTAAGATAGTTTTTCTTCAGTCTTAAAAAAGACATTTGCTACAACTTGCTTTCTAAGCGTCACCATGAGGAGAGTTGTATTGTTTTGGCCTTTTAATGATACAGCACTCCAGATTTGTTGGTGACCAGGGAAGAAAATCATGCTTTCTTTCTGCAATGTTCAAAATTGTTGCAGACACTGCTTTATGTTTACCAATGCAAACTGATCAAACCATTTGCACAATGAAAAGTTTAATAGGTTATAAATAGTAGAATAAATGGGAAAATATTCTTTAGTGTGCTCTATTTCCACTGAGTTACCAGAAGACAAGAAACTGACAATGTGTTTTAGAAGAGGAAGAAAGTAAGTCTCAATTCTATGACAATATATCATGATGAGGAGAGACAAAAGCAAAGTCTGATAAGGAGATTAAAGTTTACATCAATGGAGAAAATGATTATTGGTTTTTAGTCAACTAAACAATTTTGGTTGATAAGCTTCCTGAAGATAAGGAAATTTTTATGAGTTTGCTACTAGTAGTAGGTGTGGTGGTAATAGTGTACTTTCAATTGGTTCTGTTTTTACTATGTCTACTGTCTCCCAATACACGTTTTTATATTTTAACTTTTAATTAACAACCCTCATACATATACTCAAAGTACCCTTATCATAATCCCCTTCTACCACCCAGTTTGCCCCCTCCCATATCCTGCTCCACTAAATATTTATGTTTATATGCATATATTAATGCTACTTTTGGTTAGAGAATCTTCTCTTTTCAGATTGCAGTGACTACTAGGGAGAATGAAAATTCACCAAAGTGCTGAGAAATGACATCAGAATGTTAATTATTAAGTGAGATACTTATATCACACCCTCTTCCAAGGCTCAGGGACTGTTGCAAAAGAGGTAGCAGAAAGAATGTAAGAACCAAAAGATGGGTAGAAATGCTTTGGAATATATATTACATTTAAGAGATGGTATATGATAAGGAATTTGCAAAATCCTAATGCCAAACTGAGTACTGCTATACAAATGAGTTAAACATGAAATGTGGAGTTTGTTTGTCACATTATCCTAATTGATTAATTCAACTCAGATGATTGTATTATTTGTCAGGAAGATGTAGATAGCCACAAAAATATATAAAATAGCTAAGTAAGTTTTGTAATGAAATTGATTATTGTTTATAATATTATGCTCAGGATTTTTCTGTTAAGTAACATTTCACAAAGAAAGGAAGGTTTAATTACTTATAATAAAGTCTTGTCTAATGAATACATAAAGGAAACAATTTTTTTTCAAAAAAATATTCTGATGCAGATAGTTTAGTAGGAAAAAAGCCCCATAGTACAAACAGCAGTGATAATTTAAATTCACTTTTGTCTTTGTTATCCTGTCTGTAAAGCAACTATTAATATTATTCAAAAGTGTTTTAAACCTTCAAGGTTGTTTTCTCTTTGAATTACAAATTCTAGTTTAAAGAGCTCTCTTTCCCACCTTTGAGATATGTGCTTAGCCCCCATGTGTATTGGAGTCACAGAATGTGTCAACTTATTGTGCAGAGTGTTCTTTCCAGCCTCAGGGAAATCAAGAAACAAATACTCTCTGAACTAAGCTTAACCTTACATCATTTTGAACAAGTGGCCTAAATTATCATTCAGCTTTTTGTGGTGATAAAATTATTTATTGAATTCGAAAAATATGTTTGAATGTTAATTAAAGTTTATCATTTAAACATCTAGTATCAATGAATCACTTGAATAACACTTGAGACTAAAATGAAAAGCTATAGTCAAGTAAACAAAAGTAGCTCATTCAACAATACAAAGATAGTGCAATAAGGTACACATTCAAAAATTCAACCCTAGTTTCCAAGCTTGATATGAACATGTTCTATCATTTATCCTTCATTCCAATTTATCACATCTTCATGAATTGTCCTATTTTTGACAGAAAATTATAGCATAATTAGAAGTGGGTTGAAAGGGTTATTTGGTGTAGTATTAAGTGGAAAACTCCTGCCAAATTGTAAAGTTACATAAAATGATTAGTCAGGAAACAAAATAAGCTGCCCAAAACATTTTAAGTTGTGCTTTAATGTATTTTCTATTCTATTTCATACTTCTGAAAAAACATCTTTTTGCAAAGGTCAATGGTCATGGGCAAAGGCACTGTGGAATATTGAAATCTATGCACAAACATTGCATAGTTGCATCAAAAGCATATTTTCCTTTGGTTTAAAGCTAATGATCAATTTGTGTCATCAAGCTCTCTATGGAACATTGCATTTATATATTTTGATCATTCCATAATATTTTCAATTTCATCTATTAACAGTGCTGTAGACTTAGGAAGAATAATAGTATCTCAGCATAATACCGTTGTTTCTATGATAATAAGCTTCTAAGAGCTTATTTTTTATGGAAGTTGACAGCTAGCAAGTGTATAGGTGATAGGAGGCATTTGTTTCCCTCACCAAAGATAAATCCCTGGCCCATCTATACTCTAGAACTTCCTTTATCTTCCTCTCTCAGAAAATATATTATTATTACTTAAAACTAAGTTGAGACAGCATTTTTTGGGTTCTGCAAGATTTAGTATTTAAAAGACAATTTAAAAGACATTATGCTCATCAGCTATGCATTTCTTTCCTTTTTCTTACACATAACTATTCTCATGAAGTGAATAGAACATGTTCACAATAAAGAAAGCACTATCTCCAAGAGCAGCTCAATCACTCTTCTGCCAGTTCTGAATGAGAAGCAAAACATCCTCTCAGGGCTGGAGAGATGGCTTAGCAGTTAATGCGCCTGCCTCCTAAGCTTAAGAACGCTGGTTCCAATCTCCAGGTCCCACGTTTAGCCAGATGCAAAGTGACGCAAGGGCGCAATGCCACACTTGACCACAAGGGTGCGCATGCATCTGGATTTCCTTCACAACAGCTGAGAGACTGCTGACGCGCCTATCTCTATCTGTCTTCCTCTTCCTCTCTCTCTCTGTCTTTCTCTGTGTCTCTCTCTCTCAAAAAAAATCCTCTCACAGAGCCAGAAATGGAGCTACATCACTAATTCCATTTCTGTTCTCCTGAATGCTTACCTTGTGTCAAGCACCATGTTAGGCAATAAGGGAATGGATATAAATGATATGAATACTAGTCTTGAAAAATAAGTCATCTATCTCTTCCCAAAATCCCTAAAGTACCAGAAGTCAACAAATAGTCATGCCTCCCAGAGGAAATAAACCCATATCTTCTCATGTGACATTGTTCCAGCACCTTACTGGCCTGAATGGAGTTTTATTCTCTTATTTTTAAAATTTATTTTATTTATTTGACAGAAAGAGAGAGAGATAGAAAGAGGGAGAGAGAGAGAGAGAAGGACAGAGAGAATGGGCACACCCGGGCCTTCAGCCACTGTAAACAAACTCCAGACACATGTGCCACCTAGTGCATCTGGCTTACATGGGTCCTGGGGTATCAAACCTGGGTCCTTTGATTTCACAAGCAAATGCCTTAACCACTAAGCCATATCTCCAGCCTGGACTTCTAATTTCTGATGTCATACTTAATGTGTTTGGAAACACCAAACAGAGCTTAATTGTATCTCCAATCTTTCTATGAACTTTGCGAAAGCCCAGGAAATGTTTTCAGATTCTAAGACCCAAATTAATAAAGGGAAGTTTGAAATCTAAATTGAGCATTTTATATTTATCTCTACTAAGTTTCATTTTGGTAATTAAAATTGACAAGACCTCCTGGCATAATGGTCAAATTTGGCAACAAAAATCTTTCTATATTTGTATTTGAATTAAACACAAATTTGACCAGTTCCATCATTCCTATCCTTCATTCTAAAATAATTTGTGTCAATAATTAGTAGTTATACTGTTGCTTATATTCTTTTTTATATTATTTATTTATTTATGAGGAGAGAGCCATGCACATACAGAGAGAGAAAGAGAGTCAGAGAGAGGGAAAGGATGGAATGGTGTGTCAGGGCCTTTTGCCATTGCAAACAAACTCTAGACACATGCACCACTTACCAGGGAATTGAATCCAGGCATATAGGCTTTGCAAACAAGCACTTTTAACAACTGAGCCATCTTTCCAACCCTGTTGCTCATATTATTGGAATCTAGTATAATGGTAGATTAGGGGCAAAGGCAATGAAGAAAAGTGTATGGTTAAGTGTAGGTTCATCCTGGGAGTGGTGGCATACACCCTTAATCACTGGAAGGCAGAGGTAAGAGGATCCAAATGAGTGTGAAGCCACCCTGAGTCTACATAGTGAATTCCAGGTCAGCCTGGGCTACAGAGAGACCTTACCTCAAAAAACCAACAAGAAAAAAGTACTGTTGCATAATATGTGGGAGGAAGGGAGAGAGGAAAGAAGGAAGAATAACAATGACTTATAGTATACATCATTTAAAGTAATTTAATGGCATTTGATTTATAGACCCAGAAAAGAAAGTTTATTACTCTACAGATAACTTTAAATCAAACATTTGATTTCATGGTAAAAGGTCTATTTTTTTTTTTTTGTTTTTGTTTTTGGAGGTAGGGTTTCACTCTGGTCCAGGCTGACCTGGAATTAACTATGTAGTCTCAGGGTGGCCTCGAACTCACGGCGATCCTCCTACCTCTGCCTCCCGAGTGCTGGGATTAAAGGCATACGCCACCATGCCCGGCTAAAAGGTCTATTTTTAATGCACATGTGTGTACATGTGTATGTTTGTGTGTGAGGGTATGCATGCATTTGTGGTGTGTGTGTGTGTGTGTGTGCATGTGTGTGTGTGTGTGTGTGTGTGTGAGAGAGAGAGAGAGAGAGAGAGAGAGAGCGAGCTACAGAACAGCCTTGAGTGTCATCTTCAGAACATAGTCCAACAAAGAGTCTCTCATTGGCCTGGAGCTTATCAATTAGGCTTGTCTGGCTGGATAGTGAGTCCCAGGGATCCTCTTTCTATGCCTATTAGCACTGAGATACACCACTAGTCCCGGCATTTTTTATGTGGATACTGTGGATTGAACTTGTATCCTCATGTTTATGAGGTAAGCACTTTACCAACTAAGCTATCTCCTTAGCCCCTAAAGGTATAATTAATAAAGGAATGGAGAGTAGAGACAACAATGGTCTGAAAGAGTTAGAATGGTATCTACAGTTAGCAAGAGTGGACCTCCTAGTATTGAGCAAGTCCTGGAAGTGAAGTTACTATTATCTTGATTTTTTAATCTTAGCATAATTTAAATAAAAGCCTTTGTCATCTTTCTAAGCTGGATGAGTGAAATGTGTGTCCATTATACAAAATACTGTTGTCATAACATGAATCTACTCTAAGGCAATGCACATTCTTCTAAGCAACTGACATCAAAATAGTTCCCAGATTTTTCTCCTTGAAGCTGCTGGATTCCACAAGCACTCCCTACTCAAATTTGCAAGCATAATTTGTTGATTTTTAAATGTATATATGATTAACAGAAGCCTCACAAAAATATTCCATTACTACAAGAGTACCAGGTAAAATTGAACCAATTCAATAAGATTTGTTACATTATTTTAAAAGCACAGGTCTTTATAATGATTATCATTCCCCCTTATAAAATGGAAAATGGAAAAAATATGACAATATGTGATGGGACCTCCCAGATCCATCCAGAAGTCTTCTAGATTTTTCTCCTCCATTTAGTGAAGGTATCAGAGAATCAGAGTTGATCACTGCTTTTCCCTAAGAGGATCTTTCCAAAAAGAAGTTGTGCTCAGAGAAAGACTGACATGATCAGAGACTGCCCCCTGCCTTCTTATATAGCAATAGAGTCCTACCACTTTGTTTTTCATTACAAATAATATAACCAACTTTTAAAAAAAGAATTGGAATATAATAAGAGCAACATTTGCTGTATTAAATACTATAAATGTTATTTCTAGGTATGATGTGCCTTAATAACAACCCTGTGGATCTGATAGCTGGAGGTTTTCAGTTAAGCAAAAATAAGAAATGTTGAAAACATCATTTGATACAATTGTATAATTACAGAAAAGCTATCTTTGGCCATCAAAGTTTGCTTCAAACTTTAAAAAATGTATGAGCAAAAGGATAATCAAAATGCCTTGTATTTGTGTCTAGTTTGGTAAACAAGAAAAAAAGAAAATGTACAGGTACAATTCCTGTGGAATGTTTTCTTTAATCTGGGAGTATAGACCTTGGAGTATTTTGCTAGAATTTGGTTATTTGCTTTTAAGTTTCAGTCATATCTTCTTTAAAGCTGTGTTTGTAAACTAGGCTCTCTGGTGAAGAGGGGAATTAACAATGATTAGTAACAATCAGTTGCTATAATTTATAAGAAAGTTCCCAAAAGTCTCATTATGATAAGGAAACTTTTTCCTACTTAGAAACAAATGTCTTTAAGTTCTTCCTTAAGAAAGGTGTGTATATCAGGTGGGAAGAAACTCCCCTAGTAAGAATATTAAAAGCATGATTCCATGCTTAGAAACCAGGCTGAGCACTTGAAAGCTCTGTTCTCAGGATCAGTTAGCATTATGCATCACATCCGATGAATCCACTGTAAATGTCTTGCTTTTTCAAAGACAACTTTCATACACCGGAGAGAGATGAAAATCCTAGGTTAATTCCCCTTGCCTCCTTAGGTACGAGTTCCGAAAAATCTCTCCCGCGATGCGATAACTGAACACGCTCTTGTATTGTTTACTTCCCCAAACTTCAAGTTTAACCTTAATTTCTCCTCACAATATATTCTCCCTGGCTAGTATTTCCCAAACCTCCAAAACACTTCTGATCCGACAGCGCTCCTCCAAGCTGCTGCTTAGAGAACCCAGGCTGCGGGGATGTCATGGAATGCCATGGAAGTGGATCCGTTGCTTGCGGTGAACCTGGCGCCCCAAGTCTGGCTGCTTAGTGCTTGGTTCGGTCTCCTTGGCTCCCAGCCGCAGCGAGAGCGCCGCTCAAAGGCAAAATTGCTTTTTGCCTAAACTAAACTTGGAACCCGGAGCGCATCTGCCTGCTGCCTTCCGCGGCTAACTTTCTGTAGCGACAAACCTCCTCAGCCCTCTGATGGTGGGCTTCACACCTGGTCCCTATGCACACTTTTGTTTTTCCCAGGAAGGAGAGAATAGCCTAAAGAGTGAGACATGCAATAACAATAATAATTATAATTATTATCATCAGTGTCCTTGTCTTCATAATTGTTTTTTTTCTGTGGTCAATTTTCCCCGTGTGCTGGTGAAAGGAACCAGGTTTTGGTGAATGTTATCTCTCTTCCTGGTCGCAGCGGGTTATTTTGCTCATGTGAATATATCATAGGGATTTATATTTACATTTTTGAAGTAACTCAAATCTCTCAACCTCCGACAAAATAAACGTTAAGAGACGCCAGAAAAGACTGAATGGAGCATTCCAGGTTCACGGGGATAAAGAACACATTTGAAAGTTTTTTTTTTTCCCTAAGATGAGGGCTTAATTATTTCAAGAGAAGGCATACGTTTTCTCTTTGATATTTATAAAATACTTTTCCGCTACCAAACATTTCTAAAAATCCAAGTGTTGTGCAGCCGGTGGACTTGGCAGCGCTCTAGCTGCCACCTGTGTAGCGTCATGAGCATTCAACAGATGCTTCAAGAAAACTGCGATGGGGTTTTGCCTTGCCAAACAGAATTTGGGTGTGGACAGTATGTTCACTGCCAAAGGAAATTTCAGAGCGAAAAGTGTCTGAATTAACTTGCTAAGGATGAAGAAAACCGGGATTCCCGTGCACCCTTCTTGGACTAAAAAAAAAAAAAAAAAAAAAAGCTGTCTTTACAAATTTGGAAACGGAGGCGCCGAGAGAAATAACTAGCCCTAAAATACTCAGAAGAAGGAAATAACCCGATTATTTTCATTTCTTCCAACTCTTCAATCTCTAATATCTGTAGCTACTGAACTAAACAGTCCCAGGGCAGATGACTGCTTCTTTCCTTTCTGCGTTCTTTGGGTTTGATCTTCCAAGTCACTGTGCCACCAACCTTGTTATCTAACCTATATAATCGTCACTCTGCCCAGGTCCCAAGTAACTGTATTGAAGTCTTGATTTCTAGCTTCCATCCAGCTACCTCATAATAGTCTCCACTTCTCTCAGCAGCTGAACTAGGTATGATGTAGGGCTGCGGAGCCTTGGCTGTTTCCCCAGACATTCCCACCACCACCACCACTGCATTCATCCCCTCTTAGGAAAAATTTGTTCTATTATCCTGCTCGGTGGTAGCATTTCCACTCCTAGGCATGATCTTGATGCCTTTAAAGCTTCCTGGGCCAAAGTAGCCCCATCGACCTCCCCAGCAGCCAGGACATGGCAGGCACCTGCCTGCAGGCGCTTGTGAGCTAAATAGAGAAGAGTTCTGCTTGCCCGGTTGCAGCCCAGCATTCTGGCACTTTTCAAAAGGGAGCTTTATTTGGTTCATCCTTTGCTATACTGCGGAGTCTGTGCCTTGACAGCTCTTGCTGGGCGGCGGGGCCAAAACTCCACATGAAGGATAGCTTCACCTCATTAAGATAGCCTTCCTACCTGCCCTCAAGGTCTTTTGTGAGCCCCTAGCAAAGCGCGCCTTCTTAGGTCTTTAAGGCCAAGTGTTTTCCTTTCTCCCTCTGAATTTGAGGTGGGGGCAAGGTGGCAAAGCAGGCCTTAGAACAGAGTTGTGGCTTTCAAGGACTTTCATGTTTGCTCCTGAGTGGAGAAAGGAGCAAAGAATCCAAGTGGAGACCCTTGAAGGGAGTTTCACGGCTCAACGAAACTTACCAGACTAGGGAAATATGTTGGTGGAACTGTAGTGTGAGCGTGTGTGTCTATATGTGTGTGAGAGAGCAGAGAATGTTTTTGAGAAGCGCTATCCTTTGAACCTTTAATGATACATTTTTGATAAATCTTCCCCCACTCCCCAGCTCTTGCCATGGCTGACCCCAGTTCCCCCCAGTCTCTATGCTTTATGAATCAAGTTAATCACCATCCACCCACGCCACAGGATCTCGCGTCCCTTGCCAGTAGGTACCAGACACACGTAGAGACTGGTCCAAACAGGCTCAGAGCAGTGTAAAGCTGAGCGCTGATTGGCTGCTCTTGTCTCCTCCCCTCATCCCTGGTTTGGCTCAAGAGCGCGGTGCAGTTTCACCAGCGCTGGGTAGGCGCTCTGGTGCTCTCCGAGGACACTTCCTTCCTCGGGTGCACAAATTCCCATTCAGCCTTTGGAGAGGCCAGACTGCTAGCCTTGGTCTCTCCATCGGTTTGCCTGCCCCTTACCTGCCGATTGCATACGAACTTTGCTCCTCTCTGCACATCGTTGTCGTCGGAGTCGTCGAGATCGTCGGGGTGCTCCTGTGATGGCTTTCGTCCGTTTAGAATAGTGTAGTTAGTTAGGGACCATCGAAGAAGAAAGAAGACGCGATTGGCGCGGAGATGCTGGAGGTGGTCAGTTACTAAACCAGAATAAGATAGCAGAACATCCGCCAAACCTAGCCGGGGGGCGCACGGTTGCCCTCAGGAGGTCGACTCGCCGGCGCTTTCCCTTGCGCCGAGCTCCCTCCGACCGTCCTCTCCTATCGCTGAGACGCGAGGTTGCGGCGCGCAGCGCAGCGTACTGACTGCCGCGGGCTCCGCTGGGCGATTGCAGCCGAGTCCGTTTCTCGTCTAGCTGTGCCGCCGCGGCGACCGCTGCCTGGTCTTCCTCCCGGACGCTAGTGGTAAGTTGGAGCCCCGGGCGATATCGCTAGCAGAGACCCTAACGACTTAGACTAGGGATGGGGGGGGCGTGGACAGGTTCCTGATGGTTGCAGCCTGCAGAACTGCACCGGCAGGGGCGGGGATGGGGAGGGGGCTGTTGGGAGGGATTCTGGACTCGCAGATCGCGGAGGGGACTGGGGTCTCTGGAAGGGGAGGGGATTATAGGTTTCACTAGAGGAGCACCAGAGCTTGGGGACCAGGCGCTAGAGGGAGGCAGGGATCTAAAAACGCTGGCGCTTGGGGAAAGCCAAGAGACTAAGGTGGAGGTGGGGTCTCCTGAAGTGAGGGGAGGGGTAAAAGGGGAGGGAAAGGAAGAGGAGAGAAACTGACGCTGGGGTCTTTGAGAGAGTACAATTGAGTTGTGGATACCCACTACCTTCTTAACAATTCGGATTGGGACCAAGTATTGTGTGTGGGGGGGGGATCAGGCCTTGGAGCAATGGGAGAGGGGGCGAATGATCCTCTAATATGTTCTCATTGGAACCGACCATCATTTTCGGCGGGTCTCAGTGAACACACGTAACTCTGGGAGATACACACTGCGGATCTGTGTCTTTTTCTAACAGCTGTTGGCTGAATTTGAACAGCGCTGCTGATGGTCACGTAAGTTTAAGAGGACAGTATAAGGGTATGCAGCCCTTGTTTTTTAAAGCTTATTTCAGTCATTCGGTGACAGTTTTATATTTTGAAAAGGATCGCGGAAAAGTCTCCATCACTACTTCTTATTCCAGTCCCTTTGCTCAGTTTAACCTAACAAGCAGTCTTTACAGCATACCGCGGAATTGCTAAACACGAACAGGTTGCTGGTTCCTGGGTTCCTGGTACCACATAAAGTTCGTCATTACAAAACGTGTCTTGTGTCTGTTTCTTTCCTGCGCCTTGCCCTTTGCCTTTTGCTTCCTGTTGGGTAATAGGATGCGACCGAAATGACAAACAGGGTGCATTGGGTGCAAGACCCTTTATTTTCAGCGATAGTGCTCTTCCAACAAACTCAGCAGGCAACACTGGGCAGTTAGAGGGTATTAAATTTGGTTCAGAATCATGGCCAGTGTAGCGCAGCTTCCTCATCAATATTCACCAATGTAAGCTCCACTTCAGGAAGCCTCCATTGCTGAGCCACTTAAGTGCACAAGCCCCTTACCAAACACCTTTTCCTCAGGCAAACCAAGGAAAGCTGTTTCTAAATCCCATTTGGGTCAAATGGAATTGATCTAAAATGTTTTTTGGGGGGGTGAGGTGGGGAGGACACAGATGTTGCGCAGTGAGTAATTTTGGAGCTCCCACTTTGAAGACGATTGAGAGCTCACATACATTAAGAAGTTTACATGTAGATAACAGCCACTCTGACGACCAAAACATGAACAGTAGAAATGATGTATTACTGTAGCTGACTGCGTATGTATAGAAAATGAGAAAGGGCAATAATTAATATGCCCCACAAAAAGGATTTTTTCCAACTCCCCACCCACCCCATAGGTGAGAGGAATTCAATTTTTCCCACATTTTGAGGAGGTGGGTTATGGGATATTTAATTTTATTTTCAATCACTAAATATGTCCTGCTGATCCACTTGGCGGGGGTGGGGGGAGAAAATATTTGCTTCCACATTATTTCTTTCCTAATAGCACCTGTCATCTACAGCAACAAGCCCAATGCAAGTCCTAAATGTCGGATGGTGGATAAGGCTTGTGTTTGCAATGTCAAGGTAGGATTTGGGATGCTTATGCCAACACTGATAGTGTTTTTATGCCTGTATACTCTAGAGAACATTTTTAATCCTACCTGTGCTTTTCTAGCGGGTTCTGTCTCCAACTAGAGTTGTCATGGATGACGGTAATGACTCTTGCAGGTAATAACATGACAGGCTTTGGTGCAGTATGAGGTCATGGGAAGAAAGTGAGTACTGACAGTTTTGCTAATCTCCAGGGTGCTACGCAGGGATTCAGGAGAATTTCATGTATACATAATTTCACATAATCTTCATAACAATTCTACAGATAGGATAATATTATCTATCATGTTATTGGTACCACTATATTTCTCCCTTTATTTTCTAAATGTATTCTCATAGATTAATTTAGCATGAGGGATTAAAAAATATTTATCTGTCCTTACAAAGCTACCTGAGAAGTACATGCCTATTTCTTTAATAAAATATTAGATAACTAAAAAGCCTGGGATGCAGCAGAGCACTTGCGTAGCATGCACAAAGTCCTGGGTTCAATCAACACCACTGCAAAACAAATTTAAAAGTCTAGTATCTCCAAACATTTGGAAATAACCTACTAAGGATTTAAGCACCTCACCCATTGCAGTTCACAGACAGTAGATCTCCCCTTTGAAAAATAAATTCTCATAATATGTTAGATGTTCAGAGTCCTCACTACCATTTGGATTTAATTACTTGGGACTATTTCTTCATTTAGCTGGTAAATAGATAAACCTCAACTATTTCACTGTTCATTCTCTCAACAGATATATACCTCTCCAAATAAAAGAAACACAAAAGTTGAGTTTATCAGTAACTGATATTATCTTTAGCTACTTTTAATAAATTGTTTAACCTGAGACTCAAGAAGACTGTAGTTTGCCGAGCCCTGTTTCAAACTTATTATTAAACCCCAAATTCTAGCAGTTTCTGAATCATCTGAGGATTTGGTTCCACACCACTAAAATCCCACTTATCTAACAGTGGAATATCTCAAAAAAAATAAGTATCTACAGCAGAATATAGAGATTAGTTTAATAGAGCATCAAATAAAATGTAATGCTGTCTACTCAAAGAAATGCTTAATTTTGAGTCCTTAACTAGGTATCCATAAGTCAACCAGGAAAATTTGCCCATAAATTGGGGTAAATACAATATCGTAATGCAATAAGTCATAATAATGTAATATGGAAATATAATTGATCAACCTCACCTGGACATTGTGATCCCTGTAAGGTACTTTGATATCATTTAAGTATTATACAAGGTGATATTTGATGCTCTTGTTTGTCAGCATTACAAAATACCTGTATTTGTCTATGTATTGTACTATTGAATGTCAGAAAGAAATCAACAGTACCAGTCTAATGAATATTCAACTGCCACACTACTACCTTTCATCTAAACATACTAAGAAGATTTCTTATAATAGTGAGAACATTGCTGCAGGACATGTTAGTCATCGCCTTCTTAAGCATCCAATATTCAAACCAACCAAGAGGTTAAGCTACATCATCATTTAACCAGACCTGAGCATGTACAATGTCAATGCTCATCTTCAGCAACTCTTTGGGACTTGCCTAAGATTTCTAAATGCACAAATGGAATTGTATGAATGGGATTTGAGATAAGATGTACATAAATTTCAATCATTTTTACTCCCCTCCACCAGCATCTACACGTCATACTTCTGTCAATTCCCCATTTTAGCTGTGGCTAAGACTGTGCCATCTGAAGCCTCCTAGATATTTGCATGCCACAACATTATACAGTGAGCCAGCTTTAATATTGTCAGTCTTGTTCATTAGTATGACCCTGATCACAAGTTGTAGTGTCTCATTTGGGAAGTATCAGAAAGACCTTTTCACTCCAAAACTAGTAGTCTTTGTGGTTTCTCATGGCATTTGAAGTTCCACATTCAGATACTACTTTCTTGAATTTTAATAATTCTCTCCTTTAAATACAAATACCCACTTGGAGGGCTAACATCATGTTATTGCCTATTAAAGCAGTGCAACTAGATTGACAGCTAACAGCCTTTAGAACTGTACTGTTTGGCACAATAGCCACCAGCCAAATATTGGTGTGTAAATATAGTGAAATTAATTCAAATTATAAATTCAGTGTCCCCTGAAGACCACATGTAAGGTGGTGGCTACTTATTGGAGAATGCAAATATGGGTAATCACCATGACTGCAGAAAGATCCATTGCATCACAACATACTAAAAAGCAGGAACTCTCAGCTTTTTCATAAAAGATTTCCTCCACATCTGTGACATGACCAAGCCTGGTTTTGTTAAGAGAAGCTTTCCTACTTCCTGAAAGATGTTTAAAGTGGAGCTAATTCTGATATCTTATCACACCACATTGCGTGTATCTCGTTACTCCTCCCTTTAGGAGAAGGCTTCAAGTAGTGATTAAAATTCTCCCACTTCCTTTTTTTTTAACTTCAGAGGTACAGAAGCATGACTCTTTTGCCTTTATACAAACAATCTCCTGAAGCTTACACCATTCCAACATTTCTTTCTTTCCTCAGGTCTCTACAATTTCATTGATTTTTTTTGAAATATGTTTATCACTATTCATTACTTTTATTTGGCTATTCTCTGAGGACTTCAGTGTCCATAAAGATTGCCAGTTAACACTTTGACCTCTTGTTTGCCATTGCCACACCTTAAACACACCACTTTCCAACATTATACATTTAGAAAGAACTACTAGTCTAAATTAACATTTCCATTGTTTTTATCTGACCACACTTCATTTGTACCCACTTATTATCCTCCTCAAGTCTTTGGGAACCTTTAGAAAGAAAACAGTGACTTTATAGATCTACAATAGTATACTCAATATAAACAAAAATGTTGAAATATCCAAGACTTCCAAATGACTTATTTTCATCATGAACCTATACTCCATTCCAACCCTAACCACACTCTGTCTACATCAAAGTTAACTTTGAATCATGGAGAAATGTCTATAACATATAGGTAGAGAGCAATGGCCATTTTATTTTCTCCCAAATCTCCAAGCATCTTTCTCATTATTGAGGGTATCTTCCAGGAATAATCAAAATTAGAGAGACTAATTGAAAACTGGAGGGAATATAATAGAGGGTGGATTTTTGAGGGGGAAAACAGGGGAATTATCATCATTTATTGTCTATAATTATGGAAGCTGACAATGAAACCTAATATATGTGTATATATATATATATCATTAAAAAAGACAGGAGTTACATTTTGGACTAAAGAAGTAAGCAGTAAAGTAGAATGAACAGAGTAAGTTCACATTTCCTAGGGGACAGTCTGAGCTACTGAGGTAGGTATGGAGCAGAGCCTAGGAGGAAACAAAGGTAAGGGATGAGTGTGGCCTTCTGCAGAAGATAACGCAGTTTGACTGGGAGTGAGAAAGAAGGTTTCCAGGACAAATTATTAGTAAGGGCAGGGTATGGACTGGGTGTAATATGAACATTTAAAAAATAATTAAATACCATCAGTACCAATGACAAAGCCAATTAATGTCTACACAAGGTTATCAGTGAATGAACTGGCTAGGGTTTCCTTTAATATTTCATTTTCCTGAAAATGTATTTATTCTCTGAAGCCATTAGTAAATGTCATGTGTTCACATCTTTTGTAAGTGTATTTTAAACTCACATATCTCCCATTTTAGCTCAGGAATCAAGACTCATTCAATGATTTTCATGTACAGCTTCCTATAATCAGAGCAAAAAGACTTGCCCAACTTAGCAAGTAATTATTCTTGGTAAAAGAGGGGTAGAAGATGATGATAATAATAGCCACTTTTCATAGAAAATTACTATATATTTTACATTTATAAGAGGTTTACATGTGTTTGATCACACCCACCCCCTGAGAAAGTAATAATATCATGGGCAGTTTGCATTTGGACCAACTGAGGCACACAAAGATATACTCTGATGTAGATGAAATGACCAAACCCAAACCTGAAAGCAGCCCTTCCAGATGTCCTGCTGTAAACTCTATTGTCTCTGTTTAGGAGTACAGGTTTTAGACAGAACATATTTCCATGTGAATATTCACATGAGAATATCATTACTAACAATCTCCATTAATCCTTAATCTGTTCTTCGTAAGACAATAAGATAGACATGTAACATTTCATGTAGAGATTAAACTATCAATTTTTTAAAAGAAAGACAAAAAAGATATTTGTACTATTAATGCTGAAAGAGTGAGAAATAGAAGCTGAATATAAAGGCACAGGCCTATAATCAAAGCACGTGGGACCTGTGCCAGCAGGGTTGCAGGTTCAGGGCCTGACTAGGCTATATGAAAAGACCCTATGGAGAAGTGGTTGGGATGCAGCAGCTAAGTGAAGCTCAGGAGAGTTACAATAGTATAACTCAAAGACTGAAATCAAATCAGGGAAATAATTCTCTTGTATAGAGAGATGAGCTGAGTGGATGGTGCTGGTGTTACCACAGTGAGGTGCCCTCCAGTGTGTTTTGCTGTATTTGTCACCATAACAAATGCTAATCATATTTAATCATTTATACAAAGTTGCATACTTGAAATTAAAATAAGAAAAATGATGTCTATGACTAGAATAACAGAAGGCATATTAAAATTATTTATTTTTCACCAGAGGTTTGAAGTGTTATGCTTTTTTTTCTCACTAGAATCAGATAAAATTAATTTGAAAATTTTGATTTGGAAAATAGGTAAAGCTCATTGTAAGTGTCATAGTTCACTGATCTGAGCCCACATATAGAGTAAAATTCTTTAATGTTACCCTAAGTCCTAAGGAACATACTTAGAGTTTATATGTTTAAACATTTTAGTTAATTATTTTTTAAATCAAAAGGCAAACTGATTACTTCCAGTTATTAGTTCAATTTTAAAATGACATAAAAACTATGAATTCTGATTCAAAGTAACTTATTCCTAGAAATACTGTGGCAACATTGGGGAAAATTTGAGTATTTTGGCATGTAGCTCCCTTTCCCAAACTTTCCTCAGTCCTACCTGGTCTTCAAGATCTGATGCAAGCCCTGCCTGTTTCAAGGAGCATTTTCTGACTACCTCCTATGTATGTTAATGTCTGTGCCTATAACACATAATCAACTAACCAATCTTGATTAATTATATTGCCAACCTTAGCAGCCTTCTTCCCAGTGATTAAGGTAATGATGAAAGAAGACCTGTGCATTTAAGAATTCAAACATCTAATAGAATTACAGAATTCTTTGAAATGCTTCCAGATAACTTCTCTGAACATCTGAGCATCTGAACATATTTTAGGATCTTGCTCAATGGCTAAGGTGTTTGCCTGCAGAGCCTTATGACCAATGTTCTAGTCCTCAGTACCCACGTAAAGCCCCACATGCACCTGGAGTTTTTTTTTGAAGTGGCCAGAGGCTGTTTCATTCATTCTTTCTCTCTGCTGAGCATGGCGGCTCACATCTTTAATCCAAGCACTGAGGAGGCAGAGGTCAGAGGATTGCCATAAGTTTTAGGCCAGCCTGAGACTACATAGTAAAGTCCATTTAAGCCTGGGCTAGAGCGAGACCCTACCTCAAAAGAAAACCCAATAAATTCTAAATCTTAAGTTAGCTTGGCTAAAGCTTAGCTCCAGTGATTTTTTTTCTATGTCATAGTAAGAAAAAACACATATTGTGCATATATGAGAAAGACCATTATGTTGAAGGCCATCCTGAACTACATAGCAAGAATCTGTTTCATGAGGCCTTGCGTTCAATCCTCAGCACTGGGGAAAAAATACACTGGAAGATTACTGACATCAAATAGTACAACATTATGATAAACAGTAACAGTTTCTAATTCTGAAAATTCATTTAAAATAACAACGGACAGATAGTAGACATTGTAACCCAGAAGATAATAGGCATGGCTCCTCAATTACATGAGAAACTCTTTTACAAAGCAAAGATAGTTCTCACCACTGGTCTTGAAGGTCATTTCCTACTCATTCTGGTATTCTACATTTGAAAGTATTTGTCTTTGAAAGATCAATAAATGAGTGAAAATAGATTTTTTTTATTACTGAAAGTAGATTTAAGAGATCTTTAGTTATCACTAGCAAGTGTAACAATCATTTTAGGTAGGTGGTTTAAATTAGATAGTGATGCAAATACATTCCCTACATATGAGAAGTTATTTAATGATGTGTTACCGTCTTTTCAGAAACCATTAATTTATATTTTATCATTAACTTAATAGACCACTAGCTTCCTTGAGCTGTAGAAATGTTACTTTAATGCTAATAACTAAGTGGGTGTGGTGGCTCATGTCTTTAATCCCCTTACAGGGAGGCTGAAGTAGGAGGAGTACCGTAAGTTTGATGCTAGGACTACAGAGTGAGTTCCAGATCAGCCTGGGCTAGAATTACACTCTGCCTCAAAAAATAAAATAATTATAACCATAATTTCCCCCATAGAATCTTTAACAAAATTTCTATGGCCATGTGTTTCATTTCAAATCTGTAATAACAGCACTTGGGTGGTAAAACAGGATCAGGAGTACAAGGTAATCAGGAACACCCTGGGCAATAATAATAATAATAATAATAATAATAATAATAATAAAGTATCCTAGCAACCATGAATGGTAAATATAGTAAGAGATAGAAAGTGAAGCCTTCAAAGTTCTTTTAAATTTTTGAAAATTTTTAAAATACTGAAATTAAGAAAGTAAAGTTAAATAAACCCAAATACTTTGCAAAAGTATTTTGACCAAAAAACCAAGAATAGAAACACAAATAATTCCAGTGGTTCATGTTGTCAGTCTGTGATTATTGATAATTATTATTTTACCCATAGCAAAGAAAAAAACTAGGTGATATTTATACTTTCTTGTTAAACTTTTTCTATTGTATTAATTCCTATAAGTAGAAACTCCAGGAAGAATAAGTAAATATGACATATACAGAATCCCAAATTTCTTTATTTTACTAATACTGCCTAACAGGTATATTTTTAACACTCAGCTGAATATTTATTGTATTAGTCTGTGTGTGTGTGTGTCAAAAATCTCATTATGTAGCACTGGCTAGTCTGACATTCACATTGTAGATAAAGCTGGCCTCAAACTAATAGCAATCATTCTGCCTCCATTCTATTTTGTATATTTTCTATTCAACATATTTAAATCTTTTCTCAATATATTTTATTTAATTATTTATTTGAGAGAGAGAAAGTATGGGGGAGAGAGGGGGGGGAATGGGCACACCAGGGCATCCAGCCACTGCAAATGAACTTCAAGATGCATGTGCCCCCTTGTGCATCTGGCTTATGTGTGTCCTGGAGAATCAAACCGGGTCTTTTGGCTTTGCAGGTAAATGCCTTAACCACTAAGCCATCTCTCTAGCCCTAAATTTTTTTTTATTAATTCCTACTACAGGATTATTTTTAAGCTTTACAGCTATCCTTATATTTTCTTTACCACTGTTCCCTTCTCTTGTTTATCTTTTTTTAAATACAGCTGAAAATGCTTAATAATATAATCACAGAGCACCTTTATGTCAAGTTTTTTACACCATAATGCAATCTATGTCTAAAGATATTTTATAGTTTTCATGTCTTTCCCATAATTTTCCTCACTTGATTTTCAACAGTACTACAAATTCATTAGGGCCAATATTGTTATATTGATTATACAAATGAGAATGTTAAGGATAAGAAACTTTAGATATCTTTTCTATGGCCATACTAATTGTATAGCAAGACTAAAACTCACACTTTCTCATTCACGGGTCCATACTACTTTCAGTAGTCCTCTTTTCTTCATGTTATAGCTATTTATATCCAGAAAAGGTTAGGTGTTCACAAATTAACAATACAATTAAGAAATTATAGGGAGCTTGGCATGTTCTCTGTATTAAGGTATTTGTATCACATGTATGAGGCACTGGGTTCCAACTCCAGCAGTATAAAAACAAAAGTTATATAGAGATGTGTGTGTGTGTCTGTGTCTGTGAAAGAAGAGAGAGAGAGAGACAGAGACTGAGAGAGAGAGGTGAAGGGGGCAGAGAAAGGATATAGGTTATTTTGGGATGGTTGCAATACATGATAAATGTTTATTTTTCTACAGAGGTGCAGGCATTCATTTGCATATGGTCAAAGTTTAAATAAACACAGGCTGATTGATGAGCAATAGGCCTTTGATGAAAACCTTAATAAAATTCAAATCACTTTCTGCAGAATAAATTAGGAGTCCAGCCATCCAGTCATACTTTAGCTAAGCAAGGTTTCTTGAAAGTCAGTCAAACACAGTTTGATTTTCTCTTTAACATTTTCAAGAGTGCTTCAACTTGTTATGATTTTCCACTTTTATAGTTATTCATTTTACCTCTGTTCACATAAGATGTCCAGTGTCAACATAAAATACCTTGTGTGCTACACAGAAGTATTTTCTCTGCTAATATGTAATAGTGTTATAATAATATTATATAATGGTTTTCCTTCCATTTAAAATATATTGCACATGTGGATAAAGGAACAAAGTTTGCATTAAGTGAAAATTAGAATAATTTTCAGAGGAAACTTAATAAAAATTGACAAAATACTGAATTATTTTATCTCAAAATCAGATTTCAGTGTTGAATTTTCAATGGGAATTCATTAATATCTTTCTGGATATCAATGACAAATTTTAGTTTATGGCTGAGCTTCATGACTATAAATTGCCTTAGTCCAGAAATATTCCTAGTGGCTGGAGAGATGGCTTAGTGGTTAAGGTGCATGCCTGCAAAGCCTAAGAACCCAGGTTCGATTCTCCAGTTCCCACGTAAGCCAGATGCACATGGTGGCACATGTGTCTGGACTTTGTTTGCAGTGGCTACAGGCCCTGGCGTGCCTATTCTCACTCCCTCTCTCTTTCTCTCTCTCCCTCTCTCTGCCTCTAATAAATAAATTTTAAAAAAATTCCTAAACTTAATTGGACATGTACACTATTATTTAATGAATGCTTCAGAAGACAAGAAAAATTTGAGAACATATTCATCCAGAGGGATTTGATTATGCTTCATATGATCTTCTTTTTCCTCCTGAAGTGGAACTTTTCTTTCATGAGGAGTATACCATTTTCTGGTTTTGTATTCACAACCCCTTTGAATCTTTGGAGGAGACTTCACACTATAGGAGGGAGAGAAGGAAAGATCATTTATTACTTGTTTGTGACTGCTACCTCTGTGGCCTTTTGATTTCTAATTATTTTCCCCTAAAAACAATATCTACATGCTTTCTCGCCACTTTTAATGAATTTAAAGCTGTACTATGTGAGCTAATATAGTAATCTCCAAGGAATTATTCAAACCTTTGTCCTCTGGCAGATCTTAATATGTGATACTCAAGCCTGTTTATGATCTGTCTGAGGAATCATACAAGTTTCTATCATCAGCAGCAGCACTAAGCTTAATTATACTTCACATCTTAAAAACATGACAGAATAGCACTTGTTATTAAAGTCACTGAACTGTCAAGCTAGGGTTTCTTGTCCATTCTCTGTGTGCTGCAATTCATGACATCATAGAGATTATATTTCATTTGTGAAGATAAATTATATGGACGCATAACAAAAATCAAGACATTATGTAATGAAGAACTAAACTGTGTGTCATGTACAAATGAATAGAAGTAATTAAAGGAATTCTATTGGGCAAAGTACGAACTGAATTGGAGCTTGAGGACAATGAAGGCTTTGACTGACAGCAGATGAAGGAAGGGCAACACTCCAGAATGCTGAGGGACATTTGTGTTACACAGTATGAGAAAAGGTACAGGATGAACTGGCTAGTGGAGGTAACAGTGACTTTGTTTTGATATTTCTAAATTAATGGTGGCTGTGTACCATCAGATGTTCCTTGCACAGATGAAAATCAGATGTTGAAGCTCTAGAAATTATTCATCCCTGCATATAAAGGACATGGAGCAATTGATGCTGCACTGGTTTAGCTGAATTTCAAACTTTGCAAAGAAGAGAAAGTTGTAGGAAGAGAAGTGGTCCAAAGTTTAAAACTTTGGGGGAATTTTTAGAGATTTATATTGATTTTGGAGTATTCAAAAGAACCCTTTTAAAGATTTTTTTCACAGCATTAGTACACATGATTAAAGTTATGCTATGTGCAAAATATTTGACAGTGCTTTCAGTCTTTTCAGAAGAGGAAATAATAATCAGTTTGATTTCCAGTAGTCAGTAGTTGGAGGTCCAGTATATGAGCTGTACACAATGATTGGGCAAGAAAGAGTCACTATTCAATGTAGATTATATTCAGAGTAGATGAAGAAAGATTCTGTATGGGATGACAATACTGATATTTCACCCAAGTGCAAACAATAAGGGATATTATTTTGAACTTAATCTCTCATGTGCACTTTTTCACTACCACCTATAAATACTTAGTGATTAATTTCATTTTTACTGACTTGCAGAGATATTCAGGTGAAAAGACTTTTTTAAGTAAATAAATAAGGAAGAAGACAAAGAGGAGGCAGAGGAAGAAGTAAAACTAGTCTCCATGCATCTGGATTAATTAGTACTCAGTCCTTTTGATGTGTGCATAGTTTTGCTTAAAATAAGCAAACAGGAATTGAACACTTCTTATGTCTATCAATACCTTAGGTTACTAGAATGGTTGTCTGTCAATGCCTTGGGTTATTCGAATGTTGCAAATGGAAATAGCAAGTTTCCTACATGTAGGCGTAATGTGAATTATATATGGGCATACCCTTGAATATCTGAATTATACCTTGACTTATAGGTAAGTAAACAATGAGCTGTAGATTTCACTACTTCATAAAATCAATTGTCTGCATACCATGTGATTAGTAGCTCCCATAACAAAATAATTATTCATTTTTATTAATTTTTTGATTAGTAAAGTACTTTATAATTCTTAAATGCATGGATGAGTTTATGAAAGTGGCCATACATTAATTGCTAAGTATAAGCAGTAATATTACTTGTAAATGATTTAATATTGCTTATATTTTAAAAATTACTTATGTTTAGAGAGGGTATCAAGCTCATTTCTGATTACATTGATAATTATTATCATTATTATTGGTAAAACTATAGAGAGAACCTAAATCTCAGAACTCTGAATTCAGGTTCTACCATGGCCCACTGCCTCTTGAAGGCTATGTGACATACTAAATGAAAGCTTTTAAAAAATTGACTACATCATATTGTCCTTGAGAATTGTGTCATGCTTAATAAATTCAGAATGAACAGACACTACATCAGTATTCTTGGCTTGAAAAATTAGAAAGTTAGTAGAAGTATGTGAATGCTTTCAAGACTGTAACTTTTGATTCTTACTGACATATAGGTAGAAGAAACATGTTGTTTTATATCATATCTAATATATATATATATATATATATATATATATATATATATTATTCAGCACAGAAATGATAAATGTGCAAAAGGAAATTATAAATAAGTTTTGGAGTTTAAATTTGATGACTGACCAGTTGACAGGCCATATGCATTTATTTATGTTAGCTTCTATTTCTTAATTTGCTTGAGCAACTGAAGTCTGAAACAGCTCAAGGCTGGACACTTCCTTTCTATAAATTACATCTCTTAAAATGTACAAATGCAAGCATGAGTCACTAGCTACAGAACTCCAGCTTTAATCCATTATGTCATTTTTATAAGGAAAGAAACCAGTGACCTTCATGTGGTTTTGAGGACAATGACTCTGAACTACAGAGTGTGTGAAAGATGAAATCATACCATGAGCAATCAAATAAGCTTAATTGGATGATCTAGAAATTAAAAATATTTTATAGAATGAAATCTGTTTATTTCTGTGACATCTTTTTGTTCATTTGTACACACACTTTTCACATATTGGATTGACTTAAAAATGAATTGAAACATTCATTCATGTATCTTCCTACCACATTACAACTAACTTTCATTTAGTTGTGCACAAAAAGAAAATTCAATGCATAAGGGAGGCCATAATCTAGGATGATCTTCAAACTAGTTTTTGTTTTGTTTTTTTTCCTGTGATTTTGCTTTTCTGTTCCAGGCTGAACTGGAACGTACACTGAAGCCCAGGCCAGCTTCAAATTCACAGCAATCCTCCTACTTTAGTCTCCTAAGCCTTCATTCCTGGCTCAAAGTATGTTTTGATTGATGATGTAGTTTCTATTTATTCCCCTTTTGTCAGAATTTTTAAGCTATGTAATTACCAAAATTGTTATTTCTATTTATAATTCAATATAGTAAATAAAGAGGTAAGAGGAGATTCAGAGAAGACATCATGGGCCCTTCTATAAAAAGAGGAAAGAAGAAAGGAAATAAAGAATATTTAGCCACTGCCACATTCTAGTCTGCATTTGACAAGATACATATATTTATTCCATGTATTTATCACTAGCAAGCATAGGAGATAGGAATCTGAGAGAGAGAAGCTATATTATGTGCCCAAACACACAGCTAATTATGAGCCAAGGCAGCATTCAAACCCAGTTCTGCATGACTGCCAAAATTGTGTAAATTTTCCCCACGGCATCTTGGTTAACAGACTAAAGTGGGCAAAATGCTCATTCACTAATTGGAAGACAAGTCAGGAGACATTCATTATATGTCACCTTCTTCAAATCAAGAATATGTGTATTTTTGAAGATTGCAGGTCATGGGTTTTTTTATTAATTAATTAATTTGAGAGGGGGAGATAGAGGCAGAGAGAGAGTGGACACACCAGGGCCTCTAGCCACTGCAAATGAACTCCAGATGCATGTGTCGTGTGTCCATCTGGCTTACGTGGGTCCTGGAGAATCAAACCAGGGTCCTTAGGCTTCAAAGGCAAATGTCTTAACTGCTAAGCCATCTCTCCAGTCCTGTAGGTCATGTTTTAAAGCTAAAGAAGAGCTGTTTAGTAGTAGAATAAGGATTGGAAATTGTGCAAAATGTTATATAATAATAATTGGACATGAAGTAAGAAAATGGAAGAAATGAATTATAATACCAAAACAAAAAAGAAAAAGGTCAGAGAATCATCTCATATTTCCCCAAGTCACAATTACTAGGATCGAAAATGCAGTTATAACAAGAAACATTCAGACTGAAGTAGGGTGTTAGGGGTTCAGGAACAGTTTTTGAACCCCAAACCCTAGGCTCATGTCTACTTCTAACCAAAGAATTGGATAAAATAAGGAGAAGAATAATTATTAAATTATTATCTTTATTGAGGGAAGTACAGAGCCAAGGGAAGGAAATCTGATACACGCATGTGGCCAGAGAACAAACATGTTGGGCCTGGAAGAAACAAAAAGAGTTAGAGAGGGAGGAAAGAAAAGAAAGTACAAAGAGCTCCTCCCATGTGGAGGGCAGAAGTGGGTAAAGAGCCCATGTGGAAGTAAGGACTAGGAGGTTCTTCCCCTGTCTCAGGCCAGCTGGAAAAACATCAAAACCTGGAGGTTCAGGAGTGGTCAGGCAGCCCAGAGAGAGGCTTGTCCCCCTTGCATGCATCTATTTGTAACCTTATTGTGGTGGTTTTCACCTTCTGGCTCAGATGAGCCAAGGAGACAGCTCATTGGTCTGGGCTGGAAGCTGGCTCAGGAAGAAGCCAGCCATGATGCCAAGCCTGACCAACCACAATATCAGGATTAGCTTTCAATTCTAGAAAAAAAGACATCCCTCTCAGGGAGGGGCTCTGGTATGGAAAAGCAGGATTAAAGAACTAGGCAAGAGATAAGAAATCAGATCATCCTTTGATCTCTAGCAAGGGCATACCTTTCTGCCTTTTTACTTTCAGTTTGCCACCCTAAGTGCCTAAAAAAGCTACCTGACTCAGTCTCAAGTCTACATATTTTGTAGAATTAATTCCTATATTTATATTTTATAACACAATAAGTACTTTTTTTAAAACCTTGTTCCGTGTATAATAATTATGTATTTCATAGTTTAACAGGCTCTAATCTAAACATGCCATGTGTGTTTTAAATGCAAAGCATATTAAAGTAGAAATTTAAAAGTCCATTTTATGTATAATTTTCTCAAGTGTTCTGCTATATAGCTTCACATTAATAATTTAGATATCATTTTCCAGTGAAACTTGTCACTCTAGGTTGAATCAATATTATGACTAGATATTTTAAATAAAAAATAAAGAATATAAATATCTACCTGCCTTTTAAGATTATTTTAAGAATCTCTTTTCAAATACTATTCAGACAAATAGCCTATTTAATACTCAGGAACTATTAGTCAGGTGTGGTTTAAATATAAATTTAAATGGGTAACCATTAATCTCACCACACAGGGGTGCAAGACCAGTCTCAGCTATATGAAAGCCTGTTTTAAAAAAATAAAAAAGAAAGAAAGATAAAATAACCTTTTGTTTACTCAATTCTGAATTCATTAACATGATTTAAAAAAAAGAAAAATCACTTCAACTTAAAAAGTAAGAGTTGAGAGGAAAATACATGCTTCCATAAAAACATCTAGAACCCCCCCCCCCCGCTAATGAACATCAACTGGAAATAGAGAAACCAGAATAAAACATCAAATGTAATTTTTTATCTACAACAAAGAAGACTTGGCATTTCTTTGATTTGCCATTTATGGGACTAACGTGTTTTTCACCAGTGAAGTCACTAGAATATAGTCAAGGGTGAAGATCTGTCAATAACAAAAATGCCATAAAAAACAGAACAATTTTCATAATTCTGGTTATACCTAGACACTTGAATATTTCATGATTAAGAAAAGAATATAATAAAGTATTGAACTTCAACGGTTTCTTATTCAACTAAATATTGCAGTATGCTTCATCTGTCAGAACTCCAGTTTGTTTTTCTTTTTAATATCTAACTCTAGATTGCAAATCACTACAATGCATTGACATATTCAAATACACATACAGAGCACTAGATATTAAGATTGTCATTTTTAATTAAAACCTACCCTTTCAAGACTCGTGTATAAAATGTTTACATTTTTATTTTGCAAAACTAGGTTTTTCCATGTATTTTTTAAAAACACAATCATCTTGTCTTTCAGATAGTAAGACCTGATATTTTTTTCATTTGAAAGAATGTATTCATTAATGAATTTAAAGCCAAATGTTTTTAACAGTTTTACAAGGATGGAATTCACATTAAAATTAACTTAAGGGGGTGGTGCTGAGACAGGGTCTCCTATAGCCCAGGCTGGCCTTGGACCCACTATGTAGTTAAAACTGACCTTGCACTTCTAATCCTCCTCAGTGCCCAGATATAAAATGCATTTCTGGCAATTTTTGTTCAATCCTGAGATGGAACCCAAGCCCAATCCATTCTGTTGAACTTCAGACTATTGTTCCCAGTCTCATTGATAATCCACTCCACAGCTCACCTGACAAGGCACAGTAAGTTTAAAAGACAGTATTATGTGAGACGAAGATTGAGATTGTAAAGACCACATTGGTTACTTAAAGTGAACGCTGAGAAAATTTAAGTTAAAAAAGTAACACAATAAAACAAGAGGATAGGTGCACTATCCTCTTGTGTCTATAAGTGGCAGTCAGTGGAAGAAAACAAAATGTTTTAAACAGAATGTGGAAAGGATAGAGATGGAAAAGAGCCTATCTCATGCAACAACTGGCAGGTGTAGTCAATGATAGAAACTAGTGTGTGTGTGGAGGGGTGATAAAAGAGCAGGAGGTGGAATTGTTTTATATCTTCATTGGGGTGGCTGTTATGGAGGTGGAATTACTTATCAAAACTAACAAAACTCTGCTTTTAAAATGAGCATATGTTAATTACACTTCATTAAAGTAGCCTGCCTCCAAAGGGCCCAAACAGATCATAAAGGTATCCTGTCCTCCACCTGTGGTCCTGTTTTAATCCTGAATGGAGGAAAGTCTCCCCTCCCCCTTTTAAATGGGCATGATTATCCATGAATACCTAAGAAGGACATTCAGCACCTTTGTGATGCTAGCATCTGCTTATCCTGCTCTAAGCCTAAGAGTCTGAGAGACATTAATTTTAAAAACCTACTTTCCCTATTATTTTGATTGAAGAAGAAATGAAGCAGCAAACAAAGAGCTGGTTCTTTGAAAAAATAAACAAGATTGATAAATCTCTGGCCAGTGTGATCAAGTGAAAAAAAAGAGATGCTTCAAATTAACAAAATTAGAAATTAAAAAGGAGAGATCACAGCAGACATAAGTGAAATTGGGAGAATCATCTGCACTTATTTCAAAAACCTGTACTACTAAAAACTGGACAATATGGAGGAAATGGATGAATTCCTGAACACATACCACCTACCAAAGCTAAAGTCAGAGCAGATTAACCTCCTAAACAAATTTATCCATTAAATTTTCACTGTCATCTTATGACCTTTAAAGCATAATTTTGAGTTAGTGCTTAGTGTAGGCTGATAACAAAATAGCAATAATTTGTATAGGAAAAGTAGCATAAAATCTTTCTTGAACAGTCACATAACTGACCACAATGTCACATTACAAATCAATTATATTGTCAATGTGTTACGGAGGTTGAGAACTATGGGCCTCTCTTGGCCCAGAGGGGCTGGATCCAAGTGACTAAGGCGCTAGTGTTCTTATGGCAAAGAACTAAGGAACGAGGACAAGTAGGTGGTGAGGGCAAAAGTAGACCGCCTTATAGAAAATACAGAAAGAGACTCCCTAGAGTGGGAGTGATTCCCACAAGAATGAGAAGTTTTTGGATTAGGGGTTTACAGCTGGGAATATAAAAGTTAAAAAACCCCTAAGTGTCAGGGCAAACTTGTTTAGTATCCCCACAGGCATTCAAAGAAGAGAAACAAAGGGAGAAAGACAGTAAAAGTTATCATTTTAGAGTTAGAACTCAGAAAAGCAGGCAGGCTTTATAAGAGGGTCTGGGAACAACTGCACTGCAGGTTTAAGTACATTATCTCATTAAGGGGATAACTATTCTTCTCATCTCTTCAGCATGTTGGTGAGGGTTGATCTCTTGACCAGATTGAGTCTCCTTGAACCAGAGGGGAGGGAGTTTCTCTTCACTTTGTAATGTTCCCAGGGAAACAGGAGGTGGGGTCCTGAGCAGGTAGCCACGTGGTGACTTGGATTGAGTCTTTTTATAACCTTAGAAATGTCAGTTACGCAACTATTGGGGATGAGTGTTGTTGCCATGTTCAAATGGTGGCGGAGAGAGGTGGGAGGACCTTGATTGGCTGGTGGGTAGTGGAGAACGCAAACTCTGAAATGGGCTTTTTCCCCCACCTGTTGGCAGCCATTTCTGAGTCAGAAATTTTACTTAAAGTATTACATACTGTTTTCTAAACTAAGATTTTAGAAATATGCCTAAAGATGTAGATTTGTTGGATGAGTTCCTGCCTGGCATGCACAAAGCCCTGAGTTCCCTTCCCAGCATCTCATAAACCCACTGTTGCAGACAGCTTCAGGTTCGCTGAGATGAACTTCCAGACCATGCACAGTTATGGAGGAAGGGATATTATTTATTGAAGCTTACAGATCCAGGGGAAGTTCCATAATGGCAGGAGAAACGGCCTGCTCTCCACAGGGCCAAGCAGAGAGAGCAAAGCCAACCAGCCAGCCAGCCACCACAGAGCAAAACTACAGCCAAAAGGTCACACAGCACACTTCAGGAACTCCTGCTAGGCACATTTGCATAGCTTTACAATGGAATCTCAAACCATCACCACACCTTAAGACCGGGGCCCCCAGTGACCTTGCCTCTAGCAAGGTGATTGCAGATGCAAACTATAAGTAATAAACCACTGAATATATTGGGGGACATATATTCAAACTACCACATTCCGCCCCTGGCCCCCAATATATTTAGCTCCTGGCCCCCAATAGATTTATAACTATCACACATTGTAAATTGTACTCAGTCCAATTTCAAAGGTTCTCACAGTCTTGATCAACTTAAGATAGTGAGTCCTGTAAAATCAAACAAGTTAAATAATTTCAACATGTAAAGGCACAGAGTAAACATTTTTAACTGGTATAAGGCATAGCAAGGAGAGATTAGAACAATGCAAACTCAATCACCATCAACAGTCATCAAACTTCTGCAGTTCAAGTTCAATATAACCAGAGACTGCCAGTCTCCAGGTTTTCCAATTATGCCCCTCCAGCTGGGCAGAGTCGCCAGGGAAAATTTTCATCCCATGCCAACACTGCACTCCATGGTAGTCCTTGCACAGTCCTGGTATATCCAAAACATCTTCAGGTCTCCATGCAACCCACGGTCCATCTTCCAAAGGCTCTTCCAGCCTATCCCCGAGGGTCTTCATGCCCTGCCTCATGCCGCATCTCAGCAGCAGCTCCTGGAACCGTGTGCAACTCATGACCACTCCATGCATTTTTCATGCTTCCAAAACTAATACCAGGTGTGCAGGACACAGCCATATTCTTAATCCAGGGACAAAATAAACCATAGCCTTGAAAAGCAGGTTCCTTCTCCAGTCAGCTCTTTCCAAGAATTTGCATTTTTAACAGTCTTTCCTCAGGCATCCTCTCTCCATTGTTTTAATGTAAATCAAGTCTGGCCACCTTCCTTCCACCTTCCTTAAGATTGCTAATGTGTTTGACAATAGCAGCTAAACCAGTCTCAGTGCCTCTGCTTTTAACTTGCTTGAGGTTTTCCAACTTAAAATCTTAAAATCTCAGTCCGATATCTTCAGCCAAGCACATCAGTCCATTACAAATTTAACCTTGATCAAACACTCTGGGCCTGGATAGCAGAACGTAGCCATCCCTTATGCCAGTAGCCCAGTTCCAACAAAGTCCTCTGCCGTCTTTCCTTCCCCTTAGAAACCTCATAAGCCAAGCCTCGAAGTTCAATACTGTCTGCACTTAGCATTCTCAAACTCTCATCAGAATAGTCCATAAAACTTGGCTTACCACTCCAGAAAGCATCTTCAGTTGCAAGCACCAAGTCCATGCCCATTCCTCCAAAACAAAGGTTCCAAAAGACGAATATCCACACGATCTGGTTCATCTCACCCCACACTCCTCGGTACCACTTTACTGTTGCAGACAGCTTCAGGTTCGCTGAGAGATGAACTTCCAGACCATGCACAGTTATGGAGGAAGGGATATTATTTATTGAAGCTTACAGATCCAGGGAAGTTCCATAATGGCAAGAGAAACGGCCTGCTCTCCACAGGGCCAAGCAGAGAGAGCAAAGCCAACCAGCCAGCCAGCCACCACAGAGCAAAACTACAGCCAAAAGGTCACACAGCACACTTCAGGAACTCCTGCTAGGCACATTTGCATATCTTTACAATGGAATCTCAAACCATCACCACACCTTAAGACCAGGCCCCCAGTGACCTTGCCTCTAGCAAGGTGATTGCAGATGCAAACTATAAGTAATAAACCACTGAATATATTGGGGGACATATATTCAAACTACCACATTCCGCCCCTGGCCCCCAATATATTTAGCTCCTGGCCCCCAATAGATTTATAACTATCACACATTGTAAATTGTACTCAGTCCACTTTCAAAGGTTCTCAAGTCTTGAAACTAAACCAAAATCAAACAAGAAATAATTTCAACATGTAAAGGCACAGAGTAAACATTTTTAACTGGTATAAGGCATAGCAAGGAGAGATTAGAACAATGCAAACTCAATCACCATCAACAGTCATCAAACTTCTGCAGTTCAAGTTCAATATAACCAGAGACTGCCAGTCTCCAGGTTTTCCAATAGCTGGGCAGAGTCGCCAGGGAAAATTTTCATCCCATGCCAACACTGCACTCCATGGTAGTCCTTGCACAGTCCTGGTATATCCAAAACATCTTCAGGTCTCCATGCAACCCACGGTCCATCTTCCAAAGGCTCTTCCAGCCTATTCCCGAGGGTCTTCATGCCCTGTCTCATGCCGCATCTCAGCAGCGGCTCCTGGAACCGTGTGCAACTCATGACCACTCCATGCATTTTTCATGTTTCCAAAACTAATACCAGGTGTGCAGGACACAGCCATATTCTTAATCCAGGGACAAAATAAACCATAGCCTTGAAAAGCAGGTTCCTTCTCCAGTCAGCTCTTTCCAAGAATTTGCATTTTTAACAGTCTTTCCTCAGGCATCCTCTCTCCATTGTTTTAATGTAAATCAAGTCTGGCCACCTTCCTTCCACCTTCCTTAAGATTGCTAATGTGTTTGACAATAGCAGCTAAACCAGTCTCAGTGCCTCTGCTTTTAACTTGCTTGAGGTTTGCAACTTAAAATCTTAAAATCTCAGTCCGATATCTTCAGCCAAGCACATCAGTCCATTACAAATTTAACCTTGATCAAACACTCTGGGCCTGGATAGCGGAACGTAGCCATCCCTTATGCCAGTAGCCCAGTTCCAACAAAGTCCTCTGCCGTCTTTCCTTCCCCTTAGAAACCTCATAAGCCAAGCCTCGAAGTTCAATACTGTCTGCACTTAGCATTCTCAAACTCTCATCAGAATAGTCCATAAAACTTGGCTTACCACTCCAGAAAGCATCTTCAGTTGCAAGCACCAAGTCCATGCCCATTCCTCCAAAACAAAGGTTCCAAAAGACGAATATCCACACGATCTGGTTCATCTCACCCCATACTCCTCGGTACCACTTTACTGTTGCAGACAGCTTCAGGTTCGCTGAGATGAACTTCCAGACCATGCACAGTTATGGAGGAAGGGATATTATTTATTGAAGCTTACAGATCCAGGGGAAGTTCCATAATGGCAAGAGAAACGGCCTGCTCTCCAACGGGCCAAGCAGAGAGAGCAAAGCCAACCAGCCAGCCAGCCACCACAGAGCAAAACTACAGCCAAAAGGTCACACAGCACACTTCAGGAACTCCTGCTAGGCACATTTGCATATCTTTACAATGGAATCTCAAACCATCACCACACCTTAAGACAGGGGCCCCCAGTGACCTTGCCTCTAGCAAGGTGATTGCAGATGCAAACTATAAGTAATAAACCACTGAATATATTGGGGGACATATATTCAAACTACCACACCCACTATGGTGAAGTACAGCTATAATCAAGCATTCCAAAGGTGGAAGCAAAAGGATCAGAATTTCAAGGTCATCTTTGGCTACATAGAGTTGAGGTTAGCCTGAACTACATGGAATCGTGTCTCAAAAGAAAAGAAAAACTACATTAAAGAAGATACATCAGAAATAAAAATATTTAGTTATAAAGGTTTGCAGAATTTAAAGCAAATCTAGCATGCCTGATGCCTTTTTGATGAAGGAAGAGGAATGTTTCATTCTAAAATTTCTTAGTGTTCTTGGTTGGAGAGATGCCTTAGTGGTTAAGGCACTTACCTACAAAGCCAAAGGACCCAGGTTCAATTCCCCAGGATCCATGTAAGCCCGCTGCACAAGGTGGCATATGCATTTGCAGTTCATTTTCAGCAGCTGGAGGATCTCGTGTTTCCATTCTATTTATCTTTCTCTCCCTCTCTCTCTCTCTCTCTCTCTTTCTTTCTTTCTTTCTTTCTTTTCCTTTCTTTCTCTCTCTCTCTCCATCTCTCTCTCTTTCTCTGTCTCTCTCACTCTTGCACGCGTGCACTCTCTCAAATAAATAAATAAACAAATACTAATGAAAAAGAATTTAAAAAATTTCTTAGTGTTCTCAAGTAAGGGAAAACCAAGCAATAAATAAATCCTTCATAATAGTTTAATCTCAACACAACTCACATTGCAGTAGTCACAGGTGACTACTAGAGGGCCGCATTTCCGTTCACCCAAGCTCTATAACCACAATTCATCTTATTCCCTGTGAAGGTTATTTTTTACAACTGAGTAAAACTAATTGAAGTGGAAGCTACAAAAAGTAAAACGGATTATTGCTGTACATTGATATGATATTATGCCTCACTTTACTTCCATGCTATGTATAATTCTTATCACATACATTAAAAATACTTGATTACCAGCTTCTTCACCAAGCAAGAAGTCCTATCATTTCTCTAAGAAATGATTTTGGATCACTGCTTCTGGAACATGCTAGGCAGAACAACTTTTGCACCCCTTTGCCCTAGGAAATTACTTTTATTTATTATAGCTATCTTAGCTCTTCCATGCAATAAAGCTTTAATGTTGGCCATTTACTCTCAATCTTTTAATAAATCTTTGCATGGCTTGGAGAGGCAAGAAGATGCAAGCTCAAATTTATAAATATTAAAAATATTTTATTAAGTTCAGATTAAAACAGTAAAGATATTAGCCAACTAGTTTTTTTCTCATTATTATTTTTTAATGTCATTAAGGAATGTAAAATAAAGTAAAAAATAGTATAGTGCATTTCATCTTGAATAATATATGAGATAATAACATTAAATTATTTAAATTGTGGCTTTAAGAATCATCATATAAATATACTACAAATATGTTAAATTACATTTAGTATAGGAACTAATAACATAATTTTAATCTCAACAAATATAATGGCATTTCCTATGTATTTCTCATAACTCTGATGGTATATGTTCCATTTTACTTTTGAATGATATTTTAAGAAAATCCCTGTATTTAAAATATTTTTTATTTTAAATAGTGCATGTCTTGGAGGATCCCTTCATGATTAAAATGCATTAAAATAGTACCATTATCACAAGGTTATTTGTCCTTCTACAAGAAAATAGCTAATATTTGTTTCAATAATTTCAATAATTAATACTAAAATAATGAATTCCTAATGTCATTTTCTGTGCAGGGGTAATATTGTTTTAGGACCTGTGCATCAAATACCATTTAACTACTGCTCAGTAAATTTTTATGTGAAATAATGGTTTAACTTAACATTTAATTTCGAATTTTGCTGATTCATTTAGAATCCTGAACAGATATAAAATGCCTTCTTTAGCAGAAAGACAAATACTGACATGCCTGCTCTACTAATATTTTATTTATTAAAATTGACTTTACGTGTGTGACCCTTTCTTCTGGAGTATGTGGACAACAGATCCACTCATTTTCAGCTATGCTTTATGTGCTAAAATAGTCACTCCAAATAGTACCATACCTATTGAGTTCTTATTGTATTTTTCTTAATGTTTGCTTTTAGGGTTATCACCTAATACCTGCGAGCATAGGCCAACCAGCACCATCCTTCCAAATTTAACTGTAAGTATGCCCATAAGCTTGTTTTGGTACTCTTACTTTACAATAATATTAAACTACTGCATTAAGGAAATTCCTGTTATTTTGCTAATTTATAACTACCACTGAACTAGACAAACATATACAGGACCTACCATATCTAAAAAGGTATTTCATTTATTTGGTGAAGTAATTAAATGCAACCTATTAAAAGAATTCTTATCTTTATTATCAAGTCATGTGTAATACTGACACTCTTATCAAACTGTTACCCCATAGTCTATATCATAAATAAATATGAGGTAAGATGGTATGGACTGGAAAAATTTTGTCAGCAAAGACAAAACATGAGCATTTGATTTTCTTCTTTAGTGACAAATTCTTACATCCATGATTGTGGTTTAGGAAATCCAGCTATTGTTTTCTAATGATAGATTTTAGAAAGTAAAGTTCTTCCAACTAGAGCATGTGGCTGGAATGTGAAAAGCCTTGGGTTTCATCCCTAGCACCAAAGCAAAGAATTCTTTTTAAATGGATGTATCTAACTTCACAGCACAAGGGAAGGGAAAACAGAAACCATTGCTATCATTCATGAATGCTGAAATATAGACAAACTGGTAAGTCATAAATGATGAAAAGCAGAAAGCGGACAGTTGTACATTCTAAGCATTTCCAGAGCATGATTATATGATTGAATAAATAAATTATAGGTTAGGCAATGTTGTACAAAATTGGATCCCTTATTTTAAAAATTATGCAAGGAATTCTCAATTATATTTCTCATTGTTCTTTCCTTAGTAATCATGATATAGTTAATAGCACAAAATGTTTTAGAATGATAGTTTGGGAGAATAATCAATTATACTATAAGCTATCTCATCATGGCAGTAATATTTCATACTCATTTTAGTATAATGCTAATTTATTCATATAAAAAATTAAACAACATAAAGATAAAGTAAAAAGTAAAAGTCTAACCGGGTGTGGTGGCGCACACCTTTAATCCCAGCATTTGGGAGGCAGAGGTAGGAGGATCGCCGTGAGTTTGAGGCCACCCAGAGAATACATATTTTATTCCAGGCCAGCCTGGGCCAGAGTGAGACCCTACCTTGTAAAACCAACAGTAAAAGTCTATGAAAATTTGAGAGATTACGAATGGGATAGGGCTGGGAATGTGTGATACACACATTACTCATGATAAAAAAAATTGGAGGAACAGTTATTTCCCACCAAGACAGATGCATCAAAATGAATACATGAAAATGGACTTATTGTCAAAATAACCAACCTAAAACTGTCCAGGTTTATTAAGTCCATCATCATTTAATATGATGAGCAGAATATAAATCTCCTCCAAATAGCTTTCCATAGGGGAAAATAGAAAATAAAATAGGGGAAAAATGAATGCATGGGGGAAACTGAAAAACATAAACTATGAAATTATAAAGTTCCCTAGCAGGTATACTGGGTGTAGTCAGGAAGCCACTTACTGTAAATTTCTGAGGATCCCAGTGTGTCTGCAGATGCTTTCATTGTATTGGTAAAATAGGTTCATGTGGATGTACAGGTAAGTTTCAACATTGCTAACACAAGTCCATCTAACATATATAAATGGCATTATATGACCTGCCCAGTGGTAAAAATCAAGGTCAGCCTTACAGAATGTGAAGTCAGCCAATTTCATCTTGACTGTCTCCTTTCAGTAGTATTCTGACATTAGTCAACCATGTTCTCTGTGCCTCTACATGACAAATCCGAACGACTCTACAATCAGTGCTCAATACTTTTCCCCCAGAACTATGGATTCTTTGCACACAAACCTTTTAACACCTGGTTTTTGCCCAGCTGGCAGTGAGAGAATACTTGTTAAGCAAATTTATATTAAGGTATCAATACTCAACAAGCTGTATGCCATCCCTTTGATAAGGCTTCACATCTCATCATGGCTTAAGGAAAGTAGTTGTCCACTTCACTTCTCTGTGAGGCTTGCCTTGAGAGGGCATATCAGTGACATAAAATCTCAGAGACTAGTTATTTATTGTGAATAATGTGGCAAATGTTGCTAAGTATATTAATATTCACTTATATAGAAGACCAAGAATTTTATTTTACTTATACACATATAGACTGAAATTGTTGGAGGTTTTTCTTTTTTTTTTGTCTCCTTTTCTTTTTTTGTTCTTTACTCTTTTTTTTTTTCAGTGCTCAGCATGACACAGTGACTCATACATGCTGGGCAAGTGCTCTACCACTGAGCCATACCCCAGCCCCCGCTTGAATTTTTGAAATGTGATTTCTTTAGCTATTTGAAGCAGCATGTACCTCAATAGTTCCTAAAACATCAAAACAAGTTGACTTGGTTTGTTTCCACTGTCGTTCAAAGTTGGTAATGCCATCCCTAAAGCCGTACATATTTATATCCAAAGATAAATGCTATTGTGGTATATATATTATAGCCAAGGTAACAATTTAGGTAATGTATTCAGTGTCTCCTGTGAAAAATGATCAATTGGACAGCCATGCACCTCCTGAACTGGATAAGGTTTGTAATATAAGTAAGTATCAAAAGTAAATATTTTTCTATAAAGTCATAACAACATTTAAAGTTTTTTTTTTACAAGAATGGTTAATACAGTGAAGAAATAGTATAAACACATGAGCACTACACCATCATGACAGGATTTAAACTAACCACTCTCTTGACATCTATATTAATAATTGAAGAAAGTTTTGTGTTCTTAGAAATAAAACAAACTCAATTAACAGATGGTTTTTCTAATCAACATAAATTTTCTGATGAATAATTTCCAAATTCTATATTCTAGGTTACCAAATTACTTTAAAATATAAAAATCAGAACATATGTCAAACATTACCTATTGCCAGTTCCATTATTTCAGTTTATGGTACCTTGTAAGTAGTTTTATGCATAAATATTTTAATTTCTTATAGCTCATAAAATAATTACATCTTTTTTTACTTTTCATTTGGTAAAATTAAATAATACATAGCCAGAAATTTATGCAAGGAACAGGGATTACATGGCCAATGTAAAGTATATAGATTTTGAATCACCTAAAAGAATGTAGTGCCTTGCATATAATATATACTCAATAATTAGCTGAAAAATTACTATTGAACTTACAATGATAAAATAATGGCACCTCTACAAAAGAGATAGTCAGGGTTGTTTTTGCATTTGTGAGTATAGTATGGGTGGTGGTGGCGGTGTGTGTGTGTGTGTGTGTGTGTGAGTGTGACTGTGAGATGTGATGTATATACATTTGCAAATGTTGGTGACAGCCAGAGGAGGATCCTCTATTGCTCAAGATGCACTCTCTCAATGAACCTAGAGGTAACATTTTTCCAGACTGAGCTTCACTGATTCCCCAGTCTCCACATCCCACAGGACAAAGGTTACAGGCATGTATGGCTATGCCCAGCTGTTTACAGTGGTGCTGGAGAATCAAACTCAGGGCAAATCTGGACATGACGCTAGCCTGGCAGGTGGTCCTACCTAATGTTCCATCTCCCAAGCCCCTAGCTATACTTTTTAAAATAAATAAACATTTTTTTAAATTTTGTGTTCTTATGTATGCATGTGTGTATAGATACCTCCAGTGTTGTTCCTTAGGGATGACACCCAAATTTATTTTTCCTGTCATGGTCTCTCATTGGCCCACAGCTTTCCAGTTAGGCAAGACTGGCTGGCCAGCAAACCCCAAGGAATACACTGTCTCCACATCCCCAAGTGATGGGATTAAAAATGTACTTCTCCAACCGAGTTTGGTGGCACATTCCTTCAATCCCAGCACTTGGGAGGCAGAGGTGGAAGGATTGCTGTGAGTTTGAGGCCACCATGAGACTACATAGTGATTCCAGGTCAGCCTGGAATAAAGCAAAACCCTACCTCATAAAACAAAATAAAACAAAACAAAACAAAACAAAAAACTCTACCATGCTTGACATTTTTACATAAGTTTTGTACATCAAGCTTAGGTTCTCATGCTTACAATGCAAGCACTTTAGAGGCTGAACTATCTCTCCAACCCTAAATGAATGTATACTTAAAAAATTCCATTTATTTATTTACTTGCAAGCAGAGAGACACAGAGAGAAGAGAGAGAGAGAAAGAAGGAGAAAGATGGAATGGGTATGCTTGGGCATCCAACCACTGCAAGAGTTCCAGATGCATGCTTTATGTTCAAAGTAGCCCATTTCAAAGTAGAATAAATGTAATGTCCATTCATATTAGATAATAACTAAAATAATTTATATGCGTATTTTCAATTTCTTAACATACTTTTCAAAAATGTTTAGTTATTAAAATTATATGTTTTCAAATATATACATGTCTCCTTAAATATAAAATAAAGATACAACTTTAATGACTGCAAAAAGTCAATAATTACATATAGAAAACTACAGATGTAGTTTAATGGTAGAGTGCTTGCATAATATGTACAATGCCTTTGGTTCAAGCTTTATAATCCTCCAAAAATAATAAATACTTGCATGCCAAGTTGATATGTTGTTCCAAAACTTTGTCACACAAAAAGATTGATTTTTAATTTCATTACTGTAAAATAGCAGTTTTTATGGAAAAAAATTTTTATTAAATTTGAGAGAAAAACAGATAGAGAATAGAGAGACTATGGGTGTGCCAGGGCCTCTTGACACTGAAAGTGAACTCCAGACACCGGCACCACTTTGTGTTTCTGGCTTTATGTGGGTGCTGGGGAAATGGAACCTGGGCTGTCAGGCTTTGCAAGCAAGAGTTTTTAACCACTGAGCTATCTCTCCAGCCCCTAAAATAGTAGCTTTAAGTATGTATTTACACTAATATAAGAAGAAACATGAGCAAGCACAAAAAAACATTAAAAGTGAACCAATTGTGGTGGTGTAAGCCTGTAATGCCAGCACTTCGGAAGTAGCAGGAGGAGGATCGGGAGTTTAGGGCCACTCATGGCTGCGTGGTGAGCTCAAGACTAGCCTGGGCTAAATGAAACTCTGTCTCAAAAAAAAAAAAAAAACAATTAGCTGGAGCCTGATGTTGCACTTAAGAGGCTTGAGACAAGTGGATCTACATAAAAACAGGTAGATAACACTGGGCTAATGGTGCAATCACCTTCAGGTGGCTGGACCACCACCTGACCAAAAGCAGTTTATAGGAAGAAAGGGTTTATTCAAGCTTACAAATTCCAGGGGAACACCATCAATGGCAGAAACAGCTGGCTCATTTACATAGATCCCAGCAGAGGCACCATCAACCAGCAAACACCAAAAAGCACAAATAGCCAGAGCTCCAAACTTCTCTGTACATACCTTAGAGCTGGAATCAAGATCTGCCTCCAAACACACCTTAGGGCTAGACTATAGTGACATGCCCTCTGTATCAAGAATGTACCTGCTAGGGGTTCAAGTTGTAAGATAAATTTTATTTATTTATTTATTTATTTATTTATTCATTTATTTATTTATTTTTAGAGACAGACAGGGAGACACAGAGGGAGAGAGAGAGAATTGGTACTCCAGGGTCTCAGCCACTGCAATCAAACTCTAGATGCTTGCACCACCTAGTGGGCATGAGTGACCTTGCACTTGCCTCACCTTTTGTGCATCTGAGTTACACAGTATCTGGAGAATCAAACATGGGTCCTTAGGATTCACAGGCAAGCACCTTAACTGCTAATCCATCTCTCCACCCAACAAGCTCATTTTAAAAAAAACACCTGAACCTTCCCAAAACTTGATATAATTAATAATTATCCAGTCAGTTTTGTGCTTCCTTAAGTATTGTTTTCTACTTTACTAGATGTGAGCTCCACGAGCTTGGGGATAGTATTTGCTTTGGTCAATATTTTATCCTAGCATTTATCAATAATTTGAAAAATATTCATTGACTAGTTAAATGAATGAAGCGACATCATTTATTTGAAAAGTATTTGTGGGAACTGGGGAGATGTGTCAGCAGTTGTTTTCAAAGCCTGCTGGCCCAGGTTAAATTCCCCCAGCCACCCATATAAAACCGGATGGACATGAGACCTTAGCACACCTGTACACAAACATACTAATACATATATTTTAAAAAATGTTTTTAAAAGTGTGTAACTTTTGGGATTCTTTAATGTGTGGCTGTTCAATTGTACAGCATATTTTTCTGTCTCCACCCCAAGTGGCAGCAGTAAACACTACATCTTGTGAGAAAGGAAGCTTTGGTGGCTGAGATCTCAGCATAGAGCTGTACATGTGAACTATCAACTAATAATTATGACAACAGTAAAAAAAATCATGCTATGAATTTAAATGTTAGCTATACACATAGCTGACACAATGCTTAATACTGCATTTTAATGTGGAATACTGCAGAAGGAATTTTGAATCAAAACCTTGCTCTTTATTGAAAAAACAGCTTCTCACTCACATTATAAGATCCTTGATAAACCATGGTATACTCCACTATGCTTTATTAAATAGGAAAATTTAAATTTGTAATGCATGGGTTATAGTATAAACTAAACTTTATGGAGCTTGGCTAAGGAAGCAAATATTTCATTCTAAAAAAATAGAACACATATCCATACAGCATATAGCATTAATATATAATTGAATGTATGGAAAATATACTGAATATCTAATGAATACAGTTACAATATGATGTTATTAGATGAATACATTTCCCAGTGATATAATTCTTGGGTCCCTCTCAACTAAGCATTCTTAGTTCTATTTTAATTTCACACTGCATTTTTGTCCCACTGAATTGTCACTTGCTATTTTGCAATTACTTAAACATCTTCAATTATATGTAATTTATATAATTGATATGGTTTGTGATGCTGGTCGTGTTCCTATTTTTTCATCTATTAAAAGTTGACAGGCAATTTTAAGGCATAATGATGAGTTCTAGACTGGTGTTTATGGTATCTTACTGTGTCTAGAATCATGTGAATATCCCATTAAACTGCACTTACTGATTCAGTAGGTTTGGCAAGGATTCTAAGAGTCTACATTTATAATAATCTTCTACATGATGACAGGCTCTACTTGGAGTAGCAAGATCATAACACAAGGATCAACACATTTTTCCCAAAAAAAAAAAAAAAAACAGATAAGAGCTGGAAATATGGCTTAGTAAAGTGCTGGCTGTGCAAGAATGAAGACCTAATTTAGGATTCCAGCACCCATGTAAAAGCCATGCATGATAAGACATGTTTGCAATCTCAGCACTGGAAAGACAGAGAGAAGAGGAACACTAGGGCTTGCTGGCCAGCTAATCTAACAGAATTTGTGATCCCTAGGTTCAGCAAAAGACCCTCTTTCAAAGATTATGTAGATAGCAACTCAGGAATTCACCCAAAGTTGGTAACTGGCCTCCACATACACACATTACACACACACACACACACACACACACACACACACATACACAGACAAAATACAAATCCAGATAGTAAATGTTTCAGATGGTGTAGACTCTCACAACTTCTTAACTTCATCATTATAGCTTGAAGGCAGCCATAGAGTTCCAATAAAACCTCATGAGTATTCCGTACATGTCATGATATGTCAAACATCTTTTAATAGTTTTCCATATGGGTGAACTTGAACTTCATTCTTACCTTCTGTGTGGGCCATGCACAGTCTGTCCAGTTTGAAGAGGACCCTACAAGGAGAAAAGGAACTACTAGGTAAATTGCCATAGGCTGGGTGGGATGGGAAGGGCAGGCAATATAGCAAACATTACAGTTGACTTAGGACTTGAAGATGTAAGAGTTTATTAAGCAGACAGTTGAAACAAATGAAAAAGTACAAAGATATAAGCTAGACTGTTCATGTAACTGAAAACATCAAGCATGGCATGAGAAAAGCAAGTCTATGTGTGAGAAGTCCCAATGAGATGGAAATTCCTTATATTAGTTTTGAAGTGGTTTTAAACTTCAATGACTAGTGGTATCGGATAAGCATGCTGAGTAAGCTGTGGGGGTGGCTATTAAGTTCTGCATTTTGGAATTTCGAGAGAGAACTGGTCTGTTGGGGAAAAAATAGAACTGATTGAGGAAACCAGGAGAAACTACAATGGAAAGGTCAGAATTCAACTGCTGTCAAATAAAAGTTTTGTGGCACCATTTATATAAATGATCCAGGTTTGGAAAATCATTGATGATATGTGAAATGAGTATCATATAGTCTGACAGAGGAAGCCTCTGAAGCCACTTTTTATTGTCACAAAGCACACAGCAGATTAAAAAGGAAAGCTAAGAACTGAGGAGCAAATATATATTTTTTAAATGATCTCTACAAATGCTTTAGGGTCTGCCTATCTTTGCTGATGAGCTACAGAATACGTTTGCATGCTGAGAGGTAAAAGGAGCATGGAAGCTTTATAGAAGATGTTTCTATTTGTTCTCTGAAGGTGATAGTAGACAGAGATAATGGGATAATATGCAAAAACACCAGTGTTAGGAAGGATGAAGGATTGAACCAGTATGGAGTTAACACAATTCTTTTTGCAGCTCTCTTCAAATTTCTTCCCATTCCTATCTTATGCAAACTTCCTCTGTTCCTCAAACTTTATCCAATTGTTTTGGAGGTGTGTTTCAATGGAATGTCTGAAGTGAATTAAGATTGTCTGTGAACCCATTATGCACATGACACTAAAATATTAAAATTTAAAAATGTAATTGATGGTGAATTTGTACTGCTATTTAGTACACAATGCCCAATTTACTTATCCAGCTCTTTCCTCAAATGGGCAATGCATTTAACAGTGGATAAACATTAGTTGTAACACAGGGATTAAAAATAGGAGGAATTTCAGCTTTTACATAAAAGGGAAATTCTAGTTTCTCTTCTATATTTATAAGAAAGATTGTTCTCCAGCTCTGCTCAAATCAAAACCAAGTACAGATTTTCGTTATGAAATTATAAGTACTTTTTTTTGAGACAGGGTCTTGCTCTGTAGCCCTGACTGGCCTACTACTCATTATGGAATACAGACTCACTTTGAACTTGAGTTAATCTTCATACTTCAGTCTCCTAAGTGATGGGAGTCACCATGCAAGATTTAGGATTTTACTCATAAAAGGTGGCATGGTTTTATCAATTTTAGGTTGAAAGAGGAGTAAATATAAACATAAGAAATAATATTTTTTAACATTCAAAGGATCCTTGACTATGTTTCCCAACAAATGTCCACATAAAATGATACATACAGTTATAATATATACTACCCAGCATCATCTCACTGCCAGCCTTTCTGCTTGACATGTTACATGCTATTTCCTTTCATTTTCCTTTCATTTTCAAAATAATCAAATGGAACTGGTTTTTATTGCCCATACTTAAGAAAGGAGGCCATATGTACATGGTCCCTGACTCCCATGGATTTGTCTAATGACAAATTTGTATAAATATGGTAATATCGATTATCCAACTCATATTGGATGCAAAAATATGATAACTAGCTAGTGTTATTTCTTTATTATTATAGTTATTATGATTACCATTTGCTCAACTCCTTTAAGCCTAATTCACCTCAACCCTCACATGAAAGTAGATATGACATAACTTTGTCAGAGAAATTTTATAAATTGGCCCTCTTGAAGTTTCTAAGACATAGAAGCCATTTAGTAAATGTCAAGTACCCTATAATTTTACTTTGAAAATGAATTTTATTTTTCTTCTTTTTTTGAGAGAGAGAGAGAGAGAGAGAGAGAGAGAAAATGGTTGTACCAGCAGCCTCTCAGCTGCTGTGAATGAATTCCATACGTGTGCACCTCCTTGTGTGCATGTGCGGCATTGTGTGCTTGCATCACTTATGCATCTGGCTAAATGTAGGACCTGGAGAATCAAATGAGCATTCTTGGGCTTCACAGGCAGTTGCCTTAACTGCTGAGCTATCTCTCTAGCCTGATATTTATTTTTTAAAGAAGGCCAAACCAGACAATAGATATTGATATTCACCTGCTTAATAGAATGCTGCTGAGTAATGAGCTTCATGTTTTTATTCAGAAAAAAAAATGCTTGTCTCCAAAATGACTTTGTTTCAAGTACCTAAAATTAGGAAGTTATGAGACTTTATAACTGAAAATACTAAATATATACCTGAAATATTGAAAGATATTTTTTGGCTCTACACTACTTCATTTTATTATCTTCCTGTAATTTGTCCCATGGAGGATTTAAACAGTTATTTCTGAATATTTGTGTATATAAAATCCACTATTATCCATTCTGCTAGTGAACCTAACACATTCATTTGTGGCCCCAATCAAAAACTTCTCTTTTAATACTTAAGGCAATATTTATCCACAGTAAGGAAGTGTTCAATAAATGTGTCCAATAAATGTTGGATGAAAGTGAATAAACTTATTTTCATTATTCATTATTTTTATATCTTTACATTTCTGCAGTTCTTTGTGTCCTAAAAATTGGATAAAGTTATCTCTGAAAATTCATTTTAAGAAAAAGTATCATGTTCTCCTGGTTATCCTTTCCCCTGCCCCCGAAAAATGACTGTCTGCTACTCCCAAAATGAATAAACCACAACCCCATAGGGAATACCTGCAACCCCACTGAGAAGCATCCCCAACAGAATGGGGACAGGGATGAGGTGACAGAGAGTACCAACATATGATATATCCATATCAAATATGTTGATAATAATAATAATAAGTAAATACTAAAAATCACACAAATGAATTTGTCTTTATTATACTTTATTTTGTACAATTCTATTTAAAATTGATTTTGATACTTGATTGCTAACACAGCTTCCTCACAGTTTGTTCCTTCATGCTTCTCTTTATTCAATAATGACTTTTATGAATTCCCACACTCCTCATGCTTTTAAAGAGAAAGTCACATTTTTATTTTACAGACAGCTCTTTACATTATTGGTTAGCAGTGATCTCTGACTCTACACACACACACACACACACACACACACACACACACACAAAATAATATCTCTAACATGCTAAGGAATCTTGATATTTTAGGGGTTTCTCCAAATTCATCTAATAATGACAAACTACAATATACATTTTAAAGTGAATAAGTCAGTTGGGAAAATGTTTATTTGAAAGCTTATCATAGAAAAGAAAGTTGGCAGGGAAAGCTATAAGACCAACAAGGGAAAAATCATGAAGGGCAAAGGTGACAATAGAATGTAGGAAGTGGCTCTGAATTAAAGACTATGTAGAATTAGAATGCAGTGCTGTTAGAAGGATGATAATTTCAGAGTATATACTGAGAGAATGGTTTTCAAGTGGGGAAACTTCCTAGCAAGTTTGGATGTCAATGGATGTTGAATGAGACACAGTTGATGAGACCTGAGACCTTACTGGGTTATAATAAGTACAAAGAGTGAATATGAGATAGGTAAGGTGAGCAACAAATTGAAAGAAGTTGTTAATATGTGTAGAAGCTTCTCCAAAAAGGAATGCCTGTAAATACTTAGAAAAGCAGGGCTAGTTTTCTCTTCTGTGTCTCATAGTTGTGGTGTATTGGTAGGTAAAGGTTCTGTAATTATGACATCTGTAACAGACATCCTCTACCACCAGGGGGCTACAAAGTTATGTCTTGCTAGGGTAGTGTACAGGTGTTTGGGAGACATGTGACACACACACACACACACACACACACACACACATATCAAATCACAATTTTGAAAATCTGTCAATCTATTTATTATTCTATTCACTGTTTAGGTAAGACAGCCTTTCAGGAAACATTCAATTGTGTTCCTCTTTTCTGGTTATATGTAGGTTTAGGGAACTGATGCATATTTAAAATTCCCAGGGGCGGCATGAAAGCAAATGAAATTGCAGTAACTAATAAGATTTCTATCTACTGTGCAGGTACTCTATAATCTGTGACCTGTTCTTATACCATTTTATTTGGTGTTACTGCTATCCAGTATTGAATGTTGTCATTTAAAAAATATTTTCCCTCCTTCATCCACAATTCACTGGAGAATCCCTGTGGCAGACTTACATCTTTGAGAAAGGATACTCAGCAAATTAGAGTAAGAGAAAAGGATAGCAAGGCTCTGAACGGCCTTCATCAAGGGAAGGTCAGTGACAATTTGGACAGCAGTAGTTGGCAGAATACAGACCCAGCAGCTCTGCCTTCATTATTCTTCATGATATCGTGCCTCAGAGAAAAGAAAGTTCTCAGATTTGTTGAAAAAAATATGAATCCAAGATCATTATTTTTGACTTTTTGTATCAATAGGTAATGCATTAAGTTTGTATTAGAAATAAAAATGATGTAACCTAGTTTTTAAAAGGCAAAGCATTCCAATTAACATATCCAAATACCCCTGTTTCATGGAGAGTGTGCTGTTTATTGCTCTAAGTTATTCTGAACTTTTCACACCATTTGCTAGAAACATCTGACTGTTAGAGAAGTCCAGACCTAGTACTTAGTGTTGTTATACAGTACTTCATCTTTTCTCCTCCTTTTTGTGTCTATGGAGGTTATAATAAAGAATAAGTATCAGGATAATATTTGGATAATAATGAGGTTATTCCTGAACAATACTTACATAGTTATGAAGACATATTATTGACAATATTGGGAATTATTGAGTTTGTACATAAATGTCCTCTGAGATCTCTGGCCTCCCATGTGGCTCATAATCATATTGGTGAGAAAAGATTAATATAAAAGAAAGGAAAAGTAGAATAATGTGTTCAAAGGATTAAGGGTTATGCATAGACAAAGAGGAAAGGATTCACTGAAGCCTGTATTTCACCTAAAGATCCTTCAAAAAGGGCCTTAATGAATTGGCTTGTAGTATAGCCTTGTTTTCTCTTTCTTCCATGACCTCTTTCATCTCACTAGGCACTCTATTTTTATTTTAAAAATATTTTTATTGATATACAGAAGAGAGAGAGAAAATTGGAAGGGTCTCTTGCCCCTGTAAACACCTCCAGACACATGTGCCACTTTTAGCATCTGGCTTTATGTAGGCACTGAGGAACTGAACCTGCGCCAGGAGGTTTTGCCAGTAAAGGTCCTTTACCATTCAGCCATCTCCCAAGACCCTTTGTTTTTGTATTGTATGCTCCATGAAATCCTTTACATCAGTGTCTTGTGCATGGCAGGCACTCTGTAGATAGATATTTGTTGCTTAGTCAAAGAATTTTTTTGACAAGGATGTAGTAAAAACAAGGGAAAAAAGATGACGCTTAAATATATAACTATCTTTGGGAAAAAAATCTGTATTGATCCTGATAAAGTACCTTATGTGAAAATCACAGTGCCAATTTGAAAGTAATGCTGCCTACTCTGCTTGTTAAAGAATGCAATCTCTGCACCCCTCTTTAAAGCACCAAAGAAGGAATGTCTATGTTTCAATGTCTATCAGACTGTGCAAACAATTTTAGCTCACCAGTCTGAATGTTGACCTGTAAAATGAAGATTTCATGAGGTCACTAGTTAATTTAAGAAATGAAATGTTTCTCTAATGTTTAGTAGATCCAAAATTTGATGTGAACATTTAAATAATGTGAATTTGATCTTCTTTTTAAGGATAATATTAATGTGATATCAATTTTATGACTATGAAAGCAGGATACTTTTATTTTGATCTTATGTTAAGGTACAGCTGTTTGTTTAGACATAACCTACTTAAATTTCCATATTCCAAATAAGCAAAGGACATTGAACAATATTGTTATAATTAGTGTTAAGCAAGTGCATAATTTTATTGAAACATAGTTAGACATAAGTAAAATAATATAAAGTGTTAAAGGCAGATGTAAAGACACTCATTATTCAAATAAATACTGTGACAGAATGCCACTTATGTAAGCTGTTTGGACTACAAAGTTGCATTTTGATGTATATACATATTTAACACAATATTATAATTTATGATTAAGGCTGCTGGAATTCTGCTGAAATATAAAAGAATTATTTGGAGAACTACAGTGGTTTTCCAAAACTGGAATAATGAACCTGGATTTTACTAGGTTATTAATTAGAGACCACAACTTCATAAATGAATGTTCTTTAAAAGGAAATATAAAAGAATAAAACCAACTATTAATAAACAATTAGTTATATGTAATTTTCTACCTTTTTGTATATCTGTCCATCAAATGATATGCACATTGAAGAGAGTACCTATATTACAACTGTTTAATCAACAGAAATAAGAGTTAATTTGTATTTTCCTTTCAATTTGTCACTCTTCTACCATTTTAGATAAGAATGGTGTCCTTTTGTTAGTCACAGAAAAGCCTATGTGTTTTAATTCCTGGAGAATTCTGTTTTTCTACTCTTAAATTGGATAAATCTTACTTTTAAATTGTTTCCCTTGCCCTAACCATTTAAGCTTTAAGCCAAGAAAGGCCTTGACTATCACCTAGAGCTTTGATTTTGCTGAGAAAATGTGTGTATTATATTCTGATTTGTTTCAAGTGACTAGGATAAAATTCCATACCTCAATTTTGAGGTTAAAAAATTTCTCATACAAGAGACAAGGAAAGAAAAATAGAATCTTTTGCATTGATTAGATTGATAAAAATTCATAGGTTTAAATAAATTAGGCATTTGCTGGGATATGATCTTATTGAGTCTCATACATCACTGGAAGAAATACTAATTTGTACAACTTCTTGGAAAACATGTTGGCATTATCTCCTCAAATTGGATACTCACAGTGCATAATTTCAAATAACAAATTAATTTTATAAAGAGAGACATGGATGGTGAGATGATAATGGTGATTCACACAGAAAGGGTTATAATCCATTCTGAACACTGTGGCCACACTCTTAAAATCCAAAGGTGGCTGGATATCCATGTAGGCATCATTTAGTAAGAAGGGCAGGGAGTATTGAACATGACAGGTGTGTTTTGTTGGGAGCAAAATTATTTATACTTGCTTCATAAAATTTCATCAATTTACTATATAATTGAAGCAAAAATGGAGGAAGAAAAAATAATTATACCAACAGAAAAAATAATGTACATCAAATGGATAGTTTTCTATATTGAACATTTGTATCATTTTCTTTCCTAAAATTCAATGATAATGATCTACATTTTTTAGGAAATATTATACCATTGTAAGTAGAAATTTCACATTTGACCCAACAGAAACAAGTATAAAGCAATGTTGCTTCTGTAAAGGAAAATGTTGAGTGGAAACATGTAAATTACTAACTAAAAACTAATTCCTAAAAGTTTTCAACAAGTTCTTCTCAAATAATACCTTGAAAAAGAGAAATGCCTTTGATGATTAAGAAAGTGTTTAGCTATGACAAAACTATTATTTACTGAACTATTATTTACTGAATAACAGACATAGCACTATATGCTTCAGATTTTTCTTTTAATTTTTACACCAGTCAAATATGTTCTATTTAACATAACAGAAAACAGATCAAGAGCACTGGAATGTGTTTTCTAAGTTCCTACAAATTAGGAAGGGAGGATTGAACTGTGATTCTCAGACTTGCCTGATTCTCAGCTCACATTTCTTTTCCCTGAAGTGGACTAGTGTGAGGTCTCCATGCTGAGTGAATTCAGCAATGATTTCTGAGTTGTTTCCAGTCTCTATTCATCTTCTTCCCAAAACTTCTGCCACTGCACAGAGCACACTGTCCTACCTCCAGCTCTGCTTTCTACTGCACTGGCAAGTGACCCATTGGACTCCCCCTTGACCAACTGGGCATCGAGCAGTGCTAAAGCAAATCCCTCCAAAAACTAGGAGAGTCACACTGTGGGCTCCTCCTGCATGCAGGTGGGTACATAGCTGGTGGGTCCTATGACCCTGCCAAAGGGAAAGAGAAGAGGTGAGAGGCAGCAGTTGGTATTCTTAGATAAATTGGTATGCCTATACCACATTAATAGTTAGTATTTGGTGCTATGACATCATTGCATGTCTATCTGGGAAACTCTTAGCAATGCACAGAACCATTACTTACACTCAATGCTGCAATCCACAATATACACTTGGCCTTACTGTAATCACCTAAAATTGCCATGGTGATTTCAGGATAATATATATCTATTTAAAATTCTTGACAAATTGGTCATTAAATGTTGGTAGAAAAACATAATAGGAGTTTTCCTCCATTTCATGTGATGAAAATAAGACAGTAATTATCGTGTAGATGATGACCCCAGTATATGTATATTTTTTCACACTCCTACTAGCTTCTTGACAAACTAAACTTCTCCAGCTTCTACATCCCCTGTATATGAACAGTAGACTTAGACCCAGTGAATGTCTTTTCTGATTCTCACAAATTAGAGCCATTTCAAGCCTTTTATTATTTCAAGATATATTCAGATACTCATGACCCCACTGGTCTGCCACTGTATCACATAACTTGTTAATGATGAGTTTCTCAGGATTTTATTTTATATTCATTTATCTTATTTTTATTAACTAATTGGGGAATTTTTACTTTTGAAAGCAAGAAGGTTTTCTTCTCAAATACATGAGTATATGTTCATGTAACTTATCTATAAAGTTAGTCTTTAGTTTTTATAACCAGAACTGGAGGAAAGCTCTAGAAAACTTTGAGTGCTGTGACTTTAGCATCATATAGAACAAAATTATGCACTGTTTTCCAGGATACATATATACTGAAAACTCATTTAAAACCTAATAAAGGGGCTGAGGAAATGTCTCAGCAGTCAAAAGTACTTGCTTGCAAAGCCTACCAGCCTGGGTTCAGGTTCAATTTCCTGATACCCATGTAAAGTAAGATTCACAAAATGGTGCATTCTCCTGGAGTTCATTCTCATTGACAAGAGGCCCTGGTGTGCCCATAATCTCACCTCACCCCTCTCTTTGTCTTGTGAGCATAAAAATAAATAATATTTTTAAAATCTCATAAAGATTAGTTTATAAAATATGAATCAATATAAGATTTTAAAGTAAAATTATAATATTGAGAGGATGCCAGATATTTTTTCATTTTTTGTCATACATAGTAGGTAAACTTGCCTTCCTAGGAAATAGCTTTAAAGCAATGCCCCATACCATAAAGGGTATAGGGCTCTGAGGGGTACCTTTTGTTCATATTTATATTCTGATAAGTAGGCTAACATTACAAAAGAGTGCACACAATTTGCACATCAGTATAATCTTCCATTTCGGGATAATCAATGTAAAATACATCAGTGAAAAAATACATATCTAAAATTAAGTTCATTTGGATTGATATATAAATTCAGTAAAAAAATGACATTTTTTTCTTATAAATAACCTGTATAAACTAAAAAGTTACTTTTCAATACAGTAGTTCAGAATATATTTAAAAAATACAAAAATAGATTGTTATACAATTATCATCCTTATTAAGACTGTTGGAACAAGAATAAAAGGAGTTTGAATGTCAGAATATGGGTAACATGAAATGAAAGAATATAGACACCCTTGTTTTGAGGTTCCAAAGACTTGGCTTTTATGGACATGAAAGTAAATATCTTTTTCCTTAGAAGTATGGGAAAGTAGAATGCTCACGACCTATTAGCCTTGTGAATGAATTGGTTATAATAATAAAATTTTATTATTTGCATTTATTCTTTGAATGCATGCTATTTGATTGGCCTCCATCTCCTAGCAATACGCATAAATATTCTATGAATAACAAGATGTAGGAAGGCAGTCTTTTAAATATATTTTTAAAATTTAGTTTCTTAAAATAATATACTTTTGAGACTTGTCTTAGAAGTCCATGTGGGTAGGTAAGAATCTGTCAAGAAAATGTCTTTTACTCAACATTTTTCCTAAGGGCAACATGTTATTTTGTTTCCCTTGCATTTTTTTTTTTTGCTTTTCTTTCCTACTGGTCTATTTTAATTTTACTTCAAAGACAAGAAAGTAAGATTATTTAGATAATCTCTCAATATAAAACCGTTTTGTAATAAAGACTGTGTTTCCTTGCTACAAATATCTATTCATTGTTGAATGAAGTGTTATTTAGTATAGAATGTGCTATTAAAAAGAAAACCATTTATCTAAGAAATGCATCTTTCCTCCTTGCATTTGCCATCTTCCTGGCTTGCTTTATCTGTATTGACTGTTTTTTTGTTACTGTCAAGATAGGAAATTTCTATGTGGAGCAAATAGTATAACTGCCATTATTCCACTGTTTCAAGTTAATTCTGCTGCAGGGTACTTTTATCATTAGACCTCTTATCTAAACACATTAATAATGTGAATCTATGGAACTGTTCTGTCTGGGATGTTTGTACGTTTTATTATGTATCTGAATATATGCTATTTTGATCTCATGGAAATTCTAGCCAAACAAAAGTTACTTGACATTTGTTGAGACTTCAGTATGTTACCCAGGCTAACCTTGAACTTTTTCAATAAGCCATCCTCTGACTTCAACTTCCCCCACATCTAGGGATGCAGATACATGCAACTAAATTGTTATAGTATTTATTAACAGAGCTCAATGTAAAGATTTTATTACTCTGTGATATCCAAAGGAATTCTCTCTATGTATGGAGGGAGAGATGGATGCTTGGTAGATATATGGCTAGAAAGAGATATAGTGTGATGGTAGATAAATGGTATAAATTTTCGTCATTACTTGTAAATGAATTTATCATAGAATTTTTTCTTTTACAAATTACTCTATAATTTGTTTCAAAAAATGAAAAATATCATAATGTGAGTCTTTGTACTTTTCAAATAGGGTGTTTAATTATAAATCTATTTTAGAACTTTAAATCTAGGACTTTTATCTGTAGGTCCTAAACCATATCCTCTCACCTACCCCACATAGAAAACCATCAGATTTTATATTTTACCACCAAGAAGGAATCACAGACAATAGCACTTTCCCACTCTCAACTCTGTTTTCAATATATAATAATTGAAAATTAATCAACAATAGCTTTCAAATTAACCTTATTCTTACTGGTTTAAAAATAAAGCAAAAATGAATACTGAAATGTGTATTACTTCTAAACACATTACACCCACAAATAAAATTCAATAAATAAAATTCCACATTATATCAAGATTTTTCAGCACTTGCCACTTTGAAATAATACCCTTCAATATAACGGGTAAATTGTGAAAAATATTCAATTGTTGGCCAATTGTATAATAGAAAGGAATGATTCTAATTTAACCAATGCTGATCAGTTATACTACTATTGAGGTGACTATATATTGTAGTTTTCCCATGATATTCATAGTTTATACTTTATTATCTATAATAATATTATGTATAATAATTTATATGATTCTCAAAAATGTCCTAATTTTGATGCAAAGTTACATGTTTATTCTTTCATTCCAATATAAAACTAAGTATAATATATTGATATATAAAAATTTATAGATAAATATACCTTATCTGGAGGAATTTGAAAAACTAAAACCAGAAGATAGACAAAAAAGTTGCAAATGAATCTCTTCTTTAAAATATTTAAAAACCTAAAAAATTGTTGATTGTTCGTTAGGACCACAGTTAACACCATGGAAGTTTAAGGGAGAGATAATTAAATGGATTTTGGCCTGTTGGCTAAGGTGGCATTATTGAAATTGCTTTACTGAAGGGCATTGATGCTGTAGTCAAATGAACAAAGTTAAGAGAGTCTGAGATGGATATTGTCCACATCTGAACACCTCACTACAAAGAATAATGAGTACAAAGGAGGGTTTGGTAGCGAGGATATCAAACAGATAAGGAATCAAAAATTCTGATTTTTCATCCTGGCTCTACAACCACCTATTTTACGTCACCGAGTAAAGCATTCTTCTCTTTTGCTTTATTTGTAAAACAAGGGGTTGAAACAGTTTTTTTTTTTTTTTATGGCGAAGCTATTTTGTACAAGGCTCATCAGTAAGCACTATGTAAATATCTGTGAAATTCTTTTCCTTCTCTAATGTTTCCCTGTCAATCACTATTGTCACTTATGCTTCCAGTGACATAGTTGTAGTCAGTTTGGGATCATATGGTTCTCTGTCAAAGAACATTGATGAAAGGTAAGTGCCACCCTGTAACCACTAATTTTCTTCATGTGAAATTGATTTTTTTTCATTTTTTCAAGAACTCTTTATTTCTTAATTGGATGAAGACCGTATTTTGTTCCTTCTCGTAGTGCTGGTATCTACAATGTTAGGGGACTCTGCCAGGAGAAGCTGGGCTTAGATAGTGTCAGGGTGAAAACTTGAATGATGCTACAGGTAACTGAGGATACAGTCAACTCAGCGGTTGCTGTGCACAGGTCTCCTTGTTCCCTTTGCCCAAGTGAGGGTGTTTCCCACTTTTCCCTCGCACTCTTGTCTAGGGAATCTTGCTCATCACCCAATAAGAGACATTATACTCACTGGAGTGGAGTTAGAGCAACTACACAGCAAGGACCTCTACCAACTCAAAGAAGCTGCTGCCTTCTATGAATCCAGCTGGTTCAAGGCTGCAGGCCCACTTCCCTTGGCAGGTTTTTCCACTTCAGGGAGTGGGGAAAGTGGCCCTAAACCATCCAAATGGATTATACATCACTCTTGACATACATGGACACTCCCTTCTATTAGCTGGAGAAGTTTGAGTTAGGATTAACTTAAAAAGCAGTCTGAGGAGCATGATAAATTATTTTAATCTACCTAATACTTACTATGTACTTTAAAATTGTCATATGATAAAAGCAATAGTATGCCTGTTTATAAAATAACCTTGAATTTTAATATAGTACATACAAACGATGAAGTCAAATGAAATAACAATTCAAAATAATTCTTAGCTCTTTGTTTTGTTTTGATAGGCTTGATATGTCAGGGTCTACTTAAGTCTAGCTGTGTATGTACATTTGACCCACATTTGCTTTCATTACTTATATTGTGCTCACACTGGTAATGACCAAAGATAAGATGGAGGGCATTTAAATTTTAATAAGGAATTGTTAAACTAGAAGTAACAAAAATAGGAAATAACAGGGACTGTAATAGAAATTGAACGACAAATGAGGGTCACAGGGAAAGCAAAGAGTTGAAACTTAAATGTGAATACTTTTTCTTGCTTTTATTTTTTGCACAGAGAACGCTTCTAAATATTGCCCAAGGATATTCCTCTTACTTTTGGTGTGGCCAGACAACTGAAGTCTCTCAGAAAATAGTCTTACTATCATTCAGTATTGTTCTTTGAAAACTGAATTCAGAATTCTAAGGTTTGAGGTGTAACTTAGTGGTAGAGCACTTATCTAACATGTCCAAGGACCAGGATTCCATGCATAGTGATTCCAATAAAATAAAATAAAACCTAAATGCTAAGAATGACTAATAATTTTCCAAGTAATATAATAGTTTTAAATTTTAAGGTGCTTTTTGAGAAATACATGCATTTCTGCCTGTAAACCTATAAATGTTTGAATCCCAGTAACATGAAACATTACATAAGAGATATAAACATCTAATATAACTGGTACTAGATCTAGAGCTGTACATAAAAGGTTGATTTGTTTTGTTTTCAAATACACAGCAAGATAAAGAGGAAAAGGAATACACAAAGCACAAGGCCTTTTTTGACAATAGCAAACTTCAGGCATCTCCAAGTCATTTTATCTGTAAAATAAATACCAACTTAAAAACACATTTTTTTTTTATTCATCAAGATGAGGTCAATTATTTCAGGTCTTGGGAATTTTTTGCCTCCAAGTTAAACTTCCAAGTTAAAACTCTACTTACTATGGAAGTGTGTGTGTGTGTGTGTGTGTGTGTGTGTGTGTGTGTGTGTGTGTGTGAGAGAGAGAGAGAGAGAGAGAGAGAGAGTTAGTTTACTCATTGTGCTGAATGATCCAGACCTATGCCTTATCCTACTCCTATGCCGTATCCCAAAGCTTCTAAAGATTTGTGGCATCTTGCCAAGCCATTTCTTGGGGTCAAACATAGAAAAGGAAATTCATATGACAACTCATAGACATCTGAAGCCACTACTCAGCCTTAGAAAATCTGAAAATTCCTAGACACTAAGCAAGAGGAACTTTTCTTTTTAACAAGGGTAGTGACTTACTCCTACTTCTCCTCCTCTTTTTTTTTATCCACCTCCTTCCCCTTTCCTTACTCTTTCTTCCTCCTCTTCCTTTGCAACTGAAGAAAGCCAAGATTATCTAAAGGAAAGTGAGTGTAATTTCCAAAGGGAAAGTAGCATTATTGTTCATATTTACAGAAGGTTGGGTATTCCTCCTTTCTGATAAGACATTAAACATTTCTGAGACAGAAAGTATCAAATATATACCTGTGCCCATTAGGTTCCACAGCAACTAAGTGAGTTATATACAGTAATAGATTATTTTTATTTTTGTGTGAGACAAAGTATGTCTAATACAGCCCAAACTGGCCTCCAAGTTGCTATCCTTCAGCCTCAGTCTCCCAAAGGCTGGAAATAAAAGTGTATGCCAAACATTACTAATTTATCTTCTTAATGTAGAAATAAATGACTATGATTAAATGTAATCCTTACCAATTTTTCTTAATAACTTGATCCAGAATTTTAGAAAAAGAATGCTCTCTCTGATCAGCTTATGTGAACCCCCTGGTGTTCAGAGCAGCATTAAAAAATCAAGCTGGGGCTGGAGAGATGGCTTACTGGTTAAGGCGCCTGCCTGCTAAGCCTAAGAACTGGGTTCCAATCTCCAGGTCCCACGTTTAGCCAGATGCAAAGTGATGCAAGGGCACCATGCCGCACTTGCCCACAAGGGGACACACGCATCTGGATTTCGTTCACAGCAGCTGAGAGACTGCTGGCATGCCCATTCTCTGTCTATCTCCCTCTCCCTCTCTTTGTCTCTCTCTGTGTATCTCTCCAAAAATAAAAAAAATTTAAAAAATATCAAAAAATCAAGCTGATGGGGGACAACAAAATATACCAAAATTTCAATACAAAACAGACAATTGAAAATATTAATGTCAATAACACAATAGAAATTTAACAACTGTTTCTAAACATAGTTCAAATTTCAATGCATGAATTGTTTCATTGCTATGGCCTTTAATGAACATAGATGGAATATATTGCAAAAGGAATCCTTACATAACTCAGATTTTTAAGTGATCATTTGTAAATGTTTGTGACCATTATACAATGATTTGTAGGTCATCGTTTTTAGTAATAGACTATAGGAAAAAATGAACATCCTTAATGACATTTAATATTTCTTATTTTGCTTTTGCTTGGGCAGCTTCACAAATAAATATTTTATTTGGTACATTATTTTCATTATGAAAAGACAGATAATAATTCCTCATTACAAAAAACTTACATAAATATTTTAATCAATTATACTTTGATTTCTATTTATATGGTAAAACATTGTGAAATGAACTTTCAAATGCAATTTCTTCATGATGAAGTTGTAATTATTATTAAATAGTATTTATGAAGTCTGAGAAATTCACATTTTAAAGGAAGAATTCATGATTATTCATTAGACAACTCTTGGCATTTTCCAGCAGGTTGTATTCTGTCATAGTATAAAGGATCCCAGTTTGTTCTGGAAATATTTTCAATGTAAAATCTAGGAGGCAGGTGCTCACTTGTCCTCCTCCATGCTTAAAAAAATACAGGGAGGAGGCCATAGTGGCAACTGTCACCATGATTGATTTCACTGGGATAGAAGATGAACCAGCTGGTTGCAGTCAACCTCACAACAGGAAGACTATCACATTTAAATTCCTCAAGAAGAAATGTTTTGAAATTTACAAACTTAAAATGCAAGATACTGTATTTATGTCTTTTCTTCTTAGCCACATAATGTAAGTTTAATCTATGTATTTTCCAAACATCATAATGTTGTAATGATAAAATATAAACCCCAAAGAAAGAAGCATGTAGTGAAGAAAACACTAGACTTCTTTAGTTTTGCATCCAATCTTTTGTAATTCTACCTGTAAATTTATATGCAATAATAAATAGAGATTATATTAGCATATTACTATTGTAATTTACAATCTTCCTGATCTCCAGTTCAAAGTATATTGCAGGTTAAGTTTAAGCCAGAAAACAAAATAAGATTCTTTTATAGAACCTTATGCCTATCAAGACTGACATTTGAAGAGATTGTACTATAATACTGAAATAACAATAGCATGATAAATATAACCATAAGTGAAATGTAAAGTTATTATTCATTTCCTCAGCAAATATTTTATTACATATTTATTATATTTTATATGGATACATCATGAGTTGGTACCCTTTTTTTTCCCTTGTCCCTGCCCCCATTCCACTGGGGATGCTCCTCAGTGGGGTTTCAGGAATTGCCTATGGGGTTGTAGGTTATGCATTGTGGGAGCAGCAGTCAGTTATTTTGGGAAGGGAGGGAATGCCTCTGGGCATGATGTCTCAACCTGTGTCTCTTACAATCTTTCTGCCCCCTCTTGCACAAAATTCCCTGAACAATGGTGGGTGAGAGTTAAGTCTATTTCAGTGATGAGCTCTTAGGAGCCTCTGGATCTCTGCTTTGGAAGGTTCTGGGTATCCTCAGGGTCTGTCTCCTCCATCATGGCACTGATTATCAGGTTCATCATGGAAGTAGCACTCTTGCTCATCTCCCCAGTTCTTCTGTGGATTCATCTGTGGCTTGGCTGAAATGTGAGGGGTAGTTTATCTCCTCTGGTTTTGCTACTTTCTGAAAAGAAGAAAAGATTCTCCAATGGAGAATGAAGTCAGCATAGTTTAAATGAGATAAGCATTATTAATTTTGGGAGAATTTGATGTGTGTAACCCTTCTTTTTAGCCAAAGACTAGTGGGAGCTTGACACTGGAAAGCATAATCTTTATCTCCACAGGGTTCTGACTTGGTTCTCAATTCCAGATATGTGTTCCTTTACACTGAGGGCATCTCTTAGCCAATCAGAAGCTATTGGTTACCCACCAAGGCTGGGTGCTATCATTACACTGGCAAGTACATCCTGTCAGGGTGTTTGCTTCCGAGTAGCTTAGACCTCTGGTTGTTCAGTCTATTGTTGGCCACTTTCCCCCTGTAGCTCATGTAGTGCTTTCAAGCACTAGAAAGCCTAACTTTCTAGGAACTGGCTCTCTTGTGGATTCCAGCCAGGTTTCTCCATGTTCTGTGTCAGCAGCATGTGGTGTCTTCAGCAATAGGGTCTTACCTATTGCCTCAGATGGGTAATCAAGTGCTTTGACAGCAACCTGTCTTGATTTGGAGTCCTTGTAGTTCTCTCCAATCAACAGCTCATTGTGGGTAGCTACTGATTTCTGGTACTAGGAGTTACAGATCAGAGACAAAAATAAAATAAAATAAGGGTTGGAGAGATGGCTTAGTGGGTAAGTGATTGCCTGTGAAGCCTAAGGACTGTGGTTCGAGGCTCAATTCCCCAGGACCCATGTAAGCCAGATATACAAGGTGGCACATGCATCTGGAGTTCGTTTGCTGTGGCTGGAGGCCCTGGCATGCACATTCTCTATCTATCTGCCTCTTTCTCTCTCTGTCGCTCTCAAATAAATAAGTAAATAAAAATAATGAAAAAATTAAAATTAAGCTTCATTCCACCCTCTCCAGAGCCCTTCTTTACAGGTCCCCCCTTACTCCTTTTGAGGGTTATATCTTATAGTCTATCTCCAAGGATAAAAGTTTCTCTGTTACCAGTTCATTTTGGATATAGTTTTGTGTTTGTTTTTTCCCCACCCTTCTCTTCCCCTCCCCCCAAATCCTTCCATTCCTATTGTCTAGGCCTTGAGTTGCCTATCAGGTATGTCAGCAACTAGATCTGGTCCAGGTTAGGAAACACAGATAAGTGAGGCCATGCAACATTTGTCTTTCTGTGATTGTGTGAGTTTGCTGAGTATCATCTGTTCTAAGTCTGTTTTTTTTTCTATAAATTTCAATGTATCTTTTTGTTTTGTTTTGTTTTGTTTTTCAAGGTAGGGTCTCATTCTGGCCCAGGCTGACCTGGAATTAACTATGTAGTCTCAGGGTGGCCTCGAACTCATGACAATCCTCCTACCTCTGCCTCCCAAGTGCTGGGATTAAAGGCGTGCGCCACCACGCCCAGTCATTTTTTTTCTTATTGCTCAGTTGAATGCCATTGTGTACATGTACTACAAAACAGATGTGACGCAGAAATCTACCTAGAATCAAGCACATAAATGGGATGTTAAAAGAGCACTGAAGACTTTGCCTATCACAATATTTAATTCTGGATGCCACAGGTCAAACTGTATCCATGTTTTGATCTTATGAGAGTCAAATCTCACACTACCCAGAATGTATGTGTTGTAATGTTTTCATCTTTTATATATCAAAATCTTGTTGGCAATGTGTACTTACACTTTTGATAACTATATATACATCATTTTGTACTATATTTTGTACTATATTTCATATTCAGTGCAATTGATCAATCATCTTTTAAAGACTTGCTATATATCAGGCTCTGTGCCAAGTGTAACGAAGACAAAAACAAATTGTGCATATTCAAGCTGCTTATATTTGTTGGTTAGGATTTTCTGACCATCTTTTCCAAATTAGGACCCCTCTACCATACACAATTACTTACACCACCTTTTATTTCATCATGCTTTATATTTCTCCTTTTTTTGTTTGTTGTTGTTTTTACAGTGTTGAGGGTAAGACTCAAAACCTTTTGCCTGCTACACAAGAAAAGCACTCCATTAATCTATATCCTTCACCCCTATATTTGGTTCTTAAACTTATGTGTTCATTGGTAGTAGGTTTTAAGTATAAACCCATGCCACCCAACCATGTTTACATAGAATGGGCAAATACAATCAGATAGTCTTCCATGAAAAGAAAGTGCTGTCTTCTTTGTTTCATTTTGGTATTTAAGGTTGTGAAATATAGATTCCTGCACTCTGTTGAGATACATCTGATGTGGTGATCTTGATTAGTATGTTAACATTGAAAAATGGAGAATGGAAGATACAAGAGAGGAAAAGAGCATTCAGAAAGCAGGCTCTGTCAGCAGGGTGAATGGGCTTGCATGCCTGGCCTTCGTCTTGGACAGCAGGGAGACTCTTAAAGTAATCTAGCACAGAACCAATTTTGTGGTATGCAGAAAATGATTTTCAGACTAGTGCTTATACTAAAGATTGTCTTTGCTGATTTGATTAGCTTTTGAAATGAAGCAAAACCATAACAACAACAAATTCCATGTCTGTCCAAACTTGGCCAAATGCAAATGATCATCCATTTCAGATCAACAAGACAAAGTTAATTTTCTTTCAACAATCACTTTCAATCTTTTCCCTTTTTCCTCATTAATGTTCAAATTGCTCTCAAGAGCAGAGACGTGTGACTTCATTTCCCAGCACATGATCATTTTAAAAGATCATTGTGAAAGAATAGTGTGCTGTTGCATCAGGATATGGTCTTCATTTAGGCAGTGATAAAACAATCTATGACTTCCCATACATTGTGGAAATATTAAGGTTGCAACTACACAACTTAATTCTTATCACTGCACTTGACCCCCAAAATATAGATAGCCTTTATAGAAAGAATCCCCATAATTATAATCCTAAGTCTTTAGTAAGAAATCTGTGACATCAAAACTTCTTAAAAACTTGGGGTTGGGAATGTAGCTCAATTGTCAAGAGTCTGCAAATAACTCTGTGTCCAATTCCTAGCACAGGAACAAAAAGAAAAAAAAATTCTCAACAACTTGATCCATTATCTCATTTTGAAACTACTGTAGGGATATACAAGTTAGTATGTGTTTTGTGAGGTTTAAAAAAAACATTCTGTAGTGTTCAACATGGAAACAGAACCCCTTACATGCTCAGCAGTAGTTCTACCACTGAACTACATTCACAGACCCACAAGATAGGAATATATATATATATATATATATATATATATATATATATATAGTCATTCAGATTAATAACAGCCACAGTTTTGTTTATTTATGCTGATATTTACTCAGAATTATAATTTTTTATTTGTAAGGCTGCTTTAGCTGAATTATAACATTTATCTAGCCTTTGATTTTAATGGGTAATGCACTTTAGTATCATTGGGGCATATTGGTTGTTGTTGTTTTTTTTTTTTTTTTTTTTTTTTTTTTTTTTTTTTTTTTTTTGGTTTTTCAAGGCAGGGTCTCACACTGGCCCAGGCTGACCTGGATGGAATTCACTATGTAGTCTTAGGCTGGCCTTGAACTCATGGTGATCCTCCTATCTCTGCCTCCCAAGTGCTGGGATTAAAGGCATGCGCCACCACACCCAGCTCATATTAGTTTTTATAGATATCAGTTGTTAGAAAACGTGTTTTGTAGAAAAATGTCCTGAACTGCTCATAAATTTACACTTTACTATTGATAGACAAACTATTTACTTGTTAGCAATAATTTTAGCACTAAATAATTATTTGATACTTAACTCCATAATTTTTACATGATGGTATTATCAATGAATAAATTAGAAGAAAAAAATAAAGTTTTCCAAACAGAACTTGTTTTCTTAGAAAATAATTTTAAGCTAGGATATATGATTTTTCTAAGGAGGGTGTAGCAGACAGCTTCAGGTTCACTGAGATGAACTTCCAGACCAGACACAGTTATGGAGGAAGGGATATTATTTATTGAAGCTTACAGATCCAGGGGAAGTTCCATAAGGGCAGAAGAAGCTGGCCTTTCTTCACAGGACCAGGAAAGAGAGCAAAAGCCCCCAGCCACACAGCACACAGAGCAAAACTACAGCCAAAAGCCACAGCACACTTCTGGAACTCCCTAGGCACACTTTGTATATCTTTACAATGGAATCTCAAACCCACCATCACACCTTAATGCCCAGTGACATTGCCTCTAGCAAGGTGGCTGAGGATGCAAACTATAAACTAATAAAACACTGAATATACTGGGGGCCATATATTCAAACTACCAAAGAGGGAGAAAAAATTTTTTAGTGATTTTTGATATCAGGTTATCACTATTTCCTTTTAGGCTCGCCCTGTATAAGTGGATAAACAGTTTCTGTAGTTTGGAGAGTACTTCAAATGTCCATCTCTTATTTTTCACAAGACCTTTAGAATCCACTTTACTGACTTTCATCTTAGGGGAAATTGATGTAGCAATATTGATTACTTTGTATTATTTATTGTGGATTATGTAATATATATGTCGATGGTTTTATGAAATGTCCCACTGTCATAATGTGTTGTCAGCCCTTATACACTATTTATGAATATCTTGATTTCATGTGAACTGCAGAGTCATTAGGTGATTTGACATGAACAGTAAGGAGGTAGCAACTGGGCATGGGGTGAACAAGAGGGCTTTGTGTTCTGGTTCTCTGTCCTGCTTATATAACTAAAATTAACCAGTTTTAACAGAAGAAAGCTCTTAATACACATTGCTAGGAAATTATCCAAGTGTGAGATCATTAGGAAACTGAGCTACTTTCATTGGCTGAAAGTTAGTAATTAGGTTTTCTTGGACTGGTTACATTTCAGGCAATTTCCTGCTAACCAAAAGAAGTTAGTTTTTACTTTTGCAGAGAGAAATTAGCCCTAACTGTACCGACTGATAAATTACTACTGTATAAGAAAAGATTCAATGAAAATTTTTCTTTTATTTATTGTTTCTTTAAATTTTATTTTGTGAGGGTGATGTCACCAAGGATGACTTGGGATCTAGATCTTTCTGCCATGGCTTCCAAGTAGTGGGATTCCAGGCCTGTGACTGCCCATGAAGCAAAACCAAACATCTTTTAGATAAAAGCTATAGACTAAAGTTTGGAGAGAGATTGAATGCCCTCCACGGTTCCAATACCAATTGAAATTAGAGGAACAATTTTGGAGTTTATATGCTTATCTAAGTACATAGGATGCAAAATCAAAAATTGATGCAGTTAGTGGGAAAAATATATAAATTTACCTTTTTTTCAAAAAAGGATGTTATTTATTTATTTAAATGAGAGAGAAGTAGGAAGAGAAAGAGAGAATTGGTGTGCCATGGCCTCCAGCCACTACAAAGGAATTCCAAACACATGGACCACCTTGTGCATCTGGCTTATGTGGGTACTGGGGAATCAAACTTGGGTCCTTAGGCTTCTCAAGGAAGTGTCTTAACTGCTAACCAACTCTCCAACCCAAGTTTACCTTTTTTAAGCAATAGATGTATTTCTGAGAAGTTGAATGTACTTAAACTTTTAAAAATTTTTTGCAAGGAGGGAGGGAGAAAGAGAGAATGAATAAATGAATGGGTGTGTGCACCAGGGCTTCTTGCTGTTGCAAACAAACTCCAGATACATGTGCCACTTTGTGCACCTGACTTTATGTGGCTACTGGGAAATTGATCCCAGGCCAGCAGGGTTTATAAGCAAGCTCTATAACCACTGAGAAATCTTCCCACCCCAAACATAACTACTTGTTTTAGACATTTTAAATCTATGGGAAATGTGCAATGTGCTTCAGGAGACTTCTAGATTCACATAGAAAGATCACTAAAATGTTGCATTTTCCCCTTTCCTTTTTCCCCTCATAGTTTAAACAGATTAATATTTTGCTCTTGACAGGAAGATAGCATAGCTCCTCTGTAGTGTTTATTAAGCTAGCATATCATCTACTTTGGGAATCTGAAAGTTTTGCTGCTTGAGACTCTGTTGATAAGTTACCTCTCATGCCTCTGGTAATAAAAACTGCTAGAAGAATGGAGGTAATTATTTTCTCAGAATGGGAAGTCTTAAAAATAGGGTGGCAACATACTGTGAAAAAGAAATAAAAAGGGAAAGCATACTAATTAAGGTCTGAGTTCTTAATGCTTTGTTTCTGAATTGAACCTGGTCCATGAGTGTGATATAACAGACAGGAGGCCGGAATGTAGGTTAGCCCTACAGTGAGAAGATAAGTCAACAGAAAATGAAAGCTCTTGAAATTGTCAAAGTGCATTTTCTATGGAAAGCATCTAAGGTAGAGAGAAAGGAATAGTTTTGTTTTTTTCTTTTCAGGAAGGCAGTGGAATGCCTTGGGAGGCAAAGAACATGAAAGCAGCTCAACGCCAGAGAAAAGCAAGACTTTAATCACTCTAGGCTTTGATGGTAGGGGAGCTGATGGAATTCAGTAACAGTCTCTGGTTTTTAAAGGGATGAAAAGCCACTTAGGTACAAAGAAGGGTAAGGACCATATGATGGACAGACTGTATAACAAAAAAAAAAATCTAAATATGAGGTTTATGACAAGAATGAAAAAGATAAATGAAAAATCAAAGAAAAAAGTGCTTCAAGTAACATGGCAGGTACGAAAGAGCTCCAAGAATTAATGACTATGAGAAAAAATACTGGAAAAATCTTTAAGCACACAGAACCAGTATTTCTCTAGGCTGAAGCTAATGATGAGGAAGTGGAAGAAAACGAAAAAAGAAAAAAGTGTTAATATTAGTAAAAAGAAGAATAAATGGCAAAAAATTGTGACAGCAACATGCTTTATTTGGAAAATAATATCGAACAACATAAAAGGAGCTGGATATGGTGGCACACACCCATAATCCTGGTAATCAAAATGCTGAAGCAGGAGGATTGCCGTAAGTATTCAAAGTCAGGCTGAAGGGCTGAGGAGATGGTTCAGTGGTTTAAGGCACTTGTTAGCAAAGTTAGGCTGAGCTATATAGTGAAATCCCATCAAAGAAAGAAGAGAGAAAGAGAAATGGAAAGAAAGAAAAGAAAAGAGAAAAGAAAAGAAGAGAAAAGAAACCCCTAAAACATAAATGACAAAGTTAAAGGGAGAATTTAAGGATTTAAAAAGTATATGGGGCATCCTGAGATCGAATTAAAATCAGACAGCTAAGAGCAACACAATTGAAAGTGGGCACATGAACTTGGTGTAGTAAATGAATACAAAAGACAGGATTGAAAAATGTGATAGTTTAGGGAATAAATCAGAATAGTAGTGAAGAAAACATTTTAAAGAAAATGATCAGGATATAGACCATTTCTAAATGATGTTTGTAAATCACTAAATAGGGTTTTTTTGAAAGTAAGCATAGCAGTGTTGCTAAAAATATTTCAAATCTAAGAGGGATGATGGATATTTTGCATAAAACACCAAATGGGAAGAGAAAAGTCAGATTTTGAGTATTATACATGACAAAAGAACAGATTACTGATTTTCTTGTAAAAGTTGAAAGGTCTAAGGGACTTTGTACTTGTAAAGAAAAGCAAAGAGGGCTGGAGATATGGCCTGGCCATTAAGGGACTTGCTTGCAAAGCCAAAGGATGCAGGTTTGATTCCTCACGATCCACATAAGTCAGATACACAAGGTGGCACATGGTCTGCAGTTTGTTTGCTGTGGCTGGAGGCCCCTGGCACACCTACTCACTCTCTCCCTCTTTCTCTCTCAAATAAATAAATAAAAATAAAAAATAAAGAAAACAGCTGGGCTGAAGATATGGCTTAGTGGTTAAGGCACTTGTCTGCAAAGCCAATGGACCCAGGTTCAATTCCCCTGGATCCATTTAAGCCAGACATACAAGGTGGCACTTATGTCTGGAGTTCATTTGCAGTGGCTGGAGGCCCTAGTGTGCCCATTCACTATTTTTTTACTCTCTCTCTCATAAATAAATAGAAATAAAATATTTTTGGAAAAGAAAAGAGCTGGACATGGTAGCAAATGAAAGTAGACAACCTCCTGAAAAGGATGAAACTAGTGGGTTATAAATTTGAGGCCAGCCTGGGCTATACCTATAGGGTGGGGACATTGATCAGCAGCAGGGCACTTGCTTAGCATTCATAAATCCCTAAATTTAATCCTCAATAGTGGATAAGAAGGAACAAAAGAAAAAGAAAAAAAGTATTTGTCTGAAACTTGCATTTTAATATTAACTGTACTTTAGCATAAAACCATTTTGAAAGTATTTATGTCAATTCAGTCAAGTACTTAATTTTTTCATTGACAAATAGTGTGTGAACTTGTTAAGTAGAATTGTCTAAGTATTAAAATTATTTAAAGCATAAAACATTTTTTGTGATATTCGCAGAGATGTGTTGGATTTGACCATATGTTTGAACACTTTATTTTTAGTGCACATGAGGAACTTGATAATGAAGGATAAATTGTTTTTAAATTTAGGTTCTAATTTATATCTTATGACAAATTAATATTGGCTTTAATTGGCCTTTAAAAAACACTACTTGAAAAACGAAAACACTACTTGAATTTCCAGAATCCATAGAAGGTGTATTTACATATTAAGTTATCTTTGCTTTTACTTCTTTTGAGTAGGGATCTTGGTGTGGTTTCTCAAACTCTTGAGGTCAAGCAATCTTCCCAGCACAGTCTCCAAAGTAGCTATCATTCTGTGCACTGCCATGCTAGCTTCAACAAATTTTAAATCTTCGAAATACAGTAATTGTTCTTTATCCACACATTTTTATTCAAAACCAGTAATTTTCTACATTGCACCCATTACTCAAAGGAAAGCCCATAACACTTTGATTTTTTTTCTTTTATATCAAAATGTAACTTGGTCTAATATTCTCTATGTGCATACATGTCAAAATGACAGAATTTCTTTTTTTTAAATGTTGAATTATTTGATGGTATATATAATATAGTTTTAAAATCAATTAATCTATTATTGGTCATGTGTTGTTTCCATATCTTACCTACTGTGAGTAATGCTGCTGCAGTGAATGTGGGTAGTCAGATGTCTATTTGATATGCTGATTTAATTTCCTTTGGACATATACCCAGAAGTGGAATTGCTTGAACATATGACATCCACTTTTTAGTTTTGTAAAACTTCCACACTGCTTTCCAAACTGGATGCACTAATTTGTACTCTGACTAACGATGTAAACAATGTCCCCATTCTCTCCAATACTTGTGATCATTCATTAGTTGGAAAATAGCCATTCATATTGGGGCTAAGTGATATCTCATGATGGTTTTGGCTTTCATTTCCTGGTGATTAGTGATGTTGATCATTTTATCCATATACTTGCTGCACATTTGTATGTCTTCTCATGAAAAATGTCTTGTCATGCCCTTTGCATTATGCTATTTGAAATTGGGTAGAAAGAGATAAATGCTACATAATACTTCTTTCATGTGTAATGTAATAGTCAAACTCATGGAAGCAGAACAGGAAGTGTTTTGCCAGACTGGAGGAGAAGGAGAAGATGGAAGAGAGGGGAGGGGAAAGGGACACACTGGTCTTTAAGAAAACCAGGTTTCAATTTGACAGAGGAGTAGGTTCTCGTGATCTATTTCACAGCACAGTTGCTATTCTCAGGAAGAAGAGATATCTCGTCCTCTTCCATCCCACGATCATGGCAGAGACCCCATAACAAAAGACATGACAAAAGAAAAAGGGGTGATGATATAGATCAAGGGTAGAGAGTTTGTGTTTAAGAGGCTTTAGGTTTAACTTTCAGTAGGCAAGATCTTACATAACAAGAGAGCCTTCATAAGGCAATTGGGACCTGAAAAAAGTAAACCTATGCATTTATTTTATATTAGGGTGCTAGAGAACTGTATAATAATGTAATAGTTTGATTATATAAAAAAACGGGATCTGATGGTTCAGATTCTTCTTAAAGACCTTTTTGTCTTCAGAGATATGAATGTCCCTGTCTTCTGGGTATAGAGAGGTTACCTCTCAAACAAAGGTCTTATTGCTCACTTCATTGCAGAAAGATAAGGGAAAGGTAAGAATGGCCTTCTCCTATTTGCTCTAATGTTGAGTGCCATATACTTGGAGTAGTATTTTCTCTACCCCTGACATATAGTGCCATAATCTTGTAAAAGCCTCCTCCTTTTTTGCATTAAAAACATGTAAGGTGGACTGGAGACATGCCTCAGTCAGTAAACTGCTTGCTGCATAAGTATGAAAACCTCCATTCAGGCCCCAGCACCGACATACAAGTCAGGCATGTTGCATTCCTATGATCTCAGCAATGGAGACTCAGAGATAGGGGGATCCTCAAGACTTGCTGATTAGCTTGTCTAGCCAAATCAGTGAGCTCTGGGTTCAGTGAAAGACCTTGCCTCAAAAATAAAGTGGAAAGCAACTAAGGAAGAAATCTATCATCCACCTCTGGCTTACACATACACACGCACGCACACATATGCACACACATACTCACTTATAGCTATGTGTGTGCCTCTGCACATACGCTGGCACCCAGACATAGAAACATGCACACACACCACATATATATGCATGCATAAAGTGGCATGTAAGCTGTATTCCCAGTATTTTATCACTGTTACTTAGTATATATCAGGCTCTAGTACCTTAGTTATCTGACATATATTTCTCATGTAGACTGATTTTCAGAGACATGAATGCTATATTAACTCAAGAAAGTTGTAGAATTATGTCCAACAAACTTCATTGTAAATAAATAATACCTCATAACTCTCCCTTTCCTGATAAGGACTTGGAAACTAACATATACTAGGGAGTTTAATACAGAGATAATTTATTGCCTAATGTATGCCAGCTTCAGACATTTTATCATTAACAAGCCTTGGTTCTGAGAAAATAGTAATGCATCAATTTAGATGCAGGTATTGTATTCTCATGTCTCCCCCTAATCATTACATTTAAATATTTTCCACATATGGTGTTCACAACTATAGGACTAAATCTATAGTTTCTTTTGAACACTTGGGAAGGTAGTATTTTTTTTCACTTATCAAATTCAGAGTTTTCCAATATTATTTGAATGCTATAAAACAATTAACAATTGGGAGCATATTTATCACATTTGTCCATTGGCCAACAATACAAAAAGAGGTTTTTAATACTTCTGATTTTTCTTGATCAATTTATTTTGAGACTTTTTGATACAATATGATATAGCAAGCTTCTTCTGAGTACAGGGAAACACAGTATTTGATGCTGCTATTAAGTCTTTTGTTTTTAGTTTTTATCCTGAAATAATATTTTGTTTCTTCAGAGTGTAAGGACCCCAGCAAGGTTTTTAGCTTGTAGGCACTCACATGGTCACTGAGCAAAGGTCAATTTTTCCATCCTTCCTTTAGGTTTTAAATAAGATTTGTCCATATGAGAGCACCATTACAACACTGTCTAAATGAATGGTGGGTGAGGATAGGAAGCCTAGTTCTATCCATGTATGGTGGCTCTATTACATGGCCTGACTTCCTATGAAAGAGAGCAGGCCTGACATGTCGGTCTATTGTGGCAAGTCTGCCAAATGTGCACAAAATAACATCGATCTAAGTTGAATAAATTTAATATTAGTCATTACTCTATTACAAAGTGTCATATAAACTAATTAAGACTAAGCTGATATGAAAGGAAAACCCCAAGTCTAATTTGCAGATCATTTAGAAGGTAAATGAGACCCCAGGCAGTACTCTGTTGAATGCATTTAGAGAATTCAGAAAGCACTTCACAAACTAGGAATTTTCATTTCTGTAATTCATTTTACCACATCACCCCATCCTTAAAAAGGTCAATGCTTATACTTCAATGAAATGACCCCAGGCTTTTCTTTCATAAGCTGTTTCCCAGCCACAATGGCTGACATCTACCTTGAAGTCATTTGCAGTCAATAGTCTTGCTGGAACATTATTCTTCTAGATATTTGTTCTCATTCTTAAAGTCCCAGGATATATGTGACTGCCCCATACTTCTACCCTTATACACTAAGTACCCAAACTCTTCACTTCTCATTTATCATATTTGCCCAATTTATTTTCACAGCATTAACACTTTAAGTTTAACTTGTGCATTTGTTCACTTCCTTATTAACTCTCTCCCTGTCCCTGTATTGTAAACCATGTCAAAGCAAGGATCTCAGGTGTCTTGACCACAGCTATGGCCCAAGAAACCTGAGTACTGAAAGATGATAAGTAATAAAAATAGATCTTAACCAGATGATCCGTAAAACCTTGGGTTTAGATCAAAGCTGTGGAACTGAACGATGATGTAGAAGTTATTGGAAATATTTCAGAGAAGAGAAACAGATGGCAAAAATATTAGCAAACAAGATTTATGAAGAGAAAAAATGATAATGTGGGTCTCAGTAAGCATTCGTTTTTGCTTACATTAAACAGTTTACAGGGCTTTTTGGCATATATAAGCTCTTTTATCTTTTTATAAGAAATATGTAAATTTAGTTATTATTATCCCCATTTTATAAGCACAGAAACAGAGGCTTGGCGAATTTAATTCAAGTCACATAGTTATAAAGGCAGAATTCATATTTTCTTAGTTCTGTGTCCAGTTTTTTTCCACGAGACCACCTAGTCACTGCATTAGTCTGTGAAACAAGGTATTTAATTCAGATGTAATGAGGAAAGACATTTTTTATTTGAGTTTATAAATTATAAGTTATCTCAGGTGGTTCTCAAATCTCTTTAGAATTTATTTGCGATAGATATTTGTCTAGCTGGTATGGTTTAGTCAAGGGTACAGGTTACTGCTAGAAGGTGAGTGATCACTTAGATATGGTATCTTGAATTTTAAAAATTCTACAATCTTTTTTTTTTAATTCTACAATCTTTTGGCTGAAATTTCAACTTTCAAAATTATTTCAACTTTACTTAACATTTACAATTGGACAAAATGATAGAAATCTTGAGGTTCACACACCAAGCAGAACTGGCTCTAGGATGTGCACATTGCATGGGCTGTGTATATTTTTATTCAATACCCAGAGCATGCAGTGTGAACATAATAGAGATTGGAAGACAGCCAAAAAGGCAAAACATGAAGTCTTAAATAATAACTTTGTACTTGAAGTAAATTAATTAACTCTCCATTTTAAGTTTTTATTGACCTTATTTTCAAAGTGCCACAACCTACATTCTAAACCCACAAGTTGAACTTACATGTCAGTTCTGTTTTTAATTATTGGCTATTCCTCTTTCATATACATTTAAAAGTTTGTTTAAAAGGAGAGCTAAAGTTAGCTTTAAGTAGATTTCAAAATATTTTTTAACAGAACTACACAAAACAATTAAAAGAATATAATTACATTTTTGATCAGTTGTAAAAATTGCTTCTGATGATATTTTGTCTATATTCTATTCAGAGTTGATAGTGACACTGCTAAATGCACTATCTCACAACTAATAGATTAAATGTTTCTTAAACTCTTTTCAAATTTCACATAATTTCTACTTTCACTGAGTCAATAAATTCAAGGATTATAAAAATTCATATTCTTTTATTTGAAGTAGAAAAGGATTTTTCTAGAATATTAAACTGGATTGGTCTGATTTGAAAGCTGGATAAAATTCTAAGTATAATATGTACTTGCTCAGATCATGACTATATTCCTTGTAATTAAAAAATTATCCAATCTTCTTTTGGCAACTCCTTGTTTGTATTAGAAACCAAAAGCTGAACTTAGAAACATAATTTTAAATATTTTTAAACCACTAAGAAATCTAGTTCAAACACATGAATAAAATGTATATAGGTCAAAGAAAACAACAGACATGTACTTGAGTGAATATATAAATAGGAGAGAGTTGGGAAGTAGTTGACAGAGAAGGAATTTTAAATGCTGATTAGAAAAATTGGAGAATTTTCTGTAATATGAAACTAAAAATTGTGATCTAATATTTTAAAGGAAAATGTCAGAACATACCCACCACATTGTGCTTCTTCATGCCTGGCATATAGCAGGTCCTCAATAAGTATTTGTTGAAAGGATAAATGAAGCAACAAGTCTTATTTGAGCACCTGTTATGTGGAGGATAAAAAACTACGGCCCAAACAGAGCTTATAATCTAGTATGGGAGAGAAGAAATATAAGGAATCTGCACAAATGATTACCATAACTTAATGTATATGATATGATTACACACAGACTTGCAAGATCACTGAAAGGCCAGACCATTTTCCATCCTGGATGATTTTAGGAATTAGAACCTGGGACTTATAAGAGTTATGAAAGCAAAAGCATTTCTTGTAGAAATTTAAGCAGATATATAAAATTATTAGATCAATATTCTTTTTTATTATTTTTGAGAGAGAGAGAGAGAGTTAGAGAGGAAGAGGCAGAGAGAGAGAATGGGCGAGCCAGTGGCCTCTCAGCTGCTGTTAATGAACTCCAGACACATGCACCCCCTTGTGTGCAAGCACGGCATTGCACACTTGCCTCACTTTTGTGTCTGGCTAAACGTGGGATCTGGAGATCTAACAGGCATTCTTAGGCTTGACAGGCAGGAGCCTTAACTGCTAAGTCATCTCTCCAGCCCCATAATATTCTTTATTTTCATTTTCTTTTTTTTTCTTTTTTTAAAACTATTTTTATTTTTGTTGACACCTTCTTTAATTGTAGACAATATCCCATGTTATTTCCCTCCCTCCACCACTTTCCCCTTTGAAACTTCACTCTCCATCATGTCCCCTCCCCCTCTCAATCAGTCTCTCTTTTCAGTTTGATGTCATGATCTTTTCCTCCTATTATGATGGTCTTATGTAGGTAGTGTCAGGCACTGTGAGGTCATGGATATCCAGGCCATTTTGTGTCTGGAGGAGCACTTTGTAAGGAGTCCTACTCTTCCTTTGGCTCTTACATTCTTTCCGCCCCCTCTTCCGCAATGGACCCTGAGCCTTGGAAGGTAGGTTTGAGACAATTCAGTGCTGAGCACTCCTCTGTCACTTCTTCTCAGCACCATGGTGCCTTCTGAATCATCCCAAGATTGCCACCATCTGAAGAGAAGCTTCTCTAACCAAAAGTGAGAGTAGCATTAATATATGGGCATGAACATTAAGAGAAGTGCATACTGGGCAGTTTGGTGAGCATAGTATATACATTTAGTGAGACACCATCAGACATTACACCCTTAGGGCTCATGACTACCCCTGTTGTACATTTTCAGTATCAGGGATGTGTTCCCTCCCATACAGTGGGCCTCCAGTCCAATTAGAGAGCAGTTGGTTTTCTCCATAACAGACATGCCACTATTGCACCCGTTGGCTCATTTGGCCTGGCTGGCCAAATTTAAAGCTTGCAGTGTTCACTGTTGAGTACCTTCACTGGTGTTTTCTCTCTCCCATTGACCTGCATGCAGTGTAGCTTTTTCCAACTTTGTGTCAGCTGGTCCTCATGGAGGAGGCTTTCATCTCAGCTCCAGCAGGATTTCTCAGTGACCTTGCCACCCAAGTACCACAATATTCTTATAAGACATGAAAAACTGGTAAAAAAAAAAACTTAATGGATCATCTAGATATCCTGTTATAATCATCCCATTATTAATTTCATTTGCATTTTACATTAATATACTATGAAATTGTTTGAATTTCTGTAAGACTTTGTGTCACTTGGCTTTTATCTTTAATACATAATATACATCATTTATAGTGTAGCAGATCCAATATGTTTCACTAAGTACCTTGCCAATAATTATATCCTTCAAGTTTATCTTTTAGCCATAACTAAGTACTAGGAATTACTAATTTCATCAGGAAAGGGATATGTTTTTTTTAATTTTTATTTATTTATTTGAGAGCGACAGAGAGAGAGAGAGAATGGGCACACCAGGACCCCCAGCCTCTGCAAATGAACTCCAATTGCATGCACACTACCTTGTGCATCTGGCTTATGTGGGTACTGGGGTATCAAGCCTTGAACCAGGATCCTTAGGCTTCACAGGCAAGCATTTAACCACTGAGCCATCTCTCCAGCCCCAGGGACATGTTTTACAAGAGCCATTTGATTACCCCAGAAAAGAGATTAAGGTCCATCTTTTGAATTTTTTTTTTTTTTTTTGAATCTAAGCTTTTTTTATTCATGAAACTATCTCTGGTCCAGGCTTGATTTTTAATTAACTTTGTTTGCTCAGGGTGGCCTCGAACTGAGAGAATGGGCATCCTCCTACCTCTGCCTCCCAGGAGAATTCCAGATACATCCATCTTTCTGGCTGAATGATGTCAAGGTTCAAACTGAGTCTTAGGCTTTGCTAATTTTCTCTTCACCTTTATTTTGAAACAAGATCCTCTGTTGCCCACTTCACCACTGATTGATTTTTAATATATTTTGTTTGCAAGCAGAGAAAGAGGAGAAAGAGAATGAGAGAATGGGCATGCAGGGGCCTATAGCCACTACAGGAGAATTCCAGATACATGCACCACTGTGTATCTGGCTGAACATAGGTACTAAGGATTCAAACCTGGGTCATTAGGCTTTGCCTTAACCACTGTGCAATCTCTTCTGCCCTGGATTTTTTTTGAGACAAGATCCTCTGTCGTTTGAGTTTGACCCCCAAACTTTTTCTGTGTTTTATTATAATCTTGGACTCCTGATCCTCCTGTCTCCACCTCCTAATGCTCTAATTAAGGTGTTAAGGGTGGGTTTGAGATTCCATTGTAAAGATATGCAAATATGCCTAGCAGGAGTTCCTGAAGTGTGCTGTGTGACCTTTTGGCTGTAGTTTCGCTCTGTGTGCTGTGTGGCTGGGGGCTTTGCTCTCTCTGCTTGGCCCTGTGAGAGCAGGTCACTTCTTCTGTCATTATGGAACTTCCCCTGGATCTATAAGCTTCAATAAATAATATCCCTTCCTCCATAACTGTGCCTGGCCTGGAAGTTCATCTCAGCGAACCTGAAGCTGTCTGCTACACCTTACCTTTTGTGCTTGTGGCTTATGTGGGATCTGGAGAGTTGAACATGGATCCTTAGGTTTCACAGGCAAGCCCCTTAACCACACCCTTAAAGCCATCTCTCCAGCCCTGTTTCTTATTGTTCATCTTTCTCCCCTATGGAGAATATGCAAAATTTGTTGGTCATTGTATAGCCTGCTCCTTACACAGCCTGTAGGCTTGAATGGGGATTCACATAAATGTTTGCTGAATGAATTAATAATCAACTGCCTTGGGAAAGTAAATTCATTTTAAAAACCTTGCTTTAACAGAACAGGTATAGTGTGATTAATCCGACTCCTGAATGTACACAGTGCATACACAAATAAAATATTGAAAGCCTTTATTTCATTCCATTTTAGAGTATTTCTTTTTTACATTTTTATTTATTTATTTATTTATTTATTTATTTATTTATTTATTTATAAGCAGAGAGAGATAGACAGACAGAAAGAATGGGCATGTCAGGGCCTTCAGCCACTGCAAATGAACTCCAAACTATTGCACTGCTTTGTGCATCTGGCTTCATATGGGTACTGGGTAATTGAACCTGGGTTGTTAGGCATTGGAAGAAAGCACCCTAAGTGCCAAACTATCTCTCCAGTCTGAGATACATGGTAAGAATGTATTACTTGATCATTCTGGGTACTTAGTACTAAAGGGAGCTATAGGATGAATTAGTGGGACTACAGATATGATTAAATGAGAAAATAGACTAACAGATGAAGAGAGAGTTTTCACAAACATAGCAAATGGGGAATAAAGTATGACTACGAATTGGAAGCATACTAGTAGAATTCCGATAAGGCAAGATATTGAAACTTGAATGCAGTTTGATAGGGTACAGTGCTAAGAACTTAAACTATAAAATACCTAGCTTAAGTAATAAATGACACCAACAAATTGCATGATCTTTTCAATATATATTGGAAGATTACTATTAGTCTCTTAATTTTTTAGGGATATGCTCATTTTGTAGTTGCTAGCTACTTACTTTATTTGTTGTTAAGTGTGTGTTTGCTATAGCTTTACAGATTTAATTCTATAAATACCTCGTGTATCATCCCAAAATGTCAGCATATAACTTACCTCACTTCAAACATGAGGAATATTTGTTCACATCAACTTATAGGAACTGATGAGGATGCACAGTATAGAACTCCTTTCTACCTCCTAAATTCCATTAGATCATTCGACAGGATTCTTTTGGAAGATTCTGTACCTTCTCAAGTTTTAATCATGTAAAACTCTACTCATTTGCATTGACATGTTAATTAAGGTTGCGAACATAACCTGCTGAATCATGACACATTTATTTTGATTATTCCCGTCCTGACTTTCTTCAAATTTTCATTATCATTTCAAATATGTACTTTATTTTTGTTTGCATGGTAATTTTAGCCAACTTATCTTCAGTTAGGTCACTTTGTACAAAAAAATGAATTATCTCATTATTCCATCTACTCACTGGGTTTCTGCTACTAAATATAATTTTGCATTGAATAGTTATTTTCTGAGAGGTCCTATTATCTTGGCTGAATTGCTTTTATCACACATTTACCTATCATCTTTTATGAGTCCATTTTATTGGTTTTAGATGATTTATGGTCTTACTGCTAATTATTTAAGTAAGGAACTTAAAGATGAGGGAGGTGTAAAGGTTAGTTTACATTAATCTCACAACTTCTTTTGTGCTATTTGCCCTTACCCAATATTACTTCAACATAAAGGAATACTCATTGAATCACTCAGTCATCCACTTTTTCATTGATTTCTAACTATCCTTAATATAGTACTTCACACAGTTCCTTATGAATAAATTAAAATGCATATTTGTTTTTATTTGCTTTTTCAGGTCTAGGATTGAACTCAGTTCCTTACACGTTAGGCAAGTGCTCTGATACCACTGATACACACCACAGCCCTCCAACCAGTTTAATATAATAATTCCACTTCCAGAGTCAAGTTCTTTTGCCTTGCTCAAAACTTCCTATAGATCAAACAAGGAGAGAGTAAGAGGGGGAAGTATGCATGAGATTGGACCTTTCAAAATGCTTACTTTTGATGTATATATGTATGTGAGTGTGCATGTGTATTCACATGTATATGTACGTGGATGTTCAGATATGCATGCATGTCTGTGTATATGTCTGCATAGGCCAGGGGTTAATATGTCTTACTCGATCACTCTCCACCTGACTTTCTGTGACACAGCTTGTGTTATAGCCAGTTCTATGTTGGTGGAACAGAAATCCAACCAGACACAGTATATGGGAGGAAGGGCATTTCAGTTTACAGATCCAGGGGAAACTCCATCAAAGACAGAAGAAACTTCTTACTTCCATAGATACAGACAGAGAAAAGCAACTGCAGCAAGCAAACACCAACACCAGCAAACACAATCCAACAGAATTTAAACTGCTCTGTACATACCTTTGGGCTGGAATCAAATCTGCCCCCAAACACACCACCATTGACACTTCCTCCAGCTGGCTGCTGAAGACTTAAGCAGGAAGCTTCTTAACCTTAATCAAAATTCCTGAGGCTAAGGGGGACAAATGTTCATATTAAAACCACCACAATCTCTCCTTGACCCCTTGAGCTCTGGAATGCAGTGAGGTAAACTAGCCAGCAAGCCCTAGTGATCCTTCTCCCTCCACCTCCCCAATGTTGCAATTCTAAATAAGCACTAAAACACCTGTCAAGGCAAGGTCTTTAACTTAGCTACCATGGCTTAGAAAGTGTTTGCTAAGACAAACCTCAGTCCTAGCCAATTTTCTTTCTGGAAAAGGTTTTATTTTGAGCAAAGATTAATGAGTGTAAAAATAGTCCATGTTTGATTCTGCCATGCATTTTTTAATTTTTTTGGACAACTTCTATCCTTACAGACAATAAACCATGGTATTTTCCTCCCCTGCCCCCCCCATTCTCCTTCAGAACCCCACTCTCCATCATATCCCCTCCCTCTCTCCATTAGTCTCTCTTTTAATTTGATTTCATCATCTTTTTCTCCTATTATGAGGGTCTTGTGAAGGTATCCATTTTTACAGTAGACCTTACCATGGAAGGTGAATAAAGTTTCCCAAAGTCATTTCAAAATATAACCAATTTAAAGCCAGGTGTGGTAGTGATGCCTGTAACCCCAAGCTGGAGGTGTACCTTAGTGGTTAAACATTGGCTTAGGATATGTGTCCCCCTGTTCCACCCCCAGCACTGCAAGAAAAAAAAAACAGGAATGATACCATATAATTTCCACAGTCGGATTGCTATTTTATTTCAAAACTATGATAAAATTGAACAATAAAAATTATATGAGAAGAAATGAATATTTGTGATATTTTACATACCTATACCTTATGGCCCACTTAATCAGTTTCAGGAGAAATAATGCACTTTTAGAGTTTACAGATTCTGTGAGAGCAACAAGAGGTTGTGACCATAGCTTAAAGCTCTTTAAGAGCAAGCAAACAGTTTGCTCTTTTCTTTTTATCCTTGTAAAATTATCTGCTCATAAATAAAGAGATGAAGAAATAAGGTACTAAGATATATGTTATACACCCTCCCATAGTAAATACAAATAAGCTATGAAGATCTTCAACTAAAAATACAACTCCATGCAGGTATAAATAATTGAATAAATGAATAAGGGAAAATGAGAGCTTTACATAAGAATTCCAGCTAATAAACATAGAATTAATAAACTACAAACCAACAGTAAAACATACAGTGATTTTTTGTAGGCAAAATTCACCAGTAGATGGTAAAATAAGGTGGAAAAGTTTAAAGACAAATAGAATATTAATGTAATTTAATGGTATGTCCCTCAAGTTAAGCAATATGAATAAATTGAAGAAAATGGTGACATTGTAGAGTAATAAGTCATCTGGGATCAAGTAAGCAAGGTTAGCACAATCAGTAATAAGACACAGTAACATCTGGTCTATACCCTGCTTACTTCCCATGGCTGTATACAGCACTGAGAACAGATTGCCTTCTGTGGTATTCTCCCCCACTAACTCCCTCAAAATAGTAACTTTATTTATCAGACAAACCCAAACTGAAATAATCTACAACATATTGTCCTAGTACTCATTAACAGGCCAAAGATTGAAAGTTATTCAGAGGAAACAATGGAATGAAATGTTAGATCCTGGATTGAACCCAGGAATCAAGTTAGCCTTATCCTAGGATGACTAGTATTTGTTCTATATTAAATTCCTGGTTTGGATCTTTTTATGAGCACAGAAGATATTAAAATTAGGAGTAAGAGAGTAAAGGGTCTACAGAAATTCACTATTGTTTTTGCCACTTTTCTTTCATTCTAAAATGATTTCAAACTAAAGTATAAATAAGCAAACAAAATAGACATATTTTCTGCCTTATCAACAAAACAGGCATTTTCAAGTGATGTAAGGAGTCTGAGGTATTCTATGGATATCAAGTGAAATCAAATAGGTAGAAAAATCAGTATATCTGTGGAATGGATCATTCCCTTTGGATCAGTATCTTTTAAAAATATGATTTATTTATTTATTTATTTACAAGCACAGAGAGAGAGAGAAAGAGGGAGAGAATGGCCCTCCACGCCAGAGCTTCCAGCCACTGCAAATGAAATCCAGATGCATGCATGACTTTGTGCATCTGGCTTCACATGTGTACTGGGGAATTGAACCCTGGTCGTTAGTCTTTGCAGACAAGCATCTTAACTGCTGAGCCATCACTCCAGCCTATTTGTCAGTACCTTTAAGCCACATTTTCTCAGCCAGAGGCTAATAGCAATGAGAATGTCAATGTGAAGATTAGCCACATATAGTTTTATTTTCTAAGATTTTAAGAATTCATGATTTTTGCAGACAATTTAGGCTATTATACAGTATTGTAATTTTCAGTTTATATATTCTCTCACTTGCTATTTGTAAACATAAATACTTTCTATTTTCTTATAATTTCATGTTTAGGAGAAAGAATTCTGAAATCAAATATTTCTTGTGTGCCTGTAATAAATGTATTCTATGCCAACATAAATTATTTATTGATTTTATTACAAGTATGTTACCTATCTTTAATTTTGTGTCCAAAATTACTAATTGAAGCACAACACTGCTATTTGCATCCATGGAGAATAGATTTTCATCATTTTTCTGTATGGAATTATCCCCATTACATTGTATTTCCTTAGTGACTTTCCAAACTTTTTTTTTTTTTTTTTTTTTTTTTTTTTTTTTTTTTTTGCAAGGTAGGGTCTCACTCTGGTCCAGGCTGACCTGGAATTCACTATGTAGTCTCAGGGTGGCCTCGAACTCTCGGCAATCCTCCTACCTCTGCCTCCCGAGTGCTGGGATTAAAGGCGTGCGCCACCATGCCCGGCCTTTCCAAACTTTTTTGGACTAATTCATCTGATGCATAAAATTACATGTGATTTATTACCATTAAATATTTACTTTATCCTTAATCTTTAATATTGTACTCTGAGAGCCTATTAATGAATTTTAAGTGACACACTTTTGAGAGTTTTTAAATGAGTGTATACATATATTAGTGACTAGGTGATCTCTTCATACATAATTAAGAAGTCATTCATATTTCCAAATTATAATAAATGATACTATTTTAATTTGAAAGTTTGTAATCTGTATGCTTCTACAAAGCCCCCTTTAGCTAATTATATAAGCCTAAATTTGTGGTGTAATTTTTTTTGAGGCAGGGTCTCACTCTAGTCCAGGCTGACCAGAAACTCACTCTGTAGATCATGTTATTCTAGAAATCAAAGTGTTCCTAATACCTCAGCCTTATGAGTGCCAAGATTAAAGCCATGTGCTACCCTACTTGGCTTGCGGTACATATTATTTAAAATAATTTACAAACCCATATATGTATACTATGATGTCTTTGAAAATATATTTCATTTGAGATTAATTTGTTAGTAATTAGAGATTAATAGCCCCAATTTCTAGGCTTTTTTGTCCTCAAATTTGACTATAGTCCCAATAAACCAGCTATTTCTAAAATGACTCAGGAATCCTATTTACTATCTCCACGAGTGAAGAAATCAATCACTTAGTGAAAAGATATTAGTCAATTTAATGGCATGTTGAGTAAGAAAAATATGAAAATGATGGTTGTTACTTATCCATCAGAAAATGGATAGGGAAAGGACAATGGAAAATTGAAAAATGAAACAATTATCACCCCATCCAAATTCATAATTCTTTCACATTTAGCTCTTTGTTCAGTATGCTGACTGTAGTGGAGTTGGTTGAGTATGAAGGAAAAGTAAATAGCATGTTATTTTTTTAAAAAATACATAGACATGAACACAACTCAAGCATTTTAAAATCAAAGTATTAAAAGTTAGCTTGGCTTTTTGTTCCTTATGAAACTTTTACTGACAAGGACCTTAACTCATTCACTTTAGATTCCCTGTATATAAAGCAGTAGTTAGTAGTTCCTATTAAATGTGTATTGAATAAACCCACTTAATTTGTTTTTTTTCAATAGGCACTCAAAAGCTTCCTGTTATCCCAACTTCTCTCTCTGAACTAGTACCCTTTTTGCTCTTGCTATTTGATTACTATTTTAATGTTGATTTTCTTATGCTCATTTCCACTAATTAGTTTTAGCACTGTTTTATTCATATGCACCTCATTAACAAAATTAAATTATATGCTATTGTAGGCAGGAATCAGGGTGCTCCTTTTATTTGTTCTTTTCAGCAAGGCAGCAAATAAACATGAAATGGTGATGAATTTGAACAGTATGAGGCTTGAAAAATGTTATCACATTGCTATATAATATTTAAAAATCTATTCTAGAAAAGAACTCATGTTTAAAAGGAACCAGATAATATCTATATCTCCATCTCTATCTCTATATATCATGAAGTAAATTTTTCTTCCCTGCAGAATGAAAGTAAAGAATAAATCAGAACTTGCATGAAATAATGTTTAAGATAATAAAATAATGCCAAGAGAATTCTTTCATTCTTCAGTATGCAGAATGTACTGGTTTCTCAAATTTGGAGTTTAACTTTCATTTGAAATGTTCTTATAAAATATATTCATTGCCTAGTTTATTTACTTGTGCACAACATCTCAACGTTAGGTGCTTGTTTGCTTTCAAACCACTATTAAGATTATTTTTATGATCTAGTGTTGCCTTTATTTCATTATTAAATAAGCTTGAGGACTGAGAAGATAAGTCAGTGAAGTACTTGCCTCACAAGAAGAAATACCCAAATTGATCTTCAAAACACACTTAAAATTTCTTTTATACCTTATCTATATGTATTCCTTCCTCCTTTTGGTAGTCAGTGTCTTCATGTCCTAAAGCTGTTCAGAGACCACTATAATAATACTCATCTGTGGTTTTATTCTTCACTTTTACTTATTTTTTTTGCAGACAGACAGTTTAACTTTCATATTTAACCACAAGCTACATCGGTCAACCTCTTAGTAAATAGATATCTTACTGCCACCTAAAAAGTTGGCCATTCTCAGGTATCTAAACCTCAGCAATAAAATGTGTATTAATTATACAACCAAACAATATGTTCTTTCTTTCTAAACTTATGACTCTCCAGTGGCAATTCCCTTCATCTTTGAGACCAAAATGAATGTTAAAATAAAATAATAACAGACTTTTTCCAGTGATCTTTAGAAATGCAATGTAAAGAGGCCACTTCTTTGAGATAAACAAATTTCACACTTTTTATGTAATAATGTTAATGAGGATATAGAATTACTAAATATTTTAATTTTATTTAGTTTGGTGTTATTAAAAATTGCATGATATTTCTCTTAATGGAATAAACAATACAATTTAGTAAATTTTATCCCTTAAAATTTCAACAAATTAGCCAGGCGTGGTGGCTCACGCCTTTAATCCCAGCACTCAGGAGGCAGAGGTAGGAGGATTGCCGTGAGTTCGAGGCCACCCTGAGACTACATAGTGAATTCCAGGTCAGCCTGAACTAGAGTGAGACCCTGCCTCGAAAAAAAAAAAAAAAAAAAAAAAAAAAAAAATTTCAGCAAATTCTCCTAAAATTCATTCAATTTGTCTTTATAAGAAAACATATATGAGACTTTGAAACTATTTGAAGAGATCAGCTCAATATATAATACACTTTTTCTCTCATTCTTTTTGTCATACACATATAAACCACACACACATAAGATAATGATCACATACACAAAAAAATTCTTTGATTTAGTACTTAAAATCAAGCCTTAAGATGAATAAATGATTTGAAAGTATTTTGATAGCATTCACACGTAAATTATATCTTGAGTATATAATGGAGTACAGTTTTTCTGAATGACTGTTGAGAAATATGCAGAAATTATTATATGCTCTTGGTAACAATTCACATAGTTTAATCAACAATAGTAGTCTTCAGGTGCAGGTACAGCTCAGTGACAGATCACTTACCTATCATACAAGAAGATCTGGGTTTGCATCCTAGCACTGCATACATAACTAAATAAATAGTTACTACTTAAAAGAAATGCAGTAACTTAATAGGACCGCAGTGGCATAGATAATAGGGCTCGTTAATTTTCTGCTATGCTGGGTTTCAGTTTATGACTGTGGATTGGTACAATCATTAAGCTCCTAGTAATTTATTTGCTTCTCAAGATTGAAGTGTACCCTGGCCTATACCAAACTGAGCAAAATATTATTTACATTCTAGAGAGTTTAATATGCTCAAACATATAATCAGGAAATATAAGTTCTAGGATTTAGTCTAACCTGAATAGTAAAACTATTGTGACTTTGACAACAATATACCTAGAGAACAACAATAAAAATATATTTACACATGGTTCTCTGTTGGAGGACACTTTATTTCTGGTTTTGTCTTCCTAAGACATTAGAAGTAAGTCTTAAGTAAACTCTAAAGTGGTGGAGTTCTTTAGTGATGGTTCATTACTTTAATATTAGGTTCTAAGTCACTTGTAATCTGACATAAGCATTTGAGTTACCATTGGCTTATTTTAACTTTGCAATTGAACAATCTAACCCTCAAAGCTCCCTTTTTACTACTAAAGAATCATAAAATATATATATTGACTTGGGTTTTCAGGAGTCTAAGATATACAAAGAAAGATATAAACTGCTGAATTGTGGAGGCATAGGGGAATCATTAAGTTATTTAGTACATGTTGAAGTCATGCAAGATAGAGCTATAGCTATGGAACTGGATGGTGTAGAAGACATATGTGACATTGAATTCTGTGAAACCAAGGAACTAAATTGAATCAAAGGTTTTATTTTTGTGAGCACAGACTGTCCACAGACTTTATTCCAAATGTGAATTACAAACCCTAGGCAGCTACAGAAGTCAGAGTTTGTCTTGATTATAAGTCATAAGTATGTCCTTTAATGAAAGACAACAACATATCTATTAGCTGTTTAAATCATTCTGGAAACCACAGACTTATTTGATACCTACCTTGAAATAATTTTAGCAAAATCTATCTATTTGCTTTCTTCTTCTGTATTGTAGAAATCATTTTCCTTTGAGTAAGGTAAAATTATCAACTATCTCTGGTTATATCTTTGAAGTGAAAGGACATACAAAAGAAATGTTGTTTGAGGACTGGCATGGTGGAGGATTGCTGTAATCTCAGCACTCAGGTGGTGGAGGCAAGAGAGTCAGAAGTTCAAGGTTATCTATGACTACATAGTGAATTCTAGACCAGCCTGTCACAAAATAAGCAAGCAAAAACACTGTTGTTTCTCTGACATTAGAAAGCAATATATCCAAAATGGAAACATATCTTTGATTTACTAGAGTAACTTGTGGATGTCTTCATATACTATAGATTCTCTATGGCAAGCCCTATAACATTGTTTCTTGGCACTTCCTTTGTGGAAGACATTTCTAAAGTAAGACTAGGGCTGGAGAGATTGCTCAATGGTTAAAGGCACTAGCTTGCAAAGCTTGAAGGCCTGGGTTCAACTTCCCAGTACATATAGAAAGCCAGATAAACAAATTATCACATGTGGAGATCACTTTCAGTGGCCCTAGGCCCTGGCACCCCCATTCTTATTCATTGTTTCTCTCTCTCTACTTTGCAAGTGAATAAATGAATAAGTAAAATTATAAAATCAAAGTGAGAAAAAATGAATTTATTTTCCTAGTATGAATGCCTGGCCTGTGCTCCTTGAAGGTTAAAATGTTTTTTTAGTAAGAGTTTTCCACAATATATTCAAAGGTACTTTGAGACTATGTCTCACGAATACCTGAAAATAGTGACTAATGATCCTAATTCAAAATGACGAGTACTGAGATGTACTATTACACCTCGCCCACACATTTTTGCCTTGAAAGTTTTTACTTAGCTCTCTGAGATGCCATGAGGGAAACCATACTTTGAAGGATCAAAATGCTATAATTAACTTAAAAAGCATATTTTGGATTAGATTTAAATTTAAGATAGGTGGGTGTAAAACCTGAAAATGTATAGATATAGGAAATAAAATTACTGTACCATATGTGCCCCATAAGTAAAGTCTACACCATACTTTTCCTGGTTGCATATACTCAGAAGCTAGTATTATGGCATGGTGCAACTGCAGTGTACATTTCTCATAATCATCAGGATAATAACATAATCACATAATGGGTCACAAAAATTATTTTCTTTGCTTATAATACTTAAAAGTATGTTCTTACATAATGTTTCTGCTTGGGAAACACAAAATGTAACAAAATTTATGTAGCCACAATTTCCTTTGGAGTTATTCAGATTATTTGAATATTATTCAAATATGGTTACATACTTCAGCCCTAAAACTAACCTCTATTTCAAAAAAATATTAAATACATGAGGTAGTTCGGATTAACATTTTTTTGAGACAGGGTGTCACTATGTATCCCACATTGTTTTTAAATTTATAATTTCCTTCCTCAACCTCCCAAGTACTGTTATTATAGGCATTTACCACTATACCAACTTTAGTTCAGATTGTTTATTTAGTTTGAAATAAGTGACTTTTGTAGGGTGTTGCCATAATGATGTATCAGAGTGTGTGCAAATATTCTTTCAAATGAAATATAAATTAAAATTGAAAAGGCATGATATATAACATATGATAATATAATATTTTTTCACATTTGTATCAATATTTTACATATAAAAGAAAGTAGGATTCATTCATCTTGTTTATTGTATTTTCTATTAAGTTCTTTTATAAATTTTACTTTAATAGGTAAGATTTTCTAAAAGCTGATAAAAATTATAGCAGTTATTTGCCAGGTCTTATATCACAAATTAATCAAAGAGCTATATTCACACAAAAATAATCAACTGGCAATAAATTAGAGTTTTCTTGTAAAATGTAAAATATTGCTTCAATTTAATCAGCAGGTTGGTACATTAGAGCTCTTTCATTAGACTAGAATAACTTCATAAAGCCCAATTCCCTGGTAATTTATGCAATTGCACCTATATACTTACTAATCTTTATTTTCCTATTAATTATAATTTTGAATATGACATTGTGAAAATGTTAGTTGAATGTGATAATCTTTAGGGAAAGCAGGATAAATCAAGTCATTTGAGTGAATTACACTTATTGCCATAAAAACAATGATTTTATATCTGTCCAGTTAGAATTTGCCTAACAAAATTCTTTCTCAATAGAGAAAAAAGAAAAAAAAAGGAAAGGTAAATTTGGTATGAAAACCAAAGATTATTTCTAGGCTCTCTTAACATAACAACTATGAATCAGTGGAAACTCTGAGCTACACACTTTTCCATACAGCATTGATTTCATCTGTAAGTGCCCAAACTCATGCTGAACATTCTTAGGAAATTTTCAGCTAGAATTCATTCCTGAATAAAATGACAAAATAAAATGACATTAACTCCCTTATTGCACGAGGGCCTGCCTTCTACTTTTTTAAGTGCTGAGTTTTAACAATATTTAACAATAAGCTAGGAGTATTTTATCCTACTATCAGTTCACATTCATTCAACACTTGCTAGATGCATTATTCTAAAAGTACTGTATGCATATTTCAGCATCTCTGTACAACAGTTTGTAAGTTTTGTTAATATCTCCATTTAAAAGATGAAGACAGTCAAAAGAGAAGTCAAGAAATTTAGCCTAGATCACATACAAGTGACAAGCTGGTAACTCTTAGCAATTTAATCCACAAAATTGTCTATGTCTGTCTTCAGAAAGTCACTATTTTTGTATTTAGTAACCACATACACACATAGGGAGGAAGGGGGAGAGAGAGAGAGAGACTCAAAGTTTTGTGCATACTAATCAAATGTTTTACCATTGAGTTATATGCCAGTCCTCATTTTGCTTTTTATTTTGAGAGAGAGATGGTAGGGTCCAGACTAGCCTTGAACTTATGATTCTCCTACTGAAGCCTTCCATGTTGCTGGGTTTATAGAACTATACCACCAGGCTTAACTTGTATTTAGTTTTCTAAAACTGTATTTAGGGCTGGATAGATGGGTTAGCAGTTAAGGTGCCTGCCTCCTAAGTCTAAGAACGCCAGTTCCAATCTCCAGCGGTTCCAATCTCGGTCCCACACTTAGCCAGATGCAAAGTGACACAAGGGCACAATGCTGCACTTGACCACAAGGGGGCGCACGCATCCGGATTTCGTTCACAGCAGCTGAGAGGCTGCTGGCACGCCCATCTCTGTCTGTCTTCCTCTCCCTCTCTCTCTCTGTCTCTGCGTCTCTCTCAAAAAACCTGTATTTGGGCTGGAGAGATGGCCTAGTGGTTAAGGTGCCTGCCTCCTAAGCCTAAGAACGCTGGTTCCAATCTCCAGTGGTTCCAATCTCCAGGTCCCACGTTTAGCCAGAAGCAAAGTGATGCAAGGGCACAATGCCGCACTTATCCACAAGGGGGAGCACACATCTGGATTTTGTTCACAGCAGCTGAGAGACTGCTGGCACGCCCATTCTCTATCTGTCTCCCTCTCCCTCTCTGTCTGTCTGTCTCTCTCTCTCTGTGTCTCTCTCCAAAAATAAATAAAATAACAAAAAAAAAATTTTTAAAAAACCTGTATTTATTGGTATTGTCCTTTAACTAAAAGCAAAAGGCAAAATTATGAATTCTTACTCTGACATAAACAGGTAAGAAGAAATCGTTTTTTCTCTTGAAACTAGCATTCCATTACTAATCTAACAGCATGAATTTGACATTTGCAACAAATATATATTGAACAAAATTCAAATTTATGCATTATATTAAAATGTGAATTAAGTACATAACTTGTGGCAGAAAGATGACTAATACCCCTGTACAAAAATCTTACACTATAATAATGACTTGGCCATGTGTTTGCTTTTAGGCAGTTTGCCTGAATAAAATGTATTCAAAGCCAAACTATTTTTTCACAAGAGTGCTCCATTTTATAATTAATGTATGAGTTTAAATGAAACACAAACTTCAATAAAGATTGTACTTAAAGTCCATTCCTATGTGCCTCCTTAGCACAACAGACATCACATCAGCCTCATGAAGTTCATTATTTAAACTTACTGAGGATGGTCAGTGAATCATCTACTCTTGGTTTTATAAATATACATGCTAGTATGCCATATAATACATCAGCTGGCCTCATCATTAGACTTAGATCTTTTATTTGACTGGTAAAAAAGTATTGATCAAAATTTTAATGTCATTTGTTTCCACTTTGTAAAACTGTGTAAAGCTCTGAATACACTGTGGTAAATCCAAACTGAGATTAACATTTACATTTTGTTAGGTGCCTATGGGTATAGAATACCTTTTCTTTTTTCCCACTTATCATCTTTGTTTTATAAATATTGAACTCAGCTTTAAGAGTATCAGGAATATCTCCTGTACTAAGACAAAAAATTAGATAAAGCAGGCCAAAAGCACTTCTTATCGCAAGCCCTCAGTAGCTTTTTACTGTTATATATAATTCTTCCCCATTTCATGGTAAGTCAGGTAATTCTTGACATCAAACCAAATTCAAGCACACTTGTCTATCCTTGATATTTATTATTTTCTATTTGTACTGTGCCTCCTTAAGCCCATCTCAGCTTCAGTCCTCACTTATGGAATTTAAAATGCATTTTCTACCAAAATTATGGATGATTCTTTACAAATAAATTTCACCTATTTCAGATCAAATTAAATGAACATCTAATTATAATGACAAAATTAACTACCTGTAAATATGGTTATATGTCTTGTTTTTAGATCCCAGATGCTTGATCCCAAGTTGAATTAAAGTTAAAATTAATCTCAACAAATATTAAATACAATGTTTTCCAATGTTACTGCTTAGTTATACTTCGTATTTAATACACTGCAGACTTAGAAATTTTCAGTTCATAGCATTTCATTACAAAACTTGAATTTTATATGAATTTTAGGTCAAATATTTTACATTTCCATTATGATTGACATTACACTACAATATGATATTTATCTTCAATCGTTATCTATGATCATTTAGAAAATATTACTCTGTATAAATAATTTAAAATATAATAACATTCAGAAATTTTCTTTGATCATTACAATTAGTATACTAAAGTAACTGACATTATTGATGTGAACTATATTTTTAAGAAATTGGCAGGTTCAGTAATGGGCTGAGGTATTACCATTTTTCAAACTTGCCAACTCATTGGAAAGTACTATTAATAACAGGTAGTATTAATAACTCATTTTAAAAATATATAGTTTTACTCACTCTCAAAAAAATTTAGAGAGAATCTAACATGCACTTGTCAAAGAATGTGTCATAGGAAATGAATAATGACAGATGTAAAATATTTATTTTCTCCTTTCTCAATGACAGAATGAAAAAGGTTACTGCAGTTTATATAAAGATGCATCTAAACCTCCAAGGATTCTGTAACATGTAAGGAAATAAGTAAACAAGAAATGGAGGTGGAGAGATGACTTAGTGGGTAAAGTGCTTTCTGTGAAAGCATGAGGATCTGAGATTGGAACTACAGCCCACACATAAAAGGTGGGCACAGCAGTGTACACCTATAATCCCAGCACTGGAAAGATGAAGACAAGAATATCAGTAAGGCTTTCTGACCAACTAACCTAGATGAACTGGTGATTTTTAGGTTCAGTGGGGGACTCCAGTATAAAAAAATAAGGTGCAAAGCAACTAAGGAAGACACCTGATATTGACCTCTGGCTTCCACACAAGCACACACACATGCATGTAAACCACACATACAAACCCACACACATCTGAACATACATACATACATATATACATATATATATATATATATATATATATATATATATATATATATATACACACACACACACACACACATACACACAAATGCACACCATGCATGTATACTATTGCAGTTACTTTCTCATTGTTGGGACAAACATCAGAGCAGAAGCAGCTTATAGGAAGAAAGGCTTTATTTCAGGGTTATAGAATCAAGGGGAAGAATCATTATGGTGGAAAAAGCTGGCTCAATTTCATAGATTCAAAGCAGAGAGACCAACAACAGCCAGCAAAAATGAACAACTACAGCTGATCTGGTTCAGAACATACCTTAGGGCTGGACTACAACAGGCAAGCTATTAAAGACTTAAGTAGGAAGCTTATCCTTAACATACATTCACATTCAAACCACCACATGCATGCATGAAAAATGTAAATTAATGTAGAAAATAAGAAATAAACAAGAAAAAAATCTCACATTCAGAATATCTTTATGAGAGAGAAGTATTAAATCTGAAAAGTCAGGTAGATTGGACAAAATTTAAAGATTACCTGAAGTATGATAAGAAATAATGTTTCATACAACTAGTAAAATTGTGTGAATATTTCAGTATCATTCCTGGATTAAATAACTTTGTATGTGGACTGGGGTGTACCCAAGTGGTAGAGTACTTTTCTACCATGTGGAAAGGCTCTGGGTTCAATCCCTAGCACCACAAAAATATCAAACAAATTAATTTATATATGAGCAGTCATTTATGCTAACTATATGGCTTGGGCAATTTATTTAGTGTTTTTGTGAAATAGGATATTTCTCATAAAATGAAGCAAATAGTTTTGATATGAAGTTTGAATAAAATAATGTACATGCAAACCTTCCTCTAAAATGGACCTTTCTACAAATTCACATAAACCTCAAAGACATCAAAGTAAGGCATGCACATTAATTCTGTGGGTTCTAAAATGCAACTTAGGAATATATAGCTGCCATACAGACACGGGTACATTAAAGTTATATGTGGAAAATGAAATTCATAAATGTTAGATTGCTGTTCTCAACTGGACTTTGCTCAGCATTTCTTGCTTTAAATTTTCCTTAATAAAAGAGGAACAACTGCTTTTAGGAAGATTATCCTAAGGTAACTATAGCAAAACTAATATCAATTTGCAGGGTCAGCTGATTGCATCCATAAGAGTAGCAAGATTTAAATTCAGTTTCCCTTTGTGTCAGTGGACTTTTAAGGATATGATTCTTCATTAGCCAAGTAGATTTTGTTCTGGGCAGAAGCTGTTCTCTATTGTCAAGTGGTCAAACTGCAAATCTACACGACTCTTACGATTGACAAAGACTCTATAATTGGCCTAAAGCAATAGCACACTGAATTTCACAATGACCTTAATAAAGCAGAAGCCATTATCAGTTTAAGGTGTGTTTTATATTGAATAATCAATTTTCAGGAACACAATAAGAAGTAAATTATTTCACTAAGTTGTTGGATTTTTACTTTAATCATCATTTGCATCTTTGTTTTACTATGACAATTTTCAATGAATGGATTTGATGGTAAAGATGAAGGTAAATTAATCCCAGCACTCGGGAGGCAGAGGTAGGAGGATTGCTGAGAGTTCGAGGCCACCCTGAGACTACATAGTTAATTCCAGGTCAGCCTGGATCAGAGTGAGACCCTACCTCGCAAAAAAAAAAAAAAAAAAGATGAAGGTAAGGATGAGTAAAATTATATTTATATAATATTAAGCTAAACTAATATAGTTTGTGAAAATAAGATTAAGAAAGCCAAGGTCATAATGGTTTGACTTTTTCCTCCTAGAAATTTCAGGAAGACCTTTTGGTCACTGCCTCTTTTTGGTATCTCTGTCCCCAAAATCTTTGCTGATTTTATGAAGGGGGTGCCCATAAAATCAGCAAAGTAGCAAAACATATATTACTTAGTATTTGTTATTCTTTCTTTTTGTTTCCTATTTTGTGGTGCTATGGATGGAACTCATGATTCTATATGGTAAGCAAATATCATCATTTGGTCCCCCTCTCTCTGTGTATGTGCACCGGGGGGGAGGGAGCACTGGGCATGGAACCTAGGGCCCCAAATATTATAAGCAAGTGTTATACCACTGAGCTCTACCTCTAATCTGAATTTGATTTCCTTGAATACCACTATTTACATAACAATAAATCCTACATCATGTGATGATATGAGGTTTTATCTTAAATAAAAATTTTGAAATTAAATAGTAAGATATGGAAATAAAACTAAATGATTTAAACTATGTGAAAATACATATCAGATTAATAGTAATTATATAGGGTAGTAAAATAAACTGGGTTTTTAATTTTTTTCACTTTTGTTTGTCAAACTTCATACAGCAACCATGTATATTATTGATAAGCAGGGGTAATAGTGATCTTCTAAAATGTTAGAAACTTCTTTGCTACAAAGACTGAAAGGACCTCAGAATTATGCCTCTCTATAATATTGAATCTGTAAAAATGCATTAATGATATATTAGAAAATACTCTAATAAGAAAGCGTATCAACCATTGGCTGCTTCAGGGTTCTGTTTGATGAGTCTTTGAACTCCCAGATTGTCATGGGTAACAAGCAGAGAACAGGTGTATTATCAGCATTTGTCTTTTTCCCACAATAGTGTTGGGACACCTTTAAACTCACAAACAACTATGTTTGCTGGTTAAACACAGCCAAACTCTGCCATTGTAACCTAGCCAGAATCTTCAACAAATACATTCAACTTATTTTACAGTCTAGTTTTACAAGATATTCTACTCAGAAAGTCCTTAGGGGAAAAAATTGAATAATAGCATATACTCAGTTTGAACCAGTGTCTGAAACTAAGTTTCTATGGCAACTATAACAACCTAAATGTTAGAATTTGAAACACCCCATAGTTACCATTTCTCATGTTAAGAGCACACTTTTTTAGGGAAACTTCTGACCTTATACTATGACTTTGAAAGAGTGTTTCTTTTTCAAGATATTTCTAACCTAAACCTTCAGTTAGAAAAATAAAAGGGATATATGTCATCTGGTATCCCTTTTCTGTATCTGCTTCTCCCTTTCAGATAGATTTCTCATTGTGTTCCTGTCTATTTTTTTCAAATTATAAACACAACAATTAGAAGCAGTGTATTTGTGATGTATAATCAAGGCTGACCAATGTCAAAATACACAGTATGTGAGATACTTTATATTGATGATGTCTTTACCATTACAAAATTACTTCATTCAAGTCTCCAAGTAATCTTTTGAAATACATAGAACAATTATGATATGTATTCTCCAGGTGAACAACTAAATTATAGGAAGTGTCTTGCCAAAATTCATAGCTGTGTTACTAGCAGAAGTGGTCCTAGAACTCACATATTGGTATTTAAACTTTCTAATGTCTACCTGACAGCTTTTTAAAAATATGTTTTTTTATTTATGTTATTCTGATTTTACATTCATAGTATTGGTTCCATTGTCCTCCTCCTTGTCCTCCCTCTTTCAAAGGGACCCTCGTCAACGGGGAATGTGGGTCATGCTTTGTGAGGTTAAAGAGTTCTGGGGGGTAGGCCCCAGTCTCTGTGCATAATGCCCCAACTTGATACCTGACAGCTTTTAAATAATATATTCATTACTGTTGTTGGGTAAGGTGATGATTTTGAGATCCTATTTCACATTCTCATATACTGTTCATAGTGGACCCTAAAAGCAAAATTAAGTTTATGTACACTAAGTGTCCTAGGTATTATGCCATTTGCTGTTTTTCCCCTCTCACTATATCTACAAAATCAGAAAACAAGAGGTTATATGAATATTATACTAACATTTTTGTAACACATATAGCAATAATAATCAAGCTGAAAATTATGAGAAAATTTCCATATTCAATAGCAATGGTTAAGCATTACTGCAGCCAGATTATAGTAAACATGTGATATAGGTACACTCACATTCCTTGTTATTAAAAATAGATAAGAAAATAAATATAATCTCATGTGGTTATTTGGAACAGTATGACAATAGAAGTCATGATTAAACCATTCTCTTTTTAAAATTTAATATTTGTTAGTGCAGATCCTTCTAAAATGCATGCATGAGTCTTATTCTGGTTTTTCGTGAATCATCTAGCTTATTATTTCCACCAATGGGAGAATTCCAAGGAATATCAAATAGGTTAACAACTTAAAACCTTAGCGTCTTAAGAGTAGAAAAAAGCCAGGTGTGGTGATGTCAAAACTGTAAATCCAAGATATTAGGGAGATTATGGCAGGAGATTGTTCAAGCAACATATAAAGGATATGTTTTCAAAATATCAAAGGAAGGAAGGGAGGGAGAAAGGGAGGGAAGGAAAGGCAGAGAAGTGTTGCAGTCAGGTTTGTACTGCTGGTGGAAATTACCCAACCAAGAGCAGCTTGTGGGGGAAAAAAAGGTTTATTTTGGTTTACAGGCTCGAGGAGGAAGCTCCAGGATGGCAGGGAAAACGATGGCATGAGCAGAGGGTGGACATCACCCCCTGACCAACATAAGCTAGACCATAGCAATAGGAGAGTGTGCCAAACACTGGCAAGGGGAAGCTGGCTATAACACCCATAAGCCCGCCCCCAACAATACACAGCCTCCAGGAGGCTTTAATTTCCAATTGCCATCAGCTGGGGAGACTAGCATTCAGAACACTTAAGTTTATGGGGAACACCTGAATCAAACCATCACATTTTGCCCCTGGCCCCCAGAAACTGAAAACCATACATGATGTAAAATGCAATGCATTCATCCAACTTTAAAAGCCCCCGTAGTTCTTATCAATTCCAATGATGTTCAAACATCCCCATAATCCAAGGTCTTTTAACTGAGCCATAATACCAAAAAATCCCCCCCCAAAAAAAATCCGTAATGACACAGAATAAACATTCACACTGCAAAGGATGGCACTGGGCAAAGCAAAGAAATATTCAACCAATACAAGATTTAAATCATTTAAGTCAACCAGGGAAAACATCAAACTCTGTAATTCCAATCCAACAACTCTCTAGTTAGTGACAAATCTCCAAGTCCAAGAATTCTACCAGCAACAAGTCTCTGGAGTTCCAATTCTGCCCCTCCAGCTAGGCTACTCACAGTCCTAGAAAACTTCATCCACGGTTGGCAGCAGCCATCTCAAGGTCCCAGCATCTCCACTGGGTCTCCACTGCAACCCACGCTCCATCCTCATGGCCTCATGGGATCTCCATGAAGGAATCCAGCAAACCTGCTGCACACTGCTCATGGCCATTTCCAAAACACAAGACCGTGTTGCAAACACAATGACCCTCTCTTTCCTGCATTTCTTATACTCCATAATACCAGGTAGAGTGCCAATTTGTTAATCCGGGGGGGGGTGGAATAAAGCAGACTTTGAAGAATAGGACACTCCTTCAGCATTCTGGCCCCTTCAAAAGAGTCTGTATTCTCCCTGTTGCCCCAGTGCAGATCACCTGGCCCAATCTCAAAGGTTGTAAGTCCCAATTGCACCTGAATGGGCAGAGTTCACCCAAAGATTTCCCTCTGCTCACACCAGTTCATTTCTATGCAAAGCAACCCTGCACAAGTTCTCAGGACATGGGCATAATAGCAAGATTCTCACACAAACTGCTAGCCCAGTCCAAGTAAAGCTCCTTCCCACCCTCATAAGCCAAACCTCACAGTCCATAGTTCTTACTGCATTCAGGTCTTTCAGTTCTGACCAGAATAGTCCATCAAGCTGTACTTACAACATTGCAAGGTGTCTCTTAGGCCAAGGTTTCAAATCCTTCCACATTCCTCTTGAAAATCAGCTCCAAAATGCCAAAGCCACATAGTCAGGTGTCTAGCAGCAACCCCACTCCTCAGAACCACTTTACTGTTGCAGTCAGGTTCACAATGCTGGTAGAAATCACCAGAACAAAAGTAGCTTGTGGGAGAAAAAGAGGTTTATTTTGGCTTACAGGCTTGAGGGGAAGCTCCAGGATGGCAGGGAAAACAATGGCATGAGCAGAGGGTGGACATCACCCCCGGACCAACATAAGGTGGACCATAGCAACAGGAGAGTGTGCCAAACATTGGCAAGAGGAAGCTGGCTATAATGCCCATCAGCCCGCTCCCAACAATACACCACCTCCAGGAGGCTTTAATTTCCAATTGCCATCAGGTGGGGAGACTAGCATTCAGAACACTTAAGTTTATGGGGGACACCTGAATCAAACCATCACAAGAAGGAAAGGGAGGAAGGGAAGAAACAAGATATACTTCTGGAAAGGTGCATCCTAATTTTCTCATGTGTTGTATGGAATCTCATGCTTATTAAAGATTAATAATAATTAATACTTAATACTCCCTAAATACTTTCAGTTTAGGTATCTCTCTGGGGTTTGTGGTAGTATAGTGAAAGGATTAATCATATATGTGGTGACTTGAAGTAGTTTCTGTAGCTTCCCAAGATGCCAGGGATAGAAATAACAAACCTTGACATTGTGTTCATTTCGCTGAACAAAAATCCAAAGTAATGTCAATTGTAGAAAACACATGAAAACCTTATAATGATTGAGAAATGTGGATAAGAAATGTGTTAAGAAAGGGTATGTTTGACAAGTATATCTAATATCAAGTAGGTAATTATCATCCTTGAAAATTACTTATTTACAATCTTGTGTTGTCTGTGGATTCCTAATACATACAGAAAAAAGTAACTTAAAATGACTAAGAAAATGCTGACATATTAAGTTTCTCTCTATAGGATACAGAATCTTCTTTAGTTTTCTGATACAATTACCTTTGATGATCTGTGGCTATTAGTCCAACCTGAAAAAGGAAATGTGCTCCATTTAAGGTTTCTGACACTAAAAATAAAAAAAAATAGCCCACTTCTGAGGAGAAAACACAAAGTCATGTATGCTACAAAATGGTCGCACACCTTAGGATATTAAGGAATCCATTGGTAAGAACTCATTTGGAAAGAATTTGTTGTGCTCAAAAGAAGGAACAACTTCTGAAGTACAATATAAAGGAGTTTTGTCTTATGCATGATTTATTCATTATTGAAAGAATTACACATGAAAGTTTTGAATCCAAATATGGGAACCCAGCTGGGCATGGTGGCGCATGCCTTTAAGCCCAGCACTTGGGAGGCAGAGATAGGAGGATCACCGTGAGTATGAGGCCACCCTGAAACTACATAGTGAATTTCAGGTCAGCCTGGGCTAGAGCGAGACACTACCTCTAAAAACAAAACAAATATGGAATGTCATGTATAAATAAAGGGCACGGGCTGGAGAGATGGCTTAATGGTTAAGGTATTTGCCTGCCAAGGCAAAGGACACAGTTTCTATTCCCCAGGACCCACGTAAGCCAGATGCACAAAGTGGAACATGCATATGGAGTTTGTTTGCAGAAGCTAAAGGCTTGATGAGCCCATTCTCTCTGTCTCTATCCACCTCTCTCTCTCTCTCCCTCATAAATAAAATAAATAAATATAAATAAAGGCACAAGTAACTGGTTAGTATGTCCCTCTGATAGTATAGTGTGTGTGTTTTATTTTGGATCAGAATATGTTCAGCACAAGCATTTAAAAAAAAAACTTAGAATACAGTCAAAAATTGCTCCAGAATTATTTGATTTTAAGCTAAAAATTATTCACATAACAGGTGGCCTGAGGGGGAAGAGTGTGAAATTCAAAGGACAGAAGGAAAGGGAGATTTGTCTCCTTGAATCCTCCTTCAATTTGCTGATTGAACTTCTAAATTGTATTCAAATCTGAAGCAACATTTTCTTTCCTCTCCATTGGAGTGAAGACATGAGACTTGATGTAGCCTTCTTGCCATACCCAGGGAACTTACTGATTGTGCAAGGCTTGTGCACATGGGTGCACTATTGGGTATTTTCAGGGCCAGCGTTTGTTGATAAGGAAATGAGAAGTAGGCTGTAGGGATTTGGTGAAGCACCGAGGAGTTTGCCTTGTGTTCTGTTGTCAATGTCAGCATTGATCTCCTGAGCTCATGGATAACATGATTGGACCTCACTCACTGTTGAGAAGACTTAGAGCAGTCAAATACATAAGGAAGGCGAAATGGACGGAGAATGTTGTAACAATCCAGACGAGAGAGGACAATGATCTAGATGGTAAACAGGAGACAAACCAATGTAGTTTGATGATCTATTTCTAAAATTTAAAATTGCTAGAAACAAACTCCACTTGAGCTCAACTCAGCTCAGTTTGGCTTCTCTGCTTGGCTTGCCTACCTCACTTAGTTAGGGTCGCAAGGATATAGGTGAATCTGGCTCCCCCCTCACTCATTCTGGCTGGGTGAGGGGTAAGAACATAAAACTTTTTCTTGGTTTTGATGGCTTCCTGCTTGTCTCTGCTTTATTGTTTATGGTAACTTCTCTCTTTGATTACATGTATGATTTTTCTCTGCTTTCTGAATGTACCATGTGCAGGTTCTTCCCAAGTTTCCCTCCACAAGCTCCTTGATTCTACTTTCCATGTACCAGCACCTTTATTCTAAAGACCTCACTTTCTCTTAAGTCCACATGCTTGCAGCTCTATGCCAGCTTTCCCTCAAAAGACCTCAAATTCTCTTAAACAAACCTTATAAACTGTGTAGTGTTTCCATATGAGAGTGTGTTTCCCCAACCCCATAATCTGTGATTTTCTCCTTAAAAACTTAATAATTCATAATTTTAAAAGTATTGCTGGGAAAACAAACAGCAAATAATATCTCAATAAAATAGTTACTTCTGTCTTTTTGAGGGCAGACATCAGTTAACAATAAGAAAATAATCATTTTGATAGGTATTTTAGCCATAGCACAATGAAACAGTATACTGGACAAACTTTAAAATTCTATTTTCAGCAACCAGTTTATGAACAAGCTTTATATTTTTGAAATACAAATGGCTTTAGAAATTTTCAAAACTGAAGATCTCAGAAGGTAATCTCTCATTACTAATAAATCACATTGGCTTTTAAATGCATAAATAATTACTAATGAAAAAGAAAAGGACAATTACAAGCAGGCTAAACTTTTTTATTTTTATTTATTTGACAGAAAGAGAGCGAGAAAGAGAAAATGGGCACACAAGGGCCTCCAGCCACTGCAAACAAACTCCAGACACATGTGCCACCTTGTGCATCTGGCTAACGTGGGTCCTGGGAATCAAACCTGGGTCCTTTGGCTTTGCAGGCAAATGCCTTAACTCTAAGCCATCCCTTCAGCCCTCAGGCTAAACGTTTATGATTATTTTCTGCCTTATTTATTTATTATTTATTTATTAATTTATTTATTTTTTTTTTTTGGTTTTTCAAGGTATGGTCTCGCTCTAGTCCAGGCTGACCTGGAATTCACTGTGTAGTCTCAGGCTGGCCTCAAACTCGCGGTGATCCACCTACCTCTGCCTCCCAAGTGCTGGGATTAAAGGCGTGCACCACCACACCCGGCTTTGCCTTATTTAATAAAATATCTATCCATTGGCTGTGGAGATGGCTCAGTGGGTCAAACATTTGTTTGTAAAGCTATCTAGCCTTGGTTTGATTCCCCAGCATCCACATAAAGCCAGACAGAAAGTGATACATGCATCTGCATTCATTTGCAGAATCAAGAGACCCAGGAGAATATGCGCGCACACACACACACACACACACACACACACACACACATATTCAAAAAAATGCATTTAAGGGGCTGGAGAGATTGCTTAGTGGTTAAGGCACTTTCCTGCTAAGCCTAAGGACCCAGGTTCAATTCTCCAGGTCCCACGTAAGCCAGATGCACAAGGTGGCACATGCATCTGGAGTTCATTTGCAGTGTCAAGAGCCCCTGGTATGCCCATTCTCTCCCTGTGTCTCAAATAAAATTAAATAAATAAATAATGCATTCAAGGTTAGGAAAAATGAATACATTGCTGAGTCCATGACTAATGTCACTACTTTTCCCTTCTGTGATCCTCTAATGCCATAGATGAAGGAATAAGTGTTCTAAAGCACTTTTGTTTTTATTTTATTTTTGTTTTTCTGGAGAACATAAAATAAATATGGTCATTTATTTCTATGCAGCAACTCTGGCATTTTGCAATATAAAATTACTTTTGAATCAGAATGGCCACTCCTCTCCTTTTTTCTAATATTGAATTAGTTTTGGACTCCAACATACATCAAGGTTCCTAGATCCTATGAATAGAGCATGACCAAAATGATTTTTCTCTGGCCTGCTAAGTTAAACGTTAAGTTAATCAGGAGCATTCTTCGCTCAATTGCTTCCTCCCTGAGGATCTAACAACGTGACTCCAGCTTCCTGGCCCTGTCATCCTTTCCCTGTCATGATGTAGGTCCCCTCAGAATGGTAAGCCAAAAATAAACCCTTTCTTTCCTTAAAAAAAAAAAAAGTTAATCATTCAGCATGTGCCAGAAATGAGTTCTGGACAGTGTATTTTTTTTTTTTTTAGTTTTGGAGAGAGACACAGAGGGAGAGGGAGACAAATAGAGAATGGGCGCACCAGCAGTCTCTCAGCTGCTGTGAATGAAATCCAGATGTGTGCGCCCCCTTGTGGGCAAGTGCAGCATTGCACCCTTGTGTCACTTTGCATCTGGCTAAACGTGGGACCTGGAGATTGGAACCAGCATTCTTAGGCTTAGCAGGCAGGCGCCTTAACCGCTAAGCCATCTCTCCATTCCCTCCTGGACAGTGTATTTTTGCCTACACACACACACACACACACACACACACACACACACACACACACACACACGTGCACTCACGCACATTAATAAAGGCTTATGCAATACAGACTTAAATGACAGGGATCCAAATGACCTCCCTCTAATCTGTAGACCTTGCTCTGACATTATCATTAGCATTCTCTCATCATAAACTAAAGCAAAATTCACAATGCTAGTGTTGATTTTGTAGTGAGGTAGGTATAAGAGAATGAAACCCAACTTCTAATGCTAGAAGCGAATGGGAGATGAGCAGATAGAATGTTCTGGAGAATGAACATAACCACATTTATGGAATAGGAAAAATGACACATATTCCTTTTATCCACCTATTCACACCCTGCTGATATTTATCTTGTGAGGCTCCAATGAGGTCATGAAATGAAAGTGCTGTGAAAAAGAACCACAGTTTTTAGGAACATTAGACAATTTCAACTAGGCAACAATATTTTTTTCCCAAAACTCATAGAAATTGTCACATACCCTTTCTATTTAGTGTGTCACTTACCCACACATCACTGAGAAAATGTTTTCTTCATGACATTTCATTTTATTATATAACTAGATAGAATAGCAATGAAATAGGTTAATAAAATAGTCTTCATGGCTAAATAATCTGACAATAAAAAGGGTTTGTGTTTGAGCAGAGCCTTGTGGTGCATGCCTATAATCCCAGCACTTGAGAGGCTGAGGCAAGCAGATCAAGAGTACTAGGCCAGGCCTGGAGTACATAGCAAAACTCTATCTCAAAAACAGATAAATAAATATAGTTGAGATAGGTTTACATAACAAGATGTTTTCTTAGGCTTTCATGGGTACTTCATAAACCAACAAGAATTTTTAATTAATCCTAAATCTAATAGAGTAGGTAAAGCACAGGATAGACATTTATAAAGGAGTAAATAGAACTATATGAAGATGAAGAGACTTGCACATGTTCATAGCTAATGTGCATATCTTCCCATATAACAAAGGGATTTTCCCATCATGCCTCATTTAGTTGCTTTAAGCATCTGATGTCACCTTGACATCAATGATAATTTCTATAACAAAGTTTTCTAGATTATTAATTTGTAATGAACACTAAAATTTTAGTTTTGAATAAATTGATACCAGCATTTTGCAAGCTACCTACTTCACTTAATTTCATAATTACATATTTGGTTGCAATTTTTTGATGAAATTTGGAACCATGGAAACAATATAATTAGATGATGAAAATAACAGAAAGGAGATTGCTTCCTCTTCAAATAGAACATAGTTAATGATTGGGTCTAAAGTGACCTATAGTGCCCAAGAATATTTCTAAATATCTGGGCAAGAATTGAAGCTTAAAAATAAAAACTCCAAAAGAAAATTATCCATGTGATGGGTTAGAGCTTAAGTTCTATCAAGATTGAGGCTAGATCTCAGTGGTAGAGTGGATGTCCCCTTGGTTGTAGTCTTAGCCCCTACTAAAAAAATTCATGAGTATTAAAATCATTTAATTTAAATGAGTAATATATGTCTCAGTAAAGAGGAATTTTTTACCTCTGTCCGATTAGATTTTTTTTCTTGGCTAGTACTGAAAATTAGATTGAGAACAGGCGGAAAACAATTTACTATACATATTTACAGAGTCTTCCTATCCTAAAATTACATGTTTTTCACCAAGTGAAAGGATGCTTTGGGGGCTAGAGGTGTAGTTTAGTCCTGAATAGAGCACTCTGGATTCCATCTTCCACATTATGTGTCAGTATGTTTTGTAATATGCCTTCCTTGGTCTTTGACAGCCTTAATAATTATTGTATTTAATGCCCATTGTGTTCTTATGGGATGCCATGCATTTTCATCTGCTGTTTCATATGTTCTCCATAATTCTTTGAAGTGTATGCTTCTTCTACTTTAACAATAAGAACATTGATGCTCCCATAAAGTGGTTTATCTTAAAGCAGCTGATGGAGGCTTTAGCACTGACTGAAGAAAACAATTTGTTAACGCATTCATACCTATCTGAGAAGAGAAAGGAAGTATCACTATTTCTCTTTTTATGGTTGCATGTCCTGGCTTGCCTTTCACCTCTCAGATTAAAGTCTTGTAGTCAGTCCTTTTTTCAGACCTAGCCTATTCTTAAAAGGGACAAGCCTTAATGTTTTTGTACTTTTATAACATATTAGAATATATTAGAACTCTTTATTTTAAAAATATGCCCTTTACCTGTCTACTTTCTATTAGCTACATTCCTCTTTCCATAAATGTAAGGCTTCACATAGTCCCTTTGATGGTCATCAAGTGATGTTATAATGGAAGAAACAAATAAAATCAATCAGCGAAATTAAATAAGGTATATCTGTATTTCTTATTTTTTATATGTATAGGTATTTTGCCATTTTGAGTAACTGAATAATTTTAAATTAATTTTAAATCTAATAAAGCCCTGTTACCCATAAAATTTCAATCATTTAGCATGTATATGTGCTATTAACATAATTAATTACCTTGCATTTAATTAAATGCTTTAAAAAATAATAAATTAATTTAACAAGCTAATAGTTTCATTTGTTAATAAATTAAACAAGAAATGAATACATGGAAACACAAAGAAGTAAATATTAAAAGCACTACTTAATGAAAGATAATTGAATATTTTTAAATATTTCATTAGCATAGAGTGAAATGTGACATTTTCTACCAGTGATTGCTTTTTAGATGATACTTTAAGGTGATTAGTACTATGTTAAGTAGAAATTAAACTGCTTAGAAAACTGTTCTATTTAGTATCAATTAGTGCCTGGTAACATTTACATTGAAATTTCTCAATGATATTTGCATATACAGATGTGCTTTCAATGTTTAATGTGCTGCTGTTTTTACAATTTCAAAGAGATTCTCAGACAACCTTAGAAAAATGAGATTGTTGACTGGAGAGAGAGCTTAGTGGTAAAGGTGCTTGCCTGGGAAGTCTAAAGACCCATGTTTGATTCCTTAGTACCAATGCAAGCCAGATACACAAGGTGATGCATGCCTCTGGAGTTTTTTTTTTTTTTTTTTTTTTTTTTTTTTTTTTTTGCAGTGGCTAGAGTCCCTGACATGCCCATTCTCTCTCTTTCTCAAATAAATGAATAAAATAATTTTAAAAAGAAAAAATGAGATTCTCTTGGAAATTAGATGTACTTTTTCTCTCTAAAAAGAATGTTTTGGGTTAGGGTTAAAACTCATTGATGGAATAGTCATCTAGCATGTGCAAGACCAGGAAAGGGAGAAGAAGAGGGAGGGGAACAGGAGGGGAAATAAAAGTAATGTTTTTATGAGTTTTCTGCTGCTTAAGTTTTAAAGAAATGCCATTTATTATTTTTGATGAGTTTTTAAAGGGTTATTTTCCTCCTCCTCTGCCTCCCAAGGTGGGATTAGGGTCTTTTATTATTTTTGATGAGTTTTTAAATTTTATTTTTCAAGGTAGGGTCTTACTCTAGCCCAGGCTGACCTGGAATTCACTATGTAGTCTCAGGATGGCCTTAAACCCACAGGGATCCTCTTACCTTTGCCTCCCAAATGCTGGGATTAGAGGAAAGTAAAATAAATTTATAGTTAATTTAATCATAAGAGCTTTCTCTTCCTCACTCCATTTTCTGCTATACTCACCTATTATCTTCTCTTCATGACTCTGAAACCTATAAATAACAGACTTCATTCTGAATTTTTCCTTAAGCTTCTTTTTCTTTAAAAATGTGACAGTCTAATGCATATTAAATATTGGGGGAAAGCCAGTTGGCCTAAAAACTCCTCTTGCTTCAACTATGCCACTATATCTTTAAAATATAAAAAGCAAATATTCATACAGAAATGACACTAAATACTACATATGGACTTTTCTGTTCTGCATTTTCTTTATCCCTAGCAAATGTAAGCCAAATTTTCATAGTGGGATGGGGGAAGGAAAAACAAGGATTCACTATCCATCAGACTTGTGTAATGGCAAAGAAGAACAATCCTTTATCATCCCAGACAATGGCAATTTAACAAAATAATTACTGTGTGGTCAAACATGATGTATGAGAACCATCCTTTTTATATTTAACAGATTATACTCTTTTATTACCTTTCCCTTGTTCCCACTTACCTGGGGTTCTCTTCTGTGGGATTTGGGATTTACCATAAAGTCATGATGGTCTCAGTCAGTCTCAATGGGATAGTGGGGGTACCTTGCATCAGGGCATATCCTCCATGCCTTTGTATATTTAAACATTTGTTATGGAATTATCTTTTAAAATAACAATATTGCCAGGCATGGTGGTGCACGCCTTTAATCCCAGCACTTGGGAAGCAGAGGTAGGAGGATTGCCGTGAGTTTGTGGCCACCTGGAGACGACATAGTGAATTCTAGGTCAGCCTGAGCTAGAGTGAGACCCAACCTCGAAAAACAAAAAACAAAAACAAAAAAAATAGCAATAATCCCAGTTGATAAGGCCCACTTCTTTCCCTGAAAAAGCAACTCTTGGAAGCAGTGAGAACATACTTAGTTAATATAAATTCCATCCAGTTTTGAGGATGTAAGCATGCAGCTTTATATTAAGAATGCTTTAAGATTAATGTCAGCAAATATCGTAAGCTTCTTAGTTATTATAACTATTTACAAATTTATTGGTTTTTTATATTTTTGCATCAGTCTAGAACTTAGAATTTCACAGATGGATCCTGTTGGGGTCCCTCCGAGGGCCAGCCCAGGAGGGACAGCAGGGTCTCTGCTGAGTAGGGGGTGAGAGGCGGAGTCACGACACAGACTCTGGGAGTTGGGTGAAAGCAGGCAGAGGGCTAGTTTCTGCAAACTCGTTTATTCAAAGAAATGTAGGGGGTTTAAAGGGTTTGGCTGGCCAATCATTGTATAGGGTTGTCCCCTTCTTGTGACCAATGACAGCCAGCCTCTGGACAGATAATCTCGCAGCAGGTTTCTCAGGAGCATGGGACTGTAGCTGTTGTCACACCAGGCCTGCGCAGGATGCCATGTCCACAGAAGCCACTTTCTGGTTTCTTCTGGCATGCGGTCTGGCTAGAGCCCAACCTGCATTGTGCCATACAGGATCCAAGTATGATTTGTGTTATGATTGATCCTGACTTTTTATACAATGATGTGCTGCTCAAGACTAAAGAATTAACAATACCACATTGATAACTGACCTTGGCTTAAAATGTTGCTCTAAGAACTTTTGGCTGAGAATTAAATCGAGTTGGACCAGAATTCAAAGACAACTATATTCTTTTCCTGTCCTGAAATTACATGTTTTTCACCAAGTGAAAGAATGTTTTTGGGGACTGGAGGTGTAATTCAGACATAGACAGAGCACTGTGGATTCCATTCTCCACATTCTGGGGTGGTATGCTTTGTAATGCACTTTATCTTCCTCTTAGAAGTTACGTATGCCGTGATATCTTTAGAACATCTTTTATTTAATAGTTACTTTGATTATCTTGGCTATTTCTTGAAAGGGAGAGATTTTTTTAAAGGAAAGTGGACAAATAATTCCTATTTTCATAAGACTATTTACAAACACGCTACTAATAAGTCTAAAAGCTTTTTTAGCATATAAAATATTGCACCATTTCCATGAAAATACAAAATTCATAAAAATAGGAATGGTAGTGGGAGGATTGTATCTCTCTTCACCATAGTGCTTCAAAAATATGTCTTTATAGGAAAAGGACTAGATACCTTTAAAAATAACTGACATAAATGAATTTTCTATTTTAAAAGTTTGATTCAAATAGATCTTTCTTAAGAGAAACTTCAGCTGCAATTTTTTTCTTTGAAACAAGATGGGTTAAGACATTTATATAGATACATGAATAGATAAAAAAGATTAAATGATGAAAATCTTTGTTAATAAGGTGATGTAGTTTGATGCACTGAAAATATTAATGATGACATTTCATTGACCTTCACAATTGATAGGTAATTTTTCTAAATGTTTTAAACATATTGTTTCATTATTTTATACCATAATTACCATTCATTTTTTAGCATTAATAAATATTATAATGTCTTACTGCACCTGTTAACAACATCTCTAAGATTGATGAGATCTAAGCTTTGTTTAGAGCAGCTAAAGGTCTTGGATTAATTAAAACTTCTCATCCCACAAAAAGAATAGCTAATTATCTTGACTCCACAGCTTATAAGGATGGTATTAATAACCTTGCTTCATATTTTTAGTTGTATTTTAGTGTACAGTTGTGACATTTCATTGGACTGATTATATGAATTCTGAATCAAACAACGAAGTGTCCACTTACTACTGGAACTCTGGTTTGTATTATTACCATGTTAGCTTACCTTGAAATGCATGTCAGGAGTTTAATTATTTGTCTAGCACAAATAAACCTGAAATTACCATAACCAGTCATAGGAGATATTTTTAATCACTGGTTTGACTAGGTTTCAAATATCTGAATGATACTATACATTTGTTTAACACAGGATAAAACCATTGATTATCATGATTCATAGGATGTTAGTACAAAGAATCTAGTCCAATTGTTTTCTATAACACAGGCAAAATCCTGAGGATCAAATTAAATATTTTTACCTAACCCCTGCTGTTAAAAATGGGCTAGTAAAGTCATTGAAAGTTAATAATATCATGCATCTCAAAAATGATAGTAGTTATTGAGCAAATCCTTTTAAAGCAACAATGTAAAACGTATGGTCATTTTGGTAATTTTTGTGATACCTTTTTCCTGTCAATCCTCAAAACTTAACCTTTTAAAATTTTTATTATTTATTTGTAAAGAAAAAGAGAGAGAATGAGAATTGAGGCACCACAGCCTAATGCCACTGCAAATTAACCCTAGATACAGGCTCCACTTTGTACATCTGGCTTTATGTGGGTATTGGGGAATCAAACCCAGACCACCAGGCTTTGCAAACAAGTGCCTCCAATTGCTTAACTACCTCTCCAGCCCTTAACTCTTATACTTAATAATTGACTGTCCTCAAACATGACTACAAAGAATCATTTATTTCAAAAAATTCAGTAACCAGATTGGACTATAAGAATTCTTCAGCTGACGGAATGATTTTTATAGCATGTTCCAGAAATAATTCCCCATGGGTTATATTCTCCCAAAGTGTTTCTTTCATGAGCAACTACAAAGAGAAATAAAGAATATACACTATCATGTGCTATTGAGAACATACAGGTTTTGAAACTATTTTCCCTCAGTCAAGAGTACTTTCCACTCTTTCAAAAGGAATTCCCATAGGTAACATTTGATGATCTATTATTAGAGTTATCTGCCTCAGCACAGTAGGCAGGATGTCCGTCTCATTATTATTAGACTGATCTTTAAGTTCAGGCTGATGTTTCAAGATTAGAATGTTTTGGGAATTATTTCTGACAGGGTTATAAGTCTGTTGGATTAAGCAAAATTGTTATTTTTAATTAAAATGATGTTTTGTGAGTTGTTTTTAAAACATGAGCTATTTAAAATATGAACAGTCCAAAATATTTTAATTATCTTGCAAAGTAAGCAAAGATAGAATGGAAAGAAAATTTTACCCATATTACTTCCACCCGTATATTTATATTCTTCATTGAAACAATTTTTATTATAGTTATTTAATGAGATTATAGAATCAGATTAATGTCATCAAAAATGTAAGTATAAAATAAATAAATAAATAAATTGTATAGATGTGATATGATTATATTGTATATTCCCTTATCTTAAATAAGTAGTAAAGCATTTCTAATATAATGTTTCATATAATAAGAAAATAATAAAAAATTATAAAGTTAAATTTGCTTTAATTTTGACAGAAGGTAGGGAAATTTTGAAATAGTTTTATTATTTTATTAGAATTTATAAAGCAGAAGCTTTTAAAAAATTATTTATGTATTTATTTATTTGCAAGCAGAGAGAGAGAGATAGAAGAGAGGCAGACAGAGAGAGAATGGGCATGCCAGGGCTTCTAGCCACTGCAAATGAACTCCAGATGCATGTGCCCCTTGTGCATCTGGCTTACGTGGGTCCTGGAGAATCGAACCAGGATCCTTCGGCTTCGCAGGCAAATGCCTTAACCGCTAAGCCATTTCTCCAGCCCAGAAGCTTTTTTAAGTTAAATAATATTTGTATATAAACCCAATGACTGAAACATCATTTTGAAAATTACAGCCATAGTGCAGTTAATGATATTGACTTTACTACAGTAAAGGATAGAAGATAGTTGTAAATGTAAAAGACTGTCCCTATTATTTACACCAATAACAGATGAAAACTTATTTGGAAAACTCTACACAAAACAGTTATTCAGTATGTATCATAAAATATAAGGCAGAAAATACAAATGAAAACAATATTCAGCAATCTCCGTTTAGATAACAATTTGGTTCACAGACACAACCACTGATTTGAGAATAATAATATTTATTTTTCTTTCAAGACAGGGTCTATGTATACCAAGTTGACCTTGAACACTAGATCTAGAATTCAATGCCTCTTCTTACCTTTTCAAGAGGTCTAATAAGCCTTTAGTAACATACTGCATGCACAAGTCCATTTAATTTTTATTGTATCTTCGTAATTGCCTAATTGGAATAGATTGGTGCCTAAATGTTTTTATTCTATTGTGAAGTTTATACCATATTACTAACAATTAAGACTGGGTTTGTCTAACCTTGAGACAAAATGGAAAGAATTTGTAAAAATTAACCGTATAATTTCAGCGTGTTTGTTTTTAGCTCAGTGTTAGTTGTGGTGGTGATTGTAATATTTGACGTGATAGGGATGAAACTTGGTATACAGAGACATTGCTACACAAGTGTTTGACCATTGAGCTAATACCCTAGCTCCTCAGAGTAATTTAATTTTGGAAAAATATAAGATTTTAAGTCAACTAAATGAAAAAGGCAGTTCATATATAAATATAAGTTGCAACTTAGATTGATCTTTTAAACATCATGGCCTCTTAATATATAATTTATTTTATTAACCTTCCTTTGTTAATATGAAGTATATGATTTGGAAGGTTCACTGTCTTGAGCTCTTTCTGTTTTGTACTGTGTCCTTGCTCTTCAGTAAACTTCTTTGTTAGATGATTATAAATGGTAATGGATCACAAATATTGAATTCTTTTTTGCTAGCTCCATAAAGTACAACATTTTGTCAAAATGTGGAGCTGAGAGCTGTGAATATGGCTCAGTGGTTAAAGGTGCTTGCTTGCAAAGCCTGCCAGCCCAGGGTCAACTCCCAAGTAACCAATATAATCCAGTCTCCAAAAGTAGTCAAGCATTTGGTGTTACTGGGTAGTGTGGCAAGAGGCCCTGGTTCATGCAACACTGCCCCCCCCATACACACACAAACAGGCACACAAAATAATTTTTACAATGTGGAGCTGAAATTCACATGCTTTCCAGGAAAATGCAATGACAACACTGCTTCTATTGGCCTATGATGTACATAGGTCTCTGAAAAAAAATTAGTTATAAACATACACAAAAATCCATGACATTATTAAATGCCATCTTATAATTTAATAGGCAGGTTTAGTAACTAGAAGAGTTGACTTAGTCTATGTACACAGATGTTTTTCATATCTATAATTAGAAAACTATTTTAGGTGGCTTGTAAGATTGCTCAGTGGATAAAGGAACTTGCTTGCAAAGCCTGTCATCCTGGGTTAAATTTGCAAGTCACCCACTTAAGTCAGATGCCAAAACGTGGTGCAAGCATCTGGTGTTCTTTTTCAGCAACAAGAGGCCATTGTGCTCCCCAGAGGTACATGTGCAAATAAATAAAAAAGAAAAACATTTTATCATTCATTATTAAATAATGAAAGCTTTCCAAAAAGGGAAATTCAATAATAAGCTGATGAGTAATCAAACTGTAGCAGTTCTTTATTTCTTTTTATTGCCTGCCATAGAAATTTAGATGAGTATTTCATCCTTGGGTCAAACCTTACATAGATAGATATAATACTGTAAAGTCAAAAGAAATAAAGAGAAGACTAAATTTTCTACACTGCTTACACATATTTTTTATAAATCTTTATTAAATTTATTTTATTGATTTATTTGCAAGCAGAGAGAGAGAGAGGAGATAGAGAAAGAATAGGCACACCAGGGTCTCTAGCCACTGCAAACAAACTCCAGATGCATGTGCCCCTTGTGTATCTGGCTTATGTAGGTACTGGGGAATTGAAGCTTGGTCCTTTGGCTTTGCAGGCAAGCGCCTTAACCACTAAGCCATCTTTCTAGCCCTGCTTACATATATCTTAAGTATATTTTTATAATCAACTATTGGTAATACTTCAAAATTTATAGTCTTATAGGGGAGATTTTCTCTTTTAATTCTCATTTCTTCTTGGATCTCATTAACACTTGATATACATCTCCATCATACTATGTGTTTCACTTACTGACCCATTTATTTTTTCCTCCAGGCATTTCATTCAAACATGATTACTTGATCTCATATCCCTACAGTAAACATTTACTACCCAGTAAATATTCACTAAAAATGTCAAAGTCAAATGTGGTTGTGCACTGCTGTAATTCTGGCAGTTGGGAGGTTGAGGCAGGAGGTTTCAGATTTAGAGGCTAACCTTGGCTACACAGCACGCCATCCTGGGAAACATGGTAAGATCCTTTCTTAAGCCAGCAAACAAATGAAGCTATAAAACAGACATATAGGGCTGACATAACAGCCCTTTTAATGTGTTGTGAGACAAAATAGTGCCTTTATAACCCCTCTTTCCATAATCATTAGTGTAATGGTAAGATATAGTAAGATATAGCATCTCTGAAGAAAGAGCATTTGAATGACAGATTAAAACCCATGTTAGTCTTTTAATCAGATCTTTCTCTGAAGGAATGGATATTTTATTCACGCATCTGAAAGCAGAAAAAAATCATTGATTTTGATCATGATAATAATTCACAAGAGAAGAATGCAAGATACCAAAGAGGATGGGATCACAGTGTTTGAGAATCAGGGCAAACATAAGCAGATGTTATGTTTGAAACAGATCTTCTTTGCATTAGACTGTCTGGCTGACTCTCTAACCCACAAGGAAGGTCTTAAATACTTACTTTATAAATAGCTTTGACAATTTATAAGCTGTGCTTTCAAAAATCTTCCACACAGCAGAAAGAGAAAGAGAACAGAGACAGAGAGACAAAACAATGGAGATGAAGACAGAGAGACAGAGACAGAAAGAGACACACACAGAGACTTGCAAGAATTTTGGTGGTGGCAAATATCTTGTACTATTACCCACCAATGTTAGGTTACCATGTAGATTTATCCTTTACGGTGTGAGTATGATTTGGATAGAAAATGAAGTTTCAGACTGATACAGTGTCATTTTGGTTCTATTTTTAACTAATATTAAATTAATATAGCTTCCAGACTAACATGAATTCAATTACTTGAATACAGAGATATAAATATACTTTATCTAAATTGGAAAATGAATATGATAGTTTTGTTTTGCTGAAAAAAAGCTGCTGGGATTCTCTTTTTGTTATCTTTCCTGGCTGTCTTCAAACTTATAGTATTCTTCTTCTCTCAGCCTCTCAAGTGCTGAGATTGTAAGCATCCACTGCTACACTCAGCTAGGGCAGTCAGGCTGGCCTTGAACTCTCAAGTATCCAGGACTTTGGAATACACCACCAAGGCAGCTGATCTAAACTTTTTGATTAATAAATCAGACTCAATAAAGGTTCCTAATACAATTTAGCTGGCTGGGGTCTTAAAGAGAACATTGGGAAGATGTATCTGACTGTGGTGTTCCAATCTTCCATTCTGTGCAAATGCAAAGGCAAAATTTCCTTCAAATATAAGGGTACCTAGCATTTTTTAATTATAAAATGGCTCATTATAACAAAAACAATGTAAAGGTAGGTCATAAATTCATATTTGTTGTAATTTTAATAGAACACTAATATTGATATTAGACAGTAAGTTAGAATGGAACTGCAATATGGTGTAGGTTAAATTTAGTTTGTGCTAAGTAATTTTTCAAGTGAAATTAAATTTACATTGAGTTATTGCTGGAAATGTTTCCTGTCATTTGTGAAATAACTCATCCATCATTTAAAAATGTCAGTATTTATAAAAGATATCAACTTGACAACTCTGGAGACATGTTTCATTTTTTTAAAAAAAAAGTTTTGTTCAAATAATAGGAATAGCAATGTTGCAATTTTCTGTGTAATCTCCAGCTTAAGCATCTGTTGTGTCTATCACTATTTTGAAAAATCTGTTTCCTGAGTGAGGAAATTTTTTGGTCAGTACATCCTAGCAGCACCCCCAGGAAAACTGTCTTTACCTTCCAGAACTAAAGATCACCATGACATTTCTTAACCCCTGAGAGATACAGATGTGTATATTTGGTAGAACTTCCAATTTGCAGTCTTTGGGACAAGAAATAGTTGTGCTCACATGGAAGATCCCAGCACAGTGTTTAGTTTGCCCTCTTTGTTTTTTTTTTTTTTCTTCAAAATACTATGCAAAAGGACTAAAAGTAGCACTAGATGATTTTATCTGTCCATTTCCCATATGCTTCAATACCCATTAAGATATTTTTTATTTCTTCAGTATCATTTACTTCTCTCACTTACATTATCATCTAACAAAAACTATTTCTACAAAATATAAATACAATACAATGGGAAAAGTTTATTGAGAGTATGTCATAGAAAATAAGGCACAAATAAGAACAAATCAACCATAAAGGGTTTCTTTAAACAAATTAATAACTAAATAGCAAGCCATTGAGGTTGGGGGAATAATCAAATATCAAATATATATATAATAATTCACATTAAAGCCATAGCTGTGTAATTTTGCATTTGATTCATCATATAACAAATCATTAATAGCCCAATACTGAGGACAAATATTGAAAATTTAATAATTTTATTGTATTAAGACTACAATATGAATCCTAGGCTGATACCTCATTTAACACACCACACTGTGTCCTGTTATAGACAAGATTTCATTCATTAAAGAGGTATAACTTTATATAAGTTGTCTTTACATTGCTGTGACACAATACCTGACAGAAACATGTTAAGAAGTCAATAGTTTATTTTGGCTCATGATTTCAGTTTATTTTAACAATGAAAGCGTAGTAGAATTCATGGCAGTGGAAGTGGATGGTTATGGTTTTAAATGTGGCATAAATCAAGAAGCAGAGAAAGCAGGCTGCAATGAGAAGCTGGTGTAGCCATCAAAGGCCTGCCCCTAGTGCCCTTCTTTCATTAACACACCTCCTATAGATCCCACAGTCTCCCAAAATACTGGGACAAATTGGCATGACCATTCAAACATGAAACTATGGGAGGCAATTCAGATTCAAGCCATAATGCTCTTTAATGAACGTCAATATTATTATAGTACCACAATCCTTTTGATAATGATTATAATTTAATTTTTTGATATCACTCCTTATAACCCTATGTAACTAACATTATTAATTCCATTTTATAATTTGTTAAATATTGAATTAAGTCATGCAGTACAAAATGTAAGAATTTTTATTTATTTTTTTAATTTTTAAAAGAAATATGGTAAGCATTTCTGGTTGCATTGGAAATTCTCAAATAATAATCATATGAATATAAATGGCAAATAAATCTTTGTGTGCTAGTAATGGGGATACACATGTCAGGTTTTGATTTAAAGAAACAGCAAAAGGGAAATTAAACCAACAAGTGTCTGATGCTAAATGTAGAAAGGATAAAACAATACTGTTATGTAACCTAGTAGACCCAGAAATCAAGCTTATTTTACCCTTTTGCAGAATAATATAAAATGTAATTTGGGGGGCTGGAGGGATGGTTTAGTGGTTAAGGCATTTGCCAGCAAAGCCAAGGACTCAGGTTCTGTTCCCCAGAACCCAAGTTAGCCAGATGCACAAGGTGGCACATGCATCTGGAGTTCATTTACAGTGGCTAGAGGCCCTGGTGCGCCCATTCCCTCTCTCTCTCTGCACCCCCCCGTCAAATAAATAAAAAAAAATAAAATATGTCACCACTATGAATGTAAAATTAGAATAACATATATAAAAATAAATAAAATAAAATAAAATAACTGTAAGCTGAATTAAATGCTTTTCCTTACATAAAAAATAAAGTAATACCTCTAAAAATGTAATTTAAAAACTATTTCTCTACTAAACCCAAAGTTTGTCTGTTTCCTATTTAATACTCTGCTTTTATGTTTGTTGTTAGCTTCGTGTCTTTGACAAGGAAATTTTAAACAATTAATGTAAGATGTTTTTTATTAGTTTTTCTCCTACATGCCTCCTTATTTCTGTATATATTCTTAACAAAATCTCAGCTATTAAAGTTTCTTCATGCAGGAGATATTTACTGAACTCCTCCCATATGCCAGGTGTTATCTTTGGATATATAATGTTAAATACCTGCATTGATGGAAACATGGTTTGGACTCTTCTGACCAATCACATTGGTATTTTTGAATATTTAAAATAAATTATTTTCAAACTGGGCATGGTGACATATGCCTTTAGTCTCAGCAGAGGTAGGAGGATTGCTGTGAGTTTGAGACCAACCTAGGACTAGAGAGTGAGTGCCAGGTTATCCTGGGCTAGAGTCATTCCCTACCTAGAAAACAAAACTAAAATAAATTATTTTCAAATAATGTTGGTACAAATGAAGAGGCTATCTCATAGAAGGTGTTTTCCATAAATAGCTACTACTTGTTTGAAAAAAAATACCATTCCTATACCTTATTAATAGAATCTTTGTTAGCTTTGAATTTTTGAACCTTTAGGAGAGGAGAAGTGTGACAGGTCAATGTTGAGGCCTTATTTTCTTGCTAATAGAAGATTCTAAATCTCTACCCAAAGAGAAACAGCTTATTTTGTCACTATCTTCATTTTCACATGTTATGAACTTCATTTTCATAGTAAAACATTCCTCTCAGGAGAAATAACTATCACTATTTCATGCCAGAAGTATTTTTATACTTTGTCAGTAGTTTGAATATTAAACTGCCCCAGAATACAAACAACTGACTAATCTCTAAAATGGGATAAATTAGAAATGCTTTATTTTAAAAGAATATTTTAGTAGTCACTAGGTACCATTACTTAAAATAAAGAAAATTTTAGAAATATCTATTTCTTCACTGAGGGTATAGCTCAATGATAAAGTGCTTATATAGCATAATTGAGGTCCTAGGTTCAATCTCCACCATCAAAAAGTTTCAAGAAATGTAGCATTTACCTTCTCGTTTCTGAGAAAAGACACCCAACCCAAAGTACTTTAGGAAAGGGAAGGGTTTATTACAGCTTACAGTTTTTATGGGAAACTGACAGAGAAAGAATAGAACAGATAACTGAGTGCCACATCTTATAACATCAGCTGGGAGGAAACAGCAAGAGTGAGCTAGCCATGAACACCCAGTGGGGCTGGACTAACAAATCCAAGACCTGCATCGAGCAACTCATCTCCTCCATTAAGACTCCACCTTCAAAAGGCCCTACAACTTTCCCATGTTGGCACCAGAGGGGACCAAATGTTCAAAACACATGTGCCTGTGGGAAACATTGCATTCAAACCACCATGAAAAGAAATATCAACATATACTTACTCATTTCATGATATGACTTCAAGTGACATAATGACTGATATAAAACAATTGTTTCTGTAGTGAGCAACATGTAAAGTATTGATTCTTATAAATATTAGCAGAAGGGAAAATCCTGATTAAATTTTTCCTCTCAAAAGATAAGTAGCTTTATCCTATCTCATATTTGTGCATAGATTTAAGTATTCAGTGATTATATATATATATATATTTTACTACAAGAGGCACATGGTTCAGGTAACAAAATGGAATTAGTATTTCAAGATTCCTCATTAAATTCCTTCTTCTGTATTTTTCCACCTGTTACTGTATGGATGTTTACCATGTACTATAAACATTTTCTTGGATGTGTGGTGGATCCAAAGTGCAGGCTCAACTTTTGAGATATATCCCATTCACAGTTTAAATAACTTCTTAAGTGCTAAATGATAAAGGAAATGTAAGAATAAGTATTATGACTGCAGAAGATAATTAGCATGCTGCCTAAAAGATAATTTTAAAAGTGAATTAGCATATCAGACATTATTACCTCATTCTCATATCAATAGGCACAGGATGGGTTTTTCAAAACCAATAGCTCAAAAAATTCATTAAACAAATATTTCTTAAGTGCCTAGAATGTACTTTAGAGAAAAAAGTGAATGCAAGGGATATTATGAAAAGAACAGTATGAATAGGACCATCTGAAAGGAGTCCAGAGGAAGGGGAAATTACTTCTTGTTCTCAAAGACAATAGTAATACAAAGCATTCTGTAGTTCTGTTGCTGCAGATAAATAATTCAACATTCCCTCAACTAACATTGAAATTATATAAAATTCTTTGATATTACTAATTTTGCTATTATATAATTATAAATATTAATATACCAAAAAATAACATATATGTCAAATACACACACACACATCAAAAAAAGAATATTTCAGGCACATTAAATGTTTGTTATGTAACACAGAAGGCTACAGCAAGGAACAGAATAAAGAAAGTAATCAAGATGAAAAGAGGAAGATATATATGCCATTTTTAATCTCTGGTTGTCAGTTTGACAGGATTTAGAATCACTATGGAAACAAATCTCTGATCATGTCTGTGAGGGATTTTCTAGATTAGGTTAGTAGAAGCGGAAAGACCCACACTCACTGTGGACTGTGCCATCCCATGGGCTGGGTTCATGTACTCTAAAAATGAGAAAGTTAGCTGAGCATTCTGCATTCATCTTTATACTTTTCCCAAGTTAATGCCACTGTTAAATACCAGTGTGGATTCTGTCAGGGTGGAAGTGACAGAAGAAACTACAATGAACTCACAAAAATATTTAATTACAATTGTATATACTAATACAGTTAAATGTTTTCATTATTATATTTTGTAAATTAACCATCTTCCTTGCTATAAGATGCAAAGATGCATTCATGAAGTTGGCAGTAAAAGCAAAGGCATTCTAATTTAAAAAAAAAAAAAACTAGGAGAAAAAGAGACATAAAGAGGGCACATTTTTCTTATTGCAATGACTTATGTCTAAATTTTCACATTTTTTCTAGCTATGAAAAAGTAGGTAAATGGTGATAAAACTAAGCCAAACTCTAGTTAAAAATATGCTAACATAATGTCAAGTCATTATTATAACCATGAGTGAAACTTTAGATATCCTTTTCCTGAAAGTTTTAACAAGAAATATATTGGGGTTGGGGTGGAGAGATGACTTACAGTTAAGGCACTTGCCTACAAAGTCTAAGGACCCAGATTCCTTTTCCCAGTACCCACGTAAGCCACATATACAAGGTAGTGCATGTTTCTGGAGTTCATTTGCAATGGCTGGAGGCCTTGGTGCACCCATTCTCTTTCTGTCTCTCAAATAAATACATAAAATATTTTTTAAAAGAAATATGTTTTGGTCTTTCTACCTCAGATTTTGGAGTTCCCACTTTATCTTTGCTATGATAAGATTGTTTATCTAAATTAAAATTATTAATGAAAATTCTTATTTTCCTACCCTTTTAAAAGCTTGCAAAGAGAATATACTTTAGCCTACAATTTTGGCTTCTTATTAGTGATTAATGTAAATCATAGTAGCCATATGATTTGCATATGGTGAATGCAGGTTTTTCAATGGAATGTCTTGTGTTTTTTTTCTGCTTATGATCACCCAAAATAAATCCCATCTGCTTATGCTTTATAAAACTCCATATTGCATATATTCCAAGCCCTGCTCATTTTATTCCACAATTAAATATTTATTGGGTAGTTTTAGCACTGAACCTTCTAACAAAAATATACAGACAGATCAGGACATATTGTTTCCCTCTAGCCTCCATTCCGTATGCTTAATTCATCATCTATTTTGTTGTTTCATAAACTTGTCTAACACAATCATTTTAAATTTAGTTTTCATTACCTTTTTACTTCTTTTAGGCCATCTCTCAAATGAATCAATTTAGAAATAACAGGCAGCTCAAGGTGATTTATGTGAAATACTCAGATTGGGGGTCATTTAGTCCACAACGTGATTAATTTTTAGATATAGTAATTTACTACTCTTTGAAAGATCTCATTTGCTCAACAAATATAGTTTTCTTTCTCTGTCAGTTCTGATCAACCTGAACATCTATCTTACAATGTTTACCAATGGTCTAAAATTTTCTATCATGAAAAAAACATCAGTTTTTGGATTGTACCTTCTATTATGGAAGAGCATTATTTTTATTAAATGAATTTCTATAACTAAAGTATTTAGCAAAGAGTAAACAAAATTCCTTTAAATTGTGCTAATAAGTCTTTAGTATGTGTTGCAGTCAGGTTCGCATTGCTGACAGAAATCATCCAACTAAGAGCAGCTTGTGAGAAAAAAAAGAGGTTTATTTTGGCTTACAGGCTCTAGGGGGAAGCTCCATGATGGCAGCAAAATCAATGGCATGAGAAGAGGGTCAACATCATCCTCTGGTCAACATAAGGTGGTCAACAGCAACAGGGGAGTGTGCCAAACACTGGCAAGGGGAAACTGGCTATAATACCCATAACCCCGCCCCCAACAATACACCACCTCCAGGAGGCTTTAATTTCTAAATTGCCATCAGCTGAGGAGACTAGCATTCAGAACACTTAAGTTTATGGGGGACACCTGAATCAAACCACCACATTCCGCCCCTGGCTCCCATAAACTGATAACTATACATGACGTAAAATGCAATGCATTCATGCAACTTTAAAAGCCCCCGTAGTTCTTATCAATTCCAATGATGTTCAAACATCCCCATAATCCAAGGTCCTTTAACTGAGCCATAATACCAAAAAAATCCCCCCCAAAACCTGTAATGACATAGAATAAACATTCACACTGCAAAGGATGGCACTGGGCAAAGCAAAGAAATATTCAACCAATACAAGATTTAAATCATTTAAGTCAACCAGGGAAAACATCAAACTCTGTAATTCCAATCCAACAACTCTCTAGTCAGTGACAAATCCCCGAGTCCGAGAATTCTACCAGCAACAAGTCTCTGGAGTTCCAATTCTGCCCCTCCAGCTAGGCTACTCACAGTCCTAGAAAACTTCATCCATGGTCGGCAGCTTTCCTTAGCAGCCATCTCATGGTCCTGGTATCTCCACTGGGTCTCCACTGCAACCCACGGTCCATCCTCATGGCCCCATGGGATCTCCATGAAGGAATCCAGCAAACCTGCTGCACACTGCTCATGACCATTTCCAAAACACAAGACCGTGTTGCAAATGCAATGACCCTCTCTTTCCTGCATTTCTTATACTCCATAATACCAGGTAGAGTGCCAATTTGGTAATCCGGGGGGGGGGGTGGATAAAGCAGACTTTGAAGAATAGGACACTCCTTCAGCATTCTGGCCCCTTCAAAAGAGTCTGCATTCTCCCTGTTGTCCAGTGCAGGTCAGCTGGTCCAGTCTCAAAGGGCAGAGTTCACCCAAAGATTTCATTTTTTCTGTATCATATCCCTCGGCTCACACCAGTTCATTTCTATGCAAAGCAACCCTGCACAACTTCTCAGGACACGGGCATAAAAGCAAACTTCTCACACAAACTGCTAGCACAGTCTAATTAAAGCTCTTTCTCACCCTCATAAGCCAAACCTCACAGTCCATAGTTCTTACTGCATTCAGGTCTTTCAACTCTGACCAGAATACTCCATCAAGCTGTACTGACAACAATGCAAGTCATCTCTTAGGCCAAGGTTTCAAATCCTTCCACATTCCTCTTGAAAGTCAGCTCCAAAAGGCAAAGCCACATAGTCAGGTGTCTAGCAGCAATCCCACTCCTTGGCACCACTTTACTGTTGCAGTCAGGTTTGCATTGCTGGCAGAAATCACCCGACTAAGAGCAGCTTGTGGGAACAAAGAAATTTATTTTGGCTTACAGGCTCGAGGGGGAAGCTCCATGATGGCAGGAAAAACGATGGCATGAGCAGAGGGTGGACATCACCCTCTGGTCAACATAAAGTGGACAAGAGCAACAGGAGAGTGTGCCAAACATTGGCACGGGGAAGCTAGCTAGAATACCCATAAGCCCGCCCCCAACAATACACCACCTCCAGGAGGCTTTAATTTCCAATTGCCATCAGCTGGGGAGACTAGCATTCAGAACACTTAAGTTTATGGGGGACACCTGAATCAAACCACCACAGTATGTAATGCATAGTTTTGGAATTTCACATTGTCTCAATATTTATCAAGTCTTAACATTGGCAAAAATATCATTTTCTAAGTTACTGTGTCTTTGCATTAGCCTCCTGATTGATCCTATGAGGAAATCAGAAGAACAGTTATTGTTAATAAAATGTTTGATGTGCAAACACAGGATCTGGATTCGATCCAGGATATATTTAAAGAAAGTCCTTTTTAATAAAGCACTGTTGATCTATAACATATTTCCCAATGAAGAATACCAGTCTCAGTTGAGCTAGAAAAATGTGTTTTCCTTGCAAAAAAATCCAATTGCATTCATCATATCTGTCTTAATATCAGCATTCACCACTGGAAGATTTTTTTCTATGAAAGTATATAAATACATGGCATTATCAATGTCAAACATTTCTTATTTAAATTTTTATTTGAACTTTTATGAGTCTAATATTAAGTAATAATCTCACTTAGCACTTTTTTGCTTGAGCAACTTACTGAGAACTGATACATTGAAAATGATAAAATCTGTGACTTATGCACATTGTTACATATTTTCTGATATCCTAGGGTATTTTGTTTGCTATAAATTTAATAATAAGCTGTTAATGGAATTTTCTTTGTTGAAGGCTAAGGTTTTGTAGAGACAAATGGAAGGGACAATACAAAAAAATAATGTAACTGTACTGCTTTAAGAATTAATTTCTTATCTCTGAATGGTGAATGCTTAGATTACTTGCCAGTTTGTAATGAGTGACATTTATGGAGTTGAGAAACAACCCTACATTGTTTTGGCCCTGTTTTTTTGTTTGTTGTTGTTGTTCTTTTCATTATGATGTCTAGTCTGTGCAAATGTTTCCTTACTGTGAATATTTTAAGAACCATCTCTGTTGTGTAGACTCTTCCAGGTGCTTTCATCCATTTTTTCACTTCTTTACCTTTTCAGATTCATTATACCTTCCTAAACCATGATGAATGCCATATTTTGAGCTCAGTGTATCTTTTAGGCACCTGAACATTAATTTCCTCCCCTAAGATTATTTGCCCTGAGTTTATTCATCGGCCTCACTTCTGAGCTTAATTTGTAAAGAAAATACCTTAGGTCACTGAAAGGATATTGATATTTGTTCTTAATTTTACATGCTGTATCTTCATCCCCTTCTTTATAGTGTCTATGTCTTATTTATTTGATGATCTGAACACATCTGCCAGCATATATGTGTCTAACACAGTGAACAGTGAATATGAGTGTGCTTGCCCATATGGACATTTTTATGAATAATTTTCCTTCAAAATATATAAATTCTTTTCTTAACTATTGATAAATGGCTATTATAATGTTGAAATGACTTTTCGAGTTATCGTTTCTACCTTTTAACCTTTTGTTTTGTTTTGTTTTGTTTTTGTTTGTTTTGTTTTGTTTTTTTTTTTTTTTTTTTTTTTTTTTTTTTTTTGGTAGGGTCTCACTCTTGCTGAGGGTGACCTGGAATTCACTCTGTAGTCTCAGGGTGGCCTCGAACTCATGGTGATCCTCCTACCTCTGCCTCCCAAGTGCTGGGATTAAAGGCGTGCACCACCACGCCCAGCTGCCTTTTTTTTTTTTTTTTTTTTTTTTTTGAGGCAAGCCCACCATACTGGCCTTTTTTATGTGAGAGAGCAAGAGAGAGAGAGAGAGAATTGACGTGCTAGGGCCTCCAGCCACTGAAATCAAAGTCCAGATGTGTGTGCTGCCTTGTGTGCATGTGTGACCTTGTGCAATTGAGTCGGTTTGTATGTCTGGCTTATGTGGGACTTGGAGTGTCAAACGTGAGTCCTTAGGCTTTACAGGCAAGCGCTTTAACTGCTAAACCACCTCTCTAGCCCCTATCCTTTAAACTTTTGATAAGAGATTGATCTTATATACTAGGCAAATTAAGGATGAGTACATGACTTATAGTAAAATAAGATTATTTTGGGGAATTTGAGAAGGTAAAACAGTAACGTTTTTGCTTGTGTATATGTGTAGTGTGTGTTCATGTACACGTGTGTCCCTCACATGGCTGCATGCAGGTACCTGAGTAAAACTGCATATGGAAGCCAAAGATTGGCATCAATGTCTTCCTCGATTGCTCTCCACCTTATTTTTTAAGACAGAGTTTCATACTGAACCTAGTTAGAGACTAGCTAGGCAGTGAGCCCCTGGGATCCTCCTGTCCTGCCTGCCCAGTGCTGGGATTACAGGCTTGTGCCAACATGTAAGCATTTTCATGGGCACTTGGGTTCCAAATTCAGATCCTCATGCATGTACCATCAAGTGTTTAACTGACTGATTGATCTCAAGAGTCCCATGTTATCACTTTAAATCAATGTGTCATCACGTTGAGTACTAATATGTTATTCTCCAGTATGCTTTTAAACTTCCTCTGGGAACACTATGATGTCTATGAACCAGCCTTTGAAAAGTGTTCCTGGAAAACATAAACAGATAATATTAGAAACAGTTATGTGTGTGTGCTTCTGGAATATTATTTCATATGTGTGTGTGTGTGTGTGTGTGTGTAATGTTAGATGAAGCTTATATAATTTCTATAATCTACCTCAAGTTTTCATTGTGGTACAATGTCACTATTTTTTTTTTTTTTGTTTTTTTCAAGTTAGGGTTTCACTCTAGCCCATGCTGACCTGGAATTCACTCTGTAGTCTCAGGGTGGCCTCGAACTCATGGTGATCCTCCTACCTCTGCCTCCCTAGTGCTGTGATTAAAGGTGTGCACCACCATGCCCAGCCTCAATGTCACTATTCTTTACTGACTACATTTCTTCTGAATTTGTTGACTATAAACACGGATAAAATACTTTCATACATGCTTCAAACTACTTAAACTTTCACATGGTATATTCATTTCATCAAGATTATTTGTTAATAAGACGATCAGAAATTCAAGATAAGAGCAATGGAGTTCCTAAACTCATTCACATTTGGACTTGTCATTCACAGATCAGTATGATAAATGAAAAATAAATAAATAACACAGCATCTTCATAACTGGCTACTCACGAGAAAACTTGGGGAACAAGGTTCTATCTCAAGCTTTAATAATGAGTTTTAGTTTAGAAAAATAAAATTTGGTTCCTTTAACCAACATCTCCCCAACCTTATAGCAACCTACCACCCTTCACAACCTGCAGCCTCTGTAACTACTATTCTACTGTCTGTGTTTCTGATGAACTTTTTCAAATTCAACATATAAGCAAGGACATGAAGCCATTTGTCTTTCTGTGTCTGGCATGTTTTCCTTTATGTAGTGGGCATCATGTCCAGTTGTAGAAGTCAGTTTCATGTTCCTTGATGAACATCCCAATCAGGCAGAGTTTTAGGGATTTATTAAGCTGCTCACATCCATAGATCCAAACAGAGAGAAAAACCACCAGCAGCCAGCTAACACCCTCCCTCCAAAAAGCAACAAGTACAAAAATCCACCAGAGCTTAGATTGTTCTGCACACCTTTGGGATGGAATCAGATCCACCCCAAAACATACCTTTAGGCTGTATCCCAGGATCTGTCCCCAGTGACACCACCTACAGGCAGGTGGATGGAGACCCAAATCACAAGCTTAATACTTGCTTAACGCTTGCATCTATGGGGGACATATATTCACAGTACCACATCAATCATGTTATTGGAAACAACAGGATTATTAAATGCTATATCAACTCAATGTAGAGATTTAAAAATATCCTCATCTTGCATCTGAGTCTTTAGTGCCTCTTGCTGAGAACTTTCTATAACTTTCTAACACAATAAGACAATGAATGCTTATGAATACTTATTCCATCTGGGTCTACCTATTAAGTTGGCTTTTCTCAAGTATATTCCTCAATAGAGCTTATACTTTCTTGAAATACTAAAGAATATATATATATATATATATATATATATATATATATATATTCACAGAAAATTGTTTTAGTCTCCTTTGCCTTACATAATCATTTTATGCTTTACTGTAGCACAGTGTTCTCTGTATTATTTATAAATTACTCCTGCTGGATCCTGGCATTGGAAGATTGAAAAGCTATAGAAAAACCACCCATTTTTGGTTTTAATATTTATAGGTATTTTATCAGTTTACCACTGGACCTTTAAAGTAAATGAGATAAAGATATTGGCACATTGTTTCTCTCAAAACTTGTTCTATATAGAAGCATATATTTTATTCTTATAAAAATATGCATTTGGAGTTTGGAGTGCATCTAAAGTACAAATTAGTTAATTGACATGTGCAACACTCTATAGATTCAATCCCCAGCAAAACATAATAAACATAAATGAAAATAAGAGTTTAATTACTATAATACCATGCCATAAGGGAAATTTATCATACAAATTGATTTTATAACTTATTAAAACTTATGGAAATTTGGTATGTTTTAACAATTACAGATTGTTTGATGAAAAAATTTTAAGTAAATAGGCTGGGGATATCAGTGGGTAAGAGCACTTGCTGTATAAGCATGAGGACCTGAGTTTGATTTCCAATACCCATATAAAAAGCTGCAAACTCATGTGCTTTGAATGCTTATTCCCCAGATGATGGCAAATTGGGTGGTGGAGCCTTGCTGGAGGAAGCGTATTCTTGAGGGTGAGATTAGAGGTGTTATAGCACCTTTCCAGAGTTTAGCTCACTTTCATGCTGCTATTTTCCACTTTCTGTGGCATAAGTGATGTCCTGCCTCTGCTCATGCCATGCTTTCTCTTGCAATCCTAGAGCTTACTCTTGAGACTGTGAGGCAAAATAAAATAAATATAAACAAACAAATAAATAAATAAATAATAAGACAACTTTCCACTCAAAAAACTTGCATCTTCCTTTAACCCCTTTGCAGAGCAGAATAGATACAAGAGGATTGATTTGTGAAGTTCCCTGATCAATAAGTCTTACCAAAAGCCAGCAAGTTCCAGGGTCAGTGAGACAATATTTCTCAGGGCTTCAACACAGAGTTTCATAGAGTGTGCACAAAGGCACACATACATACACACACACACATATGTGCATATAATACACACATACACACACCATAAAAAGAGCCGAGCGTGGTGGCACATGCCTTTAATCCCAGCACTCGGGAGGCAGAGGTAGGAGGATCACCGTGAGTTTGAGGCCACCTGAGACTACATAGTGAATTCCAGGTCAGCCTGGACTAGAGTGAGACCCTACCTTGGGACAAAAATAAAGAAAGAAAATTTAAATGTAAGTGGCTCTTTAGTATCATTAGAAACCTTAAAATGAAACTTGAAAAAGAACATATACCAATTATTACATGGTAAGGTACATAGGCCTAGTTTATTGGAAGTTATTTTTGTCTTTATTCCCTGGTCTTTCTGGTTTTGTTTTTCATGTTAAAGATTCAAACTCTTTAGGTGAGGTTAGGATTAGGAACTTGGGAAGTTTACATTGTTTTGGTGGGTATGGGTAGAAATGTAAGGGAACAAATGGAAAACTATCCTCTTTGCCTTTCCTAATGCTGAGCATCTGCCTTTTTAAATAATTAGCTGCATCAAATTCATGTTTTCCTTCTTCTATCTTCCCAAATTCTTTGTAATAAATACTAAGAATTCATTTCAAATATTTATTATACATTTCTAAGCACGATGATCATTATTCACTAAAACATTTGGAAAAGCTATGAATTTTTAATATCAAAATTATAAAAATTCATTTTCCTCCCATTCCATTGTGAACATTAACTGGGAGCCACAAATGCTCTGCAAATAGCAGCTACAAAGAACAAATAATTCTTATGAAGTTTTGTAAGCTTTTTACTTGGTTAATTGAACAATAGAGTTATGTGCTCACTTTGACTCCCCAAACTCAGTAGGAGAGTTAATATGGGATCATTTATCTTTCACATCACAAATATGAAGTACTGTATAAATGCACCACCAGAAATAATGAGTTGCAGTGATACTTAATGTCATGCTCCCCATTTAATTATATCTTAAGATTGAATTTAGCAAATGTTCCTCTTTTCATTAGCAGCAGAAATCATATATTCACAGTAGGAAATAAATGAATGTCACCAATGAAACAGTTTTATTCAAGTAGCATGTTTTCAATGCATAAGTCATATTCTTCAAAGTCATAAAAATGAGCATGCCATTTTTAGCATTGGACAAGAATATATAGTTGAATTCAGGCAAGACCACAGTTCAATGCATACCAAGATGGATGGATGGATGGATGGACGGATGGATGGATGGATCAATGGATGGATAGATGGATGGGAGGAAGGAGAAAGAAATAAAGGAAGGGAGGGAGGGGGGAAGAAAGGAAGGAAAAGAGAAAAGGAAGGAAAGAAAGATACTTTTTCATTGCTGGGACAAAATATACTACCAGAAGCATCTTAGGGAAGGAAAGAGCTTATGTTGGTTTACAGCTTCAACGGGAAGCTTCATCATTGTGGAGAAACCATGGAGGAACAGACAGCTGGCATCATATCTTCACATTAGCAATGAGGAAATAGACAGTGTTAGCAGGGCTTGACTATAACACCTCAAGGTCCATCCCCAGTGACACTTCCTTCAGCAAGTCTCCATCCCTAATTATTTCTTCTACAACCTTCCCAAATAGTGCCAACAACTGGGTATTAGTATTCAAACACATGAGTTTTGGGGAGACATTTTGTATCCAAATCACAAATTATACATTCTTTAAATATTGCTGTAAACTTTGATATTTTCATCAGTCTTTGCCACATAATGATTTCTAGGCTATAGTTGTACCACACTTTGCTTTCTTCCTTCCATCCCTACATTGAAATACAATCTATATTTATTCAAAACACCTACTACAATGATGTTCTGAATGCACTGAGACAGAAAAAAATATTTCTAGGAAACAAAGACCTAGATATATTACTCAAAATCTTGAAATGCATGAACTATCTGAATTTGAAAAATGAAATTTAAAAATCACAAGATAAAGATTTTCTTCAGCCAAGAATGTCCACAAAGATGTACATTAATAGAAGTTGAAAGAGCAAAACTAAATGAAACTTCACCTACAAATAACAGGTTTTTAGCTTTTTCATTTATCAAGTTGAAAGTGGTTTATTTTATTGTTTTGGACTCTACTAGAAAGACTTGCAATATAAGATAAAGAAATTGGATAATCCCTGACTATACTAGATAATATGACTATTTCTGGCTCACCTACTTTATTACAAAAATTATCTGTAATGCCTTATTTCAAATAACTCCTAAAGTGAATAAAAAAATGTCATAGTTGTTTATTAGTGGATTTCTAAGTTGCTCCACTACAGGGAAAAGATTTCTAAACGGAATAATCCTTTCAGCTTTTTAAGTCATTTGGAGCGTAGGAAATGTTGAAAGTCTTAGGGCATTCTCCAGGGAAGCCACCTTCCCTTTACTTTTCCTCACATTGAAGATTTTAATTGCCTCAGTGTTTCAGTAGTAATTCCAGCCTATTGAGAAATTTCCTGTTCTTCATCTGACAGCTCTGAGTTTTAATTTCTCAGAAGCTTTCCATAAGTAGGTTATACTCATTATCCAGAATCTCAGAGGAGTTTCAATTACTGCATTATCAGATAACCTTCACATCTATTTGCTTCAGATCTGTCGGTTTCATCTCATTCTGTATATAAAGCAGCAGAGCTTTCCAATATTTCCATTTTTGTGCCAACAATCTAACAATATATTGATTCAATAACTTAATTTATTAGTCCACATCAATCTACATAAAGTGACTTCTCTTTTTGGCATAAGTTGAATTTAATTTCTTATTCATACTTATTCAAATCCAATCCAGGATTTTCATTAAGAAGGGTTGTGGTAATGTGTGACTTCTAATTCTTTCTCAAACATCTTTATCCTTCAGAACATTTCTGGAGAAAAATTTTGAGTCTCCACCTGACATTTCCATTTAGCAGAATATGTGAAAAAATTAATTAAGCATATTAAAATGTCAATTATTTCCTCAGAAGGAAGAAATAGCTTTACAAAACCATTAGGCCAAGCCTTCACCTGTTCTATCCTGCAGTTTTGTTCTTCATCTCTCTTCTCAGTAATGTTGCTAAGGCTCTATTCAGTCCTTTTGCTATCCCCCTCACACCTCCTTTCTTAAAATGTTCTTAAAATGTTTATTTATTTATTTATTTATTTATTTATTTATTTGAGAGAGAGAGAGCAAAAGAGGCAGACAGAGAGGGTGAGTATGGGCACACCAGGGCTTCCTGACACTGCAAGTGAACTTCTAGATGCATGCACAACTTTGTGTATCTGGCTTTACATGTTTATTGGGGAATCAAACCCAGGCCATCAGGCTTTGCAAATAAGAGCCTTTAACCAACGAGCCATCTCTCCAGCCCTTGTACCTCCTTTATCTTGAACCTTGTATGTTAGCTGTATTGATACAGTAGGAGTTTTCCATTGTTGTATGAGAAATTAAGGAAAGTGTAGTTGCTTAAAACTCGAGCCATGTACTAGTGCATTGTTCTCTCTCTCTCTCTCTCTCTCTCTCTCTCTCTCTCTCTCTTATCTCTCTAATCTCTATCTCTCACTTAAATGTGTTTTTTTTTTTTTTACAATTTGTCATATTCACATATCACCCATTCAAAACAAATGTGCTTTTCTCATTCTCTTCAAATTGGAGGAGGGGGGTCACTCAGTACTTTTCACCCTTATTTATTTTTTAATTAATTGATTTATTGACATTTTCATACACATGAATTGTATATTTTATCATATCCATTCACCCCATTACCTTTGCTTTTACCCTCCCACTCTTGATGAACCTCTTCTTTCCACATAACCTCCATTCAAATTGATGACTTTTTTATACCCACTGTTTTAAATTAGGATTGCTTCATGAACATGGGAGGGGAGTTATTAGTCAGAGCATGGGTAATTTGCCAGTGCTTATACCACCTAAAGAAAAAATAACTCCCCTAACCTAGCAACCATTAGCTGAAAGGGTGTGGCTCCATTCCTGATGGAATGATGATAGATCCAATCTTTTCCAGGTCACTAAATCCAGCCCCTTTGAATTCATGAGAACAATGACCATGTCATGTCTAAAAGACAGTATATCGGAGCACTCCTCCACTTCTTTTGACTCTTATATTCTTTCCACGTCATCTTCCGAGATGTTCCCTGTACCTCACTGTTTTGTAGGTCAGAAGTCCTAGAAAGACTTCTCCTGGGCTCCCTCCTTAAGGACTCACTGGGATGAATTTAAGATGGCAATTGGGATGAGCCCTTCATCCAGAGGCCTTGAGAAAAATCTGCTTTTATGTTAATTCAAATTGTTAGCAAGACCTATAGCCTCCTGGCTATAGGACTAAAGTTTCTATTTATTTCTGCCTATTAGCTATTGGCTATTATTCCTAATGACAACCCATATTCCTTCTCACATGCACCCTCCATCTTCAATGGCAGCAATTGCAGGTAGAAGTATTTTTAATTGAGAACTTTATTATATGAATATATAGGAAATTGGTCATAGTCCCATCACATTATGCTCTTATGTCCCCTTCCCCAATTCTATTCCACTGAGGGCCCTCCCCAATAGAGTTATCCATAATCATGTGGGATCATGAATGGACCAGTCAGTCTCTGTGGGAGGGGATAATGCCTTACAGAATGTCTTCCTATCTTGTGGCTCTTACATTCTTTCTGCACTCTTATCTGCTATGTTTCCTGAGCCTTGAAAGGCACATTATTAGTCCTTAATGCTGCACCTCTCTTGGACACGTCTTTCACTTAAAAACCAGAGGAAAATGAACTGCTTTTGACGGGCAAACAGTTTGAGATTAGAGTCATTTTGATAATCCTTTTGTGGCATAAAGGGATATACAAGTGATATACAAGTAATATACAAGGGATATACAAGTGATAGCACATATTTATGTATCCTTAGAAATCATTCTAGAGTTTTGCTAACCACATATACTTAATATCATAAAATGCCTTTACAACAGCATTCAAAGTTTTTTGATTGATACTGGTAGCACTTCAACATATTGTACTATGCAGCCCAACACAAATACACAAACACACAGAGAAATACATGTTTTGAAAAGTAATACTCATTCTTTGTGCAATAAGTGATGATGTTTTCTTTTTTCTTTCTTTATTTCTTTCTTTATTATTATTATTTTTTTTTTTTTTTTTCAAGATAAAGGGTTCACTCCAGACAAAGTTGACATGGAATTCACTATGTAGTCTCAGGGTGGCCTTGAACTCACAGCAATATTCTTACTTCTGCTTCCTGAGTGCTGGAATTGAAGGGTATGCAACACCATACCTGGCAGTGATGCTATTTTCAATTGTATCCCATTCCATCTGAACAAAAATTTATTTAAAGTACAATATTTATGGGTAAATCACTACTATTTTTACTTTGTTTCAACCAGATTAAGAATTACACTCTTGTTTCTTTTTTGGAAACTTGTTTGCCATTTCTGATATTCTAAAGAAACTTTGCCTAGCAAAATTGGGATGGGATCCATTGGAAATGAGTTTCCAGGATCCCCTTTTCCATTGGTGCTTTGTTAGATGCACTCAGAACTACTGAGGTTTTTGTTCTTGTTGATTTTATTTTTTTTAACTTGGTAAATAGAGATTTAGATATTATTTATTCTGTCATTTACACATAACGCATATTTTAGTTGATTCTCATTCTCCCTTCTCCCTCCAGACTCCTTATCTCCCATTTATGCTCCCCCAAGTATCCTTTCCCTCTGGTTACATGTCGCATGAATCTTTTCACTCTTCTCTCATCTGTCTTCCTGCTTATCTCTTTATTAAAATGTTTGGTAGAGTGTTTGTCTACCATGCATGAAACCCCAGGTTCAATACATAGCACCACATTTTAAGAAATGGGCATTGTGGCCATCCTCAGATACATAGTAAGTTTGAGGCCAAGCCATTGGTTATATGAGACTCTTTCTCACAAAAAATAAAATAAAATTTCAGTGTCCACTAATATAAATGACCATTTATATTTATAGTAGTCAATATTGCTGTCACTAGATGGCAGCACTAAAGTGTTTATTGCCTGAAAGGAAACATGAACACTACAGGAAGTCTGGTCTATTAGGTATTAGAATTTTCTCTCAAATATTCCATTTGTTTGTATGATTGTTCAGCAATAAAACAAATATTAATGTGGAGTAGTTTGAGATATTCTGTGTCTGCTAGTTTTCTTTTAGAAATACTTACTGTTGCTTTCTTTAAACTATGACTTGTTACTATTTTCCTGTTGAACTATCACACTCTAGAGGGCTTTAGATCTGCTAGACTTAGTACTGAAATAGTTGTTTTTTTTTTATAATGCCAACAACCTCTTGATTGATGAAAATTTGTCAAAGAGTGAATCTTTCCAGTGCTAATTAATGGCTAGCTTCCTAAAGAAACCATATGAGGACTGAAGAGATGGCTTAGCAGATAAGGTACTTGCCTATAAAGCATAAGGACCAAGGTTCAATTTCCCAAGACTCATATAACCCAGATGCACAAGGTGGCACATGCTTGGCTGGAGGTCCTGGTGCACCCAGGTTCTCTCTCTTTCTGCTTCTCTCTCTCTCTCTCTCTCTCTAAATAAATAAATAAATAAATAAATAAATAAACATACATTTAAAAAGAAAAGAAACCATATGAAGCCAAGCATGATGGTGCATATCTGTAATTCCAGCACTCAGGAGGTGAAGGAAATTAAAGATAATCCTCAGCAACATAGTGAGTTGGAGGCCAGCTTGTGATACATGACATCATCTTTCAAACACACAAATAATAAAAGCAATAACATAACATAACTAACATAACATAACTGGTCAATTGATCTCAAATAAACTTTCTAGTAGCATACTTCCCTTTCGCATGTCAGCACTGATCATAATTAGACAGTATGGAACTACTGTGTTTGTTCATATAATGCAATGTTACCTACACTGGGCTTTACTATTCAGACAAAAAAAAAGGCAAATACCAGTTTTGTCTATCATTGTGTCTCTAGTACCTAGCATCATGCCTGACACACAATGAAGACTTATTTGAGGGTCAGGTGTGGTGGCTCATGCCTTTAATGTCAGGACTTAGAAGGCAGAGGTAGGAGGATCATTGTGAGTTAGAGCCCAGCCTGAGACTACAAAGTTTCAGATCAGCCTGGGCTACAGCAAGACCCTACATCCAAAAATCATTAAAAAAAAAAACAAGAAAAATGACTTATTTGAAGTTAGCAAAGAATCTGAGTATAGATTTAAAGAAAACTTCCTTAACAGAATGTTTAATAGAATGTTTCTTTCATCAGATATCTTGATAACATTTAGGGGCATGTGAGTTTTCTCTTGATCAAAACTAAGATAAATTTCATCTGCCTTTCAGGTTTCTGTTAATTCACTTCAAGGCTACCGCATGTAGGTTTACTTTGAAAGTCCATCTTTACAACATCTATATTAAAATGTTGATATTTGGAAAAATCTTCATACACCTTTAATTTTTATAGAGGAAACTAGAAAATATCAAACTGCCAGCCAATATGTTCATTCTTGCAACTGTATTTTCTATGATCCATCTGATTTTCTATGACTGCCAGTTCTTTCATTAACATCAAAGGTTGCTGCCACGGATACTGGTACATTGCATTTCTGATGATTCAATTACAAATTTCTTGGCAAGAAGAGCCTTGAAAGAATATAAAATAGCAGCATAATAAATGTATGTCTTCATTTCATTCTAGCAGTTTATTCTGGCAAGTGATTCTGTACTCATTCTGATTCTTTTTCTTTTTTTAATAGCATAACTAATACATAAACGTTGGATTATTCATTGTAATGGAATATGAATTATGCCTAAGTGTAAATAGGGCCTACCTGCTACTCAAAATTATTAAGAATAAGTAGCAAGACATGTAATTCTAACTGCCTTTGCCAATAAAGAAAAAAAAAAAACATTTTGTCATGTTCTAAAGTTTGATGGACATAATGCACTTTCTCTAATTCGCTGTATTTTTATTTTGTTGTTGCTGCTGTTGTTTTATGTGAGTAACAAGTACCTTATTGAAATAGAAGCCCAAAGGATGTCTTGTTGATTAGTTTTGAATAAACAAAGACTTTTTAAAATATTTTTTATTTATTTATTTATTTATTTATTTATTTATTTATTTATTTGAGAGAGTGAAAAAGGCAGAGGGAGAAAGAGAGAGGGAGAGAAAGAATGGGCATGCCAGGGCCTCCAGCCACAGCAAATGAACTCCAGATGCATGTGCCCTCTTGTGCATCTGGCTTATGTGGGTCTTGGAGAATTGAACCAGGATCCTTTGGCTTTGCAGGCAAATGCCTTAACTACTAAGCCATCTCTCCAGCCCCAACGAAGACTTTATTTATTTATTTATTTATTTATTTATTTATTTATTTATTTATTTAGGGGGGTTCATTTTTTGGTTGTTCAAGGTAGCCAACGAAGACTTTAAATGGGCTGGTCACACTCTTTTCTTCTACACTTGTTAGTACTTATATTTGTAAACTTGAAACTAAAAATGATACACATATATAACTCTTTTGTGCTCTTATCATGACTTAAACACCAAAAATCTATACAAATAGGTTTGCATAGATACACTATCTACATTTAGCTTGATCTCCTTTATAACCAGCTGGTCTGTGATACCACTGAACTGAAATTTATCATCTCTGGCAAGCTAGTCAAAATAAAAGTAACAACTAAACACTCATATATAACTGACATATAATAATATAAAATAAATCATTGGGTGACAATAACTAAAATTTAATACATTATTTTGTTTAAGTATTTCATAATTTAAGTTTTGTCCATGTAGAGTATTACAGTTTATTTAAAACAGCTAAATGAAAGGTTGCAATTACTATTACATAGATAAAGCAAATTATGTGCCTATGAGCCAGCAACCTGAACTTCAACTCAAAAAAAAAAAATCTTAGAACGATTTACTCTTATAACTTTAACTCAGTGGAATTCAAGAACTATTTTGAGTGCATACTATTGTCACTGGGAGGTACACAGACCTCTTGGCAGTTTCATTGATAAGAGAATTATAAAAAAAATGGATTTAGAAGGGAACTCAAAGACAATTTACTAGAATAAGAGGAAAACAACAGAACAAGCAAAGTGGGGAGGTTTTGGCAACTTGGAGGAAGGAAATGGAAAGGTGAGGAGGGGAAAGAGGAGAGGGCGATAGGGTAGGAGTGAGAGGAATAGCACAAGTAAAAAGATAAACCTTGGAGGACAAGGTGGGTACAATGGGAGAAAAATGAAAATAAAGGAAGCAAAATAAACAAAACTAAGGAGAAGTAACAAAGTGGGTGGGCTGGGGAGATTGCTTAGTGATTATGGTGCTTGCCTGTGAAGCCATAGGACCCAGGTTGGATTGCCCAGTACCCATGAAAGCCAGATGCACAAGGGGGTAGCTAGAGGCCCTCGCACACCCATTCTTTCTCTTGGTCTGTCTTCTCTCTCTTCTCTCTCTCGCTCTCTCTCTTTCTCTCTCTCTCTCTCTCTCTTTCTCTCTCTCCTTGCAAATAAATAAAATAAACTTCTTATTGAGGGAACACAAAATGGTCCTTTTGTCAGGGTGATGTGGGCATCTGATGTCAAAGCAGTATTGTGCCATCCTTTGGGGCCAAACAAAGAGGAAATACTTAGGCTTGATGTTATATGATTTAGCCTCACAGTGTTGTTCCAGATAGCCTAGAACTCAGGGGAAGCTAAGCTAGGAAGGAGTACTGGCCACACTGTCTTTCAGTTTGTTAGCTTTGAGCTTCAAGCTGGTGGTACTATTTCATCTCTGACGTTGCAGTTAGGTTCAAGTAGCCTGTGGATCTGCATCCTTTACTGAAAGGACAATGCTGGCCTATTTTTAATCTCACCATAGAAGGCCAGAACTTAAAAATGAGTTACAAGCAGCTTGGTGATTTTTCCATTAAAGTGCTTGAAATCTGCCTCCTTTATTTTTTAATTTAAAATATTTTCTTTATTTGTGAGGGAGAGAGATAGAAAGAGAAAGAGAGACACCAGGGCCTCTTGCTGCTACAAAAAAACTGCAGACCCATGGATCACTTTGTGTGTCTGGCTTTACATGGGTACTGGGGAATGAACCTGGGCCATCAGGCTTTACAATCAAGCACCTTTAACTGCTGAGCCATCTTCCCAGTCCTCTCTTTTAATTTTAATTTAATTCCCTTTCTACTGAGACATTACCGACCACTTACTATGCTATTTATCTCAGAGGCAACTGACATATTGATATTCTTATATCTCCAATGATGCCAGAGAAGCAAATGTCAAAAGAGCTTTTTCATTTCCTTTCTTCCTGCCTAACAACCCCTATCACTATGTGTATGCTGGGAAAAGCAGTGAAAGGAATTCTTAAAGGAATTTGTACATGAAAGATCATGGTAGTACTGGGGAGATGGCTCACTGGGTAAGGTACAAGCTGTACAATTGTGAGGACCTGAATTTGGATCCCAATAATCCACATAAATGCCAAGAATGGTGGTACATGCCTGTATCCCAACACTGCAGTTGTAGAGATGGGAGAATTCCTTAGCCTTGCATGATGGGTTTGGCAGTCACCTGGAATTCCAAAGACCAGATGGTTAAGGTTAGGAATCCCCAGGGCAAACGGCTAGTTAGACTAGCTCTATTAGCAATCTCTGGGTGCAAGTGAATAGCCTACCTCAGTAAAATAAAGAGAAAACCAATCAAAGAAGACACCCAACATTAACCACTGGACTCCACAAGCATGCACACCCACACACAAAGATGTGCCTGTGCCCACAGACATACAAAAATGCACATATGCCACATACATAAGTAAAAGAAATAAGGCAGAGAACATGGGAGGGAGACACCCAGCCCTCCACACTTAAGTTCACATACCCACACACATGAATGCACACTACACACACATACATGTACAAAAATAATCATGTTGGATATTTACATTAAAAGCATTTCTGTATAACTTCAATGAGACTATGAAACAAAAAGATCTAAATAATACTTTTAAGCTCCAGTAAAGACCATCAGTTTCAAAGCATGTGCTTCTTTAAAAGCCATTGTGATTGGTTAAGATGTTTGCTTGACTGAATTGTCAAAGCTATAGATTTCTGCACAGGCTGGTTACAGGGCAGCCCATTGAAAAGATGAAGGTGAAGAGAGTTCATTCTTGCTGAACCAGTTACTGAAGAGCAAGTTCTTCACTGTAAGAAGAAATTCTCTTTTTACAAGCCATTTATCCTCATAATGCAACTCATGCTTAAAGTGACAGAGTTTTCTTTCCCTTTCCATGTAAATTCTCAGGAATTTTTGAAATCCATGTCATCTGAATATCAAAGAAACCCTATTGTTTTCAATTCTAGTTCAGTATAACTATAAGCAATTCAAACTTCCTGATATGAACTTCTCATTTTTGTCAAGATAGTACTATGTATAGAAATGTATTATAACCCTTTCTATCCTATATCTCCTAATATTTAATGAAGATAAAGTTTAAAATATTGGTAAAATAGCCGGGCGTGTTGGTGCACACCTTTAATCCCAGCACTCGGGAGGCAGAGGTAGGAGGATCGCCGAGAGTTCAAGGCCACCCTGAGACTACATAGTTAATTCTAGGTCAGCCTGGACCCTACCTCGCAAAACCAATATATATATATATAAAATAAATAAATAAAATAAATTTTATTGTGAATTGTTTCATTAAGAATATATTTCAGGGGCTGGAGGGATGGCTTAGCAGTTAAGGCATTTGCCTGCAAAGCCAAAGGACTCAGGTTCGATTCCCCAGGACCCACATAAGCCAGATGCACAAGGTGGCGCATGTGTCTGGAGTTGGTTTGCAGTGGCTGGAGGCCCTAGCATGCCCATTCTCTCTGTCTTTATGTCCAGCACTCAGGAGGTGGTGTGGGAGGAAAGTGTTTATTTTGGTTTACAGACTGGAGAGGAAGCTCCATGATGGCAGGCGAAAACCATGGCATGAGCAGAGATTGAATATCACTTCCTGGCCAACATCAGGTAGACAATAGCAGCAGGAAGGTGTGCCAAACACTGAAAGGGGAAGCTGGTTATAACACTCATAACATAAGCCCATCCCCAATAATGCATCATTTCTAGGAGGCTTCAATTTCCAAATTACCTCCAGCTGGGGACCTAGCATTGAGAACACGTAAGTTTATGGGGGACACCTGAATCAAACCACCCCACATTGTTTAACCAAAGAAACAAAAATTTCCTAGTGGAACTTTATTCTGTCTACAATTATGTAAATTATGCTAAATTTACAAATTGCAATAATGATCTAAGAATATTGATTAGTGGAATATGTACATTGTACTGGTTTGAATAAATTTGTCTTTTCTATAGATCAAATTTACCTTCTTTAAATTTTTGCTGTTGACATGGAATTTTTAATTGTATTTAAAATAACTTTGTTCCATTGATTTTGTTGTGAGTAAATCAAATGATACATAAAGCTACTGTAAGATTTAACAGTCTTTGCATAAATAACTTATGTTTGGTAATAGTCCTCCCAGTTTAGCCCTGCCACTTTGTCCCTGGAACTTCACACTTAACATAACCATGTGAGGATTCTAGTCACTAGAAATTAATGCAGATTTAAAATAAAGTCAAGTTCCTTTTCTTTTCTTCTGATCACTCCTTCCTTCTTTTTCTTCTTCCTCTTCTGCATGTTATTTTTATTTATTTATTTTTTGCTTGCTTCTTAGTGAGACTTCCTTCATTGATAATTTGAAAAGCCAAGTGTTCAGAAAGGCATTCCAAAGTAGATTTCTACTGCACTTAATGTTGTAGTCTATGATATTTTCATTTTCATTCACCTAAAGAGAGATCATGAGGCAATTGTATTAAAAGTTATGCATAAACTAGTCATCTGTTTCTTTTAGAGACCCTTAGCTATGTGTAAGGCTCAGAATGAAAGGACTGGGAAGGGAACACAAAATTGTCTTTGAATCCTGGCACTGACAAAAAAAAAAAAAAAAGATTAGCATAAGGACATTGAACAACTTACTTATCTATTCTGGATCTATTTCCTTAATTATCAAAACAGGAAATTGGATGATTTTCCAATGCCCAGTTTTTTACATCTTCTGTGAGAGTATGCTTGTTTGGCATAGAGGTTGACAGATACAATGGTCAATTTGGAGAATTTTGTAGTACTACAAGAATCAGATAATCAGTATAGGTGGTAGTAAGCTGTATGGAGGGAAAAACTGTAGACAATAAGATGTGCCAATTCTAAAATGAAATCCTGTTCTACTACTTACTAGGTGTAGGTACATCTCAACATGAATTTTAATCTGGTATTACACTGTTGTTATAACAAAGAGTAATGGGAAAACATATAGAGTAATAAATTACTAAATATAAGCAATTATCATAAATTTTATTTTTTATATTCTTTTTCACATTGAGCAATGTCTACAGTGATTATTCATTTGAGAAGAATCTTCATGCTTCATCCTTTTTAATCTTAAAATGACAGATGGTGCCTTAGATAATAGCACTTCCTAGGGTATGCCACAGTGACAGACTTAATGGCATGAACTTTCCAAACACATATACTAAGTTTCTTGCCAGGATTCCAGGTACCAATTCAAAAGATTTATGGGATACTAAGGAATAAATTTCTATAAATATTGGCATGAAGTATGTGTTTATTCATGAGTATAACTTCCCAGTGCTTAATAAGTTAATTTCAATGACCATTTAGAATACTTCCTGATGTTTTCTGAGTTGCAGATGTTTTGTGTAATCTATTTTTTAAACATTTATAGGTGTATTAGTCAGGGTTCTCTAGAGGAACAGAACCGATAGAATGAATTTCATTAAAAGGGAATTTATTGGATTATTTTATGGCAGTCCAACAATAACAGGTTGCAGGCCTGAGAGTCAAAGAACCTGGTAGCTGCTCAGCCCACAAGGCTGGATGCCTCAGCAGTCCTAATCTGGGACTGAAGGCTTGGAGGCGTTCTGGACAGACGCTGCTCTTCAGCCCACAGCGGTCTTCAGTCCATGCTGGTTTTCAGTCCACAGTGGAAAGCAGCAAGAAGCACCAGCAGCTAGGTGGGAGGAGAGGATACTTTCCTTCCCAGAGCTTCCTTAGATAAAGCCACCACCCTCCAAGCAGGGCTGTCCACACTGGGGGAAGGGCTCACTCTGGGGGGACTGCTTCCTCCTTCAATTAATCCTTCCTAGAATCAACCTCAGAGACCCACTTATGAAGAATGTCTGTGGATTCCTAAACAGATCAAGTTGACACAAAACTATCACCATAGGTATACATGCAGATTCAGATACAGATGATATAGATATAAATGTAATATAACATGTCTAGTTATAAAGGCACTGCATTTCCAAGTCTTTCTACTTTAGCTTTCATTTATTTAGTTGCTTTTCTATACAGATTGTTTTACTTTGAACTATAATATTTTAATGATTTAAAATAAGATTTTAAAACTCAAGGAATCCTCCTTATAATAACAAGTAATTCAGTAACAGCTGATTGTGTTTTATAATATAAATAGTAGTAAATGGTAGAAAAATATTTGAAGGGAAAACAGCAGTGAATATAAAATCAAATACATGAGGCAGTCACCTAAGGAAATGAGATGATTTGCCGAAGCTAACTTGCTTAACTTTCATTCTTTTACCAAGAAAAAATGAGTAAAATTTTTAAAACTTTAATGATTTATTTTCCTATGTATTTTAGTTACTTTCCTCATTGTTGTGACAAAAGACCTGGCAAAAGTGACTTAAAGTCCATCTTGGCAAGGAAGGCATGACAGCAGGAGTCCAAGGCAGCTGGTCACATTGTATCCACAGTTGTAAAGAGGGTGGATAGGATATAGGGCCAGGGAAAGGATCAAAAGGTTTTACAACCTTCCACAACAGAGCCACCAGCTAGGAATGAACTATTCAAACACAAACAACACTATGAATTCTCATCTAGAACAAAAAGTTGAGAATTAATGGAAAAGACCAGGTTACAACTTCTACATCAGCAAGAACCTTTGCTTCATTAAGGATATATCTAGTGTCTACACCACTGCCACATACACATTAGGCATTAAAAAATATATTGGGTAAATAAACAATGCTCTCATAAACACATAGGCTCTTTGCTGGTAAGCTCTTTGCATCTTTCTCAAATGAGTTAGTGTATTTTTCCATACATTCATACAATCTTTTCAGATGTTAACCTTGTCACTTTAAAGGAAAAATATGGCTTAATTTCTTTGAACCTCATTTTCTTTTTCTGTCAAATGAGTTTCTATTACAATGAAGTGAAAATAAATATAAAAGTATGTGGAATATAGTAAGTGATGAAGTATTTGTTAAATTATTTCAAGTCTTTTCATGTTACAATTACATGCATTTTCTTACAAAATCACAGTTCAATGACCAAACATACTGTTTTTTTTTTTTATAAAGTATAGTATTGCATTTGATAAATGAAGTCCTATAACTTAAACTTAGAAATGGTTAATAATGTAAGGAAATATGCTCCTTGTGACAGTTTAAAAATATACCAGGAGGAGTAAAAACACTGCCTGTGATTTACTACTTGAAGAAGAGCAAATGTTCATGTGGATGCATATATTTTTGTTAAATATATGCATTAGTCATCATAGTTTAGAAAAGTAAAGCACTATTTAAGTGCCATTTCTGTGATCTCATAAAATACAGCCTTCCTGAACCAAGAGTAAAGAATAAAATATTATTTTTAACTTATTTCCCTGCATAATTTAGATTGTCTACAAAGTCACATATGCAGAAAGTGTCACAGTGGCAATTTGTACTTAATACATTTACTTTAAATTTTTTCATATTTAATAGAAGCTTCAAATGAGCACTTAAAGCACACAATCTAAGCTGTTTTCAGTATATTTAATCACTGATATTGAAAAATTATGCCCAGTCATGCATGATGGAACCAGTTGTCCTTCAAGATATTTATGACCTGTGCCAAATTAGAGCTATGTCCTTTACTAAATGAATCACCATTATTACAGTTCTCTAGGGAGCCTAAATGAGAGAGCTTAAGCAATCATGAACTGTTGTTAAGTGGAGAAGATGATACAAAAAGACTATAGTAAATTGTTATTGGAAATGTCATTCATCTGAGGACAACTGATCTCAAAATGTATTATAACATCTACTGAGTAGAAATTCATTAAAGAAGGATGATTCCTATATAATTTTATAATATTCAAATAAACCAACTTTTTACTAGGGAAAATGCACCATTCTCATTCCACGAAATTTATTGTTTTTGTTTTGTTTGTTTCAGCTGCAGTGGTGGCCTGTTAGTGTGCAAAAAACAAAATCTGTATTAGGCAGAAAGTAATAAAGATTTCTATTTTTGAGGAAAAATATATTTTTATGCTATAACCCAAGAACACATCTCATTTGTAGCTGAAATTTCTTTTGAAAGAATTAAATTTATTTATTTATTTATTTGAGAGAGCAAGAGAGAGAAGGAAGCAGACAGAGAGCGATAGAGTGGATCTTTTGAAAACTTTAAAATATGCATAATAATAGTAAAAACAATAAATTATTATCCATGATACCATCTTTCACATGAGTAATTAAGGTTTTTCATAGTTGTATGATCTATTCCTTTCTTATTCCCATTCTCTTTATTAAATTATTTTAAATTATTTTACATTACATCACCATGATTTCTAAACTTATGAGTATATTATTACAAAAGCACAATGTAATGATCATACCTAGCAATCTTAAGAATAGTTCCTTAGTGTTATCTAAGACCTCAAGCCATATTCAGAGTTCCCCATTTGTCTCAAAAAATGCCTTTTTATTTATTTATCTTTTCATTTTAAAATTAATCTTGGAAAAAACTGAAGAATATGTTGATTTCTTAGCAAAATCGCCTACACTTAGTCTATTTAATACAATCATTCTGTGTGATAGGGTACTACATCTCTACTGCACTGGAGTGGGTGGAACAATCGTTACTGACTATAGATAGAATAATCTTTTAGTCATATTTAAAAACAGGCATTGCTGTTCTAAAGCATCTGCTATTTCACAAATGGGAATTATTTTCCAAATATTTCTTGATCCACATTTCATTATTTTTTAAGATTAGGCAAGTTGGATTTTCCACTTTAAAACATGCATGAAATTATTTAATCACTCAATGGACTTTGGGCCATGATGATATGATTTCAACCTATGAAATCATGGGTCTTTGGAGCCTGGTAATAATAAAAAAATTGTATTTGTAGCACCTTCATTTACATTTCCCACCTTCAATACACATGTACAAGTATGCACTCACATGCACACACAAACTTTGAAATCATGTGAAAAATTATTTGAGGATACATATAGCTATGAACTTCTTTATAGATTTTATTTGTAAAATGAATTGTATAGTAGGTACTCTGGGAGTAGAGTTAGAAAAATTCTCCATGAAACTAATTAGAAATTTTTGCAGTGAATACATATTATGTATCATTTGTAGTCTGAAATTTTGCCTTCATCCACACAGAGGGGAGTTATAAAATAGATATATCTGTTTCTTTAAATGTTGAGAACAATCTAATATGAAGTTTATGAAACTAGTGTAACAAATGAGTATTTTCAGAACTGTCAAACTGCAGTACTATTTTCCCTAAAGATCAATAAGATAGTAGAATGGTCAATAAAGAATAAAGAAAATTCTATCCAAGCATTAAGACATAGACATGGAAGTCAGAATTTCAATAGCCCCCAAACTGACCATACTTCTTACACTATATACTGTTCTGTAATTATAGGCAGATTTTTGTAATATCAGAAAACTCACAAATGCATTATTTCATCTTAAAATTGTGTGTGTTTGTGTACTGTCTCTTCGAGAATGAAATGTATAATTAGGATTTAATTTAAGGAAGTAGAAAAATGATAAAGAATGCATGCATATTAACTTGCAGGCCATACAAGCTGCATTATGTAAATACTCAAAAATCAGTTTCACAGTCCTTGCAAATCAAGAGGCATATTCAAGTGGATGTTCTGTTTTTCATTCGGTTTTCAATGACAAGTAGACTCAAACTGTAACCAAGCAGCTACGTAGAAGTATCTTCTTTGTAAAATAGCACACAATAATGTTAAATGTTTAAGAAAACAACCTTTAATCCTGGCAATTTATAGTAAGAAGAGGTAGAGGTCTTGTGTCTTAACTTCTTAATGTCTTGAATGAAAATACTGAGACTAAAAGATATTTGATGATTTATTTAATCCATACAGTAACTCAGTAGTAGTCAGGACTAAAACCATGCCACCAACCACCCTCCATCTAATATCTAATAACATGTTTGTCATCTGAGTGCCAAATGATATTATCATGAATTATGTATTGTTCAAATTTTAAATTATGTAAATTTGAGTTTGACTCAGTTTTATGTATTTGAGACATATATTTCCTTTGTGCATTATTAATCTGTTAGTTAAGGTACTGTTGATTTTGGTGGGTTATATACTTTTTATAGTTGTAAATTATAAAACAGTACCAGAAATTGCTCTCCCCCCCCCCGCCCGTGGAACAACAAAACCAGACACATTAATCCTGCAACTGCGCAGTAGTCTTTGTGGTTGTTTTTTTTTTCTCTCTCTATTATTTAGGAGTTTCTGAAGCTGTGACATGAAGAACTTTGGAGAGACGAGGAGTTAAAGGTTCATTCGGCTGTCCAGATGTATCCAAGTACCCAGTTATTTGGCAATAAATACATCTAGGCAACTGATTGAACTTTTCGCTTTTCTTGACTCAGCTGCAACAACAACTCTACAATGACAAAGGCCTGCTAAATATCCCAAAGCTTGTGATTTCTTAATCTAATGTGCTAGAGAATGAGAGTTATCTGTGGGCAAATGGACATCATTATAAATGTAAGGGGATAATTCATTTGAGGATGTAACTGCATTTACTTGTTAATGTCTTGACAAAAGATAAAGGGGTAACTTTCTAGTTTGCAAATGTAAAAGTAAATACAAAATTTTCAAGTATTCTCATCAGTAACACTTGACATGTGCCTACATTACCAGGAGAAAACAATTGTATGTGTTTTTCATTAAAAATAACTAGTGCATTCTCATACTATATTCACATATTACATAATATTATTCACACATTACAATTTTAAATACACATAAACAAGCCAGGCATGGTGGTACATGCCTTTAAATCCAGAACTCAGGAGGCAGAGGTAGGAGTACCCTTGAGAGTTAGAGGCCAGCCTGGAGACTATAGCATGATTTCCAGTTCAGCCTGGGCTGAGTGAGACTCTACCACAAAAATATTAAAAAAAAACAAGGACAAAAATACATATATACATATATATGTACATTTATATACACACATACATAGAGAGATATAGAGTAAATGCCTCAAGCTGTGGCTATATATCCATCTGATGTATTTCCCCCACTCACCTTTTATCCCATTATGCCATTCCATTTCAATCACAGCAGTGATCACTATTGGCTACTATTCTGTTTACATGTTTATTACCTGTTTTTTTTCCTTTCAAATGTAAGGCCCCCGATAGCAGGGGCCGTGTCTGCCTTGTGTACAACCACATGCTCAGCATATGGCCTAATGCCTAGCACATAGTAGGATATCAATAAATATTTGAACACATGAAAGTTAAGTTATGCCATTTTCAGGCTTGTAAGTCAGTTCAAATTGGTCTCTAACACATAAATACATAAATTTAGCATATGGGTTCCACATTAGCTCTACTCTTTAAAAGCTGTTTATCTTTCTATATGGGTACTTCTGCTAAGATAATTCTGGAATATGTCTGTTACTACATATGGAGAATACAGCTTCAAGTTGCTGGGCATGCTGCCCACTAAGACAGAATCTCTCAATGTTGGTTAGTACAAATACAAAGTCATTTTCCATAGCTAATTTAAGTCTATTAATTTGAAGACTGTTTTTGAAGTGTTATTTTATGTAAGTGGAATAGTTCAGTTGTGTAAGACTTACTATATATTACAGGCTGTAGATTTTATGATGTAACTATCTCCTTAATTTGCACTCCGTTTAACAATAATTACTCTCACGTGGGGCTGGAAATGAAGGTCTGTGGTAGAGCACTTGTTTAGCATTGTGAGGACCTGGGTTGTATCCCTGGCATTACAGAACAAAAAACAAACCTCTCAGAAAATATGTCAAGCAGAAGCACTTAGAAAACACAAATGAGGAGAAAGTGTCTCATTTGCATTCCAAGTACAGGAGGAACAGTTATATTTGTCTCAATCTTCATTTGCATTATCTGGAGAGGAGAGGGGAAGAATGCAAGTATTGGCACAAGAACTACCTACAAACTGAATAGTCATGATATTATTAAAAATTCTAATTGAAACAAGACTGAATCCCATACCATTAATGCTACACACTCAGTTTCAAAGGAGATATTGTGGGGGCTGGAGGGATGGCTTAGTAGTTAAGGTGCTTGCCTGTGAAGCCTAAGGACTCAAGTTCGATTTCCTAGAACCCACGTGGCACATGCATCTGGAGTTTGTTTGCAGTGACTAGAGGCCCTGGCTCGCCCTCTATCTCTCTCTCTCTCACCCATAAATAAATGAATGAATGAATGAATGAATAAATAAATAAATAAATAAATAAAATATTAAAAATATTTAAAAAGATATTGTAAAAATTATGCAGTGTGTTACAACTACATATTTAGAGCTATTGAATTTCCCCATGTCACACTATGGAAAAAATGTCTGGTTTTAGATTTGAAGCAATTCATTCTGGGACTACAGTGAGACCCTACCTTGAAAAAAAATGCAATAGGTTAGCTACCATAAGTCTGTGGTATAGGGCTTGTACTTGACAGAGTAATAAATTCATCAATTCAATTGAAGTCTATTAGTCTTTGGCTTTTTTTGTCTGATAGAACATTTTCAGAAATTATCTCCCCAGAAAGTTGTTATAAAGAACCAATTGTCAAACTTCTCCAAGTGATTTAATACAGACCTGTCTGAAGAAAGAATACCTTATCATCTTTCAGGCTTAGAAGTTCTATGAATTTAAACTTGTAGAATAAATAAAAACTCCCAATAGAGGGTTTGAGTTTGTGTAACTTCATAGAATGCATTTCTAAATGAACTTACTATGTTGGACAATCTTACATTTATAGCTGGAAGAGTAATCTTTTGGTTTTGGACAGGGTTTCATGTAGCATAGGATGCCCTAAAACTCACTATGTAGCTAAGGCTGGACTTGGACACCTGATCCTCCTATCTCTACCCCCAGATTCTGGGATTAGTCACCATATCCATATCATATGAGTAGTCTTCAATTCAATTGACTGAAATGTCTGAAATTTTTTCCCATCAAAATACTAAAATTATGTGATTTGACTGTACTTAGCAAAGGTATATTTTTAGTATGTTAGATATAAGGAAAATCTCTACAGGACATTTGAAGTTGAAAAGAACATTTCTATAATACTCCTTAGTCCTAAGGATAGTTTTTGAATTATAAGTATTCCCAAAATTGTCATACATGTGTGCAGGATAATTATCCTTTCAGGAGTGATATGAATATTTGTGACTAATTGATATTTGATCTAGCCATCTGTTGAAAGCTCAGTGGATATAATAACCTGAGGAAACTGTTTTAAATTATGAGACCATGGTTTCTGAATTGTGAAAACTGAAAGAAGACAAATATTTATATGTACAATTACATAGTTAATTCTTAAATCCATTATAATAAGAATACAAGAATCATCTGTAGACTTATAATACTGCTTATAATTTTATAAGCAGTATCAGATTTAACATCTTTGTTCTGAGAGAAAACAATATGCTATCTCATCATGATGACATCATAGATTTTCCAGAAAACTAATGCAAACTATGCCTTTTCATGAGTTAATCCCTAACCTTCAAATTATGCTAAAGCATCAGTTGAGGGGCTGGAGAGATAACTCCGTGGACAAAGTATGAGTCCTTGGCATCCACATAAAAGTCTGGAGTGGAAGCATGCATCTGTAATCCCAATGCTGGGGAGGTGGATACAAGAGGCTCCCTTGGGCTTGTTGGCTTGCAAGTCCAGCTGAATTTGTGAGCTCCAGATTCAGTGAGAGACTCTTTCTCAAAAATAATAAGGAAAGCAATTGGTAAAGACACCCAACTTTGACTTCTGGCTTCCATGTGCATGCGCACACAGGTACTAATGCACTCTCGTGCACAATTCACCCATACATTAATAAACAAGCACACACCAAAAATATGTTTTTTTTCAAAATTAATAGAAATGATAGCATTTTCTTTTGAGGCTCATCAGTATTATGTTTGAGCAGTTTTGGGAAAGAAAGAATAAAAAATCAGTTTGAGGACATAAAATGGGATTGATGCATGACTGGTATCTTCAGTGCCAAGATGTGCAAATCAGTGAAAATAAATTGGAAATGATTAACTTTAGAAGCCGTAAGAAAATTGCCAGGATTTTCATAAAGTTGTAAAGTTATATTCTCTCAAAAACAGTGTGTAATATATCTTGACACCTTCGACTTCAGCAAGTCTCATTCCTTCCCCTTCAATCAGCCAGTTACCTTGTTCACCATACTTGGCTCATGACTGAAATAGAAAGTACATATATATGGCTCCTCTGCTTAGAAATTTCCTTCATTATAAGACCCTTAAAATACCATGAAAATGCTGACTTTTTTCCCTCCAGTGTTTTTACTCTTTCCACCATTATTTTAATTTCCAAGATGACTAATAATTATGGCTTTTAACTATTTCTGTGAGTGATGATTTTGATCATTTGAAAATTTATTTCTGAATATTCACTGGAGATCCTACTTTGGTTCAACTGTTCAAGTGTTCGTGGCATTTTATATTATATATGCTAATGCCATAATTAAATATGTTGACATATTTATAAGTATCATTTAAATATAAGAGTCAGTGAAGTTTCACATTAATCCAGGGTTATTGTGCAATATATCATGCAACATTATACTATGGAAAATTATGTGGAAACTAAATTTATCCCTCATTTTGCCTTAGAAAAAGTAGATTGGTATCATCAATGTTCAAAGGAAGAAAAAAAGAGATTATTATAATTGATATTGATTTATATAATGATCTTGAATATATTTCTGTAATGTAACCTCTTTTTTATTTCATACTTGAGACAAGTAATTTATTTTAAATTAGTCTTCTCCTGTCCACATGCATATGTGGTTACATGTTCAAACAGAGTTTTTTATTAGATTTCTATACATTCTTATTAAGTGTTAAGCAATTCTCTCAGTTACCTCCCAAGTTATTTTAAAGAAATTTATAAAAACCAAAAATTTCTTAAGTTTAAATACTTTAATTCATAGGCATTCAGTTTGTGTTTACACAACCATATTTTGAAAGATTTATGGATTCTGAGAGGTGTAAACATCAGAAAGTTTTATTACAGATTTTGTCTGCTTATTTTACCAACTGATCTTATTCAGGACTTAAAAATTTTGCAACCTTTCTCCTTTTAATATAGTTACTCACAGAACATTTCTGGTTTCTAATTATCATGATACTGCACTAGATAATTGGAAAAATATATAATGAAGCATAATTTATGTTCCCTACTTTATAGAACTTATTTCTACTCTATTATAGTTTCAATCTTTTATAAGGACTATTTTGCTAAGTTTACTTGATGTTTAAGGTATGTGAATATTGGGCTAAGGGGTTTATCTCCATGGTGGAGCTCTTGCCTAGTACAGGTAAGAGCCTGGGTTTTATCCTTGGTATTGGAAAACTATAAAACAAATAAAAGAAAGGTAATTGTAACAATAAGTTAAGACATTATTTTGATCTTAAATTATTTTAATTAATAAATTTGATATATTTATATATAATTATTATTATTCTTAATTAGTAGAATTCAAACTTATAAAAATATTTTCTGTTGAATATATATTATCTATAGTTCTCAGGAAAACATGCATGCAAAAGTATGATTTAGTCAGTTAATTTTTAAGAAAATCTAATATTTTGAGTAATAATAATTGGATTTCAACAGGGCTGAGAATGTGGATAATCTTGAGAATGTGCATAGCCAAATGTATGTTACTGCTGTTTAGTTATATTCTTGGCACACCATTATATCACTTTGACTTTTACTGATTTTTGGATCTCTGAAAAGATAAATATTGAAAAGCATTTTGACTTTTAACTTTCAGCATTGGAAAAAGAGAAGGATTTTGATATGTTTTTAGTGCTAAGACAATCAAGGATAGAGGATGTTAATATTTATTGGCCTCTTTTACTATTTTTCTATCATTATTTTCAAGGTTTTCCCATAAAAGAGTATCTATGTGTTGTTTGGCCAGATTTTATGGGATATAAATAGCTTCACAATCTAGTGGATAACACACTTTTTACAAAATATTTTGAGTTTTACGTTACTAGGAGGCCATATTTTATGTATTTACTATGGTAAGGAGTTGATCTTGGTAGGACTGAAAGGTGAAGGCTGAAGAATAAAGAAGACAGACAATATTAAATTGACAGCTTGAGTCACTACCAAAAAATCTATTAAATGAGATGGAAAAGAAGGAGATGTACTTTGTTCTAGTGAAAATGCAATTCCCGATTTCTGAAAGGAGCTATAATCACCAAAGAAAGATTACTGAGACAGATTTTCATCTTCATATTCCTTGAAAATATTTACAAACTAGACCAAACAGATCTTTCAACGTTATGCCATGTTCTAAGCTATTCACTCTTTCTCAGTTTCTTTCTCTATGTCTCTCTGTCCTTAAACACACACACACACACACATTCTTCACTGACAGAACATCATTTACAAACTTAATAGCTTAACATTCCTGACTCTTTTTTATTTTTTATTTTTACTTATTTATTTGAAAGAGAAAAAGAGGAGGAGAGAGAGAGAGAGAGCGAGAGAGAGAATGGGTGCTCCAGGTCCTCCTTTATTTGAGAGAGAGAAAGAAGGAGAGAGCGAGAGAGAGAGAATGGGTGTGCCAGGTCCTCCAGCCACTGCAAACGAACTCCAGACACATGCACCACCTTGTGTATCTGGCTTACATGGGTCCTAGGGAATTGAACCTAGGTCCTTTAGCTTTGCAGGCAGGCAAGTGCCTTAACCACTAAGCCATCCCTCCATCCCAACATTCCTGACTCTTGAAACAGCTTTATTATCTCCAAAAGAAATAAGAGTTAGGTGTTTGGTGTGGGAAGAAAGCTTAGTCAAACTCCTAAATAAAAATACAGAAAAGACAAAACAGAGAACAGATTGGTTTTGCCAGTCTGTTACTACTTAAGAATCTCTAAGCAGAAACATGAAAGATCTCTATGTTAATCACTAGAATTCACACAGAGTATTTTTTCAATGTCAATGTAAAGCTTAACAGTGACAGGATCCACTTAGTAAAGATGCACTTCCACAAGAAGATTAACAGGTTCTTACCAGATTTGTCCAATATAAATACTAAGCAACACATTAACAAACTGAATACAGTGATGAATTAATTCACTATGTGAATATGTTGACTTTTGTAATACATCAAATAATTCTTTTAAACAAGACATATCCTCTCTACAATTCTTTGTTGAATTGTTACAATGTCATGTTTCTTTCTCATCTTTCTTAGATCTATTTTCACTTCTTAAGCCACAAAAGAAACTGATAATTGTTTCAAACATCTAACACAACTGACCTGTTGTTTCCAATATTACCTCATATGCTCGAGCTGTGATATATCATCAGTTAGCTACTAACTAAATAATAGATAGCAATTGCTGTATTTCATATAGTAAACTTGACAGATGCACTTATTTTGGTATAAGCCTGCTGTTGCTGCCCTCTGGAGAATATTGTTGGTTAATGCAAATGTATAACTAGAGCTTTCTATGTAAATGCAGATCATTTTTCCAAAAAAATAGAAATGTACAAAATATGTTCACTTTATAAAAATTCTTAAAATTCGCTTTAGTTTTCTATTTTTCCAGAAAATGAAACTTTTTGTTTTAAAACATGTCAATTATTTCTACAGTATATACTTTCTCCCAATAGTTTCAAATTAAGAAGCATATATTCTTAATTCTTTTCTCAAAACACTGATTTGAAGTTATGTATATTCCAATAGGGGAATGCATATTAAATGCTCATCTAAATAAACCTTGTATAAGAAATTTTATAAAAAACTGATAATTTGGGATCTGTAAATGAATGAAAAAAACTTGCCTTTTGCCATTCTTTCCTTACTTGTGCAATATAACCTGTTTTTCTAAATGAAGTATTTTCTTTCTCATCACTAAATCAGTGCATTCAAATTTAACTGGCTGCTATTGGAAGTATTTAGAAGGCTAAATAATGTTTTTTTTTTCTCTTTTCTTTTTTTTCTCCCCAGGTTATGAATCCAATCTGTTATTAATTTCCCTATTCTCAATTTTAACCTTTGGTTGCTTAAGCCTGAAGCAATCATGGTGAACCTGAAGAATGCGATGCACTCGTTCCTGTAAGGATTCCATTACTTATTTTAATTAAAATAATAAACAGTGTATAGTTGCTTGTTCAGTGGTATTAAAAAGAGAGGGAGAGGGGGGAGAACAAAAAATGGAGAAGGGAGGGAGGAAGGAAGAGAGAGATAATCTCTTTGTAAGATTCTGATTAGTAGAGATTGCAAAAAATTTAAAAAGATAAAAAGTTAAAGATAGAAGTGGAGGAATGTAACTGGACAGAAGTAAAAGGGCTGTCCTGTTTGTTCACTGGGCATCAACGTTGCAATTTCTCCAGACACGATGATAGTCTCATGTCCAATTCCAAGAGCATACAACAGGGAAAGAGAGAAGAAGGTGAGGTGAAAGAACAGTAAGTTACAGAGGAGGAAAAAGAAGAGTCACTTATGGAAAATGAAAGTATAAGTGTTCCTACTCCAACTCAGTCTTTAACAATGACTCATCCAAGATGTTTGGCAACTTTAAAGGAAAAAAATTCTTCTCCTGAAAAATTAAGGTATTTATATACAATTATACCATTCTACCAAAAAAAACAAGAGGCCATTCATCTCTTCTATCAATGTCCATGGTGATATATTATGTTAAAGCTTAATAAAATGTATTTTGACTTTAAACTTATTATATTATTAATGTAATTCTAGATATAGATTTAGTGCCTTGTGCATGATAGGCAAGATTTCTGCCACTGTGCAATACCTCCAGCCCTGTATTCAGACATTTAAATTACCATTTCATTGGCTAATAATGTAAATTTTATTTTCATTAAAAGTTTAGTAATGTTCAGCAAATTACTTTGGTTTAGAAAATATAATGTGTATGTGTGTGTGGTTTTATGGATATGATTTGATCATGAGAACCATAATGAGCTAGTTTGACTGCTTTAAATATCTGTGACAAAGTTAATTAGCAATAAATCAAAAACTCCCACACATACCTCCCATTACAAAAATTTTAAAAAATACAAAGCAGAAGAGAATAAGATGATGAGATAAAAATATTTACATGAAGAATGCATAAACACTGAATGTGTATGTCAGGTAGTCCAACTCTCTAAATCCAGAATTATTCATAGAAAATTATTTAGCACTGTGTAGCATAGAAACAGTGTGACAACAAAGGCAATTGTCTCCCTGTAAATATTTAACAGTCACTACACATAGGAAAGATATCGTGATGTTACCATTGAATATTTATTAAACAGTAATATACTATTAATAGTAATATTAACCTTAAAGTAATATATTATGTTGGCGCATGGAATAAACACAAAATACCTATTCACAGATAATATTTTAAGCTGGAAATTTTGAACATGCTTGTTTTCCTTATCTATTATATTAAGGTTAACAATGATTTGGTTTCATTTGGGTACCTTAGGAGCTCACATCATGGGAGGATACTTCTGAATGTAACTTGAATAAATCTCATACAGCAGTTGGGGGAGTTAAATTTGGAATATAACTACACACATCTCTCTTACATTGAACTTCCTACTGGTAGAGTCTACCAAAGGACCAATATAAAAAATGTACATTTTAAATGGCTTAAGAGATTTCATTCTTAACTCATGAAAAGTAACACACCCCACAAACCTCTCTCCATCCCTTAGTGGATCCTAGAAAATGTAGGACACTAATGAAACAAGTAGATCAAAGGAAACTACATAGTACAAAGCAGGAAAGTACCAACCAGAATGTCACTTTACAAACATAAGAAATTAGAAATAGTGCTGTAAATAAATAAGTTGGCATTGCTCTCACCACCTACTGTATTTTTTTCAAACACTGTCTTGAAGTTGTTATGATCACAACATATTTCTTCTTAACTCTGGAAAAAAGAAAGCAACTTCTGATTTGCTTGATTGGTCACTAGATTCCTTAAAAAAAAAAAAAAAAAAAAAAAACCTCCATTCATTTCATTCTTAGGTAAGATGATATCTCAAAGAAATTAATATTTTAAAAATATAAAGAATAGTCCATTAAAGTAAGCCAAATGATACTGAGGGTTTTGATTTCAGTAAAAGTTTCAAACATAGTCTTTAACATCAGTATTATTTTAGGATGGTCCCTGATCCTGCTACTGGGCTATACTGGCTTGAACAAGTCTCTTGACCTCTTTTAACTTCAGTCTCTTCCAATCTACATAATGTGCATGAATCAACACTGAACTCTGTCTTGTTTTATGAAATCAAATGAGATTACACATAGATATTTCAGTAAATGAAGAGAGTAATTCATAGCAATCACTCAATGGAATTATTCTGTGGTTAGAATGAAATTGCTGAAGATAAAGTAGGATGAGAATGAGGATGATAATGATCATAATAGTTAAAGGAGAAGCTACTGTTTTGTGTGACATATTGTGTATAAGTAATATAATATGTACCTGATCACTGTTTTTCTTTTCTGTTTAATTTCCAGTGTGCACCTCATTGGCCTATTGGTTTGGCAATTCGATATTTCCATTAGCCCAGTAGCTGCTGTAGTAACTGACATTTTCAATGCCTCCGATGGTGGACGCTTGTTTAATTTCCCAGACGGGGTACAAAATTGGCCAGCACTTTCAATCGTCGTAATAATAATCATGACAATAGGTGGCAATATCCTTGTGATCATGGCAGTAAGCATGGAAAAGAAACTGCACAATGCCACCAATTACTTCTTAATGTCCCTAGCCATTGCTGACATGCTGGTGGGACTACTTGTCATGCCCCTGTCTCTGCTTGCAATACTTTATGGTAAGTAAAATTCATTTGTTTCTTTCAATCTCAAATTTTACCACATTTGTGTCAAGTCTCATAGTAAACACTCATTATCCATTTGTGTCAAGTCTCATGGTCAATACTCACAAAGTTAATTATTTTACTGATACCATTTGGAAAAGAATGAAAACAATAAATTGTGAATCAAGATGAATTTTTGTGTATGTTTAGATTTAACACATGAATCAATAACAGAGCTTTCACAAAGAAATGCATTTTATAATATGTTGAAATCATAGATAAGTTCTTAATTTCTGAGTGTCATTTTTTGAATAAGGAATTAATATACAGAATGGGATATTAACAAAAATGTTCCCACATCTGTTTTGATTAGCACACATAAGTACTACCTCTAATATAAAAAAGGAAAACCAGTCTCATGTTATTTAATAAATTAATTGTAAATGGTTTTGGTCACTAGTGATTGAACCCAGGGTCTCACTTAAACTACAATAGCACTCTACTACTGATAAACCCTCAGACATAAGTAATTTTTTATAAAGTTAACAGAGTAAATATTTGGCACAAGATAGGCACACAAGGACGTTTATTCTTTGTGGAGTCTATAGGGTTGTTAATAAGAGGACAAAGTATAAAATTTAATTTTAAAAATATTTTATTTTTATTTATTTATTTGAGAGAGGCAGAGAGATATAGAGAAATTGAAAAAGAGAGAGAGAGAATGGGTATGCCAGGGCCTCTAGCCACTGCAAACAAACTCCAGGCACATGTGCCACCTAGTGCATCTGGCTTTACGTTCATACTGGGGAATTGAACCTGGCTCATTAGGCTTGGCAGGCAAGTGCCATAATTGCTGAGCCATCTCTCCAGCCCCATAAAATTTAATTTCTAAGAATATAATTTCAAGTTCACATCATCACCATAACACTCAGACATTGCTTAAATAAATTGATTTTAGAAAAGTTTAAATTTTTTCTTCTGATTTTCTGCCATCTCATTGCTCTATTCATTTTAACCTAAGTTTTGGTTTTGGCTAGCAACTATAATAATTGACCAAGGTCACACACAACTCTATAAGGACCAATTTTGGATTTTTAATTAATTAATTTATTTGTTAGTTATTTGGCTGGAGAATTGGATATGGGTAGCCTCACATGTTGCCACGGCTGATTTCAAAGTCTTAGGTTTGTGGGTACTTAGCCTCCCAAGTACCTGGGACCACATATGTGTACAACTACACTTGGTTTTCTACTGATATCCACACTAGAAAGTTGGGGGTCCCAGTTTGAATTTAATTGTTACTATGTTCATCACACACATACTAACATGGTACATATACAAATGCATGCCACAAACACATGCAAAAAAGAAATGGGTAAAAAATGAGAGAGAGATGACTTTTGAAACCAAATACACAGTGAAAGGGAAAATAAATTAGAGGTAAGAAGATATAACCTTAGAAGGCAAAAATGTCACCACCACATAAGGACCTTTCTCTGTACTACCTCACACTATCCTTCAAAATCCTTCCAGTAAAGTCACCACACTTTGATACACGTAGATAAGAGGATACACTTGAGCTTGAAATCTAGGAAACCAATGGTAATCTGCCAGCCATGTTCAAAGAAATTCACAGATGCAGCCAGTCCTCATCTATAGTATGCTATCATTAAAAGAAATCAGAATATGGAATCAAAATAAGACATGTCATAAAATTTCATCATGTTAAGCAAAATAAGAGATTCAGAAAGTCATATTTCACATGTTTCTCTGATAAGTGGAATATAGATTTAAATATATGTACAAATATTTAAAATATATATGATATGAAATTAGAAGGAGGACTAAGGAAGTTATCCAGCAGGAGGTGGCAGGGGTTGAATATGATCAAAATACATTTTAATAACGTCAGGCCTGGGGATGTAACTAAGTTGAGAGTGATTGCCTAATATGTACAAGGCCCTTGACTCAACTCACAGGACTACATAAACTAGGCGTGGTGGTGCATGCCTTTAATCTCAGCATAGCACTTGAAAGGTAGCAGCTGGAAGACCAGAAGATTAAGGTCATCCTTAGTTACACAGACAGTTCAAGGCCAACTTAAGATAAGATACGTGAGACTCTCAAAAGAATATCACAATGAAGCACATTACTTTTATAATTAATGTACAATAATAGAAATGAATAGATTAAAACCATAATAAAGCATTCCATATGAAATTAACTATGTTTAAACAAATATGGTAAGGTATTGCGGAAGTATTTTGATTCAATAACATCAAAACTAGGAATATAATTGATTTTATTATTTTTAAAAGTTGTTGGGGCTGGGGTGATGGCCTAGTGCATAAAACACTTGCCATGTAAGTATGAAGACCAGAGCTCAGATTCCCCAGAACCCACATTAGTACTGGCTGGGTGTGGTGACAGGCCTGTAATTGCAGAACTCACAGAGACAGGGGATCCCTGAAAAAAGCTGGCTAGCTGCACTAGCTGAATCAGTAAGCTATGAGCTCAAGTGAGAGACCCTGTCTCAACAAATAAAGCAGAGAAAACTGGAGAAAGATGTCAACAACTTCTGGCTTACACACACACACACACACACACACACACACACACTTGACTCTACTACTCAGTCAGTACAACTCACATGCAAATAGAAGAATTTGAAGCTAGGATGCATATGAGAGAGAACACATGGCATTTGATTTTCTGAAAGTGCAAAAAGTATATGAACTTAATAAACTTGTTTTAGCTGTTCTAGTTACCTAGGTAACTATGAATGCATATTATTCTATGCTAAAATTTTTGTGTGGTGTTGGGGATGGAACTCAAGGCTTTTCACATGCTAGGCCACAGTTCTACCATGAAGTCAAACACCCAGCCTGCAAATTTCAAGTTTTACATATTTCCTTCCTTTTCTAGATTACAAAAGTCTTATTTTCCATTTTCATAACTACATGATATATTGATCTCTTCAATGAATGTTACTGGAAACATTGGACACCCATATTTTAAGAAGTAAATCTCAAGCTTAGTGGGGTGGCTCATGTCTTTAATCCCAGTACTTGGGTGACTGAGGTAGGAGAACTACTGAGAAGTCCAGGACAGCCTGGGATACAGAGTGAGTTTCAAGTCAACCTGGCCTAGAGTAAAACCCTGCCTCAAAATATAAAAAATAAAAAGAAAATTTCAATATGCATTTCACGTCTCATAAAAATTAACTCAAAATGGAATTTAGAGTTAGATGTAAAATGTGAAACTACTAAAGTTCTAGGAAAAAATAGCATATTATCTTTTGATATTGAGTTAGGCCAAGAGTTCTTAGCTATTGTTACTGGGACCTCGAGTTCCAGTTCACGTTGCCTGCTGCTCTTTTGAAAAACTGACGTACAGTTTAGCTTAGATGGAGAAGCACCCCAAATCCCTCAAGACTGAAGAATGGAGAACAAAAGGGCCCTAAGGGTTAAAGTTTCACTAGAAAATTCCATGCTAGACCTAAGGCATTGTCACTTACATTAGCCCCAACACCAAAGGAACTAAAGGGGAAAGATTACTTGTATATACATATTTCCTGGTTTTTCTTTCATCCTTTCTATAAATTGTGATGCTGCTGTAAGTAAGGCCAGGAGAGATAGGAAAATTCTCTCCAATTTTTGTCAAAACAGCAAGTGAAGCCATTATTGCATCTATTTCTATATGATTTCGTTTCCTCTTAGGTGAGTGGACTTTTGCACTCAGAGTCAGTCATTATGTCCCAGGGATTCAGCATGAAATCCAAGAGCCATAAAAAGAATGGATGAGTTGAACTTAATCAAAATAAAAAAAATCCATTCTTTGAATGACAGTTCAATGAATGAAAAGGAAGTCATAGAATGGTAGAAAATATTGTACAATAGCATATATAGTAAAGGATTTGTGTCTTGAATAGATAAGGAGAAATAATGGATGTTTGGAACTCAAAAATAAAAAAATAAGTAATTTAAAATAAATCAATTTTAAAAATTATATGGACCAATAATACTTCACCCAAAATGTTATGTAGTTATCAAAAAAGCATACATTAGTCACATTTTCATAATAAACAGAAACCAATCTCAAATTATTTCTTGCCATTATATAATTAATTACATATGTTCTCATTTACAGAACTTTTTACAGATTAAAGTAGCATTTTAAATATGAATCCACCCAGTCTTGATACAGCTAACAGACCTCATTTCAAGTTCAACCTTGAAATCTTGAGTTCTTAAAGCCATTCTTTGCTTTAGAAAGTAAATCACACTCATTTGCCTTGTGGCATCTTAGCTTGTTTTCCTGATAATTTTACACACTTACATTTAAGTGCAGCTGTTTCAAGAACTGGCAGGTTCAATGACATCTTCTGCAGCAGGGAAAGGTTTCACTGGAGAGCAGCAATGCAGTTCAACCGACAATGAACTCTGAAGAACAAATGACAAACAGTTGTGCCTCTACTAAATCCTTTGTGAAAACACTGAATTTCTAACACTTACCTATCATTGTATAAATAAATTCTTCTTTTCTAGCCTTCATTTCCCATCATGCTATTCTGTCATTGTGTATATTCTTGAAGGATGAAGTTTAATCTGTCTTATTTTGCATCACTTTGAAAAAAAAAACTAGAATACAGACCCAGTATCTGTGTAGGTAAATCCATAATACATTGATAGGCCTTCTTCTAGCCAGTGTAATTTACAAGCCCTTTTTATGTAAGTTGATGAACATGCAATTAATTTTCTAATTTTTAATTAATTTATTTATTTTATTTGAGAGAAAGAGAGAGAGAGAGAATGGGCAGGCCAGGGTCGTCACCTTCTGCAAATGAACTCCAGGTGCATGCGCCACCTTGTGCATCTGGCTTACGTGGGTCCTGGAGAATTGAACCTGGGTCCTTTGGCTTTGCAGGCAAGCACATTAACAGCTAAGACATCTCTCAAGCCCAACATGCCAACAATTTTATGTAGTTTTCCCATCAGAAGCTACAGTGTTGAGTATTTCCTATGGAATTGACACTATTACATATCTTAAATTATTTAAATCTCACAAACTATATATTAGATTATGTGATCATTTCCACTATACATAAGATAGAATGGAAGACTGAATTTGTTAGGTAACTCACCAAAGGTAACCTGGTAGGGGCTTTATTTTATTTTATTTCATTATTTTACTATTTTGAGATGGAGTCTGCCATGTTGCTGAAGATAGCCTCACATTCTTAAACTCAATGATCCACTTACCTCAGCCACACAGTAGTTTGGACTATAGGTATGAACCACTACTACACCTGGTTTGAGAGAGCTAGGGATTTTAAACTGAAGCTTCCCATATTCTTAAACACTATGATAGATAAGAGAGACATACAGCCTTCTTTGTTAAAGAGACAAACCCAAATTAACACCTACCAAGGAAAGTGGCAGACACACAATGAATACATCAACTTGGGGCTGGAGAGATGGCTTAGCAGTTGGGGAGCTTGCCTGCAAAGCCTAACAACCCAAGTTCAATTCCCAAGGACCCATGTAAGCTAGATGCACAGGGTGGTACCTGCATCTGCAGTCCATTTGCAGTGGCTGGAGGCCCTGGTGTGCCCATTCTCATTCTCTTTCCCTCTTTGCCTCCTTTTCTCTCTCAAATAAATAAAAAAAATTTAAATCAACATATCCAGTTTTAGGCACATAGAAAGATTTATACACATCAGTTTGGGAGACAATGCCAATGTCTTCACCCCACTCTAATCCATTTTGGTAAGACTTTGCAGAGATGGTCAGAATGTCTAAATTTTGAAGAACAAATAAAGTTACATTAGTATGTTAGGACCTTAATATTTGTTATCACTAAAAATTCTCACAAAACCTAATTTTGTAGATAAGAAAACTAAGGAATCACCCATGTCACAATCACTTTTGTGTGCACCTACTGGTATACCAATCACACTTATCACTATTGTGGCTTGTGCACAAAACAACAACAAATTTCTGCACACATCTAGTTTATACATTTCTCATTTTAGCTATGACTTGCTCAAGGTCACATCGGATTCAAAATTTGATATAGTTGATTCTAACCCATGCTTGCATTTTTAATTAGATTATCTTGAGACTAGTTGTTTAATTTTAAAAGTCAGGGTAAGAATTAGGGTATAAAGCCAGGCATGGTGGCACACGCCTTTAATCCCAGCACTCGGGAGGCAGAGGTAGGAGGATCGCCAAGAGTTCGAGGCCACCCTGAGACTACATAGTTAATTCCACGTCAGCCTGGACCAGAGTGAGACCCTACCTCGCAAAAACCAAAAAAAAAAAAAAAGAATTAGGGTATAGCTCACTCATAGAGTGCTACCTAGAATGCACAAGACCCTGGGTTTGATTCTAGGTACTACCAAAAATTAATACTAATAGGAGAGTTTGGCGGGGAGAGGGATAAAAGACCATGGAGAAAAAATAGGAATGACAGTGACCTACAGAATGTCAACAAGGTAAGCATGCTGTTTTAACAATTGCTTCAAGGAATGAGCAGAAATGAAGGTAGGTCAATACTTCAATTGTTCATTTGATACCTGAGGACTTTAGGTGTCATTGACATATCATCACAATAAACTTCACAGTATCATTCTTGTTCTTGTAAGGGTATAATGACTTCTTCTTTGCAATTATGGTCTTTAAAGGTCTTTTAGGTTTCTACTATAAAAAATTGTTATTGCTGTAATGGCTGTATTATTATTATTATTGTCTTTCTTCCTTTGAAACTACTGCTCACTCCAAACTTCTGAGATGATTTACTATAGCAATAGGTAGCATTCGAACTTGGGCTGTATTTTCATCGAAAAAAGCATTCTTGCAAATAGGCAACTATAAATTCAGAAATGTCACACAGAGTCCTTGGAATGGGTATATAATGATGCTATCAAATTCCTAATTCAAATGAACATGCACTATTAAATTTACCAGAGTTCAATCACTTTTTAAAAATATTTTACTTATATGTATTTTTATTTATTATTTATTTGAGGGAGAGAGACAAGGAGAGAGAGAATGGGCATGCCATGGCCTCCAGCCACTGCAAATGAACTCCAGATGTATGTGCCACCTTGTGTATCTGGCTTATGTAGGTCCTGGGGAATCACACCTAGTTCCTTTGGCTTTGCAGGCAAGCACCTTAACCACTAAGCAATCTCCCCATCCCTCAATCATTCTTTAATATAATGAAATTATGACCCACTTACTATTTAAACCATTAATAACTCAGAATTAAATAATTTAAATCAGACAATATCCTATTTGGTATTTCAGACTATCTTATCACATGTTTATTATTTATTTATTTTATGAAGTATAAAGTTGTATGGATAAATTATATGTTAGTATCATCATTTTCCTCCTTCCTTCCCCCATTCCACTGAGGGTCCTCCTCAGTGGGATTGCTGGTATTTGCCCTAGGTTTGCAGGTTATAATGACTGATGTTCTCATATGTTAATTTTACTGTATTATTGTTTCTTTCTGCTCAATGATAACTTCCAGATACCCTTCCATAATACTAGTATGGTATTCTTTTGCATTCTGGTCCAGTTTCCCAGAATTTTAAGACTCATGACCCATAACTGACTGCTGCAATATATCTAATGATATCAGAAACAGACCATTTGGCAAATGATTTAAGCCCTGTTTTCACATATATATTGTCACAATTCCCCAAGGGGCATTACATTCATTTAAATAGCTAACATGTGTTGAGGGTACAGGTCAGCCAGTAAAGTTCTTTGTATACAAACATGAGGACCTGAGTTTGGACCCTAAACACCTATGTAAAATGCTCAATGTAGTAGCATGAACCTGTAATATTAGTATTTAGCTGAATCAGTGATGTCTGGGTTTAACTTAAGAAATGTTGTCTAAAAAGTTAGGTAGCGAATAACTGAGGAAGATAATAGATGTTGACCTCTGACCTCTGCATATATGTTCACAGACATCCATGCATATCTTCCCACCCACACTCACATAGAAATACGTACTTCACATAGAAATACACACATGCACGCTGTAAACGCATACTCAAAAATCAATATAAATAAATGAATAATAGCTAATGTTAACTCATTCTACACTCTATTCCTCACCCAACAGAATCCAACCGCAGGTATTCCCACTCTGTTACCTGCCTAGCACCTCTTCAATTTGACATTCATTGCAAACCCACTAATCTCTGCCCACGGTCAACTCTAGCAAACCAGGAAACAGCTTCAACTATCATTATGTCCCCTAGTAACAATTAGATATTCTAGGCCCAAAAATAAAGACCTTGTATTATTATAGATTATTTGGTAAGTATCAAGAAGTATGTGGTTCAAGGAAAATGTTGAATAAATTCACTTTCTTCCTATTTACCTCAGAATGCAGCTAAATAACTTGTAAAGAATGTGGGAATGTCCAGAAGGTAGCAGACTCACTGGAGAGCTGAATACTTGAAGGATACAGCAATAGTGACTTCCCAGAGGTTTTTCTTATGGATAGCTCATATATCCTGCACTGGGTCCTGAAGAGACCTGCAACTCAGGATCACCTACAAGTATAGAGAAAAGTCAAACAAATTAGGTTGGGGAGAGGGCGTGGTGGCAATGATTTTGCCTTTGGAAGCATGATCTGAGTTTGGATCCCCAGCCCCATATAGAAGCCATGCAAGGTGATGTATGCCTGCAATCCCAGTGCTTATGAGGTGGGAGAGAGAGAATCCATGGATCCCACTGGCTAGATAGTCTAGCCAAATCAGTGAGCTCTAGGTTTACTGAGAGACCCTTTCTCAAAGAGTAAAGGTGGAAAATGACTGCAAAGAGCCTCCACATGCATATGTACACACACACATGCTGATATGCTTTCAAACGGTCATATGCACATGCATGTTCAACACATGCACATGCACAAAAAATCAAATTAAAGCAGAATCTTATGGAGAAAATCCTCACCTATTAGTAGGATGAGCTTATCTGCCCATAGTACTGGAAACAGTGGAACCTAGGGACAAAAGTCAATGCTTTGTTCCCTAAGATTAAAAATAATACAGCCAATATGAGTGCACAGTCAAGTGATTACAGATAATAATGTACCACATATTTCAATAAGTTAGAAGACAAGAATTTGAACGTTTTCACCACAAAGAAGTAGTAAATCTTTGAGGAGATATCTGTTTAGCCCAGTTTGAAGTTACACAATGTATACATGTACTGAAGCATCACATGGCTCCCAATTAACATATACTATTGATGTTTCTATATCTCAATTAAATTTAAACAAGAAATAGGAAAGTTATTTATATAAATTATATGAAAAGTAAGCTTTAAAAATATTAAGGAAACAATATATCTTTTCACAAGCACTACATATCTTACTGAATTTTCTAGCCGTTGTAATAAGGCCAAACAGAATAGGTTTGTAAATTGAAAAGCAAGAGGCAAAATTGTTTTTATGTGAAACCATTTGTGGAAATCCTAAAGAATCTATGAGGGAAAGGATGGTACCAAAAAGTGTTCCCATGCTAAGTATGTCCATAAAAAATTAAAAAAAAAAAAACTCCTCCAACACAATGAGTAAGTCCAACAAAGTCACGTGACATAAGATCAGCACACAGAGGTCAGTCACATTTTTATGCCAACCATGATAATAGAGGTGCAAAAATCATATGCAGTATCATTTACTATCATTTGAAAGAAAACAATGGCCGGGTGTGGTGGTGCATGCCTTTAATCCCAGCAGAGGTAGGAGGATCACTGTGAGTTAGAGGCCACCCTGAGACTACATAGTGAATTCCAGGTCAGCCTGGACTACAGTGAAACCCTACGTTGAACCCCCCCCAAAAAAAAAATGAAGTCTAAATGTGACAACATATGTACAACACTTACCATTGAAAATGCTCATCTTAGGGCAAGAACTTAGAGTTAAATAAGTCAATATAGTCAACACGGCTGCTCTTCCTTTATAGGTTTGCTAATGCCACCACAGACTAGATGGAATAAAACACAATTATGGGAACAAAATAATATAGTATTAATTTCCTAAGCCTTTGGGGGGGGGAATTTCCACAAACTTGGCAAGTGAAAATCTTTCATTATTTCACAACTGTCAGGCAATCACCCTAAATCAGCATGGCTAGGCCACACATTGTCTACATGCAAGGTCATGCTCTGTCCAGAGACTCTAGGGAATTATGCTTTGATTGCACTTTCCAGTTTCTGGTAACATCTAGCATTTCTTGGCTTGTGAGCACATCTCTCTTCTCTCTACCTGTGTGATCATCTTGCCTTCTTACCTGTTTTATTTGTTTTTCCATGTGTGGATGTATCTGTCGTGTGTATGCATGTATATATTGATGTTAGTGTGTATGTGGATATACATGTACTATGGTGCACTGACATGTGTTTGCATGCATATGAAGGAAGTCTGCAACAGATGTCATACTCATCTGCTCTCTGCATTATTTGTTGAGGCAGGTTTTCTCAATAAAGCTCTCTTATTTGGCTATAGTCAGTAAGGCCGAATAATCCTTGTCCTCACCTCACAGCTCTAGAGTTACAGGCCCAGCCATGACACTTGACATTTTACAGGATTTCTGAGGATATAAACTCAGATTCTCATGCTCACATAGCAAGCACTTTACCATTTGAGCAACTTCCCTAACTTTTTTTTTTTAATTTACTTGATTTTTTTTCTGAGATAGGGTCTCGCTCTAGTCCAGGATAACCTGGAATTTTCTCTGTAGTCTTGGGGTGGTTTTGAACTCACGGTGATCCTCCTACCTGTGCCTCCCGAGTGCTGGGATTAAAGGTATGCGCCACCATACCTGGCTATATTTTTCTCTAAATAAATAAATAGAAATAAAATCTTTTTAAAAAATGAAAACAACTAGAGTATAGTATCATTGGAATCATCCCCTAATAAATCAACATAGGTTTCAGTAATAACAAAAGAATAATCTTATTTTCTTTCAAATAATATGCCATAACCTGTTATAGTACAATTAGTTCCATGTTTGTAATTCCATCACATATTGCACCTTTTTGGTACAATTTTATTTTTTTCTAGCTATAATTTTAGCCACAGCTCCATAATCTTTTTTTATTTTTTTTAAATTATTTTATTTATTTTTGGAGAGGGACACAGAGAGAGACAGACAGAGAGGGAGAGGGAGACAGATAGAGATGGGCGTGCCAGCAGTCTCTCAGCTGCTGTGAAAGAAATCCAGATGTGTGCACCCCCTTGTGGTCAAGTGCAGCATTGCGCCCTTGCATCACTTTGCATCTGGCTAAATGTGCGACCTGGAGATTGGAACTGGGTTCTTAGGCTTAGGAGGCCAGCGCCTTAATTGCTAAGCCATCTCTCCAGCCCAGCTCCATAATCTTGAGAAACATAAACAAAGAAAAATAAAAGAACTTCAAAATTTGTGAAATCATACCTTTGCCTTACTATTTGTATTTGTACAACTATTTATGTGGTTCCAGTGGTTAAGCCATTCTGCATTTCTGTGGCTTTTCTAGTTGTATATCAAGCTTTTCAGACCAGCTTTCTCTATTCCTATCTTTTTCTCCCATTGAAAGAGAAATGCAAATATTTGTTTGTTTGAAACAACCTATTCAACAACTTCCATCTGATTGGTATAGCAGTTGCTTTCTCATTGCTGTAAAAAATACGTGATTGGTGACAACTTAAGAAAGGAAGGGTTTAATTTAGCTCATGGTTTGAAGGTACAGTTCTCCATGACAAGGAGAGTACGTTAGGAGGAGCTTAAAACAGCTGTTCACATTCAGTCCACAGTCGGGAAGAAGAGAGTGATGAATATTGCCCGAAGCTTAATTTCTCCTTTTTATTCAGCTCAAGACTCTAGCTTGTTGGGTGCTACCTACAGTTGAGGTAGGTCTTTCTACTTCAATTCACCTAATTTACAAAATCCCTCACAGACATGTCCAGATATTTGTCTTCTAGGTTACTCTAGGTACTGTCAATTTGACATCAACAAATTGCCCATTACAGTCTATCTTTGTCAATTTGGCACTCAAAAAATGGTCAAACATGGAACAGATCATCCTCAGTGAGCTCACCCAAGCACAAAAAGATAATCGTCGCATGTTTTTTTTTTCCTTTGGTTTTTCGAGGTGGGGTCTTGCTCTAGCCCAGGCTGACTTGGAATTCACTACGTAGTCTCAGGGTGGCCTTGAACTCAAGGTGATCCTCTTATCTCTGCCTCCTGAGTGCTGGGATTAAAGGCGTGCACCACTACACCCGGCACTCATGTTTTCCCATTCTTGAAAGCACTTTGGATGTATTAGCTCATTTGCTCTTTATGAAATGAGGCACATTATTTATTATTTATACATTTTAAGGATCAAGAATCTAACATTTAGAGGAGCTACATGCTTAAAGCTTTAGAATTTGTTGTTGGGACAAGCGATTATATGCACAGGCATAAGAATTTTCAAGGCTCTTATTGTGAATCATTATTTTACTTTTGATTTTTTTTTTAATTTCAAGTCCAGATAAAGATTATTAAAACAGTGTGTTATCAAGTTCCAATGTACATAAAAGCGTGTCAAGAGGACCCATCCTCAAAGTTTTGTGAAAGCATTATATTCAACATACAGTTTTTGCTATTGGGAATTGAACCTAGGTGAGTACCCTACCACTCAACTACAGCCCCAGCCCTGAAATACATTTTTTTAAATTACATATATACTTTGTAAGGACACATCATGTGTAGGGACCATCCTTTCCCTCTTCCCTGGCCCTAGTCCCCTGAGGGCCCCCCTCAGTGGGATTGTTGGCATTCCCCATGTGGTTGTGGGTTATGAGTTGTGAGAGCAGCACTCAGTCATTGTATGGGTGGGGGGAGCAATGCCTCATGATATGCCTTTCCAATCTATGTGTCTTACAATTTTTCCATGCACTCTTCTTCTTTCACAAAACTACCCTAGCTGTGGTGAGTGTGTTTTAAGTCTCCTTCAGTGTTAAGCTCTCAGAAGCTTCTGGATTTCTGCTTTGATGTGTGTTGACTATACTCATTGTCTGTCTCCACCTTGGCACAGGTTGTCGGCCTCACCATGGAAGTAGCACCCTTGCTCATCTCACCTCTGTGTTTTCACCTGGGACCTGGCTGATGGGGAAGGGATAGTTAATCTCCTCAGTTCTCACTGCCTTCTGAAAAAGAAAAACAGATTCTCCAACAGAGAATGATGTCAGCATAGGTTAAATTAGATAAGCATTGTTAATTTACAAAAAAATTGATTGATGTATCCCTCTTTTGGCCAAAGATTAATGGGAGCATGTCATCGGAGACCATAATTTTGGTTTCCATAGGATTCAGACCTGGTTCCCAGTTCCAGTAATGGTTTCTTTCCACTGAGCAGATTTCTTAGCCAATAAGAGATGCACTAGTTACCCATCAAGGCTCTGTGCCACCATTGCACAGGTGTGAACCTTTTGTTAGGCTGGTTGGTTTAGTATAACAGTGTCCCCTGCTTGCTCACAACATTGTTGGCCACTTTCCCCCAGCAGCTCATGTATTGCTTTCCAGCACTATACTAGCTAAGCATCTGGGAACTGGCTTCCTTCCAGTTTCCAGCCACATCTCTCGGTATTCTCTGTCAGTAGCACGTGGTGTCTTCACCAATAGGGTCTTACCTTTTACCTCAGGTGGGAAATCAAAGTGTTTTGACAGAAGCCTGTCTTGTTTTGGGGACCACATAAGTCTTTCTGATCAACAGCTCAATGTGTTATTTCATTTTATATGTCACTTAGAACATTCCGTTTAGGAAAAACTATATTGAAACATGGAACTGCTAAATTTACTACATCCTTTCCTACAAAATTTCTATGTTATATGCATAAATAATGTTGAATTTTTACCTTCATTTCTTTTGAAAAATTTTTTAAATCCTAACTTCCTTTTGATAGAGACTTAATGTCTTTTAGGAAAAGAGAGATATTCTCAAACCCAGAAGGATCCCAAATATATTTGGGAAAGAGGCATTGGAAGGAATTGAAAACACAGATACAAGAAGAGCGTGGTGGCCCTCACCTTTAATCCTAGAACTTGGGAGGCAGAGGTAGGAGGATCACCATGAATTCGAGGTCACCCTGAGACTACATAGTGAATTCCAGGTCAGCCTGGGCTACTGCAAAACTCTACTTGAAAATAAATAAATAAATAAATAAATAAATAAAACAATAAATAATTTTTAAAAATATGAAAATATAGGTTCACCCTTATATCTTTCATCTTCATCTCTGGGGATTTGTAGGGATTTCATCAACTGTCATCATATACATATATATTAGAATTTGTCTAGTATAGAGTTTATCCCCAAAATGGAATATTTTTCTTATTTGTGTAAAGTTGGTACTGAATTTCTAGATAAACAACATATTAAACCCTTAGACATTGATGTGTATTATTTTTCATCTAAACAAGGTTACAGACTAGTGGCTTCTAGCTGCAGGTTGCATGTTAGTGAATTTCATTTTGGCCTATTCAACATTTTTAAAAATTATTTTACAAACATTTTTATAAATGTATATAATGTATTTTAACAAGAATTTCCTACCACCACCTTCTCGTTCCTTGTAGTCATTGTAATTTGAATCCCTTTAAATTTTGTGTAAGTTCGAACTTTGCTGTGTTTTCTATAGTTCCCCATCTTTTTTCATTCTACTTAGTTATTGATTCACTGATATTACCCACCTGGATTCTGAAAGTGTTTAAGTTTGCAACAGTTCTCACATCTGTGAGCACAGAAGGCATGATCTTGATTTTTCAATACCTTAAATTCATTGTTTCATTTTTTAATCTCCACTTGGTAAGAAAGTTCTTCTTGCACTATAGAAAAGTACATTCACATCCCCCTAAGTACTTCTAGATGTCCCCAGGTGTTCTCACGTGATCATTAACAAGTCAACTTGTGTTATATACTGCTGGAATGCATCTGGGCTTTCATTAAGCATGTATGTATCTACCATCATGCACAATATGTTCTCATTATTAAGCATATGTCATTGGTCCTTCATGATTTCTCTTTGGGGACTCATCATCTCCCACTTAGCCTCCATCATCTGCCACTGTGTGTCCCTCATCATTTGCTGGGCATCTGCTGAGTACCGCTATGTCTGTTGGGCATGCACAGTCTCCCACCAGGCATGGTGGTCTCTGCTGATACTCTGCCATTTCACCATCAGTGTCTTCCATGAGAATTCTGCTTACATGTCCAGCATGCTGTCACTGAGTGCTGCTATACCTACAAACCTTCAAGATGCCACATGGTGCTGCATTGGCCTCAGTCTTCATTGTATTTAGCTGTTTCTTGTACAAACTAGTAAATATAATATAAATGGGAATACTTCTCCATAAGTGACACACTTTGCTACCTAAACAAAGCTCTATTTAATTTATCTAAAACTTCTATTTTATTTGTCATTTTTACTTTGCCTCCTCAGGTTTCATATATACCTTAGATCTCGAGTCTACATACTGATGTCTTAATTCCATTCTTTAGGCTTTCATATAAAACTTCTCCTGGGAAGGCTCAACAGGATATAATTGTATGTACCTAACATTTATCTCAACTTCTGGCACTTTCATTTTTAATGAGTAAATACAAACATCCCCTCTCCTTACAAATCAATTCATGAGGTTAGATACCTTAGATTTCCCAGCACTATACATTTGTACCTGTGAATCATTATTTTCAGTTTAGATGTCTTCTCTTGGTATCTTCTCCCCATCTATCTATAATATTTACTTATTTCACTGCAAGATGTATGCCCTACAGGAAAATTATCACCAGATGCTAGAGTTTGGAGGTTGAATGGTCCACAAATATCCATGTGTTATAGTCTTAGTCTCCAGGAAAACCCTATTAGGAAGTGTTCAGGACCTTTAGTTTGATGGCCTTTTTGAGAGGTCCTTCACTCATGGGGTCTGTGTCCATGGAGGGGGTGGTGGAAATGTCCCCCCTTCTTCTTTTCTCTTGCTTCTTGCCCATGGGGTGAGCATTTTGCTACACCTTACCTTATCATTAACATCAACAACCACCCCCCCAGGGTGTAAAAGAAAACCTTTTTTCTGCATAAGTTAATTATCTCCAGTATTTTGGTATAGTGATAAAAAGCTGACTGATCTGATATATCCAGTATTTCAGTTACCTTCTTATTGTTGGGACAAAACACCCTACCAAAAAAGCAGCTGATGGGAGAAAAGGGTTTATTTAAGTTTACAGTCTCAGGGGGAAGATTCATCAGGGCATGATAAGGCAGAGGCTGGGCATCACATCTTGCCACAATAGCTGAGAAGCTATTGTTCTAGCAATGGGGTATTGGGCTATAAATACCCAAGGACCACCCCAAGCAACACACATCCTCTAGCAAGGCTCCATCTCTCAAATTTTCACCAACTGGGGATTGAGTATGAGGTTTAATCACAAGCAAATGAGGCTATGGGTGACAGTTTGCATTCATATTACCATATTCAGTAGGATTCAATGCCAAGTATAAAAATAAAAATTAAAGTTGCATTTATTGAAGAATCCAGTCCAAAGTTCCTGATTTTTGTTCTTGTATATAGAGTCTGCTACCTCTAGTCATTCTTGTATTTTGTCTCTCTTTTCCCTCCTTAAAGATGAACACCTTTAATATATTAATTGATAATTCAGAAAATTCACAAAATAAGTGAATAATTCTAGCATTTGCAAATGTCAAATAGGCAGATAAGCAGCACTAACAAAGCTAAATACCAACAGCTAATATAACTGAGGGTTTGCTCAGAGCCAGGGGCTGTTACATGTTCTGTCTTCATCCAACAGATAGAGGAATCCAAGTGAAAGTGTAGTTATGATTAGAATTCTGCTGTCAGCTCAGGGAAGCATCAGCTACACAGTCTCTCACTTCTCAAGAAGAGGTCAAGTTCTCTCTGAACCCATTTCTGATTCTCAAGATTTTTCTTTGGTTTGTTTCTATTTGTTCGAGTCAGAACACAATTTATGCTATAGGTAAATCCCATTTGAGTTTGGAAAAATCTCATTCCTTCATAGAAACTTTTAATGATTCTTTATTAGCTATTTATTTGTCAATTCCTAGAAAACTAACCCCTCAACTCTTTCCCCAAAGCGTGTATGCCTATCCCAGGATCCTTTGCACTGTGCTCAATAATGAAGGTAAATAAAATGATAAGAATTATATTATAATGATTATAATAGTTAATTTTAATTGAATACTTACGGTATCAATTAATCTCATTCAATCCTCACAAAAATGTATGTAGCATTAGACCTTCATTTTATAACTAATGAGGGAAAGAAAGGCACACAATTTTACCTCAATTTAGAGCTACAAAAGGTCAATACCATTCTCACTTGCATCATTGATATTAAAGGACCCATTTCCTAGCTAGTCCACATTGATATTGTAACTGAATGCAGTAGGATCGCCTTTGTGACCACTGGGCTGATAAACATAACAGGGAAATAAAAGAGTAAAGAAACATTTAATGCCTGCAGCAAACAAGAAATGCAAGGAGATAATCTCAAAGCAGTGCACAAGGGACTGAACAGGCTTTTACTGGGAAAACTTATTCTTATAGTGAAGACTAATTGTCACATGCAAAGACAAGCATTCTCAGTCAGGGCCATACAGCACAGGTTCAAACAAATGGTGAACAGTTGGGAATGTAAACTTGTCCAGTTCATAGGAAAATCAGTCAGGTTTTTGAAACAATGAAAACTGGAACTACTATATGATCCAGCTGTACCAGTCATAGGCACATACCCAAGGGACCCTAAGCATGCCACAGAGATACTTGCACATCAGTGTTTAGTACCTCACTATACACAACAGCCAAGATATGGAAAATCCCCCCAAGAGATGAATGGATAAAAATGCTATGGATATGTGTGTATGCATATATATCTTAAATATTGTATTTTTATAAGCAGAGAGAGATAGAGAGGAGACAGACACACAGAATGGGTGCTCCAGAGTTCCAGGTGCTCGTTTCCAGCCGCCACAAACGAAGTCCAGCTGCATGTGCCACTTTGTGCATCTGGCTTTATGTAGGTACTAGGGAATCAAACCTAGGTCGTTAGTCTTGGCATGCAAACATGTTTTCCACTAAGCCATCTCTCCAGCCCATATACATATGTTTTATATAGTCATAGTGATGCAGGTTTGGGGGGTTCAGGAGAGGTCCCCCAAACTTGTGAACCACAATTTTTGTTATTATCCTATTTTAACAAAAAATTGATAAAAATGGACTCAAGAAGACTAATTACTGAGTTTATTTAGGAAGAAATCATAATTGGAGAGGTTTGTTTAGGGGTAATTGGTATCTAGGAAACAGCTGTGGCAGATCTACCCACATGTGGGAGATGGGACATGGAAGCCACTTCAAATAACAGACTAGAGAGGACTAAGAAGTAGAGAAGGACTCAGAGAGCAAATATAAATCTTACATATAATCAAAGTGAGAGAGTACACTCAAAGCATGAAGAAAAATACCCAATCTAAGGTAAATATCTCCCCCTTATCAGCCATGCAGATCCCAGACAGGCTGGAAGGGAGGGAAAGGCTCATGGATGTTCAGGCCAGGTCATGAGGCAAAAGGAAGAAAAGAGAGAGGTTGAGCCATGTGTGTAACCTCCTTTATAGGGGTCATATACTCAATCAGGGTCAGCCTCGTCATCAGGCTCAGGTGTGTAAGCAGATACCTGTTTGGTTCTGACTCAAGGGGGCTGACCTAGGAGGGACAAACATCTGATTTGTTCATGGACTCAGAGCTGACCCAGGAGGAGCCACGATCTGATTGGTTTGTGGGCTCAGAGGGCTCACCTACAGAGACCAAGCTGATGGAGGGAAGTTTCTGCTGTCAGCCATCTTGGAGTTATAGAACAAAAACAAGATGGACGGAATGGCGTCTATTGGAGCTCTCTTTGGGCTTCTGTCCCTAACAAACTGCTTGAAGGAGGCTAGCTCTCTCCTATTTCTTCTTCAATAAAATATAAATGTATATCATTTTCAGGAAAATGGATGGAACAAAAACTCATTGTGTTAAGAAATATCTACATGTTCATTTACCCCCAAAGCAAAAACAGTATGTAGTAAAATACATAGAAAGGAATAGATTATAGTTTAGTAAACTGGAAAGATTTATCATTCAAAGGGAGGAACTTTCCTTTGCAAGGAATTTTTGCTTTATTGGATAGAAGTAGAAATTTATTTATTTAGAAATTTATGTTACTTTGAATAAGTAACCTGGAGTGTGAAATTATATTATGAAGGTGAATTTATAGTGCTTTTGTGAATGATTGAGAGATGGAAAAACAATTCCTATTTCTTACAGTAGTGTTATATATGCTTTTACTTACCTATAATCTTTGTAATCAAGTTTATTAGTCCCTTATCCTTTATACTATTATTTATATTATTACTTATCCTTTATTTTCAAGTGAAGCAACTCGATTTTGAAAGCAGTCTTTCATACCCCCAGACCTTTCACAGCTGCTATCTTAGCTATTCACATTTATCTGCATACACTATTGAAATAGTCCTTCACCTATGTAGTGGCAGGAGTTTTCAGACTATCCTTAGAAATTGTTTTCACGCTTCTTTAGTCACATTTCTATAATTCTTTAGCACTGAAATATGCTTGAAGTGTATTTTTTTCTGATGGAAGAAAATGAAGTCTCTAGTTTTCAGTTCTTCAAAATGCTAAAATAATAATCTGTGAATACATGAACTTCACCAGTGGGTGGCACATGGACACATGTAAACAGTAGTAATCAACTTCTGTTTTTTGTGGGTGGACAATTAGAACAAGAAAATGAAGATGACAAACTATTTTCACTATACACTGTAATGTAGTTTATTTTGTTATCTATAGGAAGGAACTACATTATTTAAAAAGTTGTATAGGGCTGGAGAGATGACTTAGCAGTTAAGGTGCTTGCCTGTGAAACCTAACAATGCCATGTTCGAATCTCCAGGTCCCACAAAGCTACATGCACAGTGATGCAAGCATGCAATGTCGCACATACACCCAAGGCTGTTCATTCACAGCAACTGAAAGTCCCTAGCACATCCCTTCTCTCTCTCTCTCTCTCTCTCTCTCTCTCTCTCTCTCTCTCTCAAAAATAAAAATAATAAAATAATTATATAAAAGAAAAAATAATAAATTAATTATGTACCTACTTGAGTTTTGATAGTTTTGTAGTCCTTACCTTCATTTCTAGTGAAGAAATACTGTTTTTCAGCTAAATCTTTTTTTTTAATTTTTTTGGTTTTTGAGGTAGCGTCTCAGCACTCTGGCCCAGGCTGACCTGGAATTAACTTTTTAATCTCAGGGTGGCCTTGAACTCACGGATCCTCCTACCTCTGCCTCCCTAGTGCTGAGATTAAAGGCGTGAATCTTTTTGATCAAATGATTCCCACATAATATTGTGATTTGGGGCAAATCATTAGTTATCTGTGAAAATTTGGTTCTCTTTTATAAATGTCTGGATTTTGTTGCACATTTACCATGATAAGTATGTTAGCCTACATTATCTCACTTAAATGTACCTCACAGGTACTTGTAAGAACTACAGTTTGAAAGTGAATTCAGTTAATAAACTTTAGTTGTCTATATTATATTTATATTATTTTTAGTATTACGTTCAACAAAGACTCATCCGTAAGCAAACATGTCATATATGGGAAAATATAAAATATGTTTTTCCAATATGTAATAAAACAAATTTGTGAAAGTACTTTCTCATATTGACTATAATGTAATAGAATATAATTATATATATATCCTTAGTCTGAATAGAACTAAATAAGAATTAGAGTAGGAAAATTAAGTGTCCTCATCCCTAAACTTCTGGCTAACAAGGGTGGCTTTGGGAATTGAACCCAGGCTTTCAGGTTTGTAAGCATCTCTAACCACTGAGAAATCTCCCCATGTCTCTGTCAAGGAAACTTTTGAAGATATTTTATAAAGATTTTTGCATGCAATCCCATGACAAGTCACTCATTTAGCTTTCACTATGCCTTATTCTTCTGAAATTTTCTTTCTAAGTTATGATGTAACCAAAGTTAGGACAGAAGCTGTCTCTGGCAGTGCCAACAGGTTAGGCCTTGCCAACCATCATAGTATGCCAATTAAAAAGAAGAGTAGAGGGCTGGAGAGATGGCTTAGCAGTTAAGGCGTTTGCCTGCAAAGCCAAAGGATCCCAGTTCGACTCTCCAGGCCCACATAAGCCCGATGCACAAGGGGCTCATGCATCTGTAGTTTGTTGGCAGTGGCTGGAGGCCCTGGCACGCCCATATTCTCTCTCTCTCTCTCTCTCTCTCTCACACACACACACACACACACACACACACACTCATTACACAAATAAATAAATAAATAAATAAATAAATAAATAAATAAATAAATAAAATATTTTTTAAAAAGAAGAGTAGGGCTGGAGAGATTGCTTAGTGGTTAAGGCACTTGCTTGGAAAGCCAAAGGACACAGGTGTGATTCCCCAGGACCCATGTAAGCCAGATGTTCAAGGTGGCACATGCATCTGTAGTTCATTTGCAGGGCTAGAGGCCCTGGCATGCCCATTCTCTCTCTCTTTCTCTCTCTCTCTCTCTCTTTCTCTCTCTCTCTCTTTCTCTCTCTCTTTCTCTCTCTCTCAAATATATAAATCAAATATTTTAAAAAGAAGAGTATTGGTGCAAAGCAGGGGAAAGAGATTTAATCAATATATTATTTACGTTGTATTGGTTTGGATTTCAATGTATGTTCCCTATAGCCTGAAGTATTTTTTATATTTTATTTATTTATTTATTTATTTGGGAGAGAGAGAGAGAAAGAAAGAGGGAGAGAGAGAGAGAGAGAGAGAGAGAGAGAGAGAGAGAGAGAGGGCATGTGCCAGGGCTTCTAGCCACTGCAAACGAAATCCAGATGCATGTGCCTCCTTGTTCATCTGGCTTATGTGGGTTCTGGGGAATCAAACCTGGGTCCTTTGCAGGCAAATGCCTTAACCACTAAGCTATCTTCTCCAGCCCATCCTGAAGTACTTTTGATTAAGCTTGCAACAGCACTCTGATCCAGCAGTCTGATCAAGAGTGTGCCACTGGGGGTGGATCTTAAGTCCAGCCCTAAGGTGTGTGCAAAGCAGTTTGAGATCTGGCTGTTTGTGTCTGCTGGCGGTTTGGTGATGTTTCTTTCCTAAGAATCTATGGACATGATCCAGCTTCTTCTGCCATTGATGGTGTTTTTCATGGATTCTTTTTATTTATTTTTTTTTCTGGAGAGAGACACACACAGAGAGAGAGAGAGAGAGAGAGAGAGAGAGAGAGAAGACAGAGATGGGCACGCCAGCAGTGTCTCAGCTGCTGCGAACAAAATCCAGATGTGTGCGCCCCCTTGTGGTCAAGTGCGGTATTGCGCCCTTGCGTCACTTTGCATCTGGCTAAACGTGGGACCTGGAGATTGGAACCGCTGGAGATTGGAACCAGTGTTCTTAGGCTTAGGAGGCAGGCGCCTTAACCCCTAAGCCATCTCTCCAGCCCGGATTCTTTAAACCTGAAATCATCCATTTCCAATAAGCTGTTTCTGCTTGGATGTTTGGCCAGCCACATGAAGGTAACTGCAATAGTTGGGAAGAGGGACGATTAGTCCAGTGACCCTACATTCATCTTCAGGGTATTGATATGAGCTTTAGGCTTAAGTATAGTTAAAAATGAGGCATGAGAGACAAAAGGTACATCAAATTAAGCAGTCTTGGTCAACCATGGTTCTGGCCATAATTATCTCTGCTCTGGTCTTACAAGATGGTCCAAAAAGTTGTTACAGTCTTACAAAATGTTCCAAGTGAACTGTTATTGCTATCATTGCTTTTGAGGAGCAATCTGGTTTCTATAAGATGTTTGTTTCTGCTTCAGTGTGCAGCCTTGCCCTCATGGATAATTGCCCTCTTATGAGCAGTGGATTGGTCTGTCCTCTGAGGCTTCACTGTTAATGGAATATAAGGTGACTATTGGCTTATGAGGTCATATCCCTGTGACTTTGGCTTTGAATGGGTATAAGTTAGGTAGATAGAAATGCCACTTGAAATCTGCTATTAGACCTGTCTAATGAATTTACTACGAGTTATCATATCTTTCAACTCTCCTATTTTTAGTTCTTTATAATCTTTTGAAATCTTAAATTAATTTGTATCTATTGATTTTCTTTATTTGATAAGAGGGTATAACCATAGTTTACTTCAGTTATTGAAAGAGTCTTCATTGGTTCTGTGAACATATTTATATAACAAATTTAAAATCTTTGTATAATTAGTCCAACACCACCACCCTCACACCTATGCATACTTTGTATATGGGCCACTCTCCTATTTCTTTGCGTATCCTGTAACTTCCTATTGAAAATAAGACATTTAAAATAATGTATTGTAGTGACTTTGGCCTCAATCTCCTTTTCCCATCTGTGGTTCTTGCTGCTGCTAGGGTTGGTTTTCCTCTTTTCTGCTTATTTCAATACTTTTCCTAAATTATTTGTCCAGTTTCTATATTCTTTGCAATGGTATGTCTGCTACTATCTTTCCTATCTTTGTTTTTTCTTAATTTTCTGGCCTGACTTCTTAATAGTTGCTCTTGAATGAGGATAGTTTGAAGTTATCTATGAATATTTTATGAAATAATCTAAGCTACATTTACCCTAATCTTAAAGTAATTTTGTGAGAAAAACATCCCTTTAACATTCAAAGTTTATGCCGGTCTTAGCCTTTGCTTCCCACTTGAGCAGAGCATCAAGGACAGCAAGAATGTATTATGGTGTCATGTCTGAGTTTTGTTGTTTGTGTGCAGAGATTTGGAGCATTTTAAAATCCCTACATTTGACTTATACCCTTTACCAACTTTTAAGATTTTTAGCAGGCATCTTCTTTGTTCCACATAAATTCATTACCTTAGGCAGATGTCATGTTACTAAATCCAGTTTATTGCTACTGTTTTCAATAAGACCCCAGGAATAGGGATTTTTTCTGAGGAACTGAACTTAGAATCAGGTCAAATGGCTCAAGGCTCTGAGAATGTAATACTTCAAAGAAACTGTTGTAGTTATAATCGAAATATTTAAAGTGTTCTAGGTATGAGGTTTAATATGACGCTTCAAAATGGGTCTTCCTCCAGTTTACCTGCTAACAGGTTTCCATGGTCAAAATGCTCCCCTTCTACAGGTGAGTAGACCCACATTAAAACTACAATCCCTTTGTTTTTAAAAATAGTAGATTGGTGTAGAATGAATATCTGATAAATTGGATTTGTGCCTTTGGTTATTTACTAGAATTCTAAAATGATATTTTGTAGTTCTGCAAGCGTTTTTGTCTGTGAGAAAAAGCATTCACACAGGTCATTAGTCTATTACAAAGACCCTGTCATTGCATATACTTCTTTATACAGCTTCCATTTTGACACTTTATATATAACACCATGAAATTGTCACATCTAATAAAATTAAAATGGCTATTTAGTATCATCTAATATATAATATGTATTCTTTTTAAAAGTATTTTTATTTATTTATTTGCAAGAAGACTGGAAGAGACTGAGAAGACCTAAACAAGTTGCTTCATTTAAATTAGAATTTAAGCAAGGTTCATACATTGTGTTCAACTTCTATGAAACCATTTTTTGAGGGGCTTGATTCTGTCCTATAGGTGAGGGAACATTATGCATATGGTGCATAGTTAAGGAAGAACTTAAATTCTGGAGGAAAGAGTGGGTGTGTTGATAGTCTCCAGAGAAATCACTATAAAATGTCATTAAAATGGAAGTTTTTTTCTCCAAAAACATTTTTATCTATTTATTTGCAAGCAGAGAAAGAGGGAAGAGAAACAGACAGAGAAGACTAGTGTACCAGATCCTCCAGTCACTGCAAATGGACTCTAGATGCATATCACACTTTATGCATCTGGCTTTACATGGTACTGGGGAATTGAATTCTCCAGTCCTTTATTAGCTGATTTTTATACAAACAAAGCAGACTGTCTTTTTATGTGAAAAGAGAGAGAGAGATTGAACCAATACAAGTTCCAAAACAAACAGGGCAAGCATCAACTTCCATAGCTCCAAGTCAGACATATCTAACCAGTGATGAAGTCTCTGGAGTTCCAATTCTGCCCATCCCTCTGGGCTGCTTACAACCTGGGGAAAAATTCATGTCACACCAGCAGCTCTCTTTGGCAGCAGTCTCATAGTCCTAGCTGGAGTGTCCACTACCCATAGTTCATCCTCATGATTCCATAAAGCCTCTACACAGATAATCCAACAACTCTGCCTCATATGTTTATATGGAGTTTTATACTTAATGATTTGTACATGTTGAGCCAATCTTGCATGTCTGGGTTAAAACCAACTTTGATTTGACTTATGGTATTCTTCATGTGTTCTTCATTTAGCAAGAACTTTTTGAGAATTTGTGCATATATTTTCATTAAGGAAATTGTTCTACAGTTTTCCTTTTTGGTTGGATTCTTATACAATCAAGGTAATATTTCCATCATAGAATTAATATAATAGTCTCCTGTACTTTTTTTATTTTGTGGAACAGTGTGAGAAGGAATGAAGTTAGCTCTTCCCTACAGTTTTCTAAAATTTAGTGAATCTATTCTGTCTGTTGTAGTTACCATCTTAATTCTAACACAAAACATCTGACTAAAAGCAGCTTATGGAAAGAAAGTACTTGTTTTGGCTTATCATATCAAGTGAACCTCCATAATAACAGGAAAACAATGGCAGAGCAGAGGCTGGATGACACCTTCTTGTCAACATCAGGTAGGCTACAGCAACAGGAGAGTGAGACTCTAGAGAGTCTTGGAGCCCAGAAAGTTCTGGAATCAGTAAGAGGAGACTGACTCAAAACAAGATCAGACAGAAGAGCTATGGAGCAGGACACCCAATGTTCCATTCAAGCTATTTGCCACTGCAGGGGAGAGACCCCCCACAGCAGACAAGTGTATAGCACTTGGCAAAGAAACATGCACACATGCGCACACACACACACATACACACATGCAAAGAATAAATAAATAATAAATAGAAAACTTTTGTAAGTGAATAAGCATTTTGAAGTAACTTGTGCATAGAACATATTGAAACTCCACTCTCCGTCATATCCCCTCCCCCTCTCAATCAATCTCTCTTTTCATTTTAATGTCATCATCTTTTCCTCCTATTATGATGGTTGTGTGTAGGTAGTGTCAGGCACTGAAAAATTTCTAGTAACAATCTATTGCTTCTGAGTGTTCCATTGTCCAGAAAAGGAAGTTTCTATATGACTTATTTATATACTCTTAGGTTTTTATTAGCCCTCCCTCCACCTTTCCTTACTCAATCTCTTCCCCTGACTTCACTTGGGCCTTTTCACCCTTATTAATCTGTTCTTCTACATATATATATATATATATATATATATATATATATATATATATATAATTTCATCCTATGAATATAAGAAAATATTTTAAATGAACTGGTCAAACATCAATTGTTCAGTCATTAGACAAATCAGAAGTATTTAAAATAAAATATGCTTAATGTGCATAAGTTAAAAAGAATAAAGCTAAAAATGACTGAATAAAGCATATACCTTAAGAAAGTGTAAATTAAATTCAAAGAAAGGAAAATGGAGGACATCATAGAGCTATGATCAGAAAATAATGAAATATTTAAAAACTAGATAAAAATTATTTGAATCAAACATTGTTTCTTTGAAAAAAGAGTGACAGGGGCTGGAGTAAGTGCTTGCTTGGAAAGCCTGTTAAATTCTTGGTTAAATTCTTCAGCATTCACATAAAGCTGAATGCAAAGAAGTGCATGTGAAGCACACGTGCACATATACACAGACACAACTAGATAAATACATAAAAATTAAAAATTAATAAAATGTTGGATTTCTTAAAAATATAGTGTTGAATCATGAGAAATAAATAGAAAAAGGATAATAGGAACCAACAAAACGATCCCATTGCAAATTCTATAGAAATTATACACATGGAAAATAAAACTAATTTTATGTCAAAAATATAGAAATTAAAAGCATGGAAATTTTTCTTTCTTTCTTTTTTTTGTTTTTTTGTTTTGTTTTGTTTTTCGAAGTAAGGTCTCATTCTCTAGTCCAGGCTGACCTGGGATTCACTATGTAGTCTCAGGGTGGCCTCAAACTCACAGCGATCCTCCTACCTCTACCTCCCAAGTGCTGGGATTAAAGGTGTGCGCCACCAACATGCCTGGCTGAAAATTTTATATATATCTTTAAAACACTTCATCCAAGCCACACCTGAAACCACAGAGGAATTGAGGAGATAAGCATGAGTGCTGCTTCCATGCTGAACCTGATAATCAGCACCAGGGGGAAGGAGACAGGATACTCAACACCTACCAAAGCAGAGATCCAGAGGCTCCTAAGAGCTCATCACTGAAGCAGTCTAAAAATTTCCCCACCACAGCTCAGGGAATTTTGTGGAAGAGGTGGCCAAAAGATTGTAAGAGCCACAGGTTGAGACATCATGCCCAGAGGCATTCCCTCCTCCCAAAAAATACCTGACTGATGCTCCCACAACACCGTAACCCACAAGCCCATAGGTAATTCCTGCAATCCCACTGAGGAGGGTCCCCAACAGAACAAGGGCAGGGGCAAGGGAAAAGAGGGTACCTACGCATGGTGTATCTGTAGGATACACTTCTGCATGTACACTTGTATACACTTAATGTGCGCACACACACATATATACTTCACCACACTACACATGAAAAAACCAAAATTGACAATGGTAGTGTTCTGGGATTGCCATAAGAAATTACCACAATCTTGGTGGTATAAAGTAACAGAAATTTATTTTCTCATGAATTATGAACCAGTTCAAAATTCTAGGTTGGATTATTCTGGGGTCTCTGAGTGGGGGAACCAACATTCCATTCCTCTGTCCTAAGTGGTGCTTGCTAACAATCCGTGGCTTATGGATACCTTGCTTCTATTTCTAAGTCTATCTTTATTTGGCGACTTTCTTATATATCTCATGTTTTCCCAAATTGCCTTCCTCTTGTATGAACATTGGTAATATTTGATTTAGGAATCAGTCTAATCCATTATGTCCTTATCTTAATTATATGTGTAAAGCTGATTTCCAAATAAGGTTACATTTTGAAGTTTTGAGTGAACAATGAATGCAGAAGGAGCAAATACTTTTCAACTCAGTACTAACTTATTGGGTCACAGAAAAAGGTCAAACTTCTTTCCACTGTAACAGTTCCAGGGAAAATGGCTGTATCTGGAGAGTTTATGAAGCATTAAAGGAACAAAACCTCTAATCTTGATAGAATATTTGAAGGAAAGAGAAAAATGTGATGTCTGAATTTGTATGTGTAGAATAATCTTGATATTGGCGAGAAAAGTTACAAGAATATCTTATGTGTCGTGATTGCTGCAAAAGAATCCTTAAAAAGCAATTAAAATGCCGGGCGTGGTGGTGCACGCCTTTAATCCCAGCACTCGGGAGTCAGAGGTAGGAGGATCGCCGAGAGTTCGAGGCCACCCTGAGACTACATAGTTAATTCCAGGTCAGCCTGGACCAGAGTGAGACCCTACCTCGATAAACCAAAAAAAAAAAAAAAAATAATTAAAAGCGAAAATGAAGCTATGTATCAGGGAAACTACATGGTACTCCAGGTAGTTTTATCTAAAAAAAATGCAAAGTTGGATTAACACTGCACTATGAACTGACTGATTTAACAAATTTAATAGAAAAATGAACAAAAATAAAATGATGATATCATAGATACAGAAAAGCATTTAATAAGCTTCAAAATCTTCTGTTGAGTAAATGTTTCAAAAAGTGAGAAATGGAAGACAATTTCATTAATCTGGTAAAAGATATCCTTAAAAGACATTCTGCAATTATCATATTAATGGGGAAATAATGAAAACTTTCTCTTTGAGTCTGTTAATTAGCAAGGACTCTGACCACTGCTACTCAATATCACATTAGCTGATGAAGTTAGGTTTAATTATATATTAATAATACATAATATTTTGATTATATGTCTTTTATTTTCTCAAATTGCCTTCCTCTCATATGAACATTGGTAAATTTAATTTAGGAATCACTCTAATCCATTATGGACTTATCTTACATATATCTGCAAACCCCATTTCCAAATAAGGTGAACAGCAAAATAAGGGAGGAAGACTTGTTCTGTCAGAAATCAAGACATACGGTAAACTAGAGAGCATAAGTCAATAAGATATTGGTAGAGGAATAATAAAATAGACAAAGTCCAGAACAAATGCATTGATTGAATAAGAATTATTCTTAAAAATCAAAAATGACATCATTTGTTATATAATTCCACTAACTATATGCCAATAAACTATGACATTTAATAGAATATAGCACATTTCCAAGCAAACAATAATTTTGCAAACTTTGTTGCTTTGCAATAAATATTTAAAATTAGAAAATTATATTTTATTTATAATATTAAATCACATTCTATTAATAGCATCAAAAGTTTGAAACATGTGTCTGTACATAATTGTAGCAAAATTTATGCAAAGCCTCTATGGAAAACTTTATCAAATTTTCTTGAAGAATTAAAAAATGCTGAAATAAGTTATATTTATTGTTAGGAAGGTTTAGTAGCTTCAGGATTTCACTTATGTAAATTGAATCTTAGATGCAGGATAATTCTAATCCATGTCACAACTGTGCCTTTGCGAGTAGGCAGAAGTACTGCACATAATCAAGAGACTCATTACACAGAAAAAAAAGGCAGGAAGACATGTTTTGTCAGTAATCGAGACATACCAAAACTAGAGTGTATAATTCAATAAGATATTGGTAGAGGAATAAGGAAGTAGACAAAGACCAGAGAAAAAGATGGAAATACGGTCTCATTAAAAAAGAAACATTTTCCAAATAGATATAAAAAGGCCAGAGCTTTCAATGAAAGCAAATTAGTGTTACATTATAAACCTAAATCTGAAATATAAAATAATTTAAATATTAGAAAATCATATAGAATATTTTTCACGATCATTCAGAAAGTAAAGGATTCACTAAATAAGATACAAAGAGTATCAATTATAAAAATACATCTAACTACATTAAAATATAGAAACTTGGTTTGTCAACAGGTATTATAAATTGAGTTTTGTTCAAGAGAGAGAGAGAGGGAAAGAATGGGCACTCCAGGAACTCCTTCCACTCTAAATAAACTCCAGATGCGTGTGCAATCCTGTACTACATGGGCACTAGAGAATCAAACCAGGCTGTCAGGTTTTACACTCAAGCACCATTAACAACTGTCATCTCTCCAGTCCCCTAAAAATTTTTATGAAAATTACATCTCTATAAAATATGAGGAAAATGGGCTAGAAAGATTGCTCAGTGGTTAAAGCACTCGCCTGCCTGCAGAGCCTAATGAACTGGTTTCAATTCCCCTGTACCTACATAAAGCCAAATGCAAAAAGAGGCACATGCATCTAGAGTTTGCAGTGCCTAGAGGCCCTAGTTCACCATTCTCTTTCTTTATCTCTCTCCTACTCTCTCTCTCTTTCTCCTTGAAAATAAATGAAATAAATAAAATATGAGGAAGAAAACAAAATTGTTGCGATAACTAGCACGGCCAAGAGATAAGCCACAGAAGTGTTTAAAAGTTTTGTTCTAGAAGACATCAACATATGACTATGAGAAAAACCACCTCTGAATTAATAATAAAGTAGCAAATAATACAACTGAGAAAAGAACAGAAATCTTAAACTTTTTTGAAGGAATTCAACCTTCTTAGTAATCAAAGAAATAAAAAAAACAGTTAAATACCAGTTTATACCAGCCTGATTAACCAGAAATAATGCAATCATAGTTGTGTTGACAAGCATGGGAAGAAATAGGAAATGTGATTGTAAATTGACTTAACAATATTAAAAAGCAATTTAGCTAGGGTTGTATAAAATTATTAGGAAATATGCAACCTATGACTTAGAAATTCAATTCTTAGGTGTTAAGAAACGCTAACTATGGAGCACCAAGGAGCGTGTAAAAGTTTTAGAGCAGTATTACTAGTAATTACCACAGACTGGAAACAACTTAATTTGACACGCAACAGTAAAAAGAGTATTTAAATAGATACCTCCAGTAATTTAGTAGAATGTTATGTAAATGGGAAAGTTAACAGGATGTATAACCATTTATCCCAAATCAGAGATTTGACGTGCCAGTCCTCTAGGCAGCATTCAAGCAATCTAATGTTAATTTCTTTCGCTATTGTACTCTGCTACCTCTCTTAAATGTGTGCTGGAGGAAAGAAATAAAGAATAGGTTAACTGATTTCAATATGATAGTTCCATAGGTCAAAAGAGTTGAGTGTTAGAGAGCGAGACCCTAGCACAAAAAAAAAAAGAGTTGAATGTTAGCAATTTTATGACTTAATCTAATAACTCTTATGAACAGTTTTCAGCCTCGTCAGCCTGAAATGGCTGAGCTGACTGTTATAGCTTATCCCTTTCTAGCTTACTCATTCACTGTGGCTTTCTTAACTATCAGTGAGGAAAAAAAATATTTGCTTTTTTCCTTTTAAATTGAATAATTGTTAAAAAGCCTTGATTGCTTCATAATCCAGCTTTTCAAAACAAGATCCACAAGGATTGGAAAATGATAATAGCAATTCGTTTTCTGCATCTGCAAAAACATGGAGACTTGACATGCATTTGGACTGGTCACTTATTCCTGGAAATAAAATCTTCCCAATAAAAGGTCTCTAAAGAATCCACCTGGGAAAATCTGACTTTGGGCCCAGTTCCCCTCATAACTTTCTACAATACAAGCCCACAAATAAAGTTCATAAGCCTTTCCAAAATTTCATGCAAGCCAAAAAGCAAACACATTGCATCAGTTTATAGATGCAGGGAAATTTCTCCCATAATTATATAAGAAAACAAAGGAACTAAAAGAGAACAATCAGGTCATGAAGATTTTAGTCACAGAAAGTCTTTATACTTTCACAGGTAGGGAATACCTGTTGTGTGTGGATAAATTAATTAAAATTTTGTGTATGTGTGCAATATTCCACATTATATACAAGATATTATATTAAATATCTCTATAAGCTGGACGTGGTGACGCACGCCTTTAATCCCAGCACTTGGGAGGCAGAGGTAGGACAGTTGCTGTGAGTTTGAGGCCACTCTGAGACTACATAGTGAATTCTAGGTCAGCCTGAGATAGGAGACCATACCTCGAAAAAACTAAAAATAAAATAAACTCTATAAACTATAAAATGGCCATGCAATTTTAGTACAAATGGTGTACCTTTTTCTTATTCTTCCAAGATGAGTGCTCATAAAGAAATAATTCACAGCTAAATTTGAATATCAAAATTATTCCATGGGATTTACATTATTCCATATATTTATCAGTTTTCAGAGGGTATAAAATAGTACCAAAGTTCAGAAATTACCCTGTAATTTTTACCCAATAGTGATAATTTAGCTAGGAAAACACTATAAAATGTCCCGTCTCTGATGCTACATATTCTCTCTTCTATCTCCAGAATAGGCATAGATTCTACCATCTATAAAATATACATAATTAGTATCATATAAGCAAGCAACATATTTTTAAATTCTAATTTTAATTTTTTAAATTTCAATTCTAATTACTTAGCTTTCATCATTATAAACTTCCCAATTCAGATAAAATGGAATATAAACTGAAATAAACTGGAAAATATTTTTGAGAATACAATTTGGCTCAGATTCAAGTTTTCCTCCTATTACTTTAACTTGTGTCTGGCAATAATATGACTGATTTAATGTCAGCTTTCTCAAAGTACACTGCCTATGGTCACTTGGGAGTATCATCTGAAGAAACACAATTCTCAACAAAGCTGACACCACCTCCTTACTGGTACCATTTTAAGAAAAAAGTTACTTGCGTAATACTTTTGGCCCAGAAAGAATTTTGTGGGTAAGATTTTGAAAACTTCTTTTAGCAATTAAAATGGGGAATTTATTTGATATTTTCCAATTAATTAATTATTATTAAGAACATATTTTGTATGGATACATCATGTGTTTGTACCATCTTTTCCCTCCTCCCTGCCCCCAATCCACAGAGGGCTCTCCTCACTGGAGTTGCTAGTATTCCCCCTGGGGTTTTGGGTTATGCATTGTGGGAACAGCAGTCAGTTATTGGGCTGAAGCAGTACCTCTGGGCATGATATCCCAACCTGTGGCTCTTACAATCTTTCTGCCCTCCTCTTCCACAAAATTCCCTGAGCCATGGTGGGTGTATTTTAAGTCTACTTCAGTGATGAGCTCTTAGGAGCCTCTGGATCTCAGCTTTGGTATGTGGTGAGTGTCCTTAGCTTCTGTCTCCTTCATCCTGGCACCGCGTGTCAGGCTCACCTGGGAAGCAGCACTCTTGCTTGTCTCCCCACTTCCTCTGTGGTTTCAACTGGGCCTTGACTGAGATGAATGGGGTGGTTTATCTCCTTGGGTCTCGCTTCTGTCTGAAAAAGAAAACCAGATTCTCCAACGGAGAATAAAGTCAGCATAGGATAAATTGGATAAGTGTTATTAATTTGAGGAGAGTTGGATGGATGTAGCCTCTCTTATAGCCAAATGCTGGTGGGAGCTTGACATTGGAGAGCATAATCTTTGTCTCCATAGGATTCACACCTGGTTCCCAGTCTCACATAAGGATTCCTTTACACTGAACAGATCCCTTAGCCAATCAGAAAGCCATTGTTATCCACCAAGGTTGTGTGCCACCATTGCACTGGTGTGTACTGCTTGTCAGGCTGGTTGTTTCTGAGTAGCTTAGACCTCTGGTTGTTCGCACTGTTGTTGGCCACTTTCCCCAGTATCTCATGTAGCACTATCCAGCACTAGATGGGCTGTCTAGGGACTGGCTCTCTTCCAGATTCCAGCCAGGTCTCTCCATGTTCTGTGCTGGCATCATATAGTGTCTTCAGCAATAGGGTCTTACTGTAACGGGGAAATGGGTTCTTGGGCACGTCCTTGAACCCTCAAGCCTTGAGATCATATCTGCAAACTAATGAAAGAATTGACAATTCCAGATTCAAGAGAATGAATTTTAGAATACCACATTTTATTCATATTTTACAAAGGAGTGGGGAAAGGGGAAGGCTGGAAGGTAAGGGAAGATAAAGTGGGGAGAAGACAAATATACTATGTGGAGCCCAAAAGCCCATGTGGGCCATGTGTAGCTCAGGAGTCCATGTGACCAGATACAGATCTGGGGAAAATAGCATGGAAAGAAAAGAGAAAAGAAAGTTTAAGGAGCTCCTGCCATGTGGGGAGCTGGAGGAGATAAAGAACCCATGCGGAGAGGAAAGGCCAGGGGTCCCTCCTGGCTGGGCCTGGGCAGGGGCCCAGGATAAGCTTCTCCTGGCTGGGCCTTTGCCTGAGCCTGAGCCTGGGCCAAGCCAGCCCAGGCCCACGCAATGGAAAAAACTTTTCCACCGCTGGAAGTTCCCAAGTGATCAGAGAGAGAGAGAGGCTGCCCTCCCCTTGCAAAGGTATTTATAACCTTAGGATGGTGTGCTATCTTTTGGCCAAGGTGAACAAGAGGGCCAGCTTATTGGTTATGGCTAGGTGCTGTCTCAGGAAGTGATTAGTTCTGGCACCAAGTTCTGGGGGCTGAACTTGACCAGCCACAATGTTTAAAGAAAGACCTTCCTCCCAGAAGGGGTCCTGCTTGTGAAAACAGGTCTCTAGGGAACTAAGAAAGAGATAAAAAGTCAGATCATCTTTGATTTCTAGCAAGTGCAAACTTTCCTGCACTTTCACCTTCAGGGACCCAGTCACTCTAACTCTACCCCCCTCTCATTACCTTTTACCTCAGGCAGATAATCAAGAACTTTCACAGAAGCCTGCCTTGTTTAGGGGACCTCTTAGGTCTTTCAGATCAACAGCTCAATGTGAGTAGCACCTATTTCTGGTACTGTGAGTTACATATCCTAACCAAAGTTTTTTAAGATTAAGTTTCATCCCATCCCCTCCAGGGCCCTTCTTCTCAGGTATTCCCCCTATACTCGTATTGGGAGTTATTTCCTTTAGTCTACCTTCAAGAAGAAAGTTTCTCTAATGCCAGTTCATGTCAGGTTTAGTTTTGTGTTTATTCCCCCACCCTCCCATTCCACTCCCTCCAAACCCTTCCATCCCTATGTGTAGGCCTAAGTTGCCTAAATCTGGTATTCCAGCAACTCAGGCTGATCAAGTTTAGGAACCAAAGATGAGTGAGGACATGCAGTGTTTGTCTTTCTGTGATTATGTGTGTTTGGTGAGTATGATCTGTTCTACATCTATCAATTTTCTTACAAATTTTTGTGTCATTTTTTCTTATTGTTGAGTAGAATTCTACTGAGTATATGTACCACAACTGGGCTACCCATTCAACCAAAGATGAGCACCTGGGTTGATTCCAGTTCTTAGCTATTATGAATTGAGCAGGTATAAACATCATTGAGCAAATATCTCTGTAGCAAAGCATGGAACATTTAGGGTAAATGCCCAGTAAGAGAATAACTGTGTCTGTTGGTAGTTCTATATTCATATTTTTCAGGAATCTCCATATTGATTTTGATAGTGGTTGTACAAGTTTGCATTTCCACCAAAAGTGAGTGAGGGCTCCTCTTTCCCCACATCCTTACCAACATTTGTTGTTGTTAGATTTATTTTTAATTTATTTTTAATTTTTTTAAATTTATTTGCAAAGAATAGGCAGAAAGAGAAAGAGGCAGAGTGAGAGAGAGAGAGAGAGAAAAAATGAGCACTCCAGGGCCTTCAGCCACTGCAAATGAACTCCAGATCCATGTGCCAACTTGTGCATCTGGATTATGTGGGTACTGGGGAACCGAGCCTTGAACTGGGGTCCTTAGGCTTCACAGGTGAGCACTTAACCACTAAGCCGTCTCTCTAGCCCCATTGTTGTTAGATTTTTTTAATGGTTGCCCTCTTTACTGGAGTAAGGTGCAATCCCATAGTTCCTTTCATTTGTATTTCCCTGATAGGTATGTTGAACATTTTCTTACGTGTTTGTTAGCCATTTGTAGTTCTTCCTCTGAGAACTCTCTATTCAGTTCTCTATCCCATTTTTCAGTGGGTTGTTTGGTTTTTCATTGTTTAGTTTTTTGAGTTCTTTGTAGATTCTAGATATTGGGCCTCTGTCAGTGGTATAGCTGTCAAAAGTTTTCTCCCATTCTGTGGGTAATCTATTGGTTCTGCTTATGGTATGCTCATCTATGCAAATGCTTTTTAGCTTAATGAGATCACATTGGTTGAGACATTGTTTAATTTCCTGGGCTACTGGAGTATTGTTCAGGAAGTGCTTCCCCACTCCTGTATCATGGAGAGTTCCTCCTGTTTTTTTTTCTTCCAGTATGTGAAGAGTTTCAGGTCTTATATTGAGGTCTTTAATCCATTTGGAGTTAATTATGGTGTATGGTGAGATGAATGTGTCTAGTTTCATTTTTCTACATGTGGTTATCCAATTTGTCCACTACTATTTGTGGAAGACACTATCTTTTCTCCACTTTACGTTATTGGCATCATTGTCAAAGATCAAGTAGCTATACCTCCTTGACCTAATATTCAGGTCTTCAATTCTGTTCCATTGATCTATATTTCTGATTTTTATGCCAGTGACATGCTGTTTTTGTTACTTCGGTTTTCTCCTATAGCTTTAGAATGGGTATGTTGATACCTCCAGAGGTGTTTCTGTTGCTGAGGATATACTTAGATATCTGAGGTCTGCTGCCATTCCATAAGAATTTTGCAATCATTTTTTCTATCTCTGTGAAGAATTATGCTAGAATTTTTATTGGTATTGCATTAAATTTGTATATTGCTTTTGGTAGAAGTGCCATTTTCACAATATTAATTCTACCTAACAAGGAGCATGAGAGGTCTTTCCATCTTCTCAAGTCCTCCTCAATTCCTTTCTTGAGTTTTTTTGTTTGTTTGTTTGTTTCCATTATATAGGTTTTTCACATAGTAGATTATTGTTATTCCAAGGTATTTCACTTTTTTGTGGCTATTAAAATGGGACAGCCTCACTGAATTCTTTCTCTGTATATTTGTCTTTTGCATATTGAAAAGCTACTGATCTTTGTGCATTGATTTTGCATCCTGCCATTTTGCTGAAGGAATTAATCACCTTTAGAAATTTTGAGATGGAGACTTTCAGGTGACTTATGTATAGAATCATGTCATCTGCAATTAGGACTAATTTGATTTCTTCCTTTCCACTTTGTATCCCTTTAATTTCTTTCTCCTTTCTTACTGGTTGGGCTAGTAATTCTAGTACTATGTTGAAGAGCAGTGGTGAGAGTGGGCATCCCTGTCTTGTTCCTGATCTCAATGGGAATTCCTTGAGTCTTGCCCTATTAAGTATTGTTTGGGCTTTAAGTGCTTTATATATAGCTTTTATTGTGTGGAAATACAAACCATCCATGTCCATTCTCTCCAGTGTTTCATGAAGTGATGTATTTTCCAAAAGCCTCCTCTGTATCCATTGAAATTATCATGTGGTTTTTGTGATTAAGCTTATTTATGTGGTATATTATGTTGACCAAGTTCCATATGTTGAACCATCCCTGCATCCCCGGGATGAATCCTGCTTGGTGGAGGTAAATAATGCTTTTAATGTGTTATTGAATTTGGTTTGCAAGGATTTTGTTCAGGATCTTTATATCTAAGTTCATCAGGGAAATAGGGCTGTAATTTTCTTTTCTTGTTGTATCTCTGTCTTGTTTTGGTATTAGTGTGATGCTAGCTTCACAAAATTCACAGACAAGTCCAAACATTTCCACCTAGGATTCACATATCAGAGAGAACATGTTTATGATTAACTTTCAAGCTCCATAAATGTGATACATGTGTTTAAGAGATTAATCTGCTGTGAGTTTAGATTTGATAGGTGGTATGTGTCTAGGGATTCATCCATTTCTTTCATATATTCCAATTTTGTGGAGTAGAGGTTTTGGAAGTAGTCCTGAAAATTCTTTAAATTTTATTGTCTGTTTTAACATTCCCATTTTCATTTCTGATTTCGTTAATTTAAGACTTCTTTTTTTTGTTTGATCAAATGTGCCAAAGGTTTATCAATCTTTTTTCATTTTTTCAAAGAACCAGCTCTTTATTTCATCCATTAACTTAATTATATTCTTAATTTCCAATTCATTAATTTCTGCTCTGATTTTTTTCTTTATTAGTTATATACATGCTCAGTGTGTAAACAACACGTGTTGGTACCATCCTTACCCTCCTCAGAAGGGGCAATCTTCATTGGGGATGCCAGTTATGCCCATGGAGATTGTGGGTTGTGCACTGTGGAGGTAGCCATCAGTTATGGGGAAGAGGCAATGTTTCTGTTCATAATGGCCCAACTTGTGGTTCTAACAATCATTCAGCCCCCTCTTCTGTGAATTTCCCTGAGACATGTTGGGTTTATTTTAGGACTACTTCAGCAATGAGGTCTTGGGAGCCTGTGTGTCTCTTGATCTCTGGATTGGTAGGAGTTGAGTGTTCTCTGTGTCTATCTCCTTCATCCTTATGCTGATAACAGGTTCACCAAGAAAGCAGCACTCTTGCTCATTTCCCCAGTTACTCTATGGTTTCAACTGGGGCCCTGGTGAGGCCCGATGGGCTGATTCTCTCCTCAGGTTCTGTGTCCATCTGAAAAAGAGAAGCAGATTCTCCAATGGAGAGCAAAGTCATCACTGGATAAATGGGATAACCATTATTAGTTTAGAGAGAATTTAATAGGTGTAAGCCCTCTTGTAGCCCAAGATTGGTGGAAGCTTGATATTGGAGAGTGAACTCATTTTTTTGGATATGTTTCTGACTTGTTTCCCAGTTCCAGCTATGGGTTCCATACCACTGAATGGATCTGGTAGCCAATCCAAGGACAGTTGGTTACCCACCATTGCTGTGTGCCACTATTGCAATTGGGTGTCTTCTCAAATCTTGATTATTTTGTTTCCATGGAGCTCTTAGGATTGGATTCTTCTTGTTTTTCCAACTCTGTTAGGTAGATGGTGAGATTATTGATTTGGTATCTCTCTGTCTTTGTTATAAAGGCACTTAACACTATGAATTTTCCACTTAGGACTGCATTCATTGTTTCCCATTAGTTTTGGTAGTTGTGTTTTAATTGTCATTTAATTCTAGAGAAATTGCAATTTCTTTTTTTGATATCTTCCATAATCCATTCATTGTTTTAAAGTGTGTTGTTCAGGAGGGATGGCTTAGCAGTTAAGGTGTTTACCTGCAAAGCCAAAGTATGCAGGTTCGATTCCCCTGAACATATGTTAACCAGATGCACAAGGGAGCACATGCATCTGGAGTTTGTTTGCAGTGGCTGAAGGCCCAGGTGAGCCCATTTTTTTTCTCTCTCTCTTCCTCCTTCCCTTCCTCTTTCTCTGTCAAATAAATAAATAAATAAAGTATTTTAAAAGTATGTTGCTCTGTCTCCAGCAGTTGATGGGATTCCTGATGTGTCACTTGTTGTTAATTTCTAGCTTTAAAGCATTGTGATCCTATATTCTGTAGGAAGTTACTTCAATTTTCCTGAATTTATGGAGGCATGCTTTATTGCCTAATACATGATCTGTTTTAGAGAAGGTTCCATGGGCTGTTAATAAGAATGTTTATTCTGGAGAATTAGAGTGGAAAGTTCTATAGATATCCGTTAGGTCTTGTTGATCTATGGTGTTGAGCTCTATTATTTTCCTATTGATTTTCTGCTTCAATGATCTATTGATGACAGTTCAGTATTGAAGTCCCCAACTATGGTGGTTTTGGTCTTTATTTCTGTTTTTTTGTCAAGTATGTTTTGTTTAATAAACTGTAGTGCACCTGTGTTTGGTGTTTATGGATTTCTGATTGTGATGTCCTCATGCTGGATGATTCCTTTGATGAATAAGAAGTGTCCTTCTTTGTCCTTTTTGATTACTTTTGGTTTGAAGTCTAGTTTATCAGATAATATAGCAACACCTGCTTATTTCCTATTTCCACTTGTTTGGAATATCATTTTCCATCCTTTTGCCATGAGTTAGTGTCTATCTTTAGAGGTGAGGTGGGTTTCTTGAAGACAGCAGAAAGAAGGGTCCACTATCTGATTCACACTGTGAACTTGTGTCTTTTGATGGGTGGGTTAAGTCTGTTAATATTTAAAGTTATTAATGTTAGGTTCAATTTAATCCCTGCCATGATGGGGTGTTTTATGGGGCTTGATGCTTTCCTGGACTTTATACTTTTTTGAGTCTGCACTAGTTTTGATTATTGTGATCATCTTCTTGTAGACTCTTGAGATTGGTTATTTGACTCTTCTGTATGGATTATTCCCTGAAGTACTCTCTGTAGGTTTGGCTTTGTGTTCATATAATCATAGAGCTGACTTTTATTTGATATTTTAACTATAACACAGCATACCAGATATTTCATCCCATAACCACCATTCTACTCTCAACTTGTGTAAAATCAACTCTTTTGATTCCACATATGAATGATGTCATGCCATACTTGTCTTTCTATACCTGCTTAATTTTATTTAACTTAATGATCTCTAGTTCTATTCACTTTGTCACAAATTGCAGGATTTCATCCTTTCTTATGGCTAAATCAGTATTTGTCTATGCATATGTTTTCTTTATCCATTTTTTATCCATTTATCACTTGATGGCCACCTAGGTCATTTCAATATCTTTGCTATTGTGAGTAGTGCTGCAATGAACATAGGAGTGCACATACTTCTTCAACAAAATGAGTTCACTTCCTTTGGATACACAAGCAGGAGTAATATTGACTCTTAAGGGAGACAAACCTGTTTCAGGACTTTCTCAGATAGAAAATACCAATAATTAGAAGTGATGCTAAATATTAAACTAAAATAGTATTAAAGAACTTACAAATAGTATTAAAGAAGTTGAAAAGTGCATTTTGAGCTTAATGTACAGAGTCCATAAAGGCCACAAAAGGAAATATTTCAGACACATCCATGGCCAAGAACAATATGGATCAGTTAAAAGGGAGAAAATAGAATCTTATTTCTTATTCAATATGTTCATATATACTCTGTACTCCTCATATATTAAACAGAGAGAATATTATTATATACCTCATCTGATGACACTAAGCAATATGATAAATGAGCTACTTAGAACAGTTCCTGAAACATAGTAAACAACATATAAATATTACCTCTTATTATTGTAAAATAACAAGTTTCCCATAATAAAAATTTTGTTTTGCTTACACCCAACGTTTTATATTTATCTGCAGGTCCTGTGAACAATACTCAATTAGGTTTACATATCAAAGTATTTATATATTAGCTATACTGTGCATAAAATAAATTATTTGAATTGTTATTAAATGAGTAGTCTGTGACTGCTATTTTGCCAACTATGTTATTCTTTAATCATGTAAATATTAAAAATATGTACATAGTATATGTGTGTAAATATCTTTTGAGATATCTAGGGACAAAGATTATTTTTAATCTGTTATTTTTTTGTTTCTAAAACAAGGCCTCATATAACAAAGGTTGCGCTCAAACTTGCTATGTAGCTGAGGCTGGCCTTGATCTCCTGATCTTCCCATCTCTCCCTCTAAAATGCTGAGATTACAGGTGTGTGCCACCATGCTTGCTTACAAATTTTTACTCCTTCTAGCTATTCTATTGCCTTAACAATGAGTTTCAAATGAAAACATTTCTCTATCATATGTATATTTTAGCAGCATAGATCTCCACAAGCATTACATTAAATTTTTAAAGGAAATAAAAGACAAAATTATCTTTACAATGAAGTGTTGTGCAAAGTTAATAAGAATTCCAAATCCCCAACAAAGATCCACTTGTTTTAGGCAAGATTTGAAATATCTAGTTCATGATATCCAAAATATTTTGTTTATGGAAATTCATTGTAATAGGATGCATATGGTGGGTGGGTAGATAGATAGGTAGTTCTATAGATGATTGAAAATAGATGGCAGATAATAGATAATTAATAGATTGACAAGTAGACAAATAAACTTATTATTCTACTTATAATAATTCATTTTAAAAGATAAGTTACAAAGTATATACTCAAACCATTATCCACATATATTTGAGATACAAACTAGAAAATTAAAACTCTGTTGCTTTCTCCCTTTAAAATACAGCATGTGGGATAGGAAGTATAGCTCAGTGGAAGAGTGCTTGTCTAATATGCATGAAGCCATGGGTTGGATCCACAGCACTTCATGAGATTGCACACAGCTATATTCCCACCAATTAATAGATGTAGGTAGGCTCTAAGGTCTACCCATTATTATCCAGACATATGACAGAACACAATGCTTTCCTAATGTCACTCTGCTTTATTATCTTTTAGACAAAATCCCATAGAATAATATAGTCATCTTAACTTGTGTAGAAGGGAGATTGAGAATTTGCATATTTTTTAAAAATTGGGTAATATGGAAGCTCTGAAGAAGACATTTATGTGTTACATATCTAAGTGTAATACTTCAATTATGTAATAAATGCATCACTGGCTGCTCATTGTCTCTTGGACTTAGGCAATTTACTTTTCATAGGAAATATATATATATATATATATATATATATGGACATGTATGTTTTCAAATATATCAAATAGTCTTGAAATCAAGAAGGCTTCAAAGAATTATCTTTATATTACATTTATTACCTCTACTACCTCATTTCTCTCTTCCTTTTTGTAAAATTATTATGGATTGTCACAGTTTTCTATGACATGGTTAGAAAGTACAGGATTGAAAACTAAGTGGTCTGGTATCTATGAATTATTCTATTACTGAATTATGAAAATTACAAGTAAGAAACTTAAAAAACTCCCCATGTTTATTGTTCATCTATTCAGTTATCTATTTTTCATTCAACAAATATAGTATTACTTTGTGTCAGATATCATTATAGTCACAATGGATGGAACACTGAAAATAAATAGACACACAGCTTCTATATGGAGGAGGCAAACAAATGATGGAAGTGTAGAGTAAATTAGGTGGGAATAAATTTTATTAAGTAACATAAAATGGTGAAGACAATAGAATCAGACAGAGAAAAGGACACAGAAGAAAATGATGTACATGTACAGTTTTTTTTTTTCTAATGATGCCTGTAAATGATCACATTATTAAGATCAGTAATTTTAACATTTGGCTTATGTTTATTATAATATAAATCTATACTTTCCTCCATCCCCAAACATGAAAAGAACTAAAGTTTAAGAAAGACATTAATGAATTAAACACCAAAATTATGTAACAAGAATACCTGCTCATTATTCATATATGTAGTTTTTGTTGTTTGTTGAAAGGCAAACAACAATAGGGGTAAGAAATAATGATCACCTGATTTGAGGCTGTCTCTTTCAAGCAGCAGAGTATAAGCAAGTAATATTCTAAAGACGATCTCATGGTATATTTACTGTTATTTTAGCCACATTTGGAATGTATGAGAGTATCTGGCCATACATCAAACGGACCAACTCCCCAGGAATCAGTAGCCTATGTTCCACCCTGAAAGGATCTTTCTCATGTTTGTTGTTCTAGCAAAGAGCTCTCATCTCTCAGCTAAGCACACTGGGTATCAGAATCACAAGCTAGACATGCCTCAGAACTAAAGTTTTTTTCCCTTCGAACTTTCTTCTTAAGATGAAAGATAACTTTTAGCTTACAGAAATCCATTTGGGTACATCCATGCTAAGATCTGTAGGTGTTTATTTATACTGAGAGAATTATGGGTAATGGCAAGTTGCTGCAAACATCTGGGAGATGCAGTGTATGCTAGAAGTGTGTCATGCTTATTATTGTCACTTTTAAAGGTTTGAATTCACATAAACTTCACATATTAGATATAGGAAAACCTCGGAATTTTCTGGATATTTATAGAATCTGATTCAAACAACTCAGGACTAATAAAATAGGAAAATATATATTGGTTTTCCAAGGTAGGGTCTCACTGTAGCTCAGACTGACCTGGAAGTCACTCTATATTCTCTGGGTGGCCTCAAACTTTCAGTGATCCTCCTACCTCTGCCTCCCAAGTGCTGGGACAAAAGGTGTGTGCCGCCATGCCCGGCTTAGGAAAATAAATTTATAGAAGCTCAGGAGTGTGAATCACACACCCAAATCTCTTATTAACACCCTGTAGCAGACAGCTTCAGGTTCACTGAGATGAACTTCCAGACCAGGCACAGTTATGGAGGAAGGGATATTATTTATTGAAGCTTACAGATCCAGGGGAAGTTCCATAATGGTAGAAGAAGTGGCCTGCTCTCACAAGGCCAGGCAAGAGAGCAAGAAACCAACCAGCCACCACAGCACACAGAGCAAAACTACTGCCAAAAGGTCACACAGCACACTTCAGGAACTCCTGCTAGGCACATTTGCATATCTTTACAATGGAATCTCAAACCCACACCATTAACACCTTAAGACCGGCCCCCAGTGACATTGCCTCTAGCAAGGTGATTGCAGATGCAAACTATAACTAGTAAAACACTGAATATCTTGGGGGACATATATTCAAACTACCATATTCCGCCCCTGGCCCCCAATATATTTAGCTCCTGGCCCCCAATAGATTTATAACTATCACACATTGTAAATTGTACTCAGTCCAATTTCAAAGGTTCTCACGGTCTTGATCAACTTAAGATAGTGAGTCCTGTAAAATCAAACAAGTTAAATACTTTCAACATGTAAAGGCACAGAGTAAACATTTTTAACTGGTATAAGGCATAGCAAGGAGAGGAGAGACTAGAACAATGCAAACTCAACCACCATCAGCCGTCATCAAACTTCTGCAGTTCAAGTTCAAAATAACCAGAGACTGACAGTCTCCAGGTTTTCCAATTCTGCCCCTCCAGCTGGGCAGAATCGCCAGGGAAAACTTTCATCCTATGCCAACACTGCACTCCATGGTAGCCCTTTTGCACAGTCCTGGTATATCCAAAACATCTTCAGGTCTCCATGCAAACCACGGTCCATCTTCCAAAGGCTCTTGCAGCCTATTCCTGAGGGTCTTCATGCCCTGCCTCATGCCACATCTCAGCAGCAGCTCCTAGAACCGTGTGCAATTCATGACCACTCCATGCATTTTTCATGCTTCCAGAACTAATACCAGGTGTGCAGGACACAGCCATATTCTTAATCCAGGGACAAAATAAATCATAGCCTTGAAAAGCATGTTCCTTCTCCAGTCAGCTCTTTCCAAGAATTTGCATTTTTAACAGTCTTTCCTCAGGATCCTCTCCATTGTTTTAATGTAAATCAAGTCAGGCCACCTTCCTTCCACCTTCCTTAAGATTGCTAATGCGTTGACAATAGCAGCTCCAGTAACCTAAAACCAGTCTCAGTGCCTCTGCTTTTAACTTGCTTGAGGTTTTCCAACTTAAAATCTTAAAATCTCAGTCTGATATCTTCAGCCAAGCACATCAGTCCATTACAAACTTAACCTTGATCAAACTTTCTGGGCCTGGATAGCAGAACGTAGCCATCCCTTATGCCAGTAGCCCAGTTCCAACAAAGTCCTCTGCAGTCTTTCCTTCCCCTTGGAAAGCTCATAAGCCAAGCCTCGAAGTTCAATACTATCTGCACTTAGCATTCTCAAACTCTCATCAGAATAGTCCATAAAACTTGGCTTACCACTCCAGAAGGCATCTTCAGTTGCAAGCACCAAGTCCATGCCTGTTCCTCCAAAACAAAGGTTCCAAAAGATGAACATCCACACGATCTGGTTCATCTCACCCCACACTCCTCGGTACCGCTTTACTGTAGCAGACAGCTTCAGGTTCACTGAGATGAACTTCCAGACCAGGCACAGTTATGGAGGAAGGGATATTATTTATTGAAGCTTACAGATCCAGGGGAAGTTCCATAACGGCAGAAGAAGTGGCCTGCTCTCACAAGGCCAGGCAAGAGAGCAAGAAACCAACCAGCCACCACAGCACACAGAGCAAAACTACTGCCAAAAGGTCACACAGCACACTTCAGGAACTCCTGCTAGGCACATTTGCATATCTTTACAATGGAATCTCAAACCCACACCATTAACACCTTAAGACCGGCCCCCAGTGACATTGCCTCTAGCAAGGTGATTGCAGATGCAAACTATAACTAGTAAAACACTGAATATATTGGGGGACATATATTCAAACTACCATACACCCTTAGTAATATGAATTAAGTTTTGAACAGTTGTGATTGTTAGATGGAATATAAGTATCTCAAAATGTGTATATGATGTTTTGGAGATGGATATGACTGGATTCAAAACCTAATTTGTGACTGCTTAGTTATATGACTGAAGTGTTAGCTTGGTGGTGCATGTGTGATACCCTCAGGTACATTCTCATGCTGCAACAATAAATAAGATAGAATGTACTACTCTTGTCCCTGATAACAAGACTCCAATTAGGTGAACCTGGTCACCCTTATCAATATTATTACATTTCTAATGCTAATATTCTAAACTGTGGATATCATCTGGTAAGACAACAAATTAAATTGTATAGAATGTCCATTCAAGTGGAGAATGCCTCGCAGATTCAAGTGAGATGTCCCAAAAATAATTCAGGTGTTACCCCTGAATTTTGGCAAATGTACAGATCAAAAATGGTTATGATGAAGTAACCCATCTTGAAGGAAAGCATTCAATTGGTGCAAAAGCTAAAGGTAGCACATTTTCATTAAGTTACTTCCAGTAACTCTTGTTCTCGGTTATGGCCTGTTGGAAATCCTGAAACCTCAGCTAAATAATATGTATTTTATTTATTTATTTTTAATATTTTCATTTTTATTTGCAAGCATAGAGAGAAGAGAGACAGAAATAGAATGGGTGTGCCAGAGCCTCCAGCTGCTGCAGATGAACTCCAGATGCATGCAACACTATGTAACTGGATTTGGGTACTGAGGAATTGAACTTTTGTTATTAGACTTTGCAAGCAAATACATTAGCTGCAAAGACATCTTTCCAGCCCCCAGAATTATGTATTTTTAAATATTCTGTTTATATAGTTCTACTATGTTGTCAATTTTAATCCCTAATGTAATATTTTTCTTTCCCTATGTCTTGAGTATTGATGCCTTTAATTATACTTTCTGCCAAGTTGTGATCCTCTTAACATCCTTGTCTTTTGCCTGAGAAAAAATCTAGTGAAGATAATTTAATCCAGCGTTTTGTAATTATTAACAGTTCAGATTAATCATTAGGGGAGCAATGTGTTTAAACTTCAGGGTATGTAAGCTAAACATCAATGGAGACAAAAGTGCCCTGGGATTTTACTTCTTGTCCTTAAATTAATTTAAAAAAACATGTTGTTGTGTAATAAGGTTTAAATAGGGTTAGTGGCTTTGAAAGAGCATATTGTTCCATAAGCATTCTCAATTGGGAAGTTGGCAACAACCAGTTAATCAACCTAAAGAAAAAAATTGTCAAGAAAGATGTATGTAACTGAAACATACCCCTAGACAGATTGAAATGAGGTCTGTACTCATAAATACAGATAGCACAGAACAGTATAAATGAAAAAAAGGATCATTCGTGGGGTATGAGGACTGAAATATCAGGTTTGCAGAACAGGGACAATGTCCTTTTGGGACACAATAATAAAATTAACTTTTTAGGTATCACATATACCAGCCACTATGGTGTCCATATTATAAAATTCAGGTCTTCAGAGGCTACATATTTTTAAAAATATTTTATTGATTTATTTGAGAGAGAGAGAGAGAGAGGAGAGGGAGAGATTGGGTATTCCAGGGCCTTTAGCCACTGCAAAAGAATACCAGACACGGGCTGGAGAAATGGCTTAGCGGCTAAGGCACCTGCCTGCTAAGCCTAAGAATGCTGGTTCCAATGCCCAGCGGTTCCAATCTCCAGGTCCCACGTTTAGCCAGATGCAAAGTGAGGCAAGGGCGCAATGCCGCACTTGCCCAGAAGGGGGCGCACGCATCTGGATTTCATTCACAGCAGGTGAGAGACTGCTGGCGCCCCCATTTCTGTCTCCCTCTCCTCTCTCTCTCTAAAAATAAAATAAAAATAATAATAATAAATAAAAAAATTAAAAAGAAAAGAACACCAGACACATGTGCCATCTTGTGCATCTGGCTTACATGGGTACTGAGGAATCGAACCTGGGTTCTTAGGCTTCACAGGCAAGTGCCTTAACTGCTAAGCCATCTCTCTACCCCAGAAAGTAAATATCTGAAATGCTTACTCACATTCTGGTCAGAGTATGTACTTCCCTCATGTAGTTTCAAACAAATCTAAGTTTAAATCTTGATGTACATTTGTAATTTTAATATAAATATTACCTTATTACTATGATTTAATTGAGTCTATGTGAGTGATTTGGACATGTAGTTTGAGTGTGAAATATCCCCCACAGTCTCATGTGTTTTAATAGTTTGTCTCCAGCTGGTGACACTGTTTCTGAAGTTTGTGTAACCTGCAGGAAGTGAAGCTGCTTTTAAGTTTGACAGCCTAGCTCCACTTTCTGTTTTCTCTCTGCTTTTTTTGGTAAATGCAGTTTGATGAGATAGCTTCCTCTTCCTGCCACCATGCCTTTCCTGCCATGATGGAATGTATCCCTTCAAAAAATGTAATCCCAAATAAACCCTCTCCTTTAATCTACTTCTTGTCAGGTAGTTGATCACAGCAAGAGTCATACAGAACATTCCTATATCCCCCAGATAATTAAGAAAATAACTACAAGTTTATGACCATGGTCTGAAGGCTAAAAGTTCATAATATTTAAATTGTTCTATCCCTTCATCTTAGAGATTTGGAAAGTATCAGGTATATAGTATTCAATAGAGACTCTGAGACTAGTATTTAGGTTAATTAAGAATATATTATTATTGGCTCCAAGGAAAAAGGAGTGTGGCTCAGAGCACTGTACCTTGAGGAGAGGAGGGGAATGTCAGAAAGGCTGGGAGAGGAAGTCTGAAGTGGGTTGCAGGTATACAATTCAGTTGCATGTAACACTTTAAGCATAAAGGCACCAGTTGTAAGGGGTATCATGTAGGAGCAGAGTGAGAAGCAAGAATGAAGCAAAAGACAGGGAGAGAGAAAGAGAATAAAAGAGAGAAAAAAGGTGTGTGCATAAGCAGAGAGTAGGAGACTGAGTTGGACAGGCAGGAAAGTATAAAGAAATATATGCACCTGTCATGAATGGGGGTCAGGGGAAGAAGGACGGAGTGAGGGAGGAAATCGTGCTAAGGGTTTTATGTCCAGGCCCTTGGGACATGGCAGACTGGCCAGTGGGAGGGGGCTGGCCAATGGGAGAAGGGATTGTGGGTGTGTGAGCTCAAACCAGTAAGCATGTTGTCTGGATTCCCCATGGAGCTACCCCAGGAGAGGAGGGTTGGTGCTTTGAAGGAAGACCTCAACTGGGAGAAGGAGGGAGCTCTGAGACTGACAGGAAGTAAGGCTTTGTGAAGTGAACTTATTAATGCCACAGAGTTAAGGGGTATGAGAACTAGAAGGGACACACATTATCCAGTGTCTGGCCATTAATCAAAACTGTTTTAAAATGCAAAGATACTCAAGCAGTTAGTGCTTCCCAAACATTGGTCTTGGTTCTTCCAGAAACTGATAAATCTGACAAATTTATAGTGTTTGTGGTTAAAAGAAAACTCCAAATTCCTGACCATATGTGTATTTCAGCCTGGGTGTTCAATGTCAATGTGATGATTTTAAATGGGTATGTAAACAAAAGTATAACTTAATGGATTCACCTGATAACTAATATCATTAATGTGTTGCTTACCCAAACAGAAATATCAAATAGTGCTCATATATTTTTTTAAGTGAAAGGCCATCATTTTATACTAAGTAGTTAATCATTTTATGCCACTGTTTATAATATACAGTCTTCCTTATTCTGCACAAATCTTTTTTGTTATAATAATTTTGCTATGATGTTTTCATATGTGTTTGTAATGTACATGCACCCTTATTACCCTTTCTTTTCCCTCCTCTTTCCTTTTGGCTCCCTTCCTCCACTAAATACTCACTTTTCTACTTTCATTTCTTTTTTTTAAATCTTCATTCTACCTATGAAAAATAGATGTGATATTTGTCTTTCTGAGTCTGGCTTATTTTGCTTATCATTCTTCTGCAAATGATACATTTTTGTTCTTTAGGACTGAAGAAAACTCCAACACAACACACACACACACAACACACACACACACACACATGCAGACATACACACACATATATATATTTGCTATCCATTCTTCTATTGATAGTCACCTGAACTTATTCTATGATTCTATGACTTGGCTATTGTGAACAGCACACTACTAAACATGGACATGCAAGTATTTCTGTGGTATGCTGACTTAGAGTCCTTCGGGTATATACCTAGGAGTGGTATAACTGGATCTTATGTTAATTCTAGTTTTAGGTTTTAGAGGAATAACCACACTTATTTTTGCAGAGTACATTAATTTATGTTCCCACTAACAGTTTTACTTTATGTTTCTAAGTTTTCCTCCTCGTCCTCTTTCTTCTTCACTTTTTTTTTTTTGGTTTTTTCAAGATAGGGTCTTACTCTAGTCCAACTGATCTGGAATTCACTCTGTAGTCTCAGGGTGGCCTTGAATTCATGACAATCCTCCTATCTCTGCCTTTTGAGTGCTGAAACTAAAGGGAAGAACCACCATGGTCTTCTTCACTTTCTTCATTCTTCTCCTTCACTTCTTCCTTCTCCCTCTTCCTGTCCCTCTCCCCTTCCTTCCTTCCTCTTCTCTTTCTTTTTCTCCTCTTCTGCCTTCTCTTCGTCCTTTTTCTCCATCCATTTTTTTGGCCATATGGAAGATTGATCCTAGGGTCTTGTACATGCTAAGTAAGTTCTCTATTGCTGGGCTATGTCTTCAGCTCTGTTTCCATTTTGATTTTGAGGCAGGGTCTCAATATGTTGCCAAGGCTGACCTTACACTAACTTTGTAGTCCTAATAGACCTTAAACTTTTCATTATTACAGACCTACATCACTAAATCTATTTTGTTGTTTGTATTTCTCAATTCTTGACATGCCATGTGAGATGGAAGAATGGAAACAAGACTAAGGCTTAGCATTTACATGGGCTGACGTGATATTATGACAGTTCAATGATATTTTCTCTTTTTTGCATGTGTATGTGTATGTAGTGTGCATATGCATGCTCATGTCTGTGGGGCCATGTGTGTGTGCATGGCTTTGAATGTACATGTGAGAATGTTCATGTGCAAGTGAGAGATTGATGTCAGATAACTTCCTCAATCACTCTCCACCTTACTTTGTGAGACAGGGTCTCTCAATAAACATAGAGCTCACTAATTTGGTAGATTACTGTCAAATATACAGCAAGCCCATGGTGCCCCGTCTCCACATTCTCAGAGCTTGGATTACTGCCATGTAACACTGGAGCATGCTGTGTGTGGAAGCTAGGGATCCAAACTGAAATTTTTATGCTTAATACTGAGCCAAATTCCCACCTTACCAAATGACATTTTTGAAGCTTATAATTACCCCTTGCAAAAGTCAAGGGATAAAACCTTAAATTTCTTCAGTATGTTCATTTCTCTGTCAAGTTTGTATTCTGTATATAAAACTTTCTGCCTCAACTTATTACTAATGAGTGCTACTCAAGACGATAACTTAGTGATAAGACAACTCATAGCAATCAGAACTGTTTTGCATTTGTTAACATAATGTATATGTGTCATTATTCCTGAGTTGCAAAGGATTGGCATAAGCATGACTCCAATAGAAACTCAAATGGTCCTCTCCTTGAAAAAAACTTGAATACAAAGATCTGAAAAATGATCTGAAAAAATAAGCCCTTTACAATATCTAAAAAAATTATAAATAATGCATTAGCTGGATGAAAGTTATAACAAGTAGTATACTCTTGAATTCAGCAATAGATACATTCATTTAAAAGGTTAGTGCAAGATAGGACACTTTTGGCCTGTAGAGATGGCTTAGCAGTTAAGGTGCTTGCCTGTGAAGCCTAAGGACTCATGTTCTACTCTCCAGGTCCCACATTAGCCAGAAGCACAAAGGTGAGGCAAGTGCAAGGTCATGCATGCCCACTAGGTGGCAGAAGCACCTGGAGTCCAATTGCAGTGGCTGAAACCCAGGCACATCAATTCTCTATCTTTCCCTCTTTCTCTGTCCATCTCTCTCTCTCTCTCTCTCTCATCTCTAAGATAAAAAATAAAAAAGATAGGACACTTTATATTACAGAAGTTGCTGAATTCTGGGAAGTAATGGTTAGTATAACTAGGTCTATGCTTTTCAGAAATTATGCTTACTTATTTCTATATGAATAGATTGCATGATGATAAGTACTTGATAAATGGTAAACTAGAGGTATTCAGAAACTTCTGTGACCATTATATTGACTCATAATTCTCACTAATTCATTTATTCAAATCATATTTTCTTAAGCACTATTGTGTATGAGACAACATTCTAGTTGCTTCTCAAGAAAAGTGATTTTCAAGCAGGGTCATAAAATATGACTGTGATTTGTAAAGTCAGAGAAGGGAGGGTAAATCTTGACAGTATAGACAGTGTAGATGACATAAGAATAAATGCAAATGTAAGAAGGTGTGACAACATCTGAGAAATTATCCCTCTGTGTCAGTGTCAGAGGAAGCTAGAAAAGATAGGCACATGTCAAATTCTGCTGTACCTCAATGTTTTGGTTTATGATTTGGGCAATAGAATACCATGCCTACCTCTCTTTTATCTCTCTTTGCTTGGAAACATAAATAAACATATTTAAAAATAAAAAAATAAGTCAAAACAAGTTTTGAAGGATTAGTAAAGAAAGATTAGAAATAGTCATCTTTTCTGCTCTCTCAATATCTTCCCAAGCCTTCTTAAATCACTGTCCTATGTGGAGGACTTTACACCCTGGCAATAACTCTGGGCACTAGACTGACCATACTTCAAATTGATGGGAAACTTAAGCTTTAGTATTTATTTCTTTGGTGTTGTATTTGTTCAGATAACTCTCTATAGGTTTTCTTGGCTATCTTTCTTTTTTTTTACATATACCAAAGAGCAAATATGTATCCCAGACATTAAATGATGATTATGTGAAAGGGCTGTATGAGACACAACACTTCTATAAAAACAGATATAGTCACAGAACCTTTATGGTATCATACTGGTCTGTGTGATGACAGATTAATCTTCTTTAAACTTATACAGAATATGGATCTGTTCTTTAGGAACAATTTTTGGGAGGGAGAGACAGACAGACAGAGAGAGAGAGAGAGAGAGAATGGGTGCGCTAGCAGCCTCTCAGCCACTGTGAATGAACTCCAGATGTGTGCGCCCACTTGTGGGCAAGTGCGGCATTGCACCCTTGTGTCACCTTTTATGTCTGGCTAAACGTGGGACCTGGAGAATCAAACAGGCATTCTTAGGCTTGGCAGGCGGGTGCCTTGACCGCTAAGCCATCTTTCTAGCCCAGAACCAAGTTTTTTGTTTGTATTTTGTTGCTGGTATTTTTGTGATAGTCTCCCTGTGCATAAAAGGCTAGCTAGCCTTGTACTCACAGTTCTTCCTGCCTCAGACTCCAGAGCATTGCAATTACAGGCATGCATCACCCCCACCAATTTAGGAGCAAGTTTTTATAGCTATTTATTTTGCCCTCTAATCACTGAAGTAGACCATAACTCACAATAAAATATAACTCAATTGTCCCTTCTATAAGTCCTATATAAGTCTATAGACTTAGCCAGTGTTACTCACAGAGGCAACCCATTAAGTAATGGGGATCATAAAAGAGCAGTGAGGGCTGGGATGTGGCTCAGTAGTAGAGTACTTGTCTAGCATGCACAAGATCTTAGGTTCGATTCCCAACACCTACACACAAACACATGTATGTATGTATGTATGTATGTATGTATAATTTTAAAGTAGTCATGAAAACTTTTAAGGAACCCATATGAGTAACAGAGAGTATCATCTTTATTAGGCAATAGGAGGAAACAAACTTGCATACAGCTACGAAGTTTTCATTCAGCTTTTTCCCACAAAGTGTCATTCCTAGCAAGTCTATTTTTCTTCTGGGTTTTCTGTGTTGCTTAGGCATACATTAAAGCCACAGAGTGTAAAAACACCTGCAAGATCATGGCAGAGACGTTGCTACGAAGCATAGATTTTCTCCCCAAAGTTTAAAATTAGTGACTAAGAAAAAGTATAGCCTAGGCTGGGTGTGGTGGTGCTCACCTTTAATCCCAGCACTTGAGAGGCAGAGGTAGGAGGATCGCCGAGAGTTCGAGGCCACCCTGAGACTACACAGTTAATTCCAGGTCAGCCTAGACCAGAGTGAGACCCTACCTCACAAAACCAAAAAAAAAAAAAAAAGTATAGCCTAATTTTTATGGGAATCCTAATATTTTATTTTTCTTTGTATGTCTATATGTATGTTGTGTGTGTGCATGTGTGTATACATATTAAAACATGTGTGGGAACATATGTGGGTGTGCATGTGGAGGTCAGATTTCAATGTTGGATGTCCTTCTCTGCTTTCCACCTTATTTTGAGACAGAGTCTCTCACTGAACCTGCAGCTGTTCTATTACACCAGACAAGCTAGCCAGCTAGCCCAGAGGATCCTCCTTTCTTTTCCTCTCTCATACTGGATTATAGACACATACCACCATGGTCTGCAGTTCATGTTTATGCCAGGGTTTCAAACACTATTTTTCATGCTTTGCCTGGCTACTACTTTATACACTGAGCAATCATCTCAGACTCAGATCCTAAGATTGTAATGGATATAAAATAACATGATACTGTACATAGCTAGGGAATCAAGCTGTGATAAAATTAGTTTCAAAGATTAGAACTGTAGTTCAGTTAGTAGAGTGCTTGCCTAGCAAACATGAGGGCTTGGGTTCCATTCTCAGTACTTCCACAAAAACAAAAGACTCCAATCAAGGGTAGCTTTTCCAAATTCAATTTGACCATTGGAAGAATATATCTACCTCCACATCATTGTGTAGTTTATGTCGATTTGTCTGATTTTATGAGTTATGTTTTATCCAGTGGAGCATATACTCCCTAATGTTATCAGGACATTAAAAAAATACAGCCATTTTGGCAATAATAATCATCAAAAATTTTTTGAACAGAATTATATAAATGTATTTAGTTGAATAGTTTTAAGTTTAAAAGACTATTGCAACTTCCACGAACTTAGATACATTGCATAAACTACAAAGAAACACTTTTAATGCAAACAGTAGTGCAATAGGCTATAAACACAACAAAGAATTCTCACTGTTTCCCCAAAAGATTTATTTGTGAAATTTCTTGCATTAGATTCCTAAGAGAGCAGCATAATGAACTGAGCAGAGACACTTTAATTTTGAAACCAACCATAGGAATTATATAATAGAATTATGGAAGCTATTTAGCTCTGGCTATGGTATATTTGTAATGATTTTAGTTGCATGAATTACAAGATAATGAACTTTATTCTCTGTACCTTTTACTTGAGCAAATAGAGATATGTGCAAGTTAGCTTCAAAGTTCATTCTAATGACACTATTAGCCACATTATAGTGAAGCCAGCTGAGTTCCTGGGCTATCTCCTGACATTTGTGCTAGAATGTGAGGTAATTAAATACCAGAAAAAGAAGTCATTTTAGAATATACAATAAGATTTCACAATTCAACTTGTTCTCAGAAATACACTTCAATATTTCCAAAAATACAAATTATTTGCCAGAAACTGATGTACCTAACCAAAAGCACCATATGATGTTGCCCATGATGACAATGAGAACATTTCAGCAGAAGAGCATCTACATACTTCATTAAGTTTTGTTTGGCATAAGGACTTTATTTTTCCATTCTCTCATTTTGCTTTACAGGCACACTACACTCAGGTTCTTTTTATTTGCACATTTATAAAGAGCTGTCATATCTCTATTTTCATCCTTTCATTATGGAAAAAGATAAACCAAGTCAATTAAACATGGTATATTCATCTGTCTTTTGACTATATATAGGAGCATCTAAAATGTGCTGGGCTCAGCGCAGGATGCTATAGAGATAAATAATCATGTCCAGAGAGGAGGAAACCAACACAGTAGTAGCTCATCTTAACACAGGGTGGTATAAGTGCAAGGGCAGACCTACTTCAGTTTCTTGATATCCTAAAAAGAAAGTTCCTCATGAGGGAGAGTTTCAGGGAAAGCTTCCTGGAGATTGTGATAGTTTGAATGTTTGGACCCATAGACTCAGTCATTTTTTATATTAAACCTCCTAGTTTAGCCCCTAGCAGGCAGATTCCTGCTAGAGGAGCCATGTCACTAAGGACAGATCTTCATTCCAGCCCAAGGTATGTTCAGAGCAGTTTGAGTTCTAGTGGTTTGTGCTTACTTATGGTACTGGCTATTAGTGGTGTTGCTCTGCTTGTATCTATGAGTGGGAGCTAACTTCTTCTGCCACTGATGGTGTTCCCCTGGGCTCTGTAAGCCTGAAATAAATCCCTTCCTCCCATAAATTGTGTCTTGTTGGGTGTTCATCCCAGTAATGTGGAGCTGACTGCAATAGAGATGGTGACATCTAAGCAAGTGTGATAATATATCTCGAACTTAAACTAATCTCAAATCCATATTGACTCCAGTATGGTATAGTATACTGGGGAATGTCCTCAAGCTAACAACAACATCCTTTTTATTTTCCTGAGGGTGGTTGAAATAAGAATGAAAAACATTTAAAAATATAATTCCCTCCTAACTGTACAGAGCATCTTCTTGTTTTGGCAACATTTGAAAAAGACAAGGAGCTTTAAAGTCACCAAAAGGAGCCAGGGCTTGAGCTAGGGCTTGAAAGATGGAGACATGTGGATCAGTTGATAAGAACATCTTTGGCTATATTGTATGGACTTCAAGGCCAGCCAGAGATAAGAGACACTGATATAAATAAATAAATAAATAAATAAATAAATAAATAAATAAATAAATAAATAAAAGTGATCAAAAGGAATGAAGTAACATTTTAAAACCCATCAGGTTTAATATATTGATTCAAGAATAAGCATCTAATATGTAGTTTTTAGGGGAAAATCAGAAAGGTTTTAACTTTGCAAATAAATGCTTACATTATAACAGTATAGAATATAGAGCTATTTCTGGTGACCTTAATTAGCAAATAATGCAGTTTTTTATCATGTAGTGCTCTGTGGTGGTAGTTCTTTTAATGTCTTCAGCTAGTATTTTCAGGGACTTGTAGCAGTGACATAAATTTCTGTCAGAAAATAATCCAAAATCTGTAAAGCATATTTTCTTAATGTGTGAGACTCTGATACCCCAGAAAAGTAAATGAATTTTTTTCAAAACTTTCAACTATTCAAAGGACTAGATATATGGCTCAGTGCATGAGAGTATTTTCCATGCAAGCTTAAGGGCCTGAGAAGGCCTGAGAACCCCTCATGCAAGTTCCATTTCCCAGTATCCTCATAATAAAAAGCTGGGAGTGGCGATGCACTTATGTAGCCCAGTCCATGATGGGAGAGGGGGCGAGTACTGGAGAATCAATAGTGATCACTAACCAAAAAGCCAGTAGATCTAGTTTAAGTGAGACTTTCAAGGAACCAGACAGATGAGTGAAAAGAGAACACTTAATGTTCTCCTCTGGCTTCTACATGCATGTTTATAGGGCACACACATGTGCATCCCTGCATGAATACAACATATAGAAGAGAGAGAGAGAGAGAGGAGAAAACAACTATCAAAGTCCTCAGAATGGCCCCTGCATTCTTTCCCTACAAAGTAAAATCACTTTCATATTTCTGCTAACATTTGCTAGTGGCACTCAAATATAAAATTCAGGCCACAAGAATTGTTCACACTTTGAGCCTTTTCAGATTTTTAGCAAGATGAAAGCATCTGTTTATGAAAAGAAAAAAAGACACTGTTTAATGTCCAGAGAACAAAATATAAAGGTTGAGTATTAGCTATGTGGCCAAATAGTTGGTTCCATATAAAGGAAACAGGCAGAACAGAAACAAGGATTCACTATGAGTACAAATTGATTAAATAAACCTTTTTAAATGTTATGTTTTTGTTAGTGTGTCCAATAATGTTGTAGTAACTTTTCATTGATGGGACAAACAGAAGAAGCTTAATTGGGGCAGAAGTTTACTTCAAGCTTACAGAAGCCAGAGGAAGTTCAATCATGGCACAAGAAGCTGGCACACTCTAGCATGTGCACATAGCAGAGAGAAGTCCACTCCAGCAAACAACAACATCCAGAGCTCCTAAAACTTAGGGCTGGAGTAAGAGATCCAAACCCAGGAACACCTCATTTAACAAGCTGCTGGTGACTTCAGTTGCAAGCTTAATCAAACATATCTCAGACTATGGGAACATGCATTCACATTCAAACCACCATGTTCCACTCCTATTCCCCACAGAATCATGACCAATTTACAATGCAAATTGCACTCAATGCAACTTCAAAGGTCCCCATAATCTGTTTTTTTTTTTAGTTTTGATTCTTTTTTTTTAAAATTAAGGTTCATTTAATACTTTTTATTCTTTACATACAAAGAGAATATGTTAACAAGGAATGATTTTTATCTCAATGTATTAATTTCTTTCAATCTGTTTTTCAACTTCATATGTGACAGTCATGACTTTTATTCCAGATATCTCAGGATAAGAATGTGACATTAATCTTTGCCACTAGAAACATGCCACTATTTTCAAAGATCCATAAGACCTTGCAAATTATGGCACATGTCATATGCTGCTTTCACCTGTGACATGATTTACTTGTTTATGATGTTCCTGTAGCTTATAGAATATTAAATGTTTTATGGGGAACCTTGTAGCAGGATGCCATCTGGGGGATACCAGAAATTGCATTGTATCTGAGGACAAACTATGGTAACTTGATAGTCTTTGATGATTAGAAACTGCACTGTATCTGAAGACATGCTAAGGTAACTTCACACTTTTTAAGGGTTAGAAACTGCATTGTATCAGAAGACATGCTATGGTAGCTTCATGCTCTTTGAGGGCTAGAAACTGCATTATATCTGAAGACATGCTATAGTGACTTAACACTCTTTAAAGGCTAACTTTCAAGCCACAGTAAATTAGTATTTTTTCCTGTGAGCAGCAAAATGTTTTTATTTTTTATTTATTCTATTTTTTTCTTATTTTTATTACATATGGACATATGTTGTATGTAAACAACACAAGTTGGTACCATCCTTTCCCTCTTCCCTGCCCCTTTTCTGAAGAGGCCTTCCTCATCGGGGGTGCAGGTCAACCCATTGGGGATTGTGGGTCATGCATTATGAGGGGGAGAGGCAATGTCGTTGTGAAAAATGTCCCAACTTGTGGCTCTAACCCGCCTCCCCTTCCTTAAAATTTCCTGAGCCATGCTGGGAACATTTTAAGACTACTTCAGTTATGGGCACTCAAGGGCCTCAGGATCTCTGGTTTGGTAGGTGTTGAGTGTCCTCAGCATCTACCTCCTTAACCCTTGTGCTGATATCAGATGCACTGAGAAAGCAGCTCTCTAGCTCATTTCCCCAATTCCTCTGAGGTTTCAGCTGGGGCCAGGGTGGAGTGCACTGGGTCATTTATCTTCTCAGGTCTAGTTCCTGTCTGAAAAAGAGAAGCAGATTCTCCAATGGAGAATGAAGTCAGCACTGGTTAAATGGGATAAGCATTATTAATTTAGAGAGAATTAAAAGTGTGTAGATCCCCTTATAGTCTAAGGTTAGTGGGAACTTTACAATGGAAAGCGGAATCATTATCTGGATATCATTCTGACTTTTTTTTTACAGTCCAGATATGGTTTCCTTTCCACTGAGTGGATCTTTTAGCTAATCCAAGAGCAGTTGGTTACCCACCATTGCTGTGTGCCACTGTTTCACTTGTGTGAGCATCATGTCAGGTTGTTTGCTTCTGAGTCACTTTGACTTTGAGTTGCTTGGACAGATGTTGGCCACATTCCCCCGGAAGCTCTTGTAGTGCCTTCCAGCACTAGATAGTCGAATTGTCTGGGAACTGGCTCTCCTCTGTATTCCAAACTAGTCACTCATTGGTCTTTGGCAACAGCATTTGGTATCTTCAGCAGTATGGTCTTAGCACTAACCTCTGGTGGGTAATCAAGTGCTCTGACAGAAGTCTGTCTTGTTTATTTTGGGAGATCTAGTAGGTGTCTCTGATCAACAGCTCATTGTGGATGTAGACCACATCCTGGTACAGGGAAATACAGGCCAGTGCTAAGGGAAAAGAAAAAAGAAAAAGAGAGAGAGGAAAAAAGAGAAACAGGAGAGATTTGAGATTAGATTTCATCTCACTGTCTCCAGGGTGATTCGATCCAGGTCCTCCCTCTAAGGTCCTCTTGAGGGATCCACCTTTTAGTTTGACTTCCGGATATAGGATTCTATGGTACCAGTTCAATTTGGGTTCAGTTTTATGTCCCTTCTACATATTTCCTTCCCCCAGGAACTACCCTCACTATTGTCCAAGCCTCAAGATGCCATTCAGTTATGTCAGCAACTTGAACTGATCCAGGTTAGAAACTGCAGATGGCCGGGCATGGTGGCACATGCCTTTAATCCCAGCACTCGGGAGGCAGAGGTAGGAGGATCGCCGAGAGTTCGAGGCCACCCTAAGACTACATAGTTAATTCCAGGTCAGCCTGGACCAGAGTGAGACCCTACCTTGAAAAACCAAAAAAAAAAAAAAAAGAAAAGAAAAGAAAAGAAAAAGAAACTGCAGATGAGTGAGATCATGAGATGGTTGTCTTTCTGTGATTGTGTGAGTTCACTTAGAATGATCTGTTCCAAATTTCAATGTGTCATTATTTCTTACTGCTGAGTAGAATTCCAATGTGGAGGTATACCACATCTTGGTTATCAATTCATGCAGTGATGAGCAACTGGGTTAATTCAAGATTTTACCTATTATGAATTGAGCAGCTACAAACATGGTTGAGCATCTCTGAACTGAGATGTGGAGCTTTTATGGCAAATGCCCAGTAAGGGAATAGCAGAGTCTATTGGTAACTCTGTATTCATCCTTTTCAGGAATCTCCATATTGATTTTCACAGTGCTTGTACCATCTTACATTCCCACCAATAGTGAATGGGTGTTCCTGTTTCCACACAGCCTCACCAACATTGGTTTTCATTTTATTTTTTAATGTTTGCTATCCTTACTGGGGTAAGGTAGAATCTCATAGTTGTTTAAATTTGCATTTCCCTAATGGCTAGGGATGTTGAACATTTTCTTAAGTGTGTGAGCCATTTTTAATTGTTCCTCTGAGAACTCCCTATTTAGTTCTCTGCCCCACTTTTGGAGTGGGTGGTTTGATTTTTTATTGTTTAGTTTTTTGAGTTCTTTGTAGATTCTAGATATTAGGTTTCTATCAGTGGTATAGTTGATAAAGATTTTCTCCCATTCAGTGAGTAATATATTGGTGCTTCTTGTGGTATATTTTTCTGTGCAAAAGTGTTTTAGCTTCATGAGATCCATTGGTTGAGTGCTTATTTGATTTCCTTGGCTACTTGGTTTGTTCAGGAAACCTTCTTTCCCAGTCCTATATCATGGATGGTGCCTCCTATTTTTTCTTCCAGTAGTTGAAGAGTTTCGGGTATTATATTGAGGGCTTGTATCCACTTGGAATTGACTTTTGTGTATGGCAAAATGAGTGGGTCTAATTTCATTTTTCGACATATGGTCATCCAATTTGTCCAACACCATTTGAAGATGCTGTCTTTTCTCCAGTCTACATTATTGGCAACTTTGTCTAAGATCAAACAGCTATAGTTGTTTGCCCTAAGAACTGGGTCTTCAATTCTTTTCCATTTGTCTATGTTTCTGTTTTTATTCCAGTACCATGCTGTTTTTGTCACTATGTCTTTGTAATATAGCTTTAGATCAGGTATTATGATACCACCAGAGTTTTTTTTTTTTTTTTCCTTGAGGACATGTTTGGATATTCAAGGCCTTCTGCCATTCTATATGGATTTTCAGATCATTTTTTCAATCTCTGTGAAGAATGATGCTAGTATTTTATTGGTATTACATTAAATCTGTATATTGCTTTTGATAGAAGTGCCATTTTCACAATATTAATTCTACCTACCCAGAAGCATGGGAGGTTTTTCCATCTTCTCAAGACCTCTTCTATTTCTGAATGTTTTCAGGTTTTCATTATATAGGTCTTTCACATCCTTGGTTAGTGTTATTCTATGGTATTTAATTTTTTGTGTTGCTATTGAAAATGGGACAGCCTCACTGATTTCCTTCTCTGTATATTTGTCTTTTGCATATAGAAAAGCTGCTGATCTTTGTGCATTGACTTTGTATCCTGCCACTTTGCTAAAGGAATTTATCACCTTTAGAAGTTTTGAGATGGAGACTTTCAGGTCACCTATATATAGGATCATGTCATCTGCAAATAGAGCTAACTTGACTTCTTCCTTTCTAATTTGAATCCCTTTTATTTCCTTGTCCTGTCTTAATGCTTGGGCTAGTACTTCTAGTAGTATGTTGAAGAGCAGTGGTGAGAGTGGGCAGCCCTGTCTTGTTCCTGATCTCAGTGGGAACTCCTTGAGTTTTTCCCCATTAAGTATTATTTGGGCTTTAGTAGCTTTATATATAGCCTTTATTGTGTTGAGATCTAAACCCTCCATGTCTTTTCTTTCTAGTGTTTTGATCATGGCATGGTGTTGTATTTTGTCAAAGGCCTTCTCTGCTTCAATTGAGATAATCATGTGGTTCTTATGGTGAGGTTTATTTATGTGGTGTATTAGGTTAACAGATTTGCATATGTTAAACCATCCCTGAGATGAAGCCTGCTTGATCAAGGTGGATAATGCTTTTGATGTGTTGTTGAATTTGTTTTGCAATGATTTTGTTCAGGATCTTTTCATCTAAGTTCGTTAGGGATATAGGCCTATAATTTTCTTTCCTTGTTGCATCTTTGTCTGGTTTTGGTATTAGGATGATACTAGTTTCATAAAAGGAGCCCAGGAGGATTCTCTGGTCTCTGGGATTATGCAGAACCGTTTGAGAAAAAATGCTTTGAGTTCTTCTATGAATGCTTGTTAGAATTCAGCTGAGAAGCCATCCTGTCCTGGGATTTTCTTTTTGGAGAGGTTTTTGATTACCTTTTCAATCTACATGGATGTGATAGGTTTGTTTGGGAGATTAATCTGCTTTTAGTTTAGTGTTGGTGGGTGGTATGTGCCTAGGAATTTATCAATTTCTCCCAGATAATTTAATTTTGTGGAGTAGCAGTTTTGGCAGGATGCCCTGATAATTCTTCCAACTTCATTGATGTCTGTTGTGATTTCTCCTTTTTCATTTTGTTTTTTGTTGATTTGAGACTTCTCTTTTTTTTTATTTGCTTGATCAATTTGGCCAGAAGTTTGTCAATCTTGTTTATTTTTTCAAAGAACCAGCTCTTCATTTCATCAATTTTTAAAATTGTTTTCATTTCCAATTCCTTAATTTCTGCTCTAATATTGATTATTTCTTTCCATCTGGAGCTCTTGGGTTGGATTCTTCTTGTTTTTCTAGGGACTTTTGGTGGACAGTCAGGTTATTGATTTGGGATCTCTCTGTCTTTGTAATGAAGGCATTTAGAGCTATGAATTTTCCCCTTAGGACTGCCTTCATTATGTCGCATAAGTTTTGATAGGTTGTGTTTTCATTATCATTCCATTCTAGGAAATTTACATATTTTTAATTTATTCTATGACCCATTCATTGATAAATGTGTGTTGTTTAGTCTTCAGGAGCTGGTGGAGTTCTTGATGTGTCTCTTGTTAATTTCTAGCTTTAAAGAATTGTGATCTGACATGATGCAGGAAGTTACTTCAATTTTCTTGACTTTATGAAGGAATACTTTATGACCGAATAGATGGTCAGTTTTGGAGAAGGTTCCATGTGCTGCTGAGACGAATGTGTATTCTGTAGAGTTGGGGTTGAAAGTTCTTAGATGTCCATTAGGTCTGGTTGATCTATGATGTTGTTGAGCTCTATTATTTCCCTGTTAATTTTCTGCTTGGATGATCTGTCTGTTGCTGATAGTGGAGTATTGAGGTCTCCAACTATGATGGTATTCATGTTTATTTCTGTTTTTTTGTCTAGTAGAACTTGTTCTATAAACTCTGGTGCAATTGTATTTGTCACATATATATTTATGATTGTGATTTATGGTTGGGATGTGCTCCTATTGGATCATTGCCTTGATGAGTAGGAAGTGGCCTTCTTTGTCCTTTTTGATTACTTTTGGTTTGAAGTCTATTTTATCAGACATTAATATAGCAACACCTGTTTGATTTTTATTTCCATTTGCTTTGAATATCATTTTCCAACCATTCACCCTGAGGATGTGTCTATTTTTAATGGTCAGGTGGGTTTCTTGAAGACATCAGATAGAAGGGTCCAGTTTTTTGATCCATCCTGATAACCTGTGTCCTTTGATAGGTGTTGAGTTAAGACCATTAATGTTTAAGGTTATTACTGTGAGGTTTGAATTAATCCCTGTCATGATGTTTGGCGCTTTCTTGTATTATGTACTATTTTGAGCCGCCTGGTTTATTTTGGTTATTATGGTCTTTTTCTTGTTGGCTCTTGAGATTGGTTGTTTGAGTGTTATGTGTGGAGTATTCTCTCAAGTATTCTATGTAGGTTTGCTATGTACTGATATAATCATAGAATTGAGTTTTTTCTTTCACCATCTATTATGAGGGATACTTTTGCTGGGTAAAGTAGCTAGGATTAGAAGCCATAGTTTTTCAGACTTTGAAGTGTTCCATTCTAGGCCCTTCTGGCTTTCAGGGTTTTCATTGAGAAATCTGATGTGATTCTGATGGGATTGCCTTTGTATGTTGTGAATTGCTTCTCTCTTGCTGCTTTTAACACTCTTAGTTTTCTTTGTTCAGTGTTTAAACTATGATGTGTCTTGGAGAGTTTCTTCTTTGGTCCTGCATGTTTGGTGTGCTATAGACTTTTTTAATCTGGATCGGCCTCTCTTTAGTGAGATTTGGAGATTTTTCTTCAATAAGTTTGTTGAATATGTTCTCTATGCCCCTTGTCTGGATTTCCTCTCCTTCTGGTATATCCATGATACAGATGTTTGGTCATTTTAGAGTGTCCCACAGTTCCCTCATATTCTTTTCGCTTGATTTTTTGAACTTAGCAAAGATTTTTGACCTCCCAATCAATTTCTTCTGTCGTATCTTCCAAGTCAGAGTTTCTGTGTTCTTCATGAGTAACTCTGTTGGTGAGTGGTTCTAGAGAGATTTTTTAATTTCTACTTGAGTTTTGTTTTCTATTGTATTGTTTTGCATCGTGTCCATCTCTCTTTTGAGGTATGATTTCAGTTTGAGTTCTGTTTTTCTTGATGCTTCCTGTAGTTCATTCTCACATTTAAGTCTTCATTAAGGTTAATCATCCAATTGTTGAGGTCTTCCATTCTTTGACTTACCTTCTACTTGTTCATATCTCTTTGGAGGGCTCTTACATTTTCTTAAATCATATTAAGCCTACTGTCAAAAGCTGAATGCTCTAGAAGATGATTCAATTCAATTCTATTGATATGATTGTTGGTTCTTTGATAGTTTGCTTCAAATTCAACAATTTATTTTAATCATGGTGTCATTGGTTGTTGTGTTTTCATTTTGGGAATTAATTTCTGATAATTTCCCTATCATTTCATTGGAAGCTTCCACCATAGGGCCAGGCATCCTGGGAGGACATCTGTCAGTTTTCTGGCTTTTGTTCACTTTTTTGAGTTGCTGTCTAACCATTTTAGGAGCACTCTTTATTTTATTGAGGAGGAAGCAAGTGTTCATCCTTTGGCCCATTCACCCTCTGACTTAGGTGAACAGGGATATTGATACCTAATGGCCAGTGAGGATACCAGAACAAAAGGCCTGATTCCACAGCTTTACATGGGGACCAGGCCTCCCTACGCAGGGCACAATGGGACCGGACCTACCAGGACCAAGAGAGTGGGAGGAGCAAGGGAACAGGGATCTGGCCTACTTTGTGCAGAGCCTTCCAGCACACAGACCAAGGCAGGCAACTCAGACCCAGGAGTTGGGAGTAGCTGAGAAATGGGACTGACCTACTCACTGCAGACCATGGCGCCCAGTCACACACTGTCCATGCAAAGAATTCAGGCTCAGGAGGTGGTAGGAATTTGTAAGTGGGACTGGCATAATCACTCCAGACCATAGCTCCCACCCACACACTGTCCCTGCAAGGAACTCAGACCTAGTTTTGATTCTTCAGTCCCCATAATCTTTACCAACTTTAACAGACTTCAAAAGTCCAAAGTCTTCTCTGAGATTCAAGAATATAAGCACTGTAATGTGAAAACACTATTACTTCCACTATATAATGACACAGAGTAAACATTCCCATTGTAAAAAGGCATAATAAGGAGAGACTGGACCACAGCAAAATCAATAACCAGTAGGCAAATATCTGTAGTTTAAATCCAAAATCTATAACAGTAGATTAATGTTTCTGGATTCCAATTCTGCCCCTACAGTTGGGCTGAGAAGTCTGGGAAAGATTCCATCCAAAGCCAGCCACACTTCCCAGCAGCCATTCCACAGTGCTGATATAGCCAAAGTACCTTTGGCTACTTCAAACCATGCTTCATCTTTATAACTCCATGAAATAGCCTTACTTGTCTCCATGCAGTGATTTCAAGACTATTTCCCATTGCCATATCACATAAGCTGCTGGAACTGGTTCACCTTCATACAGTAGCTTTACTTTGCCTCCATACATGGATTTAAACAACCCTGCTTCTCATGCCACATCTCAGAGATCATGGAACCAGTTCCCCTTCATACAATGGCCTCACCTGGCTTCTATACAAGGATTTCTACCATGCTTCACATGCTGCATCTCAACAGTGTGTTTTGGTACATTGTGAACTTCATGATCTGCTTCCCCACGCTTTTCTTGCTTTCAAAACCAGTACCAGGTATGTGGCATAGCCAAAATTGTAAATCTAAGTGTTGGGGGAGGGTGCTAGACTTGATCTTTGAGATCATATTCCTTTAAAATTCTGACTTCAAGACTTTCTTCAAACCTCTTCCTGGAGAATTTGGATTCCTACTCATTGAGCCTTCCATGGCTCCCCTCAGGACATCATTTTAATTTTCAGTGCAAATCAGTTGGCCCACCCTTAATGGTGGTAATTTGCTTAACAACTGAAGCATAGGTAATCTAAAACCAGTCACTGTTTTAATATGTTCAAACTGCCTCGATTTTTCCCGTGAAAAAACTGTGTATCATTCATATCTTTCTGTTATATGTCATCCACCAAGCACACCAGTTCATTACTTTTAAATTCAACCTTGACCAACCTTTCCTGGCATGGTCAGAATAATGTAGCCAATCTTCATACCAGTATCCAAGTTCCAGGAAATTTCTTTCTTTCTTTCTCCTTTGAAATTCCATAAACCAAACCGTCACAGTCCACAATTCTCTCTGTATTTAGCACTTTCAAAATCTCACCAGAATAGCCCATCAGTCTCTGCCTATAGCACTGGAAAACTTCTCCAAAGTACCAATCCCTCTATGTTCCTTACACAAAAAACATTTCAAAAGACCAAAATCCACATGGCCAGATTCATCATAACAATAAACTCATTACTGGGATGAATTTTCTGTTGTAGTTACTTTTCATTTCTGTAATGAACATCTAACCAGAAGCAGTTTATGGGAGGAAAGTTCTAGGCCCTTTATACACCTTAGGGATGGATTAAAAGATCCTCCCATAGTTAGACCTCTTCCAGAAGACTGCTAAAGACTTAAGTTCCAAGCTTAATCAAAAATATCTCAGGCTATGTGGGACATATATTCACATTCAAACCAACACACATGGGATATTGTGATTTTATTTTACTCCATAACCATTTACTCATATATTTTTTATTCTTTGGTTCCTTCATTCCTGATTCTCAAATTTTGGTATATGATTAATATGTTTCTAAAACTGCAAAATTAGCAGAATAGCATCATTCTGTGTCAATCCTTTGCTGGAATTGAGACCTTTGCTTGTGAGGAAGTACCACAATGGATCCATTATTGTGCCCTTGTACATAGGAAGGCACTGCAAGCAGAGGACAAAGTGCACTAAGCAGTAGACAGGCAGCCACACACGCAACCCAGGCTGTGTTGACTGGGAATGGTTGTGTGGAACAAATGATTGTGTAGGAATCTACCACAGATACCAGAGTTGGCATTGTGGGGTTGAATAGGTTAATTGGACTGGTTGAGTGACCAGACCTCACATAAACATCTAGCATTGTCAGGAAAGAGCATAAGGAGCAGGAGGGTCCTTACACATTACCAGATTGCAATGACAGCATTTGGGAATGGGCCAGCTAAAGGAGCAGGAGGGTGTGTCTTTGCTTATGGAGGGGAGTGGCAATGGTGGCAATGGAGGAGAGTGGCAATGGTGGCAAAGGAAGGAGGCAGTGGCACATCGGAAGGAAGGGAGTAGACAGGATAGAAGGGTGCACATACAGACACATTTGGCTCACATGTGGCTTTGACACAAGGGACGATGGAGGGAGCAGAATGAAAGGGTCACAACAAACCAGAGCACTCTGGCTTACATGACCTGGGGGGTGAAGCCAAAAGGTGAATGTTTAATAGTTTAAAATATAACTATAAAATATAAAATAGTATAACAAGTATTTGTATATATTTACCAAACAAGTGACCCTTCATTATTTAGTTATATGATTAATTTATGATCAAAACATAATATTGTCTTACAAAGAAAAAGGGGGCTTCCACCAAGTTAAGTTCTTTATACTCATAAAATATCATGTCACTATACAAAAATCTATTATAAAAGATACTTAGTATACCTACATTGAAATTATATTTAACAGTGGCCTTTAATGCATGAAAAAAAAAACTTTAAACCACCTCCTCGATGATCAAATATTTTCAAAAATTGATGAAAAATGGGTGGAATCTGCCAAATGATGCCTACATATATTTCATCCACAATCACTCAAAGCATCTTATCCACATTTTGATATCTGGTCAATCAGATGGTAAAAAGCTGCAGTACAAAACCAGAGAATATGGACAGTCCATGGGAGCTTGTTGTGATGTCACACCAGGTGTCTCCAAAGATTGTTGATAGTCAATCTTGAGAGAAGTTTGAGCTCAGTTTAAGACATCAGAACTGTGAAAGATGTGGAAAGTGATGGATCTGGAGAAGATATGATGTAGAAATTCCAGAGTAGTTATTCTGCTTCCTGACAGCATGGCAGGTCTTGTCTCTGGTCAGTCAAGCATTTCATTTTTAAGGAGGACACCAATGGAACTTTTAACCAGGAGCCTGTGTAAAACCAGCTCCTAAGTAGCCTGGCCATTAAGTGAGACAGAGACTTGTCTCTTCTGATTGGTTGAGAGTCTGCAGGGATGATGATGTCACTAATGAGGTGAATTGTGATGTCAGAAGGCATGAAATTGCTGGTAATTCTGTTAATAACTGTCATATGAGATATATTAGAGAAACAGGGCAGACTGTAACTTAATTTTTTACAGCATAACAAGAGATATAAACAGAAAGTTGCAGTATAATATATGTACTAGGACAGAGATATATGCAGGGTACTGTTGGAAAATTGTTGGAGAAATTCACTCTGTATGTATTGTTTTAGAAAGGGCATCACAAGCAAAGCATTATTCCAGTTGGGTCTTTAATTATGGGTAGAAGTTTGGATGAAGGAGGAGAAAGAGTTCTTGTAAAGGGGTATTTTAATTTACAGGTGTTTACCTGGTCAAAAATACAGAGAGAGAGAGAAAGAATGTAAGGATGTGAATAATCAAAAGGAAAAATGACTAAAGATGACACTAGGGTAATTATTATAGTTCCCTAAAACATAAGCAACACAATCTAATGAAATCCAATAGTTTCAGAAGGCTTGTCATCCTTGTAGGGACTTTTCTTTGAAATCAGAAGCTAAACCTATATGCTTAGTATATCTTTAGCCAGTGCTAACAATTTATAAGACAGCAGACTACTTTTAGGGAGTTTTTGTATTCTTTTATTTTGTGTGTGTTTTACCAGACTATGGATGGAACCCAGGACCTCATTGACTTTCTCTTTTTTGAGATGAAATACCCAACAGAAGGAAACTTATGGAAGGGAAAAGTTTTAATTAGGCTTATAGTTCAAGGGAGTAGAGTCCATCATGTCTGGGAAAGCATGACAAGAACAGAAAGTTAGTGTCATATCATCAAATAAATATGGGGGAAGTAGAGACAGAGAGGGGCAGGCTGGACTAAGCTTTAACAACTCAAGGCTCACCCCACCCTATCCCCAGTGACATAATTCCTAGAGCAATATTCTACCTCATATAGGTTCCACAACCTTCCAGAACATTGCCACCAATTGAAAATTAAGTGTTCAAATATATGAGTTTATGGAGGTCATTTTACATTTAATCCACCTCATTCCACCATGACCCACATACACTATGTGACCATCTCACAGGACACAAAATGAATTGAGTCCAATTTAAAGATCCCATAGATTTTATCAGTTCCAACACTGTTGAGATCCAAAGTCTCATCTGAGATTCAAGGCAGCCTATTAACTGTAAGAGGAGTAAAATCAAAACACAAGTTAAATATCTCAAGCATATAAAAACACAGAATAATTATTCTCATTCCAATGGTTATGAATAGGGGAATATCAAGGAAAGATTGGACCAAAGCATGACTGCAACCCAGAAGGGAAAACACAAACACATGAATTTTTATGATCAGTATCTAGGAATGCTTTTTAAGCTGTTTATTGACAAATATATACCATGATCATAATCCCCTCTCACTGCCCTCATTTCCTCCCTCGTAAGCCTCCTTGCACTGAATCACTTTTTCTTTGCAAGTAATTTTTCTTCTATTTTGATGCCATCATTGTTTTCCTCCTATCATGTAGATCGTGTGTAGGTTGAGTCAGCCACTGTGAGATCATGAATATTAAGACCACTTTGCGTCTGGAATACTGGATTGTTAGCAGTCCTACCTTTCCTTTGGTTCTTCAATTCTTTCCACCACCTCTTCATTCATGGTTCCTGAGCCTTGTAGGGTGTGATAGAGTTGTCTCACGTAGTGCTGAACACTGCTCTGTCACTTTTTCTCAGGACTATGGTGATTTTTAAGTCACCCCAGTGGTCATTGCTATCTGAAAACAGAATCTTCTCTAACCAAAAGTGAGAGTAGCATTAATATATGGGTATAAACATAAGGGTTTTAAAGGCACTTTTGTGGGTATAATATATGTATTTCACCAGTAAACAGTAGTTGTTACACCTCTAGGTCTTATGACCTCCTGGGCCATATGCTTTTGAATAGATTCTCAGTATCATACATGTATTCACTCCCATGGAGCAGGCTGTAGTCCAATCAGAGAGCATTTGGTTTCACCCATAACAGACTTGCCACTATTGCACCAGATGGCACATTTGGCATGGTTGGCCAGCTATAAGGCTTGAAGTTTCCAATGTTGGTTAAGACCATAGAGGATTTCTCTCCCAATTGGCTGCATGTTACATGACTATTTTGAGCATTCTGACAGCTAGTCAACAGGGAGGATTTTTCCAGCTTAACATAAACTTAATTTCTCAGTGACCTGATGTTCAACCATGTAGACTATTCAGCAATAAGGTTTTAAAATCTAGTGCAAGTGGGCAACCAGGCAATGGTCTGTAATGTCTTACAGGTATTACCAGCCTCCCTGGACAACCACTCACTTGAAGTTACCCTATAACCTCTGGCACTGCAACCTTTCTATAAACAATCTATCACTTCTGGGCACAGCATTATCCACATCCATAGGATATTTCTGCACAAACTTGCTTTTTTAATCTTAATTTTAATTTAATTTTTTATTGACAACATACATATGTATAAAAAATAAACCACATTTCTTTGCCCTCACCCCCATTTTCTCCTCCCAAGTCCTTTGTTCAATGACTCCCTTATTCTTCTCAATTGGTCTCTCTTCTATCAGGATGAGAACATTTTTCCCTCCTATTATGAAGTTCTTGTATAGGTAGAGTCAGGCACTGTGAGGTCATGAATATCAAGGCCATTTTGTATCTAGAAGATTACAATGTAAGCTGTCATACCTCTTCTTTGCTCTCACATTTTTTCTGTCCTCATCTTCTGTAATTGATCCTGAACCTTGGAGGGTGTGATAGAGATGTCTCACTTAGTGCTCAATACTCTATTGTCACTTCTAAACACTGTGGTAAGTTTTGAGTCACTCTTGTGATTAATACCACCTGAAAACAAAAGCCCCTCTAACCATAAATGAGAGTAGTATTAATATATGGGCATATACATCAGTGTTCAGAGAGCAGTTTGGTGGGTATACTATGTGCACATAGCCAGACAACTGTAGTCATTACTACCCTAGGGCTTATTACATCTCCAGGCATATGCATTTGACTAGGTTTGTAGTACAAGAAATGTATTTCCTTTCATGGAACAGGCCTCTAGTACAATCCATTGGGTTTCCTCCATAACAGTCATGCCACTATTGTACCACTTGGCACATTTGGCCTGTTGGACAGCTGTAAGGTTTAAAGGGTCCACTGCTGGTTAAGACTATTGATGACTTCTCTCTTACAAATGGCTGCATGCTGCATACCTCTTTGCAGCATACTGACAGCTAATCAACAGAGAGGTTTCCAGCTCAGCTCCAGCTTGATTTCTCAGATACATAATGCACAACCATGTAGAGTTTTCAGAAACAAGATATTACCATCTAGATTTTGTGGGCAACCAAAGGCCTTGGCAATGGTCTGTAAGGTTTTAGGGGCATCAGTGGCTTCCCTGGCCAACAACTCACCAGAAGGTATCATATGGGTTCCAAAAGGCTTGGGTAGCTCTGTCCCTCCAACTGTGCTGCCTGTAGCCTCTCTTTCAGGCCAGATTCACCATACCCAGATGTCCCATGATTTTAGGAATCCCCAGTAACCTAAGGTCTCCATTGCAACTTATGGTTCATTTTTATAACTTCAAGTAGTGGCTTCTCATGGCCTCTTTTTAACAACTTGTACTATACCTCATACTCTTCATATGTTTTTGGCACTTCATTTTGTTCACATTCACTGTAGGCCTGAATTCAGGCTGATAAGAGAAGTCATGTCACAGATTCAATATTATTCAGCCTGGAAATTTTCTCTGACAAACACATTAGTCCTTTATATTTAAATTCAACTTGCTCATGTTGTGAGGAAGAATGCAGTCTCCTCTTTGCCAGATAACACTCAAACTGCCTGTAGTCCTGTTCTAGATAGAGTCCTCATTCCTCTCTGAATCCTTATGAGCCAGGCCTCTATTGTCTGCACTTCTCTTAGCTTCTGGACTTTCAGAATCCTACAAGACTGGCTCATTAAGGTCTGGTTACAGCATTCTAATGTTTCTCTAGTCTAAAGTTCAAAATCCTTCCACAATCTTTCCACAGACCAGTGTCAAAAGACTAAAAGCCACATGATGAAGTTTATTACAGTAATGCCCCTCCTTCTCAATACCAATTTCATATATCACTGATGTACCTGATGCTTTGCTGGGAAAAAATAACTGACCAGAAGAAAATTATCAAAAGAAAAGTATTTAATTTGGTTTTCAGTTACAGAGGGTAGAGTCCATAATTATGGGAGAATTATTGGAAGAGTAGGAAATAGGTGTTACATTATCATATCAGCAAGGAAGAAGTTAAGAGAAAGAACAGTAAGTGGTGCTTGGATATACTACCTCAAAAAACATCCCCAATGCCATTATTCTTATAAATCTCCACCTTCTAAAGGTTCTACAATCTTCCAGAACAGTGCTGCTAACTTAGGATTCAGCATTCAAACATATGAGCTAATGGGGGACATTTTACATTCAAACCACCACAACATTTAATGAATATAAATCAAAATGTTGCTTGGGTACTATAGGGAAATCATAGGTTATGAAGATCTATAATGTTATGGAGTTATAACAAGAATGATAACATATTAAAGACAATATATTGCCCTCATCACAACTAGAAGCATACATTGCTCAAATTATTGGTGAAAAAAAAATTGTGTCAATGGACAAGCTTAAAAAGCACATATTATCTCGTGTAAATATATAAATAAATTTACAGATTGTATCACATGTATAATATTATATAAGATAAACATGTAAACCTATCACTAAATAAACAGAATCATACTTGATTGGCATTTTTCTGCCACTAAAATAAATGTGCTGCTGATACATAAGTTCTTGTTAGTCTTACAATGATTCAGCCATACTATTTAAGAAAAATGCTTGAACCTGGATAAGAAATGCATCTCTATTTTGATTTAACTTTTTTTTATATTTTATTTATTTATTTATTTGAGAGAGAAAGAGTAAGAGAGAGAGAGAGAGAGAGAATGAGTGTGCCAGGGCATCCCACCACTGCAAATGAACTCCAGATACATGTGCCCCCTTGTACATCTGGTTTACGTGGATCATGGAGAATCAAACCAGGATCTTTTGGCTTTGCAGGAAGATACCTTAATTGCTAAGCTATCTCTCCAGCCCTTTTTTAGTTTTTTCTTCTTTTTTTTTTTTTTCGAGTTAGGGTCTCACTCTAGCCCAGGCGGACCTGGAATTCACTATGTAGCCTCAGGGAGGCCTCGAACTCACAGTGGTCCTCCTACCTCAGCCTCCCAAGTGCTGGGATTATTGGCATGTGCAACCACACGCAGCCTTTAACTTGTATTTTATTCCTCTTTTCTACTGATTATAAATCTCTTTGAATCAAAGACATAACAAAATGTATTTTATTTTTTCATTTGAAAATAAAATCCCAGATTGAGGGTATATTTAATGCAATAAACTGAATCATAAGCTGAAACCAGAAAATATAGAGGCAGAAAATTAAAGCCACAATCCTTATTCCATTTTCTCTGTCATTTCTTTTTCTCACTACTAAGAAAGTTGTACCAGAAGATAGTACAAACACAGCTGAAAACTTCAGTAATATATACTTGGTTATGCAGAGCACAAAGAAAGAATGTGTGATTTCTTCTTTGTCCTTATCCCTCTCCCAACACTCTAGATCCATTTAGTTGTTGAGCCTGTCATCAAACTCTAAAGAAATTATCACAATAGAAATTGAAAAGTTTACTATATGCCCATAGGTAAAGGCTTACAGTCAGTGTAAAAGGAAATAACTTAATCATATGTTATTTGGGAAGCTAGCGAGATAGCTTAGTCAGTAAAGTGCTTACTGGACAATCAGGAAAAGTTCAAACTCTAGTACACATCCCCCAAAAAATGTCAGGTGTGGCGGTTTTAAAATCCTAACTCTGAGGAGGCAGAAATATGTAGATTGCTGGGGCTCACTGCCCAACCAGTTTCCCATACATAGCAAGTTCCAGGTCAGTGAGACATGCCAGCTTAAAAAGAGATGAACTGGGCTGTAGATATGCCTTCGCTGTTAATGGTGCTTGCCTGAAAAGCTAAGGACCAAGTTTCAATTCCCCAGTACCCACATAAGTCAAAAGCACAAGGTGGAGTATGCATCTGGAGTTCATTTTCAGTGGCTCGAGGCCCCAGCATACTCATTATCTCTCTCTGTCTCAAATAAATAATTTAAAATAAAATAAAATAAAATAAAAAGGATTTAAAAGGTGGACAGAATTGCTGAATATGACACCCAAGGTTGTCTTCTAGCCTCCATAAACAAGTGTACACACATGCATAAGCACCTGCATGCACACACATGCACGAACATTTTTAAATATCAATTGGATGGAAAGTGTTAAGACTGTTTGGTTCCCTCAGATTAGTAAATCCATTATGGTATGCAAAAAGTAGATCATATTAAATCACCCAATGGCAGTTCCTAGTTGAATTGTACAGTCATAAAGTCATAGAAGTAAAAAACAATTAGGGTTACAAGGTTTGAGATAGTACATCAGATGGAGTTAAATCAGTCTAAGGAACAGGACTAATTGAATCTACTCCTGCATATATTTTCATTTATTTTATAGTGGAATGGTCATATTGCCTAGACAGAATCTTGGGTCTCATGATGGTGCCTCTAAACCTGCATTTGTGGCAATTAACTTATAATATATTTGAAACAGTTAACTTAATATGCACTAGCATTATCAAAAAAAAAGGTGTGTGCAGCACATTCTTCCACCAATAGAAGAAGCTGTATGTAGTGTCTAAAGTCTATGGGTATATTGTTTACAAAGGAAAACATTCAGAATTGCCTAAACTGGGAGTGGACCTGGAGAGTGTAACTTGTGAAATATCTTGAGACATGTTAAGTGTGGGCAAGATTTTTATTTCTAATTTTTGTTGGTGAAAGATTATGGTTTTGAAATATTGGTTTTAAAGTTGAGGGGGAAAGGTAGATTATTAGTTGCAATGTTTTAGACCATGTGGACTCTCAGTAGGCAAAACCAATTCATCAGGTACCAAAGACAAAGTGGAAGAAGCCTTCATGACGTCACTTGCACAGAGAAGCATCAATCAACAGCAAGTTCTCAACAGAGACTAGAAGTTCACAGTGCAGCAGTTGATCTTCACATGGGTGGGGAGGTTGAACATCCTGCATAGTGCTGCCAGGAAATCCCCATTTCATACTAAGAGGGGGCTGGCTGGTTGCATATGTAGGATGTCCCATCTCCTGGCCCACTTCATCATATCAGATACTGGAAACATCGCTCTGCTTCCCTGAGGAGACAGGAAACTGCAAATCAAGGAAATAAAGACACTAAGCTACTTGAATGATAAGGGACTCTGACAGGTGTATTTTGTTGAGGGTGGAGCCTGATTGCTATGCCTTTAGCTCACAAAAAGCAGTTGGTATGTGTATATGTGTGTGGATCTATAAACCCAGGACCAGTGGGACTGTATTGAACCAGATGAGTTAGACAAAAGGAAATGTGGGCCATCAGAAACTCCTCTAGCCATTAGGTAATGCCTCTAGAGGTGTATCTCCTACATTCAGAACTACACCACCATAGGGAAATGTGGAAGGAGGGCATGTTCATTTAGGATATCTAGAGTCAGAATAGCTAGAAGGAAACAGCATCCAGTCCTTACTTGTAGAAAGAAACAAAATGTAGAAAAGGCAAATAGTGAGTCTCGAAGTCATACTTGAGATATTTAATAGCAGTAGTCCAGAGCAAATCCAATCTGAAGTTGGAAGGAAACAGTCTAATTTCAGCAAGAATCAAATTTTAACATGGTTGAGAAACATGCTAAGAGGCAAAGTGATATGTTCTCCAATATTTAGAAGACATAAATAATGTTAGATACAACATGCAATCAGATCTAAAGAACTCTATCAGAGGCAATATGATGAGAAATATGAAGAGTAGGGTGTACTTTTCAACAATTTGAGGCCCAGAACAAAATGGCAAGGCAAAACCCAGGCTCTTCACCATCTGGATTCTGTAGTTAAGGATATAATTCAGACTTGAAATAAGACATTAAAATAAAGTAACAGTAAGTCTCAAAACCATTTACTGCTATACTTAATTTTCCAAGTTTCATACTAGATGTGTAAAATTTCATTATGCACTTGTACATGTAAATGACTGATCTATAGGATGAGAAGTTCTCAGATAATTGGTTCCGTCAAAAACACAATCTAAAATACTACTGAGTTTTTTGCACACGTGAAGTTAGTTACCCAAGCTTTATTCAAAGGCTGTATAGTTTTAAAGGGTGTTTATTTGCTATGTATGCAAGTCTGTGCTGTTTTCTGTAAACATACTAGGCTTTGGTGGTCTTTAGTGGATGGCATGTGAGCTCACTAACAAACAAGGGTTTAGAAATTTTCTTTTTCTTTTCCTCTGTATTATAGATTCTGCACTAGAAGTATGGACTCAGTGCATGATTCATATATTTGTAATTTTGTGTGTAAGAACCTAAAAGATCTATCCAAATGTATGTAATGCTGTCATTTCTAATATTCTCTTATAACTGTGTAATTTACATAGATCACCCTTTTTGATCACTGATATTGGCCATTTGTATTGTCTTGCTTTAGTTATTGAGATTTATTAGCCTGATCTTAAAAAATATTTAATTGAATTTTCTCTATTATTTGTTTTCTGCTGTTATATATACTACTTGCTTCCTTCTGATACTTAAACTTACCTTTCCCTTACTTATATAGGATATAAACTTGGAGGCTTAAATCATCAACATGAAGTGTTCTTTTCCTAAAAGAAGTAATTAATGTTAAACATTGCATTAATGTAATGTGGGCTAGGGACATAGCTCAGCTGATAGAGTGCTAGCCTAAGCATGCATGGATCCTGGGATTTGATTCCCACTATCACATAGAAATCTCAGAACTCAGCTCTTTGAAGCAGGAGGATCAGATGTTCAAGGCCAACCTTTGTTATATAGCAAGTTTTAGGTCAGCTTGGCTCTATGAGACCACGTCTCAAAAATATTTCTGTAATACAATATTAAATTCCCCTTGGATGATGCCTGAGTACCACCACATAAATTTTGACATACATTATTTTTATTCATTCAGTTCAAATTGCATTCCAAGATCACTTATCTTGTCCTATTAAAAGTAAAATATCAATTATTGAGAATTTTTTGGTTTCATTTCTAAATACTCAGACATTTTCAAAATATCATTTTAATTTGTTTAGTATGTATATATATATATATATATAGAGAGAGAGAGAGAGAGAGAGAGACAGAATATGAAATTGGTGCACCAGGGCTTCCTGCTACTGCAAACAAACTCCAGATGCATGCACCACCTTATGAATCTGGCTTACATGGGTCCTGGGGAATTGAACTGAGGTCCTTTGGCTTTGCAGGCAAACGCCTTAATCATTAAGCCATCTCTCCAATCCGCAAAATATCATTTTCTTAGTAGTTTTCAGATTAGTTCTGTTATACTAAGAGAACACACATAGCACATTATTTATAAATTATCTGTTTATAACAAAATTTAAAATATTTTATTGGATGATGGTTGTTGTTGATGACTTGATTGGTTTATTTGATTGGATTTATTCTTTTTTTGTATTTTATTTTAGTTTTATTATTTATTGCTTTTTTTATAAAACAATTGTGCTTTTCAACCCTCTCTCCCCTGCCCCAATTCTGCTGAAGGTCTTCCTCAGTGGGCATATTGGTATTCATTGTGGTGACCAAGTGAGTAACTGTGGATTCACTCTTTGTTTTGTGCCATTTATTTGAGACCGGTCTCTGTAGCCAAAACTGGCCTAAAACTCATTATGTAGACAAGACTTGTCTCAAAGTCAAAGTAATTCTCCTACATTAGCTTCCCAAGTTCTAGCTCTACGGGTGTAAGCCACCACACTGGGAAATACATCAGCATTTGACGATATATTTTTATACAGTTTTTTTGGCGGTAATTATCTTCTGAATTAAGATATACATACCAAATGTTTTATAATTTTGTAGCATTTTATCATTTCAAGTGATAATCAATATTTAAAAATCACATGTAATCCTTTCCCATTCTCTGTCTTATTTGTAATATGGTTTACATATCTACTTTGAAAAACGTATTAATGTTATCATTCTTGCTTTTGACAGAAGTATGTTATATCAGTTACTTTCTTGTTGCTGGGACAAAATACCCAAGCAGAAGCACCTTAGGGAAGGAAAGTTTGTTTATGTTTACATTTCTATACAGTAGATGCAAAATGAATTCAATCCATCTTTTGAAGTTTGCATAGTCTTCATCAAAAGTTCAAAAGTCCAAAGTCTTATCTGAGACACAAGGCATTCTTATAACTGTGAGCCCTGTAATATCAAAACACAAAATAAATATTTCCAACATCTAATGGCATAAACATTCCTATTTCAAAGGGAATAATGAGAGCATAGCAAGAAAAGATTGGACCAAAGCAGGACCATAACCCAGCAGAGCAAACTCCAAAATTTGCAGCAATATGTCCAGTATCTGGGTCTTGTGAAGAAATCCTCTGGGCTCCAAAGTGCTTTAGGTAGCTATAGCTCTTTAGACATGCTCCCTATATCAACTCTCATGGGCCAGATCAGTTCAAGATCACAGATTTTCTTGGCACATGTCTCATGCCATGATCCTGGCATCTCTAACATCTTGAGGTATTCACTGAAACTTAGGATTCACCTTCACAGCTTCAGTAGAGGCCTCACAAGGACTCGTAGGTGGGACTTTGCCCCTTCCTCATGCTGTTTAAACTCAGTGGCTCTCAGGAACAATAGTACAAAAAACTCCATGGCCTCCTCTATCTTTCATTTTCCATTCTACCAAAACCAATATGAAATGGGCAATAGTGGCAAATACTTCTGTAAGATTGTGATGAAGTTTGGCATCCAAGGAAAACATCTGTAGCAGCCTCAGAAGTGCTGACTTTGGGGAAAAGAGAGCTCTTTCAACATTCTTTATTTAGGTCTTTCACTTTCAAAACAATTTTCATTCTTCCCATCCTGTGTGTTCAGTGTGTTGTCGTGTGTGCATTCTTCCTATTGTCACTGTACAGACGAGTTGGCTAACCTTTAATGGTAGTAATCTCTTCAATAATTACAGTCAAATAGGTTGCAGTTTCTGTGCCTGGAACTTGAAATTTGCTCATGTTTCTCTCTGTGTAAATCTTTACAGTTTTAATGCCTTTCTTCTTCTCTGCATTTGGCCTTTCACTGTAGATTAGAATTAGTGCACATAAAAGAATTTATTCCACATGGTTTATGTTTTTCTACTTTGAAAGTTCTTCAAACACATTATTCCATTACTTGTACGTTCAACTTTCTCATGTTCTCAGGACTTAAGTAGAATGCAGCCTGTTTCTTTGCCAAATTATCACATAAACTGCTTTAGCCCAGCTCCCAATTACAGTCCTTGTTCCTTTCTGAAATCTCATGAGCTGAGCATGCAAATCCACATTTCTCTTGGTTTTCTGGTCATCCAAGCTCTCACCTGAATGGCTCATTGATCTCTGATCATGGTATTGTAAGGTTTCTCTAGTCCAAACTTCTTAATCCTTCCACATTCCTCCTACAAACCACTTACAAAAAAGCTATGAATGGATTTATCAGGTTTATTGAGGTAATATCTCTGATTCCCACTACCAGGTTTTTTTATATGTAGATATTTTATTATTCCTTGGATAAAATACTCATCCAGAAGCAACTTAAAGAGTTAAAGAACTTACTTCAGCTTAAAGTCCCAGAGAGCAGAGTTTGTCATGATAGAGAAAGCATGGCAGGATAAGGAAGCTGGTCTCATTATCACTTTAGCAGAAAAGAACTATATAGAAAGTGAATAGAAAACATGGCTAGGCTGTACCACTTCAAGGCTCACCTTCAGTGATACACTTCCTCTAGCAAGCATCTACCTTCTATAGATTTTTAAAAAGTTTCCCTACCAATGGTAGGATTAAGTATTTTTTCATACAGGTAAATGGGGGCTATTTACATCCCAACCACCATATATATGTTTTTTTTAAAACTCATTAAGAGCTGGAGAGATGGCTTAGCAGTTAAAGTATTTGCCTGTGATGGCTAAGGACACCGGTTTAATTCCCCAGTACCCAGGTAAGCCAGATGCACAAGTGGCACATACATCTGGAGGTCATTTGCAGTGGCTAGAGACCCTAGAATGCCCATTCTCTCTCTCTCTCTCTCTCTCTCTCTCATCCATATATATATATATATATATATATATATATATATATATATATATATATATATATATGGCATCTCTCTCTTTATATCTCTCTCACTTTCTCTATCATATAAATAAATGAAATTTGATTTATTATTATTATTAACAACATATTTCATATGGATACATCTTATGTTGATACCCTCTTTTACCTCATCCCTGCCCCCATTCCATTGGGGACGCTCCTCAGTGGGGTTGCAGGTATTCCCTATGGGGCTATGGTTTATGTGTTGTGGGATCAGCATTCAGTTATTTTTCGGGGGAGGGAATGCCTTGGACATGATGTCTCAGCCTGTGGCTCTTACAATCTTTCTACCCTCTCTTCTGCAAAATTCCATGAGCCATGGGGGGTGGGTTTTAAGTCTATTTCAGTGATGAGCTCTTAGGAGTGTTTGGATCTCTGCTTTGGTAGGTATTGAGTATCCTCAGTGTCTGTCTCCTACACCCTTGTGCTGATTATCAGGAACAGAATGGAAGCAGCACTCTTTTTGTCTCTCCAATTCCTCTGTGGTTTCAGTTGTGGCTTGGATGAAGTGTGAGGGGTAGTTTATCTCTTCAGGTCTCACTACCTTCTGAAAAAGAAGAACAGACTCTCCAATGAAGAGTGAAGTCAGCATAGTTTAAATGGGATAAACATTATTAATTTAGGAGAATTTGATTATGTAACCCCTCTTTTAACCATTAAAATATTGCATTATAATTTCTCAGGCATTTACTCTTTTTTCTTATCTTCATTTTATAAAGTTTCCAAATTTTCCTCTAATATGATTTCCTTTTACCTGAAGGGCACAATTTGGCAAATTATGATTACATTTCCTTCTGGATTCTACTTTCTGATGAAAAATCTTTGAATTTTGGGCTGGAGAAATGGTTTAGTGGTTAAGGCATTTGCCTGTGAAGCCAAAGGATCCCGGTTTGATTCTCCAGGACCCACGTAAGCCAGATGCGCGAGTGGCACATGCATATGGAGTTCGTTTGCAGTGGCTAGAGGCCCTGGCATGCCCATTCTCTCTCTGTCTGCCTCTCTTCTCCCTCCCTCTCTCTCTCTCTCTCTCTTTTCTTGCAAATAAATAAATAAATAAAATAAAATAGTCAAGGAAGTCCTTGCAGTGAACACGACTTTTTAAAAAAATTGAATTTTATAAATCGCTTTTTTCCTTTTTGAGACATTGTATTGACAACCACCAAACATATAAATAATGTGCCTTGATCATAATCCTCTCTTACCACCTTCAACTTTCCTTCTCCCATATTCCCTCACCACTGAACCCCTTCTTTCCAACTAGACCCTCTTTAGTTGGTGTCATCCATTTTTGCCCTCATATATGCAGGTTTTTTTGGCTTTTTCTTTTTTTTTAATTATTATTTTTATTGACACCTTCTATACTTACATATAAAAAACATATGATATTTCCCTCCCTCCCCCATTCCACTTTAGAACACCAATCTCAATCATATCCCCTCCCTCTCTCCATTAGTCTTTCTTTTAATTTGATGTCATCATCTTTTTCTTCTATTTTGAGGGTCTTGCGAAGGTATTGGTTTTATGCAGGCAGAAATGACCACTGTGAAGTCATGAAAAAAAACTGCCACTTTGTGTCTAGAAGACACATGAAGCATAGTGTCATTCTATAATTTTATCTTTTATTGGCATATGCAGATAGATACTTATGTTTTATTTTTAAGGTTATGAGTCTTGGAATCTATAATTAAATAAGTCCTTTATTTACCTAAATATTATATATAATTAATATTATTTTTCACATACATATTTGTAATCACAAGTAAATTCATTTGGTTTTATTTTCACATACAAAGAATATAGTATGACTTCTGAGCCAGGAGTGGTGGCGCATGTCTTTAATCCCAGCACTTGGGAGGCAAAGGTAAGAGGATCGCCATGAGTTCGAGGATACCCTGAGACTACATAGTTAATTCCAGGACAGCCTGGACCAGAGTGAAACCTTACCTCGAAAAAAAAAAAAAAAAAAAAAAAAAAAAAATATAGTATGACAGTATGACTTCTGATATGCTCATATGTATATTTGTCTTTTTCCATAATACTTATGGTTATTTAGAAAATAATATAGGGCCAGAAATGGTGGCTCACTCCTTTAATCCTAGCACTTGTGAGGCAGAAGTAGGAGGATCGCCATGAGTTCAAGGCCACTCTGAGACTACATAGTGAGTTCCAGGTCAGTCTGAGGTAGAGTGAAACACTACCACCGGAAAAAAAAAAAGAAAGAAAAAAGAAAAGAATATAGGTAATTTTCTATATTTCTATACTTTCAATGAGAATTTCTGTAAATCCTGTCACTATTACAAATGGACTGGTCTTTTTTTTATAGTGCTTATACTCATGTTAGTTAAACCTCTAGATGATGGTTTATTAAGAATTTTAATGTTAACAGTGTACTTTGACTATAATTCCTTCCCATTACTTCCCTGTTCCTCCTCTTACACCCCACTTAACTGAAAACCTTCCTCTTTGCAAGTTTTCTTTCCTCTATTCTGATGTCTTACTTTTTGTTCTCCTCTTTCTTCTATATAAAAATGTTGATGGGAGCCGGGTGTGGTGGCGCACGCCTTTAATCCCAGCACTCGGGAGGCAGAGGTAGGAGGATTGCCGTGAGTTCAAGGCCACCCTGAGCCTACATAGTTAATTCCAGGTCAGCCTGGGCCAGAGTGAGACCCTACCTTGAAAAACCAAAAAAAAAAAAAATGTTGTTGGGGGGCTAGAGAGATGACTTAGCTGCTAAGGCACTTGCCTGCAAAGCCAAAGTACCCAGGTTCACTTCCACAGGACACACATAAGCCAGATAAACAAGGGGGCACACACATCTGGAGTTTGTTTGCAGTGGCTGGAGGCCCTGGAATTCCCATTCTCTCTCTCTCTCTCTCTCTCTCTCTCTCTCTCTCTACCTGCCAATTTCTGTATCTAGCTCTCCCTCTCTCTCTCAAATAAATAAATAAATAGATAAAACTCAAAAATATTTTTGAAAAATCAATACCAGTGAAAAAAGTATGGTGAGAAAGACCAGAATATAGTTTCAGGAGCCTATCAAAACATCTAAAATCCTCTGATATACATATAATTTGACTTACTAATATTTATTTATAATTATTAGAAATGTATGCAAATAATAATTAAAGAAGAACATAGGATAAATTAAAAATAAATTGGTGGGCAGGAGGGTTGGCTTAACAGTGAAGGCATTTGCATGCAAAGCCAAAGGACCCAGGTTAGATCCCCGGGATCCACGTTAGCCAGATTCACAAGTTGGTGCATGCATCTGGAGTTTGTTTGCAGTGGCTGGAGGCCCTGGCACACCCATTCTCTCCCTCTCTCTCTCTCTCTCTCTCCCCCCTCTGTGTCAAATAAATAAAAATAAAATATTATTAAAAATAAATAAATTTGTAACATAAAAATAATTTATGTCAGAAAGAATTCCAGTGTCCTCCTCTTCCAAAAGAGAAAAATGTTTAATATAAGTTTCAGAATAAACTTATAAAATCCAGAAATCTAGTAAGCTATTTACAGCATACAAGAGATTGCCTGATGAAGAAAGAAACCATGAATTTTCAGTATTGAATCATTCTGGCATTTAAATTACCTGCTTAACATACTCAAAATCTAAGTCAATAGCTAGTGAGGGTTAAGCATATACTTAGGAGGCTAAGGCAGGAGGAACATGAGTTTGTGGCCAGGTTGGTCTACATGGCAAAACTATGCCCCCCCAAAAAAATTTTCATTGACTAGTAAACTTCCAACCTTCACACAACAACAACAGCAAAAAAAAACAGACTTTACAAAATAGCAAATGTTATTAATTAGGCCCCTCCACCCAAAAATCTACAACAAAAATAACTCACAACAAGTAACAAGAAACCCTATGATGGAAAAGAAATCTTATTCAAAGCATTGGCAAATCATAATATTCAAAGTATTCAAGTTTCACTAAAATAATAGTCATGCAATACAACCATAAAATGTATTCATTTATAGGAGGAAATAGAAAGTGTTCACAAAGAAGCCCACATATGGGCCTAACAAAGATTTTTAATCAATAGACTAAATCTGTTCAAAATACTAAAGAAAATGATGCAAAAAGAACTACAAAAAAGAAAATGATTGCTTTAGTTGCCTTCTCATTGTTCAAACAAAATATCTGACAAAAATCATTTTTAAGGGCAGAAGGGCTGCTTCAACTGAAAGTCCAGATTCCAGTCCATCATGGGGGGGAGGCATGGTGGCAAGAACATGGATCAGATGGTCATACTCAGTCCACAATGACGATGCAGAGAATGGGGAAGGTGGGTGATCAGCCATCTTTCTCCTTTTTATACAATTTAGGACCCTGGCCCTGCAAGTAAAGTAAGTCCTCGCACCTCAATTAACCTAAAAAAGATAATCCCTCTCAGGTCCTGTCAAGTTGACAATGTATGTAAACCATCACAGTGGTGCTGTAAAAAAAAAAATGAGCATATCATTAAATGGTTAGAATTATAAAATGAACCAAAAACACATTGTTGAGCTGAAAAGTTCACTAGAGTGATCCAATGGAAGAACTGAATAGAAAGAGAAAACATAACATAAAAATAAAAATAAAGAAGCTATGATTCTGCGTTCTGATGGGCAGAAAGAAACAAATGAAGAAAATTAAACTGCTTAAGATATCTGTGTGATGGTATAAATGTACTATGATATTAATAACTTAATTTAAACTACTCACTATGAAACTAGAAAAGAAAAGGAAATGAGCACAATAAGACAAAGAGCTGAAATGATAAACACAATAGAGAATAAGAAAAAAGAAAGACAACTAGGAAAACCAAAAGTTGATTGATTGAAAAGCTGACAAAGTTTTGTGATAGCAACTAAGACTAAAAATGGGGTGGAATGACACAATTAACTAAACTTAGATATGCATGCACCTCGTTAGTGTAGTAGGTAGTGCATCAGCCTTATACAATTCAATGTGAACGTAGGTGCATTTCCACAAACCTTATAGAAATTTTAAAGAATAGAAAACAATACAATATAATTGATAATTGTACTTCCACAACTAAATAAACCAGATGAAATGGATAAAGTCCTCAAAAGATAAAACATTATTCAAAAGTCATTTAAGAAGAAATAAATAATTGAAGACACATATAACAAATAAAGTCATTTAATCACTAATCAAAAACATATGATTGCAGTTACCATAGCATTCCTGGAACAAACCTCCTACAAGATGCAGCTTACAGGAAGAAAGTATTTAATACAGGCTAACAGATTCCAGGGTACATTTCATCATGGTGGAAGAAGCTGGCTCACATCAGCATACATCTATAGCAGAGAAGCAGAACCAACACCAGCAAACACCAATAGCCAGAGAGAGCTCAAGCTGGCTCTCCACACACCTATCAGGGCTGGCCTGAAGACCCACCTCCAGTAACATACCTCTTCCAGCAGGACTCTACCTGCTGAAGACTGGGAAAGAAGCTTAATAAAGAATGCCTAAGGTTATGGGAGACATACGTTTACATTCAAACCACCACCTATACCAAGGAAGTATAAGACAAGAGGGCTTTTCTGATAGTTTTACCAAATATTCAAGGAATTAACACCAGTCATTCTCAAACTACATTCTATGAAACCAACATTATTCTAATATCAAGACACATAAATATACTATAAGAAAACAATATACCAATATGACTAATAAATATAAATGCAAAAATTGCCAATAAAATACCTACAAACTAAATCCAACACCATAATCATGCATGAAGGAGTGAATGGAAGTTTGGTTAAACATACAAAAATCACTGATGCAGTACAACATAGAATACTTATGGAATGAAGGTCAGTAAACCACATGATCATCTCAACTGGTTAGGAAAGAAAGATTTTGACCAAAAAAATGCATCACTAAAATGATTAAAAAGATATCCAAGAAACTAAGAATTTAAGGAATTTCTTCAGCATGGCAAAAAGCATTAGATGAAAAATACAGCTAATATCATAATAGTAAAATCCTAAAAGCTCCCTTTTAATATCAGGAAAAAGGAAAACATGGCCACTTGAATTACTTCTATCAACACCACACTGGACATTCTACCTAAAACAACTATGTAAGGAAAGGAAATAAAACACAGAAAATTGAAAAGGAAAAAAAATTATCTTTTTTCTCAGATGACATTCTTGTATATACGATAAGCCCCAAGGAATCTATCCTCTAAACTAGATATAATAAATCAATTTGGCAAAAGTGCAGGAGAGAAGATCTATACCTAAAAATCATCTACAATTGTGTACACAGCAATAAATAATAAGTAAAGGAAATTAATAAACAATTACAAGAATATCCACAAATTTTCATCTAATAGCATCACCCATAAAGAGAATATCGACAAATACATCAGAATAAATAAACCTCAAAAACATGTTCATCAGCAGCAACACTATGGAACAAAATTCCAATTCTATGAAATATACCTATTAGGTCATCTGTGAAAAAAGAAAACAAATCAGAAATTGCCCTAAGAGTGGGAGAAGGAAAAAAGTGGTGAGACTATTTAATGAGTAGAGTTTTCTTTTGGAGTGATAAGGTAATCTAGACCTAGGGAGATGTGATGTTTGTATGATATTCTGAAGGTACTCAATGCCATGGGATTGTAAATTTAGAAGGGATTAATTTTATGTTATGTAAATCTTACCTCAATACAAATGTATAACACTGATGTTATCACCATTATCATCATTATCATGGAAAATAATGTTCTGAAATTTCACTTTCTTTAACAGCTTATATGGGGAGGAAATATGAGTAGACTAATACTTAAGAAGTATAGTAAGTACAATTTAGGTAACATGTTTTGTCTTCTCTCTGTTCTCTTTCAGATTATGTCTGGCCACTACCTAGGTATTTGTGCCCCGTCTGGATTTCTTTGGATGTTTTATTTTCTACGGCGTCCATCATGCACCTCTGCGCTATATCGCTGGATCGGTATGTAGCAATACGTAATCCTATTGAGCATAGCCGTTTCAATTCGCGGACTAAGGCCATCATGAAGATTGCTATTGTTTGGGCAATTTCTATAGGTAAATACACTCTTTGGCCATTAGAATTGCAGCGGCTATGCTCAATACCTTCGGATTATGTACTGTGAACAACGAACAGACGTCGACCGGTAACATTGCGTTTAAGCGGGAGTGTTTAGTAATTATTCTTAACCTATATATCTGATATTTAGGTTAACAATAATGAAATGAATGAAATGCATATGAATATATATATATATATATACATAAACTTTCCACTTATGCAACTAAATTAATTTTTACATTAATATGCCAATCAATTCTGCAACACAGATACAAAACTTTGAGATATTTAAAATTCATTTGAACATTACAAAATTATAATTTAAAGTCTAAATTTAAAATATTAATATTGAAATTGGAGGAAAGATCAGAATTTTTGCCTATTTTATTTGGATTCCATATTAAAATTTTCATTGAAAAAATTAATAATATAATATGAATCTCCATGATGTAAATATGTCTAAATTCATACTGCTATGAAACTTAAAGTATACCATTTCTCATCAATGCTTTTGAATTCTGGTTAAACAAAGCAAGGAGAAAGCTGTTAGTTTATTTAAGGATTTGAGGGGATTTAAGGATCATGTTATTGCTTGTATTTAAGGTATTCATAAATGTTTCAACAGTACCAATATGAATGTCAATTTTAATGAATTAGAGTTTACCATTTTTATGATCTCTCTTTCTCTCTTTCTTTCTCTTCTAGTTGAGCTTACTTACATCATGTCCCACTAAATAATTTTCCTTCAAACTTAGATTTCTCTTAAAAAATTAGGTAAAGTTTATAACAAGATCAAGAAAACCCTTTAATCTTCACTAATATATATTTAAATAGTTCTCTCTGAATTTATTGATCAAATAAATGTATTTCACTTTTAAGATTATTCTGTTGTAGCTACTGTATATTGTTCTATTGAAATATAACACAGACACCTTTAGGTAGAATACATCTCCTAGAATTAAATAGCTCTATATAAACAATTTAATTTACAAATTCAAGGATTTAATTTTTTTTTGGTTTTTGCGAGGTAGGGTCTCACTCTGGTCCAGGCTGACCTGGAATTAACTATGTAGTCTCAGGGTGGCCTCGAACTCTCAGCGATCCTCCTACCTCTGCCTCCCGAGTGCTGGGATTAAAGGCGTGCGCCACCACGCCCGGCTTGGATTTAAAATATTTAATCCATATACCTAAAGGCCTCATTTAAAAAGATGCAAGCTCTCATAATTTTTACAAAGGGAATACACAAATAAATGAAATTTGAATACCAAGGGTATCAGCTTCTAATTACAACAGAGTGATTTTTAATGAGTTGGGCTAAAAAACTAAAAATATAGATGAAAGGCCAAAAGCATTAAAAATCTAAAAAATAATGAGCAATTATGTATCTATAAGCTACAAGAAGATAGAAATTAATGAAAAATAATTGTGATATTTGGTTCAGTTTACCAATAAAGCAATTGTAAATCTGAAGATGCTGATCCCAATTGAAATGAAAAGTGAGCCAAATACAGAGTCTAGCAAGGTTCAACCAACCTGGAATTAATTTTGTGATCTCAAAAGCCTGTACTCTGGGAATAAGGATGAACCAAGTTGAAACTACCAATGAAATAGAATTCAACCTTTCTGCAAGTCACACGTATAACCACAAAAAATCTTGTCTCTTGAAATTTAAAAGAGGTGATTTCAGATTATTCATTTTATTAATTTTTATACATGTATAAAATTACTTTGATCATAAACACCTCCCATTACTTTTTCTATTTTCCCCCACCCTCTCCCTCCGAACAGTTGTTCTTCTGAGCTAGTCTCTCTTCTACTTTTATGCCTTTTTTGTGTTTGTGTATAACTTTTCCATTTTTTAGCATAAGCAAAAAAGAAATCATCCTAGGCTTTAAATGACTTCTGTAAATCATTTTCAAATGTAGCCACTGAAATTCACTGATAGATATGAAAAAAGCAATACATGAACCAGATTATGCTACAAGTACTTCAGATATTTGAATTGTCACACATAGAGTTTAAACAACCTTTTGTAATGTGCACATGGGCTGGATGCAGTAATACATACCTTTAATCCCAGCACTTGGGAGGCAGAGATAGGAGGATCACTATGAGTTCAAAGCCAGCCTGAGACTACATAGTGAATTCCAGGTCAGCCTGGGCTAGAGTGAGACCCTGCCTCAACCAGCCACACCCCCCAAAAAAAATCATAATATACACATGGTAGTTATGAGCTGATCAAAATTTTTTATGAGAGAGCAAGAGAGAGGGAGAGAGATAATTGGTGTGCTATGTCCTTGAGCCACTGCAATTTAACTAAAAATGTGTGCACCACCTAGTGCACATGTGTGACTTTGCATGCTTGTGCCACCTTGTGCGTCTGGTGGAATATAGAGATTTGAATGTGGGTCCATAGGCTTCACAGGCAAGTGCCTTAGCTGCTAAGCCATCTCTCCAGCCCTTTTTTATGAGAGAGAAAGAAAGAATGAGGAAAATTTTAACATAAAACTATAAACCATAGTGACATTAAGATTAGAGAAAACTAGAAATCTGGAGGTTAAATATAATACAGAAAAGAATTCATTTCTACATTAGACATGGTTAAAGGGAAAAGTATTCGATTTATGAATAGAAACTAATGAAGGAAGCATGAAAATCAAATGAATAGAAGACAGAGAAGACAGTCCAATAAGGAAGTACTTTCCCTCCAATTGTTTGTGATTTATTTATTTATACTTGTAACCATTTTACCCTCAAGTTGTCTTGGAATTGTTCAATAAGAACTCATTCTGGTGTGTCCCATCAGTTTTTGAAGCTTAGTTTCTGACATGAGCTATGTTAGGCTTGTCTTTTACTTCCTAAAGGCAGCTATTTCTTACAAGAAAACATTTTAATAGACAAGTGGTTTACAAGACAAAATATGTATGCTAGTTTGTTTAGTGCTACTCAGTTTCATTTCTGTTGTATAACCATGCCTTTCCCCCCAACCCTCGGTTGGTGTTACCTCGGCAGTGCACAAGAGGAGGTTTCCTCTGACGTAAACCAATGTGTAGATTTATTTTTTAATATTTTATTTTTATTTATTTGAGAGAGAGTTACAGAAATAGACAGGGAGAGAGAGATAGAATGGGTGAGCCAGGGCCTCCAGCCACTGTAAACGAACACCAGATACTGCACTCCCTTGTACATCTGGCTTACTTGGGTCTTGGGGAATCAAATCTGGGTCCTTAGGTGTTTCAAGCAAGTGCCTTCATTGCTAAGCCATCTCTCCAGCCCCAATTTGTATATTTCTACATTTGTTTCTAACACTTTTGAGTTCTTGTCCAAAAGTCTTGCCCAGTCCACTGTCCTAGATTTCTCCCAAGTTTTCTTTACTAAATTTCATAGTTTCAGGCATTACGGTTAAGTCTTGAATTTATTTTGGATTGAATTTTATAAATAGTGATAAAAAACCAGCTTCCTTCTTCTCTGTGTGTATATCCAATTTTCCCAGTAATATTTACAGGATACTACATTTTCACTTGTGCATGTTCTAGAATTTTTGTCAGAGATTACTAGAACTCTGCAGCATATTTTAAAATCAGGTAGTTTAATGGATCCTGCTTTGTTGCTTTTCTTCAAGATTTCTTTGGCTGTTAAGTATTGTGGTGCTTTCTAAAAATATTTTTATTTATTTGAAAGCAGAGAGAGGTAGAAGAGACACACATAGAAAATGGACACACCAGGCCCTCCAGCTGCTTCAACAGACTCCAGATGCTTGTTCCACTTTGTGCATTTGGCTTTAAGTGGGTACTTGGAAATCAAACTTGGGTCATTAGGTTTTACAGACAAGCACCTTACCTGCTGAACTCTCCAGCCCCAATTTCTGTGATTTTATATGAATTTTAGTAGTGTCTTTTCTTTTCTAATTTGTTGAAGAATTAGAAAAATCACTATAGGTGATTTTAGGGTAGTTGAGACATTTTAAAAAATATTGATCCATGGGCAAAGTTTATCTTTGTGTGTATGTGTGAGAGACTGTGCATATCCACTTCAATTCTTTTCAACAATATCTTATATTTTTCCTTGCAGATTTATTTCACTTATTTGTAGAAACTTATCCCTTATGGATTTGCAATGTTTTTGGTATCGTCTTAGGCATTCTATAAAACAAAGATCATGCCATTTGCAATGAAAACTTAATTTCTTTTCCAATCAAGATGCCCATTTATTTCTTTCTCTTACTTGATATCTGTGGCTAAGAATTAAAATACTATGATGAGTGGAAGTGATTAAAGCGGGCATCTTTTCCTCATTCCAGATTTTAGAGAGAAAGCGTCTAGCGTTTCCCCATTCAATATGATGTTAGCTATGAGCTTGTTATATTTGGACTTTCTTATATTGAGGTATATTTCTTAGATATTTAATTCCTCAGTGTTTTTATCATGAAGAGATGTTAAATTTCACCAAGTGCCTTACTTAATATAATGATGTTGTCTTTTCCCTGCATTCTGTCAATGTGGTCTACCACATTTATTTCTTTACATGCTTTGGACCATTCTTACATCCTAGGGCTGAATCTCACTTAACCATGGTAGAAAACTTTTTATTGAGCTATTGGATTCAGTTTTCTGGTGTTTTGCTGAGGGTTCTTTTTGTATATGTGTTCACCAAGTACACTTGTCTGTATTTTTCTTGTGTCCTTGCCTGATTTTAGTAATAGGGCAATTCTGCCTTTGTAGAACAAGTTGGGGATTCCTTCCTCTAAAAGTTTTTGTAATATTTTAAGAATACCATATGTTTCTTTTCAAATGAATTGGTAGAACTTGATAGTGAAACCATATGTTCCTGGGTTTTTCTTTCATGGGATACTTTGCTGATATAGTCCTGTGTCATTTTATTGATTCTGTCCAATATTCTTTCCTTGTAATTCAATCTTGGTAAGGTATATGTATTCAGAAATTTGTTTATTTTTCTAGGTTAGCATAGTTGATGGAATATAATTGTCAATAATAACCCATAACAATACTTGATTTCAATGATATCTGTTGTAATGTTTTCTTATTCATCTCTGATTTTATTCATTTTAGTTTTTTCTTTGTTCTTATTCTTCTAAAGATGTGCCAATGTTGGTTATTAATTTATCAAAATAAGCTCTTCATTACATTACCTTTCCTACTGCTTTTTAGTCTCTAATGCATTCATTTCTAATGTTATCTAATTTTTAAATTTTTTATTGACAACATCTATACTTACAGACAATAAACCATGATATTTCCCTCCCCTACTCCCTTTCCCCTTCACAACTCCACTCTTCCATTAATCTCTCTTTTAGTTTGATGTCAATATCTTTTTCTCCTATTTTGAGGGTCTTGTGAAGGTATTGCTAGACACCGTGAGGTCGTGGATATCGAGGCTAATTTCTGTCTGGACAGTTGCATTATAAGGAGTCTTACCCTTCCTTTGGCTCTTACATTCTTTCTGCCACCTCTTCTGCAATGAACCCTGAGCCTTGGTGGGTGTGATAGAGATGTTTCAGTGCTGAACTCTCCTCCATCCCTTCTTCTCAGCACTATGTTGCCTTTTGGGTCATCCCAGTAGTCATCACCATCTGAAAAGAGAAGCTTCTCTAACCAGAAGTAAAAGTAGTATTAATAGCCGGGCGTGGTGGCACACGCCTTTAATCCCAGCACTCAGGAGGCAGAGGTAGGAGGATTGCCGAGAGTTCGAGGCCACCCTGAGACTACATAGTTAATTCCAGGTCAGCCTGGACCAGAGTGAGACCCAACCTCGCAAAACCAGAAAAAAAAAAGTACCATTAATAAATGAATATGAACATTAAGTGTAATGCTTTCAGGCAGTTTGGTGGGAATAATATATGCATTTAGCTAAACAAGAGCAGGCTTTATACCCCTAAGGCTCATGACCTCCCCTGCCATACGCTTTTGATTAGGTTTTTCAGTACCAGGCATGTATTCCCTCCCATAGAGTGGGCCTTCCATCCAAATAAAGAGCAGTTGGTTTCCCCGAGAGCAGACATGCCACTATTGCACTCGTTCAGTCATTTGGCCTGTCTGGCAAAACTTGAGGCTTCCAATGTCCACTGTTTTCACTGCTGATGACTTCTGTCTCCCATAGAGCTGCATGCAATGCAGCTTTTTCCAGCTTTCAGTTGGCTGATCTACAGGGAGAAGGTTTTCTGCTCAGCACCAGCTTGATTTCTCAGTGACCTTGACACTCAGGCAAGTGAAGTCTTCAGCAATAGGGTCTTACCATCGGTTTCTAATTTTTATTGTTCCTTTCCTTCAACCAATATGAGTTTATTTGTTCTTATTTTTCTAGTTCTTGAAGTATAAGTACAGCTTTTTTGACTTGGTTCTGTTGTCTGGTGTAGGTACTGATTCTTATCAACTTCCTTTTTGGATTTCATTTGTTTCTATCCTATCTAGTTGAGTGTGTTATATCTCCATCTTCACTGTTTCATTTTTTTTTTTACTTTTGATTGACAACTTCCTTACATATATACAATATACCATGATCATAGTCTTCTCCTCTTTTTACCCCCTCCTGACTCCTCCCTCAACTGAATCACTGAATCCCTTCTTGTTTTCAAGTGGTCTCTCTTTTACTTTTTTATTTTTATGAGGTAAGCTCTCACTGTAGCCCAGGCTACACTGGAATTCACTGTGTAGTCTCGGGGTGGCCTGGATCTCAAGGCAATCCTTCTACCTCTGTCTCCCAAGTACTGGGATTAAAGGTGAGCACCATCACACCTGGCTTCTCTTCTATTTTGATGTCATTATTTTTCCCATTATGAAGGTCTTATGGAGGTAGCATATCTATTATAAGGTCACTTGTATCTAGAAGATCTTCATTATATTTTAATTTTTGTGTTTGATCTGAAGGTTATTCAAGAATAAGTTGTGGAATTTTTATGGACATTTATAATTTCCAAAGTTTCCCTTGTTACTTATTTCTGTTTCCATTGCAGTGGTCAAAAATGACACTAAATGTGACTTTTTAAATTTTTTTTGTGAGCGCTTTTCCATCTTGTTATATAATCTATTGTGGATAAAGTTCCATGTCCTGTTGTAAAGAATTTATACTGTGTCACTTTTACATGGAGTGTTGTGTAGATGTCTTAAGGCTCCTTTGGTCTATAGTACAGATTAACTTTGCTGAGGCTGTCCTTTTTATTGATGATATTTTTATCTGAATGATATGGCTCTAATGATTATTATAGGTTAAGGCTCTGCCTCTTTAGGTCTGTTAATATTTGCTTCATATATTTCAGTGTTTTGATACTAAAACTTACCAGAAGATATAAATATCTACCACATAGGAAAATCATTGGTCATCAAGTCAACTTAATCTCAGATAAGTCTCCCCTAAGATTATAATATTATAATCAAGCTCTCAAAAGTTGAAGAGAAAGGTACTCAAGGCATCAAAATAAGTGAAATTTGCATTATTTTCAATCCAGTAGTGTCTTGCAGCCTTTAATATATATGTTACCTTCGTTTCTAAAATTATTTCTAAGCATGTTGTACACTTTTATACTATTTTATTACATGTAAATAGGATTACTTTCTTTGTCTCTTTTACTGATAGTCAGTTGCTTTAGTGAGCAGCGATTTTGGTGTGTTGGTGTTGTATCCTGAAACTGTATGAGATTTTCTAAGTATTTACAATTATTTTTGCTTTAGGATTTAGCATTTGTTATATCTAAATCTCATCTACAAACAGAAAGTTTTGTGTCTTCCTGTTTGACTTATATGCCTTCTATTTCTTTTTACTACATAACTAATTTTACATCCAATACTATGTTAAGTAGAATTGGTGAGAATGGTCACTCTTATTTTGCATCTGAACTTAGGAAAAAAGATTTCAGCTTTTCAATATTGAGTATAATGTAAACTGTGAGCATGTCATACATGGTCTCAATTAACAAGGAGTACATTCCTTCTACACCTGGTTTGTTGAAAGTTTTTTCTTATCATAAAATATTGTGGAATTTTGTAAATTTTTTGAATACCTTGAAATTCATTATACAGTTTATGCCTTGCATCTGTCAGTGTAGCATATTGAATATATTGACTAAACCATCCTTGAATTGCAGAGAAAAATCCCACTTTATGTAATGTACAACCTCTAATATGCTATTCAGTTTGGTTTGCTAACATTTTCTTGAAGATCTTTGAATCTGTATTTATCAGACATATTGGCCTTTCTCATACTATCACTATCTCATTCTGATTTGAAGGTAATTCTGGCCTCTTAAAATAAGTTTCAAAGTATACTCTACTTTTTATATTTTGGGAAAGGATTAAAGAAGATTGTCAGAAATTGTTCTTTATAGGTTTGATAATATTCACTGATGAAGCCTTCAGGACCTAGGCTTTCTTTTGGGGGGATCTTTTGATCACTGTTCAAATGACCTTTCTCATTATTGGTCTATTGTTATTTCCTGTTTCTTCATGATAAAGTTTTGGTAGGTTATATCATTTTATAAATGTATTCATTCTCTAGCTTGGCATAGATTTTCCACAAGTGTCTCATGATTCTTTATTAAGTCTTCTTTAAATTTATAATCTTGAGTCCTTTGTCATTTTTTCTTGGTTAGTCTTGCTAAAAGTGTATCAATTTTATGTTGTTTAAAACCAACTCTGTTACATTGGTATTCTCACTTGCCTTTTCAGTGTCCATTTCGTTTATCATTTCTACTATTTTAACTTCTTTTTATTGGTAACTTCCATAACTATAGAAAATAAACCATAAGAATTCCCTCCCCTCCCCCACTTTCCCCTTCAAAAATCCACTCTCCGTCATATACACTCCCCCTCTCAATTAGTATCTCTTTTATTTTTATGTCATCATCTTTTACTCTTATTATGAGGGTCCAGTGTAGGGAGTACCATGCATTTCAAGGTCATGGATAAGCAGGGTATTTTGTGTCTGGAAAAAATGCATTGTAAGTAGTCCTTCCCCTCCTTTGGCTCTTACATTCTTTCCACCACCTCTTCTGCAATGGACCCTGACCTTGGAATATGTCTTGAATATGTCTTCAAGTTCATGGTTCTTTTATTCTCCCATCTCAAACCATCTCTTAAGTTCCCTGGACAAGGGATAGAAGAGGTAGCCATACAGGGGGTAAGAGCCAGAAGCATTTGTGAATGTTCCCTCCAAGTCCCTGGTTGTGGGCTAGGTTGCTCAAGTATACATGAAACATCTTAAGGTCTAGTCCAGTCATAACATTTAACTCTTCCCTCTTCCTCACTTGGCATTTCCCATTAATCACCATATAATTCCCATGGTACTTCCTAAAGATATAAAAATCCACCTATGCCCTTTAATCCCCTCTGTCTTCCTACACTTAGAGTTTCCTCTTCACCCTATATAGTTACTATATAGTAATCTCTATTTTGTGAATTAAAGAATCGAGGCCACCTTTTACCTAAGGCTTTATTTTCTACCAAACATCCAAGTGAACATCTTTCCTCAGGTTCTCTTGTTTCTGTCCTACAACTTCAAAATTATTATTATGCATACTTTCTTATAGTGTATAAGTGCTCAACTGTCTGGTTTTATTTGGGAGTGTGTGTCTGTGTGTGTGTGTGTGTGTGTGAGTATGCATGCACACAGTGTGCATGTGGAGGTCAGGGAACAACCTCATGTTGGTCTTTGATTTGAACCTTGTTTGAAACAAGGTCTCTCTGTTGTTTGCTGCTAAGTATGACAATCTAGCTGACCCAAAGGTTTAGAGAATTCTCTTGTCTCCACCTCCCATTCCATCATAGAAGCACTGACATTAAACACCCATGCCACTGTGTCTGTTCAGCTTTAAATTATTTATTTATTTATTTATTTATTTATTTATTTATTTATGAGAGAGAAAGGAAGGAAGGGAGAAAGAAAGAAGAAAGAAAGAAAGAAAGAAAGAAAGAAAGAAAGAAAGAAAGAAAGAAAGAGGGGGGCAGATAGAGAATGGGTGTGCTAGGGCCTCCAGCCACTGCAAACAAACTCCGGACACATGTGCCACCTTGTGCATCTGGCTTCTATGGGTACTGGGTTATTAAATCTGGGCCCTTAGGGCTCATACACCAGCACCTTAGCTGCTAAGTCATCTCCCCAGCCCCTGTCTGGCTTTATATGGGTTTCTGGGGATCCAAATTCAGGGCATCACAATTGCACAGAATCAACAAAGATTTATGTAGCCCCTTTGTATATCCATTCAATAAGTTATCTAATATTGTCACTAATTTCTCATTTTTTGTCCTTTTCTTACCTTCTGTATGAGCCCTGATCATTACTACCACCCATTCATGCTACCAACTCTTTCAAAAAATAATCACCATTCTTCTATCCTAGTGTCATATTCAAATTATTGTTTTTATTTTAACTCCTTAGGGAATTTAGCAACCATATGTAAACTTTTTTCTGGATTTTTCAGTTCTTTTACTCCATTAGCTTTAATTTTAATGTGTAAGCTCCTTATCATACTGTAAATATAAATTCTTCAATCAGTTAGCTTGTAGTAGTACTGTGACCTTCTTTCTGTGATCCCTCAAATTTGACCTCCTCTTGCCCTCAGCTATATTGTACTTCAATACCAGAACCTCCCTTACCTACTTATCCAAAAATTATCCAAGTCTACTTTACCATCCATTGGCATTTCTCTTTACAGTTAAAACTATCTTCTTGGGCTGGAGAGATGGCTTAGTGATTAAGGCACTTGCCTGCAAAGCCAAAGGACCCAGGTTGTATTCTCTAGGACCCACATAAGCCAGATACACATGCATCTGGAGTACGTTTGTGCACCTATTCTCTCTCTCTCCCTCTTTCTCTCCCTCTCTCTCTCCCTCTTCCTTTCTCTCTCAAGTAAATAAATAAATAAAAATAAAATACTTTTAAAAAACTATCTTCTTATGCTTTCAAGCTTGACATGTTCTCTTTTAGGTCCAATTGGATAAAAGTTATGTAAAGATGTCTTTTTAAAACTATACTTGCAATCACTGTCCTATATTCATGCAGGTCTGTATTTTTCCTCTTCTCAAAGTAAAAAAATTCTTGAGGGTTAGAGTTTGAGTTCCTTGAAATTCTAATTGTACTAACACCATAACTGAATTAGCTATCAAACATATAATATGTCTTTCTTTCTTTATATTTTAGTGAGATTATCATCTGAAATTTGAGGCAGTTCTGCTTGTCTATATTTTTATATATTCTTCTCTCATAATTGTCCTTCATCTTAGTCTGTTAACTGCTATATTCATAGGATTAACTCCAGGAGGTAATGAATCACTCATATCAGTTTCATATTATATTACATGGTCTTATTTGGTATCATCAAAAAAAAATTCCATGCTAAACAACTCATGAAAATATGTACCTTTGGGGCTGGAAAGATTGCTTAGTGGTTAAGGCATTTGCCTGCAAAGCCAAAGGATTCAGGTTCAATTTTCCAGGACCCTCACAAGCCAGAAGCACAATGGGCCACATGCATCATGGAGTTCATTTGCAGTGGCTGGAGGACCTGGCTCCTCTCTCTCTGCCTCTCTCGCTCTCTCAAATAAATAAATAAAAGTTTTTTTAAAAAAAAAACAAGAAAATATGAACCTCTGAAATGTTTCTTAATTTCAACAGTAATTTTCCTAATGTATAGTTTTATTTTGATGCTCGTCTAGTTGTTCAAAAAATTATTCTTTTGTCTTTCATGGAACAATTTACTTATTATCTCTTGGTTTTTTAGTTACCTTCTTGTTTCAAGGGTAAAGCACCCAACCAAAAGAAGCTGATGGGAAGAAAGTTTTTTGTTTTTATTTTTTTTTTAATTTTTAACTTTGGCTTAGAGTATTGAGGGGAAGCTTTATGATGGCAAGGTAAAATCTTGGCATGAGCAGAGGCTGGACATCAACTATGCTACAGCATGTGGAAAAGAGCAGCAAGAGAGTGAGCCAAATAGTCTAGCAAGGCGGAGCTGGCTATAGCATCCCTAAGGCTTCCCTTAACTACTCACCTCCTCCAGCAAATTGCCATCAGCTGAGGACTAACCCATTCAAAACCCATGAGTTGATGGGGAATATCTAATTCAAACCAGCACACTTGGCAATCTGTTTCATACTCCATTACTACTGCTTTTTTTCTATAACCAAAACTGGTATCATTTTGAAAAACAAGGACATTTTTGAATTCTAGAATTTTCTGTGGTATTTGAAACTGTCAAGGATCCTCTTCAGAGTACTCCCTCACTTTGGCTATTATGATTTTTTTCATTTTAAAAATATACTTATTTGATAATCTTATACATGTATTTAATATATTTTTTATTATATTCACCCCATTGACCTTTGTTGTCGCCTTCCTCTCCCACTGAACCCTTCCTCCTCCCAACTAGTCTTTTCCTACTTTTATCCCTTAATGTCTTTAATTTTGACTCACTTAATTTAATTAGATTGACTTGTTTAAGCATTGATGGGAGATTTACCACAGCATGGAAATAATTTTTCATTTGCATAGTATTTTTACATTGCTAATAATCACTTTGCAAATATTACAGCTCATGACTTTGTTCTTACCAGAAGGTGTCAAAAATGGCTTTTCAGACAAGGCTAACTGCCAGTGAGAGCTATTGACCACTACTATGTAGTCAACAATGATTGTAAAACATTATCAGATACTATTATAATATACATCATAAATGAAAGGATGATAAAATTTGGAAGAAATGATTTAAGGATCATTAGCAAACGATATTGTTATATGATGGTTTGAAAAAAACTGATCTGTGTTGCTTGAATTCAAGGTTTTAGAAAATAATATAAGCATATTTATAACATAGTCTAGACTTACCTTTTGCAGTAAAATTAATTCACTGGATGAATTATTATGACATGAGGATAAGATAATTCATATAAAGTATATAATGAGAATAAAGTAGAAGAGTCAGTAGCATAATAATATGTGATAGTACTAGCAGCAGAAGTAGCCACAGTAGTTTTTGTTATTGCTATAGTAACTTTGATTTCCAATACAATAGCCATAGTGATAATGCATGAAATTTTTGATAAAAGTTGAAATACACATTACTGAATTCATTATTTCTTAAATGTTAAGCAATGATTTATGTTCTTACTGGGCATGTTTACTCTGAGTTTAAATAGTCTTAATAATTAATTATTAAATTAACAATTAGGTCACTTTTAAGATTTATGAGATCCCAATAAGATCATGCATGCAAAATGTTTGACTATTTATTAGTTTAAATAGAACTTGAAATTCGTGGCAAAATATTATAAGTTGTCCTTGCTGTTTCAAATATTCTGAGAAAGGTGATATGGACTTATACATGTTAACCTCAGAAACATTAAATGATTCATCTTAATAATATTTTGTGTATTTACTTATCTGGATTGAATTCAATAATATATGAAAGTATACTTAAAAGATTTTAAATACTTGCCTCAGGGTGTAACAAATAGGATGAACTCTTTAAAAAGTAATTCTCATTATTGCAATTGCTGCTGCTACCTGGTATATCCAAGGGTAGTTCATTTTCACTTTTCTTTCTTGGCCAAATCAAGGAGTTTAAAACTATCAAAGAGTACCCCATTATATCTGTTTGATTAATTTTCTGAAGTTAACATTATCAAATAAGAAAGGCAATAAGGAATTTTAAGTAAATAATCTAATACATGTGTGGTGTCTTTCTGATAGTAGCACTATTGTCTATACATAATGCCATAATAACATATGAATTACTATTAGTTGAATGAAAATGCTATAAGAAAGATTTTATGCATTTATTAAGTTAGCTCTACAGAGTTTAAATACCTTCATTTACTAACATAGAACAGCAGCTCTCAAACTCTTTGGTTTAAGGGCCCACTTTATGCTCTTTAAAATTCTTGGGGTTCCAAAGGGCATTTTGAATATGGATTGTACCTATTAATATTTATGATATTGGAAAGTAAAACAGAAATTTTTAAAAACTTTATGAAACCTTTTATTCTAAACAGGAAAAGACCCATTTAATGTTAACATAAGTAACATCATTTTATCAATATTAACTATAATTCCAAAAATCCAAAAAGACCTTTTTTTAGCTTTGAAAATTTCTTTGATGTCTATTTTGATTGAAATATAGCCAAATTCTCACATATGTATAGGCATTCAACCTATCATAGTGCATTGAAATTTATGAATAAAAACTCGCAAATTTAAAGACAGAAAGTTGGAAAATGGAGTTGGGTGCATACCAGTGATTCCATCACTTGGAAAGTAGAGAGAAGAGCATCCAAACTTCAAGGTTATCCTTGTTACATAGTGCATTCAAAGCCAGTTTGAGTTACATGAGCCACAAAAAAGGGAAAAAAAGTTTGAAAAAGGGATATCCAGTATATTGAATAAGAGTCTCAGAGGCCTTGGATCCTTGGATCACAGTTTGAGTACTGCTAACACTACCTTTTAAGTTTTGAAAATATTAACAAATGTTTTTAAGGTATGGAATCAGATCATCTTGCACAGTATATTATTAATGCTGCTTCTATTGCTATTATTGTGTATGATATTCTGATATTCCCCCCAAAATGAATTTCTTCTTGTTTGTTGACTGCATTCATGGTTTCCTAAAACAAAATTTATGGTGGTACAAACTTGGTAAAAAGGTAAAAATACTTCATCAAATTATATCGGTTATATAGGATTTGAAATTAACTGAACATAATTACTTTTATATCTGTGTTATCCATAAAGTAAATGGCTCAGTGACACGCACAGAGAATAGACTCAATAAATGGTACCTATCAGAGTCACCCTTTTCTCAATATATGTAAAATTATACAAATAGATGTGCAGGGAAAATTAGCCTCACCTATTCAATAACAGATTTTGTTACCCTCTCTTGTCACTTGATATGGGGTACCTCTAGAGTCTAGAGTCCATTGGGAAGGTCACTAAATCTATTAGCAGGAGGAAACTTAGAGTTGTCCAGATCTGGGGTCTGAGTGATGACAATTTGTGCCACTCTTACAGGCCTTCCCTAGAGACTTCATGTCTTTAAGAGTGCCTACAAGATTGTGTGGCATTTCCCTTAGGAAATTGTATCTTCACAACTAGGTACATCTACCTCAGACAGGGTGCCTCCAAGGGAAAGACAAACTCTAGCCTCAGGCTCTGACTCCTCCTACATTGATGTGGAGTAAAGAGGCAGAAATTGGAGAAGCATCACCTCCCCTGTGCCTTCTGTTGCTCCTGCTATACCAATTTTCTTCCAGAAGTTTTCTTTATTTATTTGCAAGCAGAGAGAGAGAGAGAGAAGAAAGACAGAGAGAGAATGGGTGTGTCAGGGCCTCTAGCCACTGCAAATGAACTCCAGATGCATGTGTCCCTTGTGCATCTGGCTTCCATGGGTCCTAGGGAATTGAACCTGGCTCCTTTGGCTTCACAGGAAAATGCCTTAATCACTAAGCCATTTCTCCAGCCCTAATATGGTTTGTAAGTGTGTCTTAGTTTTTAGATTCCTCTTCTTTACCATTTGTAAATATTTCAGGAACCCTTTCCTTAATCCCATGTTTACCTCCCTAAACTTTCATAAAATTTCTCATGACCAACTGTTCACCAAAACATTTCATGGAGAAGCCAATACTGGCTTCTTTGGGGCAGTCTTGATCTGCTGAATTCTCTAAAGATTACCTTACATCTATGACTGTTCAATATATGTTCTAAAAATACCAGCTGGAACCTTTCCTCTCAGTCTTTTTTTTTTTAATTTTTTAATTCTGAAGAAATTTATCTTTTGTAAATGCCAGGTAGGCACAGTGGCTGCCTATAATCCCAGCACATGGGAGGCAGAGACCGAATCCCCAGGGCCAGCACACTAGCTAGACTAGCTGAATTGGTGAGCCTTGGGTTTAAGTGAGAGACCCTGCCTCAGTGAAATAAAGGGAAAAGTAATCAAGGAAGACATTCCACATCAATCTCTGGCCTCCACACAAACACACATGTTCATGCACACTCATACATACATGCTTTCACATGTGTACACACATGCATGGATGCCACATATACACAGAAAAATATACAAGTATGAACCATATGGTTTTGCTGCACCCTGTAATCCTAAGTACCTATCAAAATTCTCCAAACATTTCATTAAATTTGATGAAAAATTACTTCTCTCTTTCTGTTCAGACAGCACTCTTCCCAGCTAGGGCTCAATGATCTAACTTAGTGGGATGAGCCAATGCATTGCCAGAAGAGACTTTCTTTCTGTTTACACTGTCTACAGTTTTGCATGCCCTTCCCTACTTTCTTGCAGGCCATGCCTAGGTCCTGAGGTGTAGATGGGCATGGACTAGTAGCAAAGGAATCTTGCCATAACTACTGTTGCTTCTCACATGGCCACTTATTTCATTCTGTAAAGAAGGCCTGTCGTATTAGAAATTCAGAGTCTGAGGAAAAAGACTTAAATACCATCTTACAAACATTCTTTCTGATATCTTTCTGGAGAGTAACCACCAATAAACATTGACTATTCCCCATCCCCACCCCCACCCCAACCCCCGCCCAAGGCAAATACCCTGTTTGTGTAAGCCAACAAATAGAGCCTTTCAACTTCAGCTGTAGGTTCATGACATTTCTTGTGTGTTCCCTACACCCCTTCTCTGTCCCTTTCTCTTCTCCCTCTCCTCTCTTTTCCCCTCAGTTTCCCTGTCTCTCCCCTTTCTCTTCCTTCTCTTTCTCTTTTTCTTCTCTCCTATCTCTTTCTCTCCTCTCTTCCCCCTTTCTCTGTTTTGCATTAGAAACAGGAGCTACATATCTAGTCTCACTTTGTCTCATGACCTTGAAACCATGTTGCTGATGCTACCCACCCCCACACATACACATATACACAAGGCCTTGCTAAGAAGGTAATCATTTGTTTCAGCTTATGGACTGCTATTTGCATACTGATGAAAGATGACCCAGCTAACCATCACAGTTAATACTGTAGGTGACATACATTTCTATTGTTCTTGACAGTAGGCTCACAGAGCTATGAAGAACTCTAGTGCTATCACTGAGGACAGAGGTGAAGTTATTCCTGATCCAACAAGTATTTATTGAGTGCATTCTCTCAGCCAGGACATTGCTAGAAAATGCAAACAGAACAAAAATAACATCCCTCTCTTAGACACAACTCTATGTGTAATAGCTTGCCACAATTATCGTGATTCCACTCCTCCTCCAGCAATTTCAGGGGGAAGCCACCATTTTCTATTACCATGATGCAACTCTTTCACGACTGCCTGTTATGCTGTGAATAGCTTTCAACAAACATCAAGTCTAAATTTCATTTGGTAAAATGCTAATGAATGAATTGTGCTATTATATGAATGCATCCCATCCTTCCATGCAGCTGTAAGGAACTCCCACCTTTGTATTCCCTTAGGTGTCTCAGTTCCTATCCCCGTGATTGGGCTGAGGGATGAAGAGAAAGTGTTCGTGAATAATACGACGTGCGTGCTCAACGACCCGAATTTCGTTCTCATCGGCTCTTTCGTGGCATTCTTTATCCCGCTGACGATCATGGTGATCACGTACTTCCTGACGATCTACGTCCTGCGCCGACAAGCTCTGATGCTCCTGCGTGGCCACACCGAGGAGGAGCTGCCTGGTATCAGCCTGAACTTTCTGAAGTGCTGCAAGAAGAATGATGCTGATGAAGAGAACCCCGCGAACCCCAGCCAAGATCCGAACCCACGCAAACGGAAGAAGAAAAACAAACGTCCCAGGGGCACCATGCAGGCCATCAACAATGAAAGGAAAGCTTCCAAAGTCCTTGGCATTGTTTTCTTTGTCTTCCTGATTATGTGGTGCCCCTTTTTCATTACCAATATTCTGTCGGTTCTGTGTGGGAAGGCCTGTAACCAAAAGCTCATGGAAAAGTTGCTGAATGTGTTTGTTTGGATTGGCTATGTTTGCTCGGGAATCAATCCTCTGGTGTACACCCTCTTCAACAAAATTTACCGAAGGGCTTTCTCCAACTATTTGCGCTGCAATTATAAGCCTGAGAAAAAGCCTCCAGTCAGACAGATTCCTAGGGTGGCTGCCACTGTTTTGTCTGGGAGGGAGCTTAATGTGAACATTTATCGCCATACCAATGAACCTGTGATTAGAAAAGCTAATGACAATGAGCCTGGCATAGAGATGCAGGTGGAGAATTTAGAGCTGCCTGTAAATCCCTCCAATGTGGTTAGTGAAAGGATTAGTAGTGTGTAAACCAAGCAGCACAGTCCTCCTAGAGGCAAGTTACACTGTAAGAAAATGTTCTCCTTTCACTTTCCTGTCTGCCATAACTAATGTAAATACTGCTGTGTGGAAAACTGTTTTTATATATAGCTTTACAATCACGCATACACCAGTGAGATTTAGGGTTCTATATTTGCTGTTTATAATAGATGGAAACTAAGTTATTTTGATTCTTCGATGACTGCGTTTGTCTTTTCCTCTCCCTACCTTCCTTCTTCCCTCCCTCCCTTGCTCCTTGTTTTCCTTTCTTCCTTCCTGTCACTGTTTCTTTAGGGTATGTGGAAATGTTGATGTTCATCTCAGGTGGCATTTGCAGGAGACCAGAATGATACACATGACAGTGGTTACAATTCAAACCACACTGAAATTGACAAAGTCAGTGGCATCTTTTTCAGGTTAATGGTAAATATGGACTTTAAATTCTCCCTCTGCTCATCTATACATGTAAATGCAGTAAGATAGGTTCTGCCTAGTGAACATCATCCATCAGTGAGACAAAGGCAGATCTTAGCCTCGTTATCACATATGGGGCAAAATTTGACATTGTCAGAATGTTGTGTCAGTATTTTGCTGCAATGTCTGTCCCCAAACATAGTGGTATTTTAACATAGCAGCTTGTTAACCAGGACTACAGAAGTGGAAGGATGATAAAGAGATATATACACCAAAAAAGCTTTTCACTTCTTAAGGACAATGTTCAAATTCTGATTATGACAACAAGCAAACTGGAATTAGTGTTTTCATTCTGGTCCTTAGCAAATACCTAATTCCATAACTAAACTGGGAAATGAGATCCCAGAGTTATTTCCCAATTCCAGGATTCAACATCAATTGGGTTTTGATCTCAGAATTCTGGAAATTCGTGTGCTACACACAGAGTGAAATTTACATTTTGAGCCTTATTAAAATATTTTCTTAATTGTGGTACCTCTGTCTATAGGACCTAATTTAGCAGTCCATTCTTAAGTAAAACTAGTATCTGGAGGGTAGATGATTGACTGAAAGCTTGGAAGTTTTACTTGATTAAGGACTACCGACTTGGGCCCTTAGAATGTGAAAAAAGTAATTAAAAATACGCTTTTAACTGAACTCTGGGAATAACAGACATACAGAGTTTCCATTTGGATTTTAAACAAAATTTATCTCATTTGCAGATCCTTCCAAACTCTCTAGTGCAGGAAAAGGCTGCAGCTAATTTGTGAAAGTGGCAAGCTCTTCATTGTGCTGCAAATATGTACCAGAAGTTTAAATCCTCGTTAAAATATCGTGTTGTGTTACAATAAGTGTTGGCCATCCTTTCATTCGTGGGCCTGCTGCTCTCTAAGAATTCAGTGCCATTTTAATAGTTTGTAAACCATGAAAGGTTTTCAAACCTCGCTAAAGTCTGGCCATTGAGTCTATGCTGTGTGCAGAGTATACATGTGTTTTCAGTAACTGTGTTTCCATGTGTATCCATTTCGCACAACTGTGGATAAATTTCTGAAGAATTCATGATGCTATTTCTTATGCCTAAAAGTTGCTTGCACACCTTGGAGTGCACCTCTTAGTATCTTAAAATTGGTGAATGCGGAATCTGAATTTCTCAAATCCCTGGTGTGTTTCCTCAACACACAGCATAGATAAATCCAACCATCTGCCATGGGAGCAGTGGGAGAGCGGCTGTATTTGAGGAAACTCAAACAGTCTCTATTTGACTTACAACACTGCCAAATGTCAGTCAATTGCTTGAGCATGCCCAAATATAACTTGGAAGTAAAGTCTACCTGCCTGTTAGGTCAGTTGAACTGCATGTTAAAATAATTCTCTGAAATTGAAAAGATGTTCTAATTCTTACTGAAATGAAAATGACTGAAGAAACCCAGCATGCATTTAGCATGAGTTCTCCCCCAGATGGTGCTCTGCATGTACGCCATGTATGTTGCATGAATCCACCAATTTGTACTAATGTAGGGCAGAATGGCTGATATCAAAAAGGGGACTGGAGAAAATCCCTCAGCAGTCTGTAGAAGATATTCAGATCTGAAGAATTGTATTAGAGAAAATTGGAAACATCTGATTTCTTTCTCAATTATCAGGGCAAGCTCATAGCACATGTTTTACAGAGAAATAAAATATAAACCACAGATTTCCAAAAGCACTAGCAATAAGTTGAATGATAATAGCTTACAGCACATTTGCTAATAATTCTTATGTCATCAAGTAGTAGTACTTAATAGTACCCAATACAGTAATTTCCTCAACTTGTGTGCTATTCGTAAGTTATGTGCAGTTTGGTATGAAACAAATATACCCATTTGGATATCAATCTTACACTTCAATGTTAAATCTATAAACTTTTATAAATGTTTTAAAACACGCCATGTGATCAATGTAAAGTGGTGAATTTACTGTTAAATCATTTTGATGTACTATTATATATGTGTATCTGTTTAAGACACGTGCAACAGACTGCCTTATATTATTTCCCATAAGTTTCCTCCTTTGTCAAATGGTACTTTTTGTGAATGGTTGCAAAGTGTTGTCTTATTCCTGATTCCTGTCTGTTCCACTCCAGGTTTTTGTGATACTTCCTATTAATTTATTAAATTTATTAAATGTTGGCTAACATGTCATGTGTCTTTTTTTCATTCCAACTATTGAGAAAAAATATGCCCTTTCATCTCATTTCTTTGAAAAGTAAATTGAATTCTGTAAGTTTGCAAAATCAAACCATCAGAAAATATCCCTTTCTGTGATCAATTATATATATAAATGGTATTAGTTACTTTCTCGTGGCTGTGAGCAAATACCTGGCCAGAAGCAACCTATGAAAGGAAAGGGTTTAATTTTGATTCAAGGTGAAGTTCCTTGGTGAGGAAGGCATGAAGGCAGGAACAGAGAGCCTGCTTATCACATTTCAGCCAGAAAGCAGAAGGTAAACAAGAGGTAGGGCTGAGCTAAATAACCTCAAGGTCTGCCTTCATTCACCCACTTCATCCAGCAAGGCTCCACCTCCTAAAGTTTCCTCAACTTTCCCAAGCAGCACCATCACATGAGAGCCAAATGTTCAAACACATGAGAGGATATTTCACATTCTAATTCCAAAGTCCTCGTAGTCTGGTTTTAGTTTTGGCTTTCAAGGCAGATATTACTATAACCAAGGATGACTTGGAACTCACTCTCTATTCCAGGCTGGCCTCAAACTCACCACAATCATACTACCTAAGACTCCCAAGTGTTGAGATTATAGGCATGTGCTATGATGCCTCTCGAAAAAAACCCCATAGTCTCCCCACCCCCGACCCAAAGCACCTCCTAGCTTTATTAAACGGCCTGTATCAGATAGTCAATATAAAAACATGATTTTAATCCCAGCACTTGGGAGGCAGAGGTAGGAGGATTGCCATGAGTTCAAGGCCACCCTGAGACTACATAGTGAGTTCTAGGTCAGCCTGGGCTAGAGCGAGACCCTACCTCAAACAAACAAACGAACAAACAAAAAAAGTCTCATCAGTTTAATAACAATAAAAAAAATCAAAAGTGGAAATTTTAGAGGACAAGGAAAGAGACCCCTAAGCCACTGGTATGGTGATCCCTGCTCATGGCACCAGACCTGGCCACAAGGTCCTCCAATATTGCTGCTGCTATGTGGTGGGGTGTGTGGGGTGAGGGGCAGTGATTGTCCTGTGGGAACTCCAGTTATGTGTGTCAGGACCCTTACTTCTGGGGTGTGCTCAGCTTCTTCATGCCCCAGACTTTGTCAGGCCAGAGATGAAGGCCTCACGGGGTTTGTAATAGTCAACCAGCAACCCCTTGACTCTGGCAGCCTGGGCATAATCACTCCATGCTCAACTCATCCATATCAATATCCAGCTGTGGAATCTCTTCTTCCTGAAATATGAGGCCCATGAGATGTTCCAATATCTGCTTCTCTAAGATAAGGAGCTTCCATAAGTCACTGTGGCCATACTTGAAGGCAACCTTCCCTTGATGTCTTCCTAGGCCTTCTTCATCTGTACCCCCTGGCCTTCACTTGTGGTCCCAGGAGGACCCTAAAAGTACATACCTGGCACTGAACCAACATTGCCCTACCTGACCTTGTGGCCACAGTGCGCCCCTGGTGAGAGGATGACCACCATGGCAGCAGCCAGGGTCAAATGCATGCATACAGCCCCTCACTGTGCAGCAACCACCCAGATGCCAGCCAGCTGGCTCCAGGCAACTGGCTTCTGTTAGCTTACAAGCTCCACGCCACTGGGCTCCATGGTAAGGGAAGCAGTGGGGGGTACCCAGGAGCATGGGGGTAGTTGCGACATGCTAAGCACCAGGCTTGTGGTCATATGCTACCCCCTTCCCACAGAGACACCCATATTCTGTTCCCGGCAGCAGCCCTAAATGTAGCCATTCTTTTTAATAACCCCGACACTATTCAAAAGTCCAAAGTCTCCTCTGAGACACAAGACCAAATCTTTAACTGTGTGCATTGTAATATCCAAATACAACTAGCATACTTCCAATATGTAATGGCACAGAAAAACATTTCATTCCAAATGGGTGTAATGGGGACATGCCTAGGAAATATTAACCCAAAGCAAAACTGAATAAAACTCTACAGGGTAAACACCAAGTCCAATAGCTCCATGTCTGGTATCTGGGACCACGATGATATATTCTGGGCTCCACTAGGCTACAGTATCTCTATCAACCAGATCTACTACCTTCTCTCGTTGTCCAGCTCCACTTTGAGCCAATAACTTTCCTAAGCAGACATCCCATGGGCCTGACATTGATGCAGGCTTTTGGGTGCAGGGAGGGATGAGAGTCCATAAAAATGCAGATCTCAGGCCTGTGTGCCTGGACTTTTGGATCTTTGTCCAAATTAGCAAAGGATTGAAAATGCAAACTCAGAGAAGGGTGAATTGTGAATTATAAAGTTTGTTTTAGGGAGAGTTAGGATCCAGAGGGAAGACTAGCAGGGAAGCCTAAAATCACAGAAAGATGGAGAAAATCTCCCTTCAGATCTCCAGGATAGAAGCTTCTAGGGAAGGCAGCCCCCACACACACACACACACATGTGGAAAGCAAAGCAGGAGATCCCAAGCTATAAGATTTCCTTTGCACAGAGGGCCAGATAGTAGGACATGCAGAACTTAAAGAAAGATCACACATGTGGCAGAACAAGAAAGCAATCAAGCCAGGCATGGTGGCGCACACCTTTAAACCCAGCACTCGGGAGGCAGAGGTAGGAGGAATGCCATGAGATCAAGGCCAGTGAAATCCAGGTCAGCCTGGGTCAGAGTAAGACCCTATCTCAAAAAACAAACAAAAAAAAATCACATGGACAAAAGTTTCCTTCCCATTTCCAGCCGGGCTGGGAAGGGGGAGAGCTTACAAAAATAGGTAACAAAACCAGGAGAGTCAAGGGTCAGAAGAATGAGAGCGCTTTACACACATAATTGATGAGATTTATATGGGTCCAATATCCAATTAGGATGAGCTGAATCATCAGACTTTGCTGTATAACGAAGAGACTTGATGGGTTGGTGGCTCAGGTGAACTCAGAAGGGGCCAGCCCATAGGTGTACTAAGCCCTGGAAAACGTGCAGAAACAGCAGAAAGTTGTCACCAGAGTTGATAATTGTAGCCATCTTAGAGGACACTGTGTCAGACATGAGTTCTGTTCCTGCCAGGGGAGGGAAATTGACATCTCCTTTGGCCTCTGTCCCTGCCTGACTACCTAGAAAAGACCATTATGCTCATACTCTGTATTAACAGCTCCAACATCTTGAAGCCTCCATTATAATTTAGGGTTCATTTTCATAGCTTCACATACTGGCCTCTCAGGGCCTTCCTGAAGAGGTTCCAACCCTACCATACATTGCCTAGCTTCAGTATAACCTTGCAGAAAGATGCTGTAACACCCTCAATCTTGTATTTTTCATGGCTCTAAACTCCAGCAAGACTTTACCTCCCAAAGGCTCCACTAGCTGGAGATGAGATATGAAACTTAATCATAAACATATGAGACACTTTGCAATCAAACCAACATGATAGACAAGACCAACCCTGTCTTGTTGATCATTTTATCTCCAGCATTTAACAGATACCATATTCATCAGCTAAACATTAAAGATGAATATTTGCAGATGTAGTGTTGTCTATTCCTGTTGTCAAATGAGCCTTGGAATTCCCCTTTCACAGTCACCTTCATTTGCCTGTAAACTCAGATATGGGTTTGAAGACCTCTTAAATCATCAGAGACATCACAGTATGCAAGACTGTTCCTCTGTACCTGGAGCAGGAGATGACAAAATACATTCACCTTTTCTTTCAACATACGTAGCTCCGTGGTGCTGTGTGAGCTGAAGCAATGCTGTCCCTGTTCAACTCTGTAAGAAGAAAGCAGCACTACTTCATTCTTTTGCAACTATGAATACATTGGTTCCCAGATATTGAACTACCACCTGAACAATAGAGTCACTACTACACATGGTCAGAATTTATTCTTTATTTTTAATTTTTTTTTCGTTTGTAAGCAGAGAGAAAGAGTGAGAAAGGGTGTGTAAAGGCCTCTTGCCACTGCAAGCAAACTCCAGATTCATATGCATATTGTGCATCTCATTTTCCATGGGCTGTGGGGAATTGAACACAGGCCATCAGGCTTTGCAACCAAGTACCTGGAACCACTGAGCATTCTCTCCAGCCCATTCTTTATTTACTAATTTACTTATTTATTGGAAACAGGGTGTCACCAAGTTGCTCCAATCAGCCTGGGTCTTGGTATGTAGCCAAGACTGGCCCAAACCAAACAGCCCCCTTCAAGCAGCCTCCTGAGTGTTGGGATGATAGGCGTACAGAACCTGGACAAGCACCAGAAATAACTTGTACCAGGGCCTGCTTGTGCCCAACCTTGAGAAAATGAAGGAAGCCTGAAATTTCCTGATGCCCAATACTAGACACTACTACCACTGAAAACAATGGTAGACAGAATCCTGAAGCAGCTCTGTCTGCAACCATTAGTTGACCATTGTGATCTAAGTGCTTCTTGCTGTCAAACAGAAGTATGTTTCTTTTATCCACATTTTCTCTGCTCCCCTTTCTCCAGGTCCAACTGCTGAGCTTGAGGCCCATGTTTCCTTGCATATTTCCCCTGCCTTTATATTAACATTTCACCTAGAGAGCTGAATATGCTAGACAATAGGCATTTTTACATGCCTACAGGAGTAGGTTGTGTCATAATGATTCTCAATATCATGTGACCTACAGTTCACTTGTGACATCAGTAGCTGGAAGACATTGGTTGCCTTCTCTGTCATGTAATTTCTGAGGTGGTGATAAGTATGCAGGATGTTTGTTGGGGAGGGTTTGTGTCCCACACCGTAAAAGAAGATATATTTTCATTGAAAGTTAAATTGAATCTTGTAAAGTACATTCACAAAGCCAAACACACCAGCAAATGACACTTCCTGCCTCGTTATGCATGTATCCAAAGATTACAACACCAGAATGTTGCAGTCAGCTCCTCATTACTGGAACAAACATCTAACCAGCTTCAGCTTATGAGAGGAAGGGGTTTATTTCAGGTTTATAGCATCCAGGGGAAGTTCCATCAAGGTTGGAAGAAGCTGGCTCAGTCCACCATACATCAGCATAGTAGAGAGAGGAAAAACCAACACCAGCAAGCACCAACCATCAGAGCTCAAACTGCTCTGAACACAAGTAGGGCTGGACTAAAGATCTACCCCAAAACACAGGCTCCCTTTAGCAAGGATATGCCTGCTAGGAGCTCAAATTTAGAAAGTTTAATAAAAAAGGACTGAGTCTATTCAAACTATCACATTTAAACTAACACATAGAGGTAACATTATTAACAAGTATGCACTACAAAAACAGTTTCATACTGTGCTGGGCCCAGGGAATGCTTTTAAGTTTAGCATAGCCCTTCAGAGTTGTTCCAGAATGAGATGACAGGGCCAGGCCTTTAGAGTTACACTGTCCTCAAGAGATGTGTGACCTTTTTCCAGGTTTCTCTTTTTGACTCCCAGAAGCAGCTCCCAAAGGACTAAGAGGGTGGTACACTTAAGGTGACTGGAAGTAAGAAAAAGGAAAGAAAGTTTGCACTTGCTAGAAATCAAAGATGATCTGACTTCTTATCCCTTGTCTAGTTTCCTTGACCTGCTTTTTTCTACAAACAACAAGAACCCGTTCTGGGAGGGAGGTCTTTCATGGGATTTAAATATTTTGGTTGATCAAGTTCAGCCCCCAGAATGTGGTGTCAGAGCTAACCTCTTCCTAAGATAGCCCCTAACCTAACCAGCCAGCTGTCCCTCTGATTTACTTGGGCTGGACAACAGACAACCACTATAAGGTTATGAATACCTTTACAAGGGGAGAACAGGCACTCTGACCACTTGGAAACTTCCAGCTGTGGATGAGCTTGTCCCTTGGCTGGGCCTGGGCTGGCTTGGTCCAGTCCAAGCTGGGAGGGCCCCTAAGCCCTTACTGGCCACATGGATTCTTTATCCCCTCCAGCTCCCCACATAGCAGGAGATCCTTAAACTTTTATTTCTCTCTTTTCTTTCCATGGTTTTTCCAGGCCCTCCACATGGGATCTCTAGCCATGTGGGTGCCTTTCCTGGGTTCTTTACTTCTCAGTCTTTTTATTCAATTCTTTGATTAAAATTAGAAATGAGGGCTGGAGAGATGGCTTAGTGGTTAAGGCGCCTGCCTCCTAAGCCTAAGAACACTGGTTCCAATCTCCAGGTCCCACATTTAGGCAGATGCAGTGACAAAAGGGCGCAATGCCGCACTTGACCACAAGGTGGCACACGCATCTGGATTTCATTTGCAGCAGCTGAGACGCTGCTGGCAGGCCCATCTCTATCGCTTTCTCTCTGTCTCTCTCTCAAAAAAAAATTAGAAATGAAGCTGAGCGTGGTGGTGCATGCCTTTAATCCCAGCACTTGAGAGGCAGAGGTAGGTTTTGCTGTCAGTTTGAGGCCACCCGGAGAGTACATAGTTAATTCCAGGTCAGCCTGGGCCAGAGTGAGACCCTACCTCAAAACACACACACAAAAAAAAAATTTAAACGAGCCTATGGTTTGGGGTATAAGGATATGCCTGGACCCCTAACACTCCATTACAGGATTTGACTCATAGCTGTGAACTGCCATCCTGTCAGTAGCAGGTGTGACCCAGGCTGTAGACAGAGCCTATGATACTGCCCCTAGCCTGAAGAATGCCTTTTTCTTTAGGGTCCTCCATTCAGGTCAAGCTCGGTTCTTGACTTCACTGCAAAAAGTAAATTCAAAACATGCCAACATGAAGCAGGGTTGGTGTTTATTAAAAGGGATTTTTATCATAGATTTGTGTATGGGAGTTCAAATAAAGAGATTCTCAGTTTAAAAAAAGGAAGATATATCCAACAGAATGGATATGGGTAGATATGAGTATGGGCCCCTCAGAGGAGAGCCACGCTTCACTTAATTTACAAGAGCCATCTATACAATTTGGGTGGTGTTATAGTCAGCTTTACATTACCGGGATGAACCTCCAAACCAGGAACAGTTTATGAGAGGAACAAGATTTATTGAAGTTCACAAATCCAGAGGAAGTTCCATGATGGCAGGAGGAGCTGCCCCCCTTTTTACAGGTCCATGCAGAAACACCACATCCAGCACTATATGTAAGCACACTCCAGGAACACCAGGCAGAGTTCAGCCCTCTGCATATCTTTGGATGGAATGCAGATTTACACCCAAACATACTTTAGGTCTGGACCCTAGGTTCCACCCACAGTTACATCAAGTTGCAAGCTTGATTTTTTTTTAATTTTACATTATTTTGTTTATTTGAGAGAGAGAGAGAGAGGCAGATAGATATATATAGAGAGAGAATATGGGCACATCAGGGCCTCTAGCCACTACAAGTGAACTCCAGATGCATGTACCACCTTGTGCATCTGGCTTATGTTGGCACTGGGGAATTCCATCTGGGTCCATAGGCTTCGCAGGTGAGCACCTTAAACACTAAGACATCTCTTCAGCCCAAGTTACAAACTTAGTAAAACTCCTGAATCTAGGGCTGGAGAAATGGCTTAGTGGTTAACACACTTGCCTGAGAAGCCTAAGGACCTAGGTTAGATTCCCCAGTACACATGTAAGCCAGATTCACAAGGTGGCACATGCATCTGGAATTTGTCTGCAGGCTAGAGGCCCTGGTGTGTCCACACTATTTGTGCCCTACCCCTCTCTCTCAAATAAAATAAAAAGAAAATATTTTTTAAATCCTGAATCTATTAGGGGACACTGACTCAAACTACCACAGGTGTGTTAATAACAATTATCTTATGGTGGGAGAGAGGTAGGTTCTCACACTTCCACAGGCTGACCCTGACCTCACTCTGTAGCCCCAGGCTGGCCTCATACTCACAGTGAGCCTCCTACCTCAGCCTCCTGAGTGCTGAGACTAAAGATTTACTCCTCTATATCCATGTTTGAAACTATTACCTTTAAAAGGTTGTTAAGGTATTTCAAGGATATCACAGTGTGGGTCCTGAGGTATTCTGGACAGGATTACAGATGAAAAGGTAAACACCTATATCATAAGAGTAGCAGAAAAGTTAGGATGTTTTCACTGTAAACAATGAAAATGTGGTGCATAAACACAATGGGGATTTTGTTAATTTTATTTATTTGATTCAGAGAGACAGAGGGAGAAAGAAAGAGAGACAGAAAGAGAATGGGCATGCCAGGGCCTCCAGTCGCTGCAAACGAACTCTAGATGCATGCACCACATTATTCATCTGGCTTATCTGAGTCCTGAGGACTCAAACCTACATCCTTTGGCATTCAGGAAAGTGCCATAATTATTAAGCCATCTCTCCAGCCCAAGAAAATGGAATTTTATTCAGCTGTAATGAAAAATAAAATGAAATTTTCAGGAAAATGGATAGATCTGGGTATACAGAAAATTATAAAAATTGTTATATAACATATTATATATTATAGAAATGATTATTAAAAATTATACAAATTAAATACTGTATATTTGGATCCTAGCTTCGAATATAGATAGACAGATAGATAAATAGCTAGCTAGCTAGCTATGAGTGGTATGAGTGTGGATATGGGCCATGTCATTAGATAGGGAACCACGAATGGAGGAACAAAGGTTTTCAGGAAGGAAAGGAGAGCCAGAGATGATACATGACATGAAAGTGGAAAGGGTACTACTGGATGGGAAGGAAACAAAGTGGGCAGGAGGATGGGAACATGGAGCTGAAGGAGACAAATAATGGATGAAAATGATATCATGTAATCTATTATTTTATACACCGATTTATTTTTTAGATATACTTGCATTAATTCTTTTTTAATTATTATTTTTTATTGACAACTTCTATACTTGCATACAAAAAACACATGATATTTCCCTCTCCTCCCCCCATTCCACTTTAGAACTCCAGTCTCCATCATATCCCCTCCCTCTCTCCACTAGTCTCTCTTTTAATTTGATGTCATCATCTTTTTCTTCTATTTTGAGGGTCTTGTGAAGGTATTACTAGGCACTGCAAGGTCATGGATATTTTTAAAAAGTTTTGTAGGATTTTCAGAAAATATCTGCTGAAGGAAAAAGGCCATATGCAAATTGGTCTTATATTTTCTGGTTTTAAGCATGGTTCATTACTACTTTAGCAGTCATATTTGAAAACATCTCTACATAAAAGGCATACTGTCTCTGTATGAGCAGCCTTCACATGAAATGTTGCTAAATGTTGTACTTGAATTGATAATTTACAGCTGGTGAGAAGCTTCATCCAGACTCTGGAGTGAGGGAATCCTTTTCTCTTCCCATATCACCATAACTTGCCATGCCTGCCTCAAGCCTACAACCATTACAACACCCAGGGATAGACTTCTCAGCCCTAAAGGGAGGATCCTGGCAGAGCAGCATGGCATCCATGGAAAACACGATTTCTGTTGTATAGAATAGAATCACCAAACTGGGCCTGGCTGCACAGGAGTACAAGGTGAGCTTATGCTACATAGCTACCTCCAGGCTATCTGGGACTACTCAACAAAACCTTATCTGAAAAGAAGATTTTAAAATGGGTACGGAGATGGGTCAGTGATAGAGTATTTGCTTGCATATATGAAATTCTAAGTTAATCCCAACATACCCCCATACCTCAAAAAAAGTAATCACCACTTCTAAGATTAGTTTTTGCAACACTTCATATCTGACAACAAATGTCTGAGTTTTCCATACCTAAAAACAAATAAATTGCTGAAAACAACAACTGAGTGTCCTACAATTTAATTCAATTCTGCTAACCTAGAATAAAACCAACTTGAATCTAAGTACTGTTAAATTTGGTGACATTCAAGTTACATGCCCAAAAGAATTAAACCTTCTCTTTTCTCTCATAATTTACCAGTGTGTAATCTGTACCAAGGTCAAAATTGAAGAAATTTTCAGAGTGAACAAAGTTTATGTGTTAGAGCGGTTACTGTCTGTGGTGGTTTGAATCAGATGTCCACCATAAACTCATGTATTCTGAATGCTTGGTCCTCAACTGATAGAAATTTGGGAGACGGAGCTTTGCTGGAAGAGGTGTTTCTTAGGGTAGGTTCAAGGGTATTATAGTCAGTTCCCCCTTGCTAGAATCTGGCTCACTCTTCTGCTGCTCTTTTCTACCTGATGTGTGACAAGAAGGTGATATCCAATCTCACACTTCATGTCGTGCTTTTCCTTGCCTTCATGGAGCTTCCCCTCAAGACTGTAATCCAAAATAAATCCTTTCCTCCTATCATTTGCTTTTGGTCAGGCATTTTGTAACAGAAACAAGAAGGTAACTACAACAGTGTCCTAGACCTAAGAATGGGAAGGGAAGTGATGAAGACTTAAGATATTGTCTCAGTGTGGCTTTTGGCCCTTATCGGTGGGCCTTGAATTCTGAGTTACTTGAAGTCTGAAGTCTTCTACTTTTCTTATAAGTAGCATTAGGACTCTGAAGATGTCTATAAGTGAAAACAGATTAGAACTCAGGAGAAGAATTGGTTTCCCTTTTCCCATGTTACTACAATTTTTCCTATCTTTCTACCACAGTGATTTTGGGAAATAGATAAGAAAACCAAATTCTGTATTGCCACCTCATGACAATTGGATGTCTTTTTTTTTTATTTATCTATTATTTATTTTCAAAGGAAAAGTAAAAAGAAGAGAGAAGGAGGAGGAGGAGGAGAAGAAAGAGAGAGAGAAAGAGAGAGAGGTACAACAGAGCCTACTCCTACTGCAAATGAACTCTAGATGCATGCACCACTTTGTACATCTGGCTTTATATGGGTACTGGGGAATCAAGCTCAGGCCATTAGGCTTTGCATAAAAGCACCTTTAACCACAGAGCCATCACTAGGGGCCTAGATTTCTCATTTAAAGAACTGTTTTGCACCAGACACAGAGATATATCCCAGGCCCTTTTTTTTGAACAAAACTCTTGGAACAGAGTAAATTTAAAACTGCACACATTTAATTCAAGCACTCAGGAGACAACGGTAGGAGGATCTTTGTGAGACTAGGGCCTACCTGGAACTACAAAGTGAGTTCCGGTTCAGCCTGGGATATAGTGAGAAAGTACCTCAAAAAGAAAAGAGTGAATTCAAAAGAAGTAAAGAAAAATACAGAAAATTGTCATAATATTCCAGGTGGAAGTAGCTTTCCCTTAATGGGCTTCAGCAATTCCCTGCTACCATCCTCCATTGCTGATAGTGTTCTAAATCTTGAAGAGCGACCATTGTAATGATTCCTCCATCCTTTTGAGGCAGTTTAAGGGAAGCAGAGCCCCCTAAAATAAACTAAGGTGGAAATGTCCATAAGCCAGTAAGAACCACAATTTTTGAGTCCTACCCTATTTTTTTGTTTATTTTCATTTTATATTATTTGAGAGCAACAGATAGAGAGAGAAAGAGGCAGAGGAGAGAGAGAGAATGTGCATGCCAGGGCCTCCAGCCACTGCAAAGGAACTTCACATGTATGTGCCACCTTGTGCATCTGGCTTACATGGGTACTAGGGAACTGAGCCTCAAACAGGGGTCCTTAGGCTTCACAGGCAAGTGCTTAACTGCTAAGCCATCTCTCCAGCCCTCCTGCCTTGTTTTTTTGTTTTTTTTTTTTTTTTTTTTGGTTTTTTGAGGTAGGGTCTCACTCTAACTCATGCTGACCTGGAATTCACTTTGTAGTCTCAGGGTGGCCTCGAACTCACGGCGATCCTCCTACCTCTGCCTCCCGAGTGCTGGGATTAAAAGCATGCGCCACCACGCCCGGTTCCTCCTGCCCTATTTTTAAAAAATAATTGAGAAAAAACTCAAGGAGGATAAATTGTGAACTATTAGTTTATTTAGGAGTTTATTTAAGGGAGATTGGTATCTAGGAAGATGGCTAAGGCCAAGTCATAAGCACGTGGAGAGTAGGAACCAAGCACTCAGTTGGAAAACACTACATAGTTCATTAGAAACATTGAAGAGAAATGGAGATCTTTAGTAAAAGACAAGTGAAGCCACAAGCACCTGCAAGATAGAACTTATGTGCTTATGTAGGGAGATTTAGAAGAGTCACATGTGGAAGACAAAGCATCTATCTTGATCTTCCCCAAGGAAGAAAGTTAAAGTGGTGACGGTTTGAGAATAGGAGAGAGTGCCAGGCAGTGATAAACGGGTATTAACAAGAGGTCTACCCATGGTTGTCCTAAGTTCTAGAAATGCCATAGGTAGCAGGCCCAGAATTGGGGAAAGAACATTCATCATAGATCTAGTATGTAAAGGAAGGAAATATGCATATGGTAGATTCAGAGTCCAGAGGAAAATCATATATGTAATTAAAGTGAGAAGTTACCCCAAAGAATAAAGCAGAAGCAAGCAGAAAAACTACCCAGACCAAGAAGCAGTGTTCGCCTCACCCACCCCAACCAGGCAGAGTCGTTGAGAGGGGGGAGCCAGACTCACATGTATCCATGTGACCAGAGCACAGAGGCCTAGAAAGAGAAAAGGCCAAGAAATACCCTTTATAGTTGATCGAAAATGTATTCTTTCATTAGATTCGTGTATGTAAAGGGAACCTGACTGATTTGTCAATTTACAGGGGCAGGCTCCAGCGCCGGTCCACCTGAGTTATACTAGACTGTGAGTAGAGCAGGGGTGGGGCACTGTAGCTGTTCTTGATCAGTTTTGATAAGAAACAAGTTCCATACCTAAGTGTCATTGGTGCCTAGGTAGTTTGGTATATGGGATAGCCTCTCCTGGCTTGCTCGCTCTCTCTCTCTCTCTGGGACTTCTGTTCCTCAAAGAAATTGCATAAAAGAACCTAGCTTTCTCCTATTGCTCCTTCAATTTGACCAGAGGATGTGAATAAGATTACAAGGTCCCTAAATAAATGGTATGGCATCTGGTTCTTCCTTATTCTTCCCTAAAGAAAATTCCTTTCCTCAAAAGTCTGACAGGAAGATGCAAATAAGATTTAAGATTTTGAAGTGCTGAAGGGATGGCTCACCAGTTAAAGCCTTTGCCTACAAAGGCAAAGGACCCAGGTTCAGTTCCCCAGTACCCACATAAAGCCAAATGAACAAGGTGGAACATGTGCCTGGAGTTCATTGGCAGTGGCTAGATGCCCTGGTGTGCCCATTCTCTCTCTCTCCCTGCCTGTCTCTCTCTCTCTCTCTCTCAAATAAATAAATAAAAATAAATAAATAAATAAATAAATAAATAAGTTCAAAGTGCCTGGACACCTGTTGTAGTTACCTTTCCAGTTCTGGGAAAAATCACCTAACCAAAAGTAGCTGATGGGAAGAAAGGTTTTTTTCTGTTTTAAAGTCTTGAGGGAAAGTTTCATGATGGCAGGGAAAGGATGTTCCTACAACAGAAGCTGGACCTCACAATCCTGCCACCGCTCATGAAAATGAGCAGCAAAAGTGAGAGCCAAGCTCTGGAAAGAGGCCATTACAACTCTAAGACCACACCGCAAAACACACTTTCAAAATTGACACCAGCTGGAGATGGAGCACTTAATACATACATCTATGGGAGACATGGGATCCAAACCACTACAACACCTGAGTTTGGATCTGTACTGACCATTCAGCCCCATTCAGTAGCTACTCATGAGAGACCCAATCAGTGTCACCTGATGGGATTTTCCATTTCCAGAACCTCTTCCTACATTACAGCATGAACTCTGCATCCTTTCCTTCTCCTAAGCTCTAGAGTCTATGGATTTCAATTGTCAAACTTCATAAGACAAGGGCTAGAGAGATGGCTTAGTAATTAAGGTGCTTGCCTGCAAAGTCAAAGGACCCAGGTTCGACTACCCCAGGACCCACATAAGCCAGATCAAGGGGGCACACAGTGACTGGACGCCCTACCACACCCATTTTCTCTCTCTCTCTCTCTCTCTCTCTCTCTCTCTCTCCCCTGCCTATTTATGTATCTCTCTCTCTCTCTCAAATAAATAAAAATAAAATATTTTTAATTCATAAGACAAGATCATGGAGACCATTGACTCAGTTTCAGTTTTGTCTGTGAGGATCTGCACACTAACTCATGAGTTAAAGCCCAAGAACTGAGAAAACCTCCATCACTCTCAAAGTCACCCCAAAATCCCATGTCATTTCCACATGGCATTTCAAATTCTAGTGATAAAGTTAATGAATTACCAAGAAACAGGAGGTGTGGTCCAAAGGAGGGTCATCTTCAATGGCCATCAAGCCTGCGAATTTCATCACTAGACATCCAACAATATCTCTACTTTCCTCTCTTTCATATATTTCAAAGCTTAAGGAGGTCAATTGTGACATAGACTGCCTCCTTTTAGATCTTACTTCATACTCTTTTCCTTCTTATGCTATGTGGTGTGTGTGTGTGTGTGTACTTGTGTGTGAGTGCATGTGCACATGACCATAGTGCATACATGGAAATCAGAGAACATCTTTCAGGTGTTGGTCATAGTCTTCCACCTCCTTTGAGACACAGTCTTGAAGGAGAAACAGGAGCAAGATAGCTTTACATAGGCAGTCAGCCAGCGACTAGTCCCAAGGAGCACAAGGAGATGTCATCTCTCCTGTCCTGGAAAACTACCACTCACATCTGATCCAGCCTCATCCAAAATGGCCACGAGCAATTCCTCAGCCACAGTGTCTCCTGTCTCTTCTCCAGTCTAGCACACCTAGGTGGGCTGGCTCCTTCTGAGTCAGCCCCTTGAATCCATAAACCAATCAGGTCTCCACCTTACATACCTGACTCTGGTAACAAGGCTCATCTTAAATAAATGTCTGACCTATATAAATGGGTCTGTAAATAATATAAATAACCTGTGCCATCTGTTCTTGGCTCTCTTGGCTATATTCTCAGGGCAATAGACTCTGCTGGTGTGCTTTGGTAATCTCTTTCCCCTTATCAGGCAGGCTGGGGGAAAGGAGTTTCTTATGGCCTGGGCAGTTTCTTGCCTTAGGGATGCTGTCTCACTGTGACACATGTATGATATTTCTTTATACCCTGAGTCCTTTTCTATCTAATCGCTTAGTTTTCTTCTACATAAAGGTGAAAGGCTTGCGCTTTAAAGGTTTACTTCATACACGTGTGTGTGTGCTACTTCTAAATCTTTTGGCCTTGGCTCTCCTGTTGCGCATCATGTGTGTATGAGTGTGCCATTTCCACAGGCTTCTTTCCTGGAGATTTCCCTATTTCTCCTCTCTCCCTCTTCAACTGGGCAAGGAAAAGAATTGCTTCTGGTTTGAGAATTTGTAGTCTTTTACTGGATACCAATTCTTCCAAATTAAATTTAACTTTCTTAGAATCTATTTTCTTAATCCATTGTTAAAATGGATAAGAACCTAAAAGTTGGGGCTCACAGGCCTAGAGGTCCCCCTTAACCACAAAATCTTGCATCAGTCTCACAAATTTTCACCAGTGTAGTTGTCCCCCATATCTTCTGGAGGACCCTAGTGTCTCTACCTATCTTCTTTCTCATAGGCACGACTGGAATTAAAATTGCCTGCTCCAGCAAACAGGATTCAACATGAGTGCTGGGGTTGCAAACTTGGGTACTCATTCTTGTGTGGCAAGTATTTAAAGCACTGAATCATCTCTGCAGCCTCAGTATTTCAAAGTCTAAGGATGGCCCATGGTGATGTTTTTCCCTTCCTTAAAATTAGTATGAAGCCTATATACTCTCAGAGATATTTCTACAGTTGTAATTACTACTGAAATTCCTCTGAATGTGTAGGATACTGGAAACATAGCACATCTCCTGAGTATCAAGCTGACTTTGGGTGCTGCGTTGATTCAACTATTTTTTTAATTGATATTCATTTCTCCCTTTGGGAGAAATGTGGATAATACAGACTTTTACAGAATTTAGAAGTGTACACCTGGACTAGGAAGGACAAAATCCTATGTCTAGAGAGGACATAGGTTCTTGTGAGGAAATTACTATTGCCCTTTTGTAAATTGGATGTGATTTCAGGTTGCCTTCTAAATATTTGTTGGTTTGCCCATAGATTACTCTAGCTGATAGCTTTTGTTTTGTTTTCTTTGCAACTATAAAGGGTCCTAACTAGCCATAGTATTAAGACTAAGTGTCTTTTGAGCATCCAACACTAAATGGTGCATCTATATTTCACACTCCAAATCCTGGGGAATATTATGGAAAATAGGGCAAAAAGATCTTAAGAGTCACCGTTTTTAAACACTACATGGATGATCATTGTCTTCCAGAATGTTTAGCAAATGCAATTATCTTCAATAAGAACTATACAGGATTGATTCTATCAACATAGCTTCCTTAGGAAAGAATGGCTCATCAGGCCACACCCCTCCTGAGGATTCGTAGGCAGTTAACAGTTTCTGGAAGGGAGGGGCCCATGAGGCCACAACCGCTCTGCAGATTAATGGGCAGTTAACAGTTTCTGGAAGAGAGAGGCTCATGAGGTCACACCCTCTCTGAAGATTTAAAGGCAGTTAACAGTAGCTGAAAGAGAGGGCCTCATGAGGGCACACCCGCCCTGGGGATTTAGAGGCAGTTAACAGTTTCTGGAAGGGAGGGGCTCATGAGGCCACACCCACCCTGCAGATTTATAGACAGTTAAGTGTTGCAAAAATGGAGGTTCTCATGAGGACACACTGTTCCTGAATATCCATAGGCAATTACTGTGTGCTAGAGGAGGGAAAGACATATTCTTCAGTAGTGTAGAAATTGGGCTCTTCTTTGTGCTCTTCCAAACTTCTCAACAACGGTCCTTGATGAGTTCACTGGCATAGGAGCTAGTTTTGGTCATGGCTTCCTATGAAGTCTCCTGAGAAGATAACCCAATCCTTGAGCTATACGTGTTCCCTTACTTGGGAACCTTCTTTGTGCTAATTGGATTGAGTTTTCTCTCCCTAAATGATGCATTAGCTGGAGAGATATCAAGTTTTTCCATTGTAAAAGCTGAGAGAGCCATCCGTGGCTACCAGGACACACCCTCCCCGAAGATCCATAGGCAATTATTGCTTGCAAGAGGAATGAAAGACGTATTCTTCAGTAGTGTTGAATTTGGTCTTTTCTTCTTGATCTTGTAAACTTCTCATCAGTGGTCCAAGAAGAAACCCAAGTTAAATACCCTGACTCACAAAAAAACAAAGTGCCATGACAGTTACTGCTACCAGAGGTACAGTGATAGGAGGCAGAAACTGGCTCAGTGGTCAGGGCAACAGAACCCAAAAAGTGAATGGTCTTTTAATTCCTTCAATAAATCCAGAAAACTGTTCACCACTTCCTGGTGGTGAAAACCTTGAATACTGGGAGATGAAAATCCTTGGAGCAGGAAACAAAATAAAAACCTCACCCAAGGGCTGGAGAGATCGTTTAGCGGTTAAGGCGCCTGTCTCCTAAGCCTAAGAACGATGGTTCCAATCTCCAGCGGTTCCAATCTCCAGGTTCCACGGTTAGCCAGATGCAAAGTGACGCAAGGGCGCAATGCTGCACTTGACCACAAGGGGGGGGTACACATCTGGATTTCGTTCCTCTACCTCTCTCTCTCTCTCTCTCGCTCGCTCTCACTCTCTGTCTCTCTCCAAAAAAAAATCACCCAAACCTCATTAGCAGCCAGACCTTTTATACTGGGTCTGGAGCTGAATCCGGGAGTCACCACACCTTGGTTCACTGTCTGATAGAGGCTGGGACTGAAAACAGCAGGCACTTGATTAATTCCAGCTCTGTGGTAGCTGCTGCAGAAAGCATGGTGAATGTGTCATGTTAAGCATCTGCCATTTGTTTTATCTCTATTGGACAGACAGGAATTTAGATCCATATTTCTCCTCCAGGTCTTCCTGTCTAACTAACTGCCTCTCCCCAATGCTACCTAAGTCCCTCTCATTTTCTCCCTCTCATGAGAAGAAACTCTAATTGCTCTTAGAGGAAAGAGGGTGATGACTGGTCAGTCTATAACTGCTTCCTGCTGATCAGGGTCATTGACTAATTGCAGTCTCTCCCCGAGGGGCCATCTAAAGGCCCAAGAGAGAAATCTGTTAGTCAAATGTCCTGTTCTGACACCATCTGAAAATTATCAGTAAGCGGTAGTTGGCAGTCTGGTTAGAAGTGGTGAGAGATCAGCTGATCCAGTGCACCTGCATAGATGGACTTGGATTGCTGCATGTCCATCTGAGTGTGAGCTGCGTGTAAATGAGCAGAGATAAAACAGATAATGACTGTAATGGAAAAACTGAACTCAAGGAAGAAGAGAAAATAAGGCATTGTGATGGAAGAGAAAGCAAACTTATCTGTCTGAGACTTGCCCTACACTTTCCTGTGCCCTAGTGCTTGGTTATATGTTTCCTTCTGAGTGTTCAAAACCAAGTATAGTGTCTTGCTCTTGTAAACTCCTCATCAGTGGACCTAGAAAAAAACCCAAGTAAATGCTCTGACTCACCAAAAAAAGCCATGAAAATTACTGTTACCAGGGGCACAGTGATAAGAGACAGAAAATGGCTAGGGATTCAGGGTAATCGAACCTCGAGGATGTACATTGGGAGGTCAAAATGCTCTCCAAGAGACTGTCTGGACATGGGAAGAGCTCTATCTGTCTCCCTCAGCCTTGGGGTCATCTATTATGATGAGCGAGGGCCATGCTGGCCAAGTGTTCTCCCCTCTATTAGGAATCCTGGAGGAGTGATTTACCTCTGTTGTGGCTCTCTTATTATAAACTGTACGTACACCTTTTTTAAATATTTTATTTATTTATTTGAGAGAGAGAGAGAGATACAGAAATAGGCAGGTAGAGAGAGAGAGAATAGGCGTGCCAGGGCCTCCAGCCACTGCAAACAAACTCCAGATGCGTGAGCCCCCTTGTCCATCTGGCTTACGTGGGTCCTGGAGAATCTAGCCTTGAACCGGGGTCCTTAGGCTTCACAGGCAAGCGCATAACCACTAAGCCATCTCTCCAGCCCTGTAAGTACACCTTTTATGCTGTTTTTTTTTTCTGTGTCACTGCCAGTGTAAACCATATTCGCAGTGTCCCATCATCTCTTGTGGCCTTCTGACCTGATAGTAGAGGCTAAAATATTGGCCCTTGCACTTTTGACCTCAATCAGCCTTAAATCCTACATGGATTCTTAAAACTTTCAGAAAGCAAGTTATACCAAAATAAGGGGTAAGAACTTATCTTACGTTTGAGCTGGCAGACATCTAAAAAGCAGGTTGATGCCTTCTACGTGTTCACAGGCACAGGAGCTAGTTTTGGTCATGGTTTCCAATAAAGTGTCTTGAGAAGAGAAATACCACATCCTTAAACTGTAGTTTTTTCCTTACATGTGAACATTCTCCTTATTTGTTGGATTGAGTTTTCTCTCCTTAATTAATGCAAGAGATGGAGAGACTTCAAGATTTTCCAGTGTCAGGACTGAAGCAGCCATGTACAGCTACCAGAGGCAACCCACCATCCACGGTGGTGGTCTATGTTGCAGCCATCCTGTTGTGCCTCAGTGATTTCTCTTGAGGTATATGGTGGCCTACCAGGAGGTTGGAGGGAATCCTCCCATAGAAGTTGAACTATCCCTTCTGCCTTTAGAGTTACAGTTTTAGCTGCAAAATCTATCCAATGGCTGCCTAAGATCACTGGGTCATCTCATTTTGGTGCCCATGGCAGTGTAAAATGCTACATGAAGGCGGAGTAGGACTGCTTCCACAAAGATTAAAATCTCCTTACAATGGTAAATAGGATTTCTTGAAGTAGTTAACAAACCTCTCTCCTTCCAAATACAAGCATGAGCATGTAGTATTAAGTAAGTATATTTAGAGTCTGTGAAATATTTATTCATTTCCCTTTGCTAATGTATAGAGCCCTGGTCAGAGCAATCAGCAGAGTTAGTTGGGCACTGTTATTAGCTGGCAGTGGGCCTGGTTTAAGAATATCATATTCTATTATCACTGTATATCCGGCCTTTCTGGTTTCATCCTGGATGAAAGAATTCCCTTCAGTGGTGGAGAGATGGCTTAGCAGTTAAGTTGCAAGTCTTCAAAACCGAAGAGCTCAGGTTCAATGACCCAGTACCCATGTAAGCCAGATGTACCAGGTGGCACATGTGTCTGGAGTTCATTTGCAGCGACTGGAGACCCTGGAACTCTCTATCTATCTATCTATCTATCTATCTATCTATCTATCTATCTATCTATCTGCCTCATTCTCTAGCTGCCTCTCCCAAATAAATAAATGAATAAAATACCAAACAAAATGTTTTAAAAATTAAAAAAATAACTCCCATCAGTATATAATTGTAGATCAGGATTACTTAAGGGCTGGTCCTTAAGGTCTGGTCCAGCAGCATAAGTTTTTCATAAGATCCTTAACTTGAGGATCATCTAGGAGGTAAGTACCGAGGTTGAAAGAATGGCAAACCTTAATGGTTATTTCTGCCCCTCCATTATTTAGTCAAGTTGTAAGCCCAAAACGTGTGTGTGTGTGTGTGTGTGTGTGTGTGTGTGTGTGAGAGAGAGAGAGAGAGAGAGAGAAAATACACAAGATTTGGCGTATAGAAATCGTCTGCAGCAGCTGGAGGCCCTGGTGCCCCATTCTCTCTCTCTCTCTCTCTCTCTCTCTCTCTGTCTGACTCGTTCTATCTCTCCTATAAATAATAAAAGACAATAAAATGAAATAATAATATCAATAATAATATTAATAATATAAAATATGGTGGCGCTCACGCCTTTCACCCCAGCAGCACTGGGAGGGAGGCAGAGAGTGAGGAGGGTCATGGCTGTGAGTTCGAGGACACCCTTAGACGACAGAGTGAATTCCAGCTCAGCCTGGGCTAGAGCCAGTCCCTACCTCAAAAACCAAAAAAACACAAAAACCAAAGAAAAAAATGTAACATCTACTGTAAGTACAGTGTGATGTAGCCAACAACAGGAGGAGGTGTTTAGTGCATGATATATACATACATACATACATACATACATACATACATATAAATACATACATATATATACTTACATGCATATATATATAATGTATAATATGTATTTATTTTATATTACATATTATACATAATATATACACATATAAATATATATTTATATTTACATATAAACTTATATGTAAATATGTGAGTTCCTATATGAATATACATGTAAATTTATACAAATATTATATATAAAATATATATGATATCTATATAGACATATATATAATATATTATTACATGTATTATACATTATTATACATTTTATATACTGCATAATATATCCATATAAAATATATATAATTATATGTAAATATATAAATTGATATATATCATAATAGGATTAGGGTTGAGACCATATGTAAATTTATGTCCATAAATACATATGTATGTATATAATTTGTGGGGCGTATGAGGTAGGGACTGGGTGTAGCCCAGGCTGACACAGAATTCACTGTGGCTTCACAGGTTGGCCTTGAACTCACGGCCACGACCCTTCTAAGATGTACTTATTCACAATTGGTTTCCAGGAAAAGTGGGAATAACTTCTAAGACCTATCAATCTCAGAATTAAATCCTTCTAATGTCCTAATATACATAGTAAGTACCAGCGAGCTTTCTTAGGATCTAAGTTGAAGGGAGGCTTCTATGTTGTCGACTTTACACGTGATGACACCAGGTGACACTGGCCTTGTGTCTGTAGAATTTTCTTTTCCAGGAGATCTTCTGGAAAGGTTCTGAAACCAACTCTGAATTTTCCTGATCATGACAAAGGCCTGCATAGCCATCTGTGTCTCTCCTACAGAGACAGAGCTCATAGGGTTTATCTCTAATTTTCAAAGACTATCAAGTCCTCTCCTTACCTAGACCTAATAGACGTTTGCCAAATTTGTTTTATGTAATCGCTTCCAACTTATTTCTGACACTTAGGCTATGTAAGGTCAAAGCTTCATTCCAATTCGATCGTAATTTATTTTATTTTATATTTTGGTTTTTCTTTCTTTCTCTTTTGCTTGCTTGCTTACGTCTTTGCTTTCTGTGTTCCTTCCTTCCTTCCTTCCTTCCTTCCTTCCTTTGTTTTTTTTAATTTTGGTTTTGCGATGTAGGGTCTCACTCGATCTGAGGCTGAACAGGAATTCACCATGGAGTCTCAGGGTGGCCTCGAACTCTCTGCTATCCTCCTAACTCTGCCTGCCAAAGGCTGGGATTCAAGATGTGCGCCACCACGCCTGGCTATATTTTGGGTTTGCACGGTCGGGTCTCACTCTTGCCCAGGCTGAACTGGAACACACGATGTTATCTCAGGCTGGCTTTGAACTCACACCTAAACATGTACACCTGCCTTGTCAGTGCTGAGGATCAAGGTGCATTGAACCACGTCAAACTCAAGGGATTTAGTATACTCACCCCTGCTGATGGTGGAAAATCACAGATAAAAATCCCAAGATCACATCATAGGTCAAAGGTCACACATAGTTTTCAATACTTGTAATTGAACCGAGATGCCTTTGAAAGGAACATGTGATTGTGAGAGACTTGTCCCCAATGCTAATGAGATCCTGTCCTGACAAGTAAAGGTGTGATTCTACTGAGAAACCTTTTCACGTCTTTCCAGACAGTGGAATCACTGTCTGAAATGATATTTTCCATAGAAGCGTGAAGCTTAACTATGCGCTTGCTCTTTCTCTTCATCATCAGATTTGGATTTAAATGCTTTTGTGCATCACGTCAGGCCACAACAAATTCTCACTGTGTTAATAGGGGTCCTGGTGTGGTGTAACCACCATGTTTTCATTCCTGACTGCAAGTGTGACTGAATGAACAAAAGGCATGTTGGCGAGTTTTTCACACCTTGGCCTTGTTGTGCTCCATCACCACCCCTGCATCCACTGTGTTGACGGGGAGTTCCTCAAGCGCATCCTTGTGGGGACAGCTTGACACAGGGTACACTTTCCAAGTCTGAGGTTCTCGATTCCTTCTGCCCACTCCTCAGTTCATAAGGCTTATAAGGCAAAAGGAATTTCTGTAGACGCATATGGGTTGAAGATGCCCCTATTTTTTTCCTTTGGGGACTTAGGACACTCCACCATGTCTGCTGGGTTACCAGAAGTGTGAGCCTCAGGCAGAAAGGGTGCTCAAAACTCCTACCAAACAACTCAAATCCTCTGACAGATCTGGAGGTCCCAGACAGATGTGAGCAGATGACTCAGGTGCTTGTCGGGAGCCCTGTTTTTCTACCACACAGAGAGTCCCTGGATCTCTCAGGCCTTCTCCTGGCCCGTCCAGCTCCAGATTCTCTAACCTCGGGTGACCACGACGCGATCACCCAAGGTTAGAGAATCTGCTCGTTCCACAAAAATGCTCAAAATGGCCGCCTGAGAATGGACTGCTGATCCAGGGGACAGGTGGTGCGCAGAAAGGTCTTTTTAGAAATGGAGTGATATCATAGATTTCATGCCATCACTCGAAGTTATGAGCCTACCGTAAGGGGGATGTCTGAAAAATGAACGAACAGGACCCAGAGGGTGTGATTTCCTAGGAATAGCCCAGCGCAAATAAGGAGATCGTGGAGGGTTGACAGGCAAGTGTGTCGAGGAGTTAGAAGCTGGCTGTTAGAGAGCGAGGCCCTGCTTCAAATACTAAGGTAGAGAGATTTAAAAATCTTCCCGGGGCTTTGAGTCCAATTACTTGGACCACTGACTTGCCTTTCATTGTTGTTGATGACGAGAGGGACTCAGCTTTTCTGAAGTGCGCTCGGTTGTTGGTGCAGGACCCTGGAAGGAGAGGCAGGATTTCATGACGTGCGAGAGCAGTGTTCTTTTAATGCCCGCTGACCCAGGCCAGTAGGAACCTGATTCCTAGGCTGAAGCCCAATCGCATTGTCATTCTCGCTTCTTTAGTTGCTTATTTTTATGACTCTTTTACCCTTTTCATTTCAGAAGAACCCGTTGTAATGGCCACCATATATTGGTACCATCATGCCCATCTTCACCCGTGCCAGGCGATGGAGGACCCATCGCTGTGGGATGGTGAGCATTCCCCATGTTGCTCTGGTTCCTAACTTTTGTCAGCAGCAGTCCACCAGTGGTGGGATTCAGTGCCTTTCCATGATTCCCCACACCCTCTGGTTTCTGCACAATCTCTTCCGCACAATCTCCTGAGCATTGGTGGCTCTGTTTGATTTTTGGTGGTGCTTGTTTACTTTTTAGTTATAGACCTACTCAGTGAGTGTGTAAACAGCACGTGTGGGTTCCATCCTTACCCTCATCCCCATCCCTCCCCCCTAGGGACCCTGCTCCATGGGGATGCCAGTTACATCCCCATGGGTACAGTGGGTCGTGCATTTGGGGTAGCCGTCAGTTATCAGGGCGACGCCATGTCTCTGTCCCACCTTGTGGTTCTCACAATCTCTCAGCCCACACTTGCATGAATCTCTCTGAGCCTGCCCGGTTGAGTGTTATGTCTGTTTTGCTGATGAGGTCTGGGAGCCTCTGTGTCTCTGGATCTCTGTGACTCTGGATTCCACGGGAGTCGAGTTTTCTCTGTGCCTATATCCTTCACCTTCCTTCTGCTTGAAGTCTATTCTAATACTCAGAGTTTAGCAGCCTCTAGAACTCTGCTCTGTTGTACATTTTGTTTTTCCTCCCCATCACAGTGATATAGGTTTCCAAAGTCTGCCCACAACCAGCCCTGTGGCTCTTCTCCTCAAGATCTCTGTGCAGTGTCTGGGGTGCTGTTTTAGCTGGCAACCTCAACTTCTCTTTTGATAGGGGTTCAGGTATCTTTTCATGAATTTTGTCGAATTTGTCCTTGGATCTCGTTGCCTCTGTGCTAGAAAAAAAAAAAAAAAAAAAAAAAAACAAAACATGCAGTCAGCCGCAGTCTGCATTGGTGAATCGGTTTGTATGCCACAGAAGGCAGTGGGATTTTATAGGAGAGCCGCAGTTGCCATTTCTGTACCATCTGGCCCCCTTTTCTCTCGCCTGGAAAGCTTCTGAAACCAACTCTGAATTTTCTTGTTCATGACAAAGGTCTGCATAACAGTCTGGGTCTCTCCTTCAGAGATAAAGCTCAAAGACTTTTTCTCTAATTTTCAAAGAATATCGAGTCCTTTCCTTAGCAGAACCTAATAGACCTTGGCCAAATGTGTTTCTGAATCACTTGTTGATCCTATTGATTGATTTATTGATTGATTGACTGATTGATCGATCTCTGAGACAGAAGGAGACCGAGAGGGAGAGAGAATGGACGCGCCAGGGCCCTCAGCCAATACAGATGAACTCCAGATGCATGTGCATAGGTTAAGGTGGGACCTGGGCAATTGAACCTGGCTCTTTAGGCTTCACAAGCAAATGCCGTCACCACTAAGCCATCTCTCCAGCCCTTCAATATTTTATTTATTTATGTTTTGGTTTTTAGAGGTAGGGTTTCACTCTAGCTCAGGCTGACCTGGAAGTCACTATGTAGTCTCAGGGAGGACTCAAACTCACAGCGATCCTCGTACCTCTCCCTCCCGAGTGCTGGGATTACAGGCATGTGCCACCACGCTCATCTTATTTTTTCTTTATTTATCTGAGAGGAACAGACACACAGAGAGAGAGAGAGGCAGGTAGAGAATGGGCGTGGCAGGTCCGCCAGCCACCGCACACGAACTCCAGACGAGTGCGCCTACTTGTGCATCTGGCTTGACGTGGGTCCTAGGGAAATGAGCCTCAAACTGTGGACCATGGCCTTCGCAGGCCAGGGCTAAACCACTGAGCCATCTTGCCATCAGGCCTGCTCACCCTCTTTACATACACCACAGAGACTTTCCAGGACTATGAACACAGGAACTCATTCTAGCTAAACTTTAGTCAAGTTGTTAGCCCAAAACAAGTGTGTGTGTGTATGAGAGAGAGAGAGAGAGAGAGAGAGAGAGAGAGAGAGATAGAAAAAATACACAAGATTTGTCCATGCGTCTAGAGATCATCTGCAGCAGCTGGAGGCCCTGGCACCCCCATTCTCTCTCTCTCTCTCTCTCTCTGTCTGAATTGTTCTATCTCTCGTATAAAAAACTAAAAATAATAAAATGAAATAATAATATCAATAATAATATTAATAATATAAAATATGGTGGCGCTCACACCTTTCATCCCAGCAGCACTGGGAGGGTGGCAGAGAGTGAGGAGCGACGTGGCTGTGAGTTCGAGGACACCCTTAGACGACAGAGTGAATTCCAGCTCAGCCTGAGCAAGAGCCAGTCCCTACCTCGAAAACCAAAAAAACCCAAAAAACAAAGAAATAAATGTAACATCTACCGTAAGTACAGTGTCATGTAGCCAAAAAGAGGAGGAGGTGTTTAGTGCATGATATATACATACATGCATACATACATACATACTTACATACATACATATAAATACATATATATGTATATATATATGTATATATATACATGCATACATATATATATAATGTATCATATGTATTTATTTTATATTACATATTATACATAATATATACACATATAAATATATATTTAAATTTACATATAAACTTATATGTAAATATGTGAGTTCCAATATGAATATACATGTAAATTTATACAAATATTATATATAAAATATATATGATATCTATATAGACATATAATATATATAATATATTATTATATGTATTACAGATTATTATACATTTTATATACTGCATAATATATCCATATACAAATATATATATAATTATATGTAAATATATAAATTCATATATATCATAATAGGATTAGGGTTGAGGCCATATGTAAATTTATGTCCATAAATACATATGTATGTATATAATTTGTGGGGGGTGCGAGGTAGAGACTGGCTGTAGCCCAGGCTGACACAGAATTCACTGTGGCTTCACAGGTTGGCCATGAACTCACGTCCACGACCCTTCTTAGATGTACTTATTCACAAATGATTTCCAGGAAAAGTGGGAATAACTTCTAACACCTATGAATCTTAGAATTAAATCCGTCTAACGTCCTAACATACATAGTAAGTGCCAGCGAGCATTCTCTGGATCTCAGTTGAAGGGAGGCTTCTACGATGTTGACTTTTCACGTGATGACACCAGGTGACACTGGCCTTGTGTCTGTGGAATTTTCTTTCCCAGGAGATCTTCTGGAAAGGTACTGAAACCAACTCTGAATTTTCTTGATCATGACAAAGGCCTGCATAGCCGTCTGTGTCTCTCCTGCAGATATTGAGCACATAGGGTTTTTCTGTAATTTTCAAAGATTATCGAGTCCTCTCCTTAGCAGGACCTAATAGACGTTGGCCAAATGTGTTGTATGTAATCGCTTCACTTACAACTATTCCAGGCATTTAGGCTATGTAAAGGCAAAGCTTCAGTCTGTTTTGATCGTAATTTATTTGATTTATTGTATATTTTAGTTTTTCTTTCTTTCTCTGTTGCTTGCTTGCTGGAGTCTTTGCTTTCTGTCTTCCTTCCTTCCTTCCTTCCCTTCTTCCTTCCTTCCTTCCTTTCTTTCTTTTTTCTTATTGTTATTTTGGCTTTCCGATGTTTTGCAAGTGTGACTGAATGAAGAAATCATATGTTGGCGATTTATCCATACCTTGCCCTTGTTGTGGTCAATCACCACTCCTGCATCCATTGTGTTGTCAGGAAGGTTCTCAAGCGCCCCTCTGTAGGGACTCCCTGCCTCAAGGTACACTTTCCAAGTCTGAGGTTCTCAATTCCTTCTGCCCACTCTTCACCTCATAAGCCTTATAAGGAATTTAAAGGAATTTCTGGGCTTGAGAGATGGCTTAGGGGTTAAGGTGCCTTTCTCCTAACCCTAAGAGCACTGGTTCCAGTCTCCAGCAGTTCCAATCTCCAGGTCCCACGTTTAGCCAGATGCAAAATTACGCAAGGGCGCAATGCCGCACTTGGCCTCAATGGGGCGCGCATTTCTTGATTTTGTTCACAGCAGCTGAGAAACTGCTCGCCCGCCCATCTCTGTCTTCCTCCCTCTCTCTCTCTCTCTCTCTGTCTCTCTCTATGCCTCTCTCCAAAAAAATAAGATAAAATAAAAAGGTTTTAAAAAAGGATTTTCTGTAGATGCATATGGGTTTAAGATGCCCCCATTTTGTTTCCTTTGGGGACTTAGGACACTCCACCATGTCTGCTGGGTTACCAGAAGTGTGAACCTCAGGCAGAAAGGGTGCTCAAAACTCCTACTGAATATCTTAAAACCTGTGTCAGTTCTGGAGGTCCCAGACAGATGTGAACAGATGACTCAGGTGCTTGTCGGGAGCCCCATTATTCTACCACACAGAGAGTCCCTGGAACACCCAGGCCTTCTCCTGGCCCGACCAGCTCCAGATTCCAAAAAAATGCTCAAAATGGCCGCCTGAGTTTGGACTGCTGAGCCAGGGGACAGGTGGTGCATGGAAGGGTCTTTTTGGAAACGGAGCGATATCTTAGATTTCATGCCATCACTAGCAGTTATGAGCCTACCAGAAGGGGGATGTCTGAAAAATGAACAAACAGGTCACAGAGAGTGTGTTTTCCTAGGAATAGGCCAGCTTACCTAAGGAGATCTTGGAGGGATGACGGGCAAGGGCCTCAAGGAGTTAGAAGCCGGCCACTAGAGAGCAAGGCCCTGCTTCATATACTAAGGTAGAGAGATTTAAAAGTCTTAATGGGCCTTTGAGTCCAATTACTTGGACCACTGACTCGCCTGTCATTGTTGTTGATGACGAGAGTGACCTAGCTTTTCTGAAGTGCGCTCGCACAGTTGTCAGTTCAGGACGCTGGAAGGAGAGACAGAACTCCGTGATGTGCGAGGAGCAGTGTTGTTTTACTGCCCGCTCACCCAGGCCAGTAGGAACCTGATTCCTAGGCTGAAGGCCAGTCGCATTTTCATTCTCGCTTCTTTAGTTGCTTAGTTTTATGACTCTTTTTCCCTTTTCATTTCAGAGGAACCCCTTGTAAGTGCCCACCATACGTTGGTACCATCATGCCCGTCTTCATCTCGGCCAGGCAATGGAGGACCCATCGCTGTGGGATGGTGGACATTCCCCATGTTACTCTGGTTCCTAACTTTTGGCAGCAGCACTCCACCTGTGTTGGGCCCTATGAGGCCCGGGTGTGAGGCCTAGCGGAACTTCCTGAGTTTGGTGACCTGTCCTTGTCCTAATTCTCAGCAAGGCCTAAGCCGAAACTGCCTCCGCCCAGCTACTGCTGACGTGATGAAATACTATTGGCCCTTATACCTTTCCTCATCCCCTCTTCCTGCCCCCTTCCTCAAAATATATAAATACCTCCCCTGACAATAAACGGAGAGATTTCCACCTTAGACGTTTCTCCCGGCTCAATGTGGTTTTCTTTTCCCCGGTGGCTTGGGGAGGTTTTTTGAGTCGTTGACACCCGCCTTCTTGCTCAGCCTCAAGAGAAGCGGCTGGCCCAGTTCTCTCTCTCTTCTGCTCTACCTGCCGGTGGTGGAGGGAAAAAATCCCCGGCATCTGGTGCCCAAACGTGGGGCACAACAACTGCTGCCTCATGTGAGGACGTGTGAGGATTCAAAACGGACTACGGACTGCCGACGTGACGAAGAAAAAATGCAAAATTAAGCTGACGGGCTAATCAGACTGCTGACGGGTGTATCCTCATAAGTTATGAGGTAATCTTCATATTTAATATTCTAACCTTTACTTCCATAATCTGTGCTTACTTCAACTTCCTTTCTCTTTCCTTCCATTTCCGGTTTGCCGCCATTTCTAAATGGGTACGTTCATGGTGGACACACCACGTGGACAGACCTAGAGGAGACTTTAAACGTTTTGCCTCCTCATTTAAATAAAAACTCCATCCCAAAAGACAAAACAAACCTGATGGGGAGATCTGCTCCCAGCTATACTGTGTTTAATTTCATCGAGCTGTCCCATAAGGACACAGACTCACTGGCCATCATAAATCTAAATCTAAACTCAATTCTACAACATGCTTAATTATTTTTTGGGACTTTATGCTTATGTTGTACTCATATATATTACTATTAAGCAAAAAAACCTCCATGGTGCTTGGAACAAAACTTTTGTTTTACCCCATGGATTAATTCAGTCCTCCTTGCCTTAATTGCCAACCTTGAAGGCTTTTCCAGGGAAAAGTTCATTTTTGCCCTTAAAAACTGTAAAAAAGGGCTAAAACTAACTTTTAAAATCTCCTTTCTCCCAAGGCCGCCACCCAAACTGCCACCCGGCAACTATCTTTTCAGCTCTTTTCAGCCCCTAACTACTGCCTAAGGCAAATATGCTCAAACCCCTGGTAAAAAATACGGGCGTGTCAAAATTCTTCCACACTAACATTCTCCAGTAAACTTCTTTCCTCATACAACAACTCCATGTAGCTTTCTGTGGATGTAAACTGTGATCAAATACAAGCTCGAGTTCCCCAAACATCCCAAACCAAGGATAACTTTCCTCGTGGGCGTGAAACACAAGTCACTGGTCCGCCAGGCTCCACCGACATTCCTGCGGGAGCGGGCTGAGTGGGACAACTCCAGCCCGGCCAGAGCACTGCCCCGAGCCTCACTGGCTGCGCCTCGCCCCACACCTCCAGGCGTCACTTTTGGTCACTTTTGTCAAAAAAAAAAAAAAAAAAGGCCAACCAAACAACAAGAAGGCAGGTGGGCGGGCTCCTAACTTGCTTTAAAAATATCTTAGGAATGGGCGGGCAGTCCGCCATGAGGCCATGAGGCGATCCACTGCCGTCCCCGCCCCTTTTGCCTCTAGGCGCCCCCTCCATGCTCTTAACTGAGTGTCCCGCATGGGGCCCAAAGTATTTATTTAAAAAAAAAAAAAACAGCTGGGGACATTCATATTGCCCTGCTAGAGGTAAAAAAAAAAACCTGTTTTTCAAGTCTATATGGCTATATCCTACACACCATTGTCCCACCCTTCGCTGCCTTCCCATTAACATAAAGATAAAGAGATGTCTTAATTGTTAAACACTTGCCTGTAGAGCCTAAGGACCCTGATTAGAGGCTCAATTCTCCAGTACCCATGTAAACAGTGGCTGGAGGCCTGACACGCCCATTCTCTCTCTCTCTGCCTGCCTAACTCAATTCATAAAATATAAGACTAAGCCCAACTAACTCAATCGGTAATACAATGTTAGCCTGGGATTAAAGTTTTCCCTGACAACTCTGCCCAACTGGAGGGACAAAATTAAAAAACCTAAAAACTGTCAGTCTCTGGTTACTACAAAAGTTTAATAACGGCTAATGGTGGTTAAATTTAAATTGTTTTACTCTCTCCTTACTATGCCTTATACCAATTAACTTGTTTGATTTTATTATTATTGTTACTGTTATTATAAATCTATTAAAAGCCAGGGACAAAATGTGATAATTTAAATATATGTCCCCCAATATATTCAATATTTTATTAATTTATAGTTTACATCTACAATTGCCTTACTAAAGACAATATCACTGGGGGCCCATTTTAAGGTATAATAATTGTTTAAGATTCCATTGTAAAGATATACAAAGTGTGCCTAACAGGAGTTCCTAAAGCTTACTGTGGCTTAACTACAATAATTTTGCTCTATGTACTATATGACTAATTAATTTTTTTCTTCTCTCTTTCTTAACTCTATAAAGACAGGCCAACGTCTGCCAGTATGGAACTTCCCCTAGATCTATAAGCTTCAACATCATAAAAAACTACTAACTGTCAGCCCTAGATTAAACCTAACAATACATGTCTCATATCTTTTCTTCCTTAATTAATCATCCTAATATTTTATTACTATTTTTAGGTCATTCCAACCCATCTGATATCCAAGACCTCACTACTAAATGCCTTGCCATTTTACAGGTGTCTCCAGAAAAAATTCAAACTGCCCCTCCCTTCAAGATTTTGGGCTCCAGGTTATTCCTTGATACTATTTCTCCTGTTAAACTCCAACTCCATATTCAAAAATTCTATACTTTGCCTCAACTCCAAAAGGTGCTGGGGAAAATTAATTGGATGAGGCCCTGGATACCCATAACTACTAAGGAACTGTCCCCTTTATTTGACCTCTTAAAGGGTCTTACTCTCTCCTCTCAGATAACCTTGCCCCCTCGTCATAAACAAATTCTACATAAGGTACAACGGGCTATTGATGCTGCTGTCCTAAAGAGGTATGTTCCTAACTTACCTATCTCCCTCTGTATTTTCTCTGGGGAAACATTGTACACTGCGCTGTTAGCCCAAGGGGAAAAAAAACATCCAATGGATTCACCTCTCCCTGGGTGGAGTCCCCAAAGTTTACACTATAACTAACCAGATTGCAGACTGCATTATGAAGGGCAGAGACACCTCTGTCCGATTGTTTGGCACGGAGCCTCATGTCATTGTCACCCCCTTTAAGGTAACAGACTTCACTTGGCTTCAGAGAAATAACAACAGGGTTGCTATGGCCCTCGAGGGGTTTCTGGGTATAATTGATTGTCACTATGGTCCTTATAAATGGATGAGCTCCTTCTCTAGGTTGGAATGGAGACCCCCCAGACTTTTTTTTATCTAAACCCAACCCTGATTTTCTTACTGTATTCACTGATGGGGGGCGCTTGGGAGCTTCCCTAGTTGTTTACCCTCCCCTAAGGAGGGGAGAAAAGCCTATACCCATAAAGTCAATCTCCCATGAGGTCACAGGATCAGCACAATTTAAAGAACTATTTGCTGTCGTTTTGGCTTTGGACACTATTCAGGAGCCATTTAACTTATTTTCTGACAGCCTTTATGTTGTTAACCTGTTACCCAACCTAATTGAGGCCCATATTAGACTGGACTCCAATATTATAACCCCATTGATGATTCAAGCCCGCTCCCTACTTAAACAAAGAATTAACCCCATTTTCCTTCAACATCTCAGAGGCCATCAAAATTTACCAGGATTCCTCTCTAAAGGAAACGATTTGGCCGACAAACTGGCCTCTCAGCCTCAATGTAATACAGTCTCAGAAGCTACACACTTCCACTTATTAACTCATATAAATTGGAGGGGACTTAAACATAAATATCCCCATGTGCCAGTCAAGGACCTTAAAAAAATTGTCCAAACTTACAAATCCTGTCAGCCTTTCCTCCAGGTACCTCCTCTTCAAACTACAGAAGCCAGTCCTCAAGGGCTACGCCCTAATCACCTTTGACAGATTGACGTTACACACTATTCTCCATTTGAAAAACTTAAATATATTTTTCTCTCAGTTGATACTTTCTCCCATGCTTGCTGGGCATCGGCACATGCTGGGGAAAAAACTAAACATGCTATTAGCCATATGCTTCAATGCTTTGCCACCCTTGGATTGCCAGATCAAATCAAAACTGATAATGGTCCCTGCTTCATAAGCAGGACTTTTATAGATTTCCTCCAAACCTGGAAAATCTCACTTTCCACAGGCATCCCATATAACCCGTGGGTCCAGGCCATCGTGGAAAGATATCATCAAACTCTCAAGTCTCAATTACAAAAACAAAAGGGGGAATCCCTACCCCCACATGACCAACTAAAAAAGGTATTATTAACCCTAAATATTTTAAAATTTTCTAAAGAAGATAGACACTTGTCCCCTTTTCAAAAACATTGGACCTCAGCTGTCACCTACAGCTCCATGTGGGTCAAATGGAGGGACCCATTAACTGGGGCCTGGAAGGGATCAGACCCCCTCCTCACAGCAGGGAGAGGATTTGGATGTGTCTTTCCTCAAGAGGAAAAAACAAATCTATTTGGGTACCCGCAAGAGACTTAAAATATTTACCCCAACAAGGGGATGATAATAATCAATTCTCCAGGGAGTGTCCCACCCCTGAGAACTATGCCTGTTTCTTCCCCAGAAACAACTGAAGGTGTGGATGCTACTAGACCCAAATGAAGCCAGAAAAGCTCCAGAAAGATTTACAGAAGAGGAGTCGGGACTTCTAAGACAACCTGCTGTAGACGAGCTTACATGGCTTTTTATCCCACCTTCTCCCTCCCCTTGGACCCCCTTCTTTCTTTTGCTCTTTACCCTACCTTCTCCCTCCCCTAAACCCCTCCTTCTTCTTATCCTCACTCTCGGGCCCTGTGTAATTAATAAGATTACACAATTCATTCATCAACAGCTTGAGGCAATTAAACTTCATCAGGCCAAGGCACCACAGGTTTGCGACTCAAAGACAATGGTTTTTCCACTTACTGGCTATCCACCTAACATCCTCCCCAGCCCTCCATCGAACCAACGACGGGTAAGATCTCAGACAGTTGGGCCCTATGAGGCCCAGGTGTGAGGCCTAGCGGAACTTCCTGAGTTTGGTGACCTGTCCTTGTCCTAATTCTCAGCAAGGCCTAAGCCGAAACTGCCTCCACCCAGCTACTGCTGACGTGATGAAATACTATTGGCCCTTATACCTTTCTCTCATCCCCTCTTCCTGCCCCCTTCCTCAAAATATATAAATACCTCCCCTGACAATAAACGGAGAGATTTCCACCTTAGACGTTTCTCCCGGCTCAATGTGGTTTTCTTTTCCCCGGTGGTTTGGGGAGGTTTTTTGAGTTGACACCCGCCTTCTCACTCAGCCTCAAGAGAAGCGGCTGGCCCGGTTCTCTCTCTCTTCTGCTCTACCTGCCGGTGGTGGAGGGAAAAAATCCCCGGCATCTGGTGCCCAAACGTGGGGCACAACAACTGCTGCCTCATGTGAGGACGGACTGTGAGGATTCAAAAAGCGGACTACGGACTGCCGGCGTGATCTTCAGAAAAATGCAAAATTAAGCTGAATCTGGCTAATCAGACTGCTGATTTCTGGTTGTATCCTCATAAGTTATGAGGTAATCTTCATATTTAATATTCTAACCTTTACTTCCATAATCTGTGCCAACTTCAACTTCCTTTCTCTTTCCTTCCATTTCCGGTTTGCCGCCATTTCTAAATGGGTACGTTCATGGTGGACACACCACGTGGACAGACCTAGAGGAGACTTTAAACGTTTTGCCTCCTCATTTAAATAAAAACTCCATCCCAAAAGACAAAACAAACCTGATGGGGAGATCTGCTCCCAGCTATACTGTGTTTAATTTCATCGAGCTGTCCCATAAGGACACAGACTCACTGGCCATCATAAATCTAAATCTAAACTCAATTCTACAACATGCTTAATTATTTTTTGGGACTTTATGCTTATGTTGTACTCATATATATTACTATTAAGCAAAAAAACCTCCATGGTGCTTGGAACAAAACTTTTGTTTTACCCCATGGATTAATTCAGTCCTCCTTGCCTTAATTGCCAACCTTGAAGGCTTTTCCAGGGAAAAGTTCATTTTTGCCCTTAAAAACTGTAAAAAAGGGCTAAAACTAACTTTTAAAATCTCCTTTCTCCCAAGGCCGCCACCCAAACTGCCACCGGGCAACTATCTTTTCAGCTCTTTTCAGCCCCTAACTACTGCCTAAGGCAAATATGCTCAAACCCCTGGTAAAAAATACGGGCGTGTCAAAATTCTTCCACACTAACATTCTCCAGTAAACTTCTTTCCTCATACAACAACTCCATGTAGCTTTCTGTGGATGTAAACTGTGATCAAATACAAGCTCGAGTTCCCCAAACATCCCAAACCAAGGATAACTTTCCTCGTGGGCGTGAAACACAAGTCACTGGTCCGCCAGGCTCCACCGACATTCCTGCGGGGAGCGGGCTGAGTGGGACAACTCCAGCCCGGCCAGAGCACTGCCCCGAGCCTCACTGGCTGCGCCTCGCCCGCACCTCCAGGCGTCACTTTTGGTCACTTTTGTCAAAAAAAAAAAAAAAAAAAAAAAAAAAAAGGCCAACCAAACAACAAGAAGGCAGGTGGGCGGGCTCCTAACTTGCTTTAAAAATATCTTAGGAATGGGCGGGCAGTCCGCCATGAGGCCATGAGGCGATCCACTGCCGTCCCCGCCCCTTTTGCCTCTAGGCGCCCCCTCCATGCTCTTAACTGAGTGTCCCGCAGGGCCCAAAGTATTTATTTAAAAAAAAAAAACAGCTGGGGACATTCGTATTGCCCTGCTAGAGGTAAAAAAAAAAACCTGTTTTTCAAGTCTATATGGCTATATCCTACACACCATTGTCCCACCCTTCGCTGCCTTCCCATTAACATAAAGATAAAGAGATGTCTTAATTGTTAAACACTTGCCTGTAGAGCCTAAGGACCCTGATTAGAGGCTCAATTCTCCAGTACCCATGTAAACAGTGGCTGGAGGCCTGACACGCCCATTCTCTCTCTCTCTGCCTGCCTAACTCAATTCATAAAATATAAGACTAAGCCCAACTAACTCAATCGGTAATACAATGTTAGCCTGGGATTAAAGTTTTCCCTGACAACTCTGCCCAACTGGAGGGACAAAATTAAAAACCTAAAACTGTCAGTCTCTGGTTACTACAAAAGTTTAATAACGGCTAATGGTGGTTAAATTTAAATTGTTTTACTCTCTCCTTACTATGCCTTATACCAATTAACTTGTTTGATTTTATTATTATTGTTACTGTTATTATAAATCTATTAAAAGCCAGGGACAAAATGTGATAATTTAAATATATGTCCCCCAATATATTCAATATTTTATTAATTTATAGTTTACATCTACAATTGCCTTACTAAAGACAATATCACTGGGGGCCCATTTTAAGGTATAATAATTGTTTAAGATTCCATTGTAAAGATATACAAAGTGTGCCTAACAGGAGTTCCTAAAGCTTACTGTGGCTTAACTACAATAATTTTGCTCTATGTACTATATGACTAATTAATTTTTTTCTTCTCTCTTTCTTAACTCTATAAAGACAGGCCAACGTCTGCCAGTATGGAACTTCCCTAGATCTATAAGCTTCAACATCATAAAAACTACTAACTGTCAGCCCTAGATTAAACCTAACAATACATGTCTCATATCTTTTCTTCCTTAATTAATCATCCTAATATTTTATTACTATTTTTAGGTCATTCCAACCCATCTGATATCCAAGACCTCACTACTAAATGCCTTGCCATTTTACAGGTGTCTCCAGAAAAAATTCAAACTGCCCCTCCCTTCAAGATTTTGGGCTCCAGGTTATTCCTTGATACTATTTCTCCTGTTAAACTCCAACTCCATATTCAAAAATTCTATACTTTGCCTCAACTCCAAAAGGTGCTGGGGAAAATTAATTGGATGAGGCCCTGGATACCCATAACTACTAAAAAACTGTCCCCTTTATTTGACCTCTTAAAGGGTCTTACTCTCTCCTCTCAGATAACCTTGCCCCTCGTCATAAACAAATTCTACATAAGGTACAACGGGCTATTGATGCTGCTGTCCTAAAGAGGTATGTTCCTAACTTACCTATCTCCCTCTGTATTTTCTCTGGGGAAACATTGTACACTGCGCTGTTAGCCCAAGGGGGAAAAAACATCAATGGATTCACCTCTCCCTGGGTGGAGTCCCCAAAGTTTACACTATAACTAACCAGATTGCAGACTGCATTATGAAGGGCAGAGACACCTCTGTCCGATTGTTTGGCACGGAGCCTCATGTCATTGTCACCCCCTTTAAGGTAACAGACTTCACTTGGCTTCAGAGAAATAACAACAGGGTTGCTATGGCCCTCGAGGGTTTCTGGGTATAATTGATTGTCACTATGGTCCTTATAAATGGATGAGCTCCTTCTCTAGGTTGGAATGGAGACCCCCCCAGACTTTTTTTATCTAAACCCAACCCTGATTTTCTTACTGTATTCACTGATGGGGGGCGCTTGGGAGCTTCCCTAGTTGTTTACCCTCCCCTAAGGAGGGAGAAAAAGCCTATACCCATAAAGTCAATCTCCCATGAGGTCACAGGATCAGCACAATTTAAAGAACTATTTGCTGTCGTTTTGGCTTTGGACACTATTCAGGAGCCATTTAACTTATTTTCTGACAGCCTTTATGTTGTTAACCTGTTACCCAACCTAATTGAGGCCCATATTAGACTGGACTCCAATATTATAACCCCATTGATGATTCAAGCCCGCTCCCTACTTAAACAAAGAATTAACCCCATTTTCCTTCAACATCTCAGAGGCCATCAAAATTTACCAGGATTCCTCTCTAAAGGAAACGATTTGGCCGACAAACTGGCCTCTCAGCCTCAATGTAATACAGTCTCAGAAGCTACACACTTCCACTTATTAACTCATATAAATTGGAGGGGACTTAAACATAAATATCCCCATGTGCCAGTCAAGGACCTTAAAAAAATTGTCCAAACTTACAAATCCTGTCAGCCTTTCCTCCAGGTACCTCCTCTTCAAACTACAGAAGCCAGTCCTCAAGGGCTACGCCCTAATCACCTTTGACAGATTGACGTTACACACTATTCTCCATTTGAAAAACTTAAATATATTTTTCTCTCAGTTGATACTTTCTCCCATGCTTGCTGGGCATCGGCACATGCTGGGGAAAAAACTAAACATGCTATTAGCCATATGCTTCAATGCTTTGCCACCCTTGGATTGCCAGATCAAATCAAAACTGATAATGGTCCCTGCTTCATAAGCAGGACTTTTATAGATTTCCTCCAAACCTGGAAAATCTCACTTTCCACAGGCATCCCATATAACCCGTGGGTCCAGGCCATCGTGGAAAGATATCATCAAACTCTCAAGTCTCAATTACAAAAACAAAAGGGGGAATCCCTACCCCCACATGACCAACTAAAAAAGGTATTATTAACCCTAAATATTTTAAAATTTTCTAAAGAAGATAGACACTTGTCCCCTTTTCAAAAACATTGGACCTCAGCTGTCACCTACAGCTCCATGTGGGTCAAATGGAGGGACCCATTAACTGGGGCCTGGAAGGGATCAGACCCCCTCCTCACAGCAGGGAGAGGATTTGGATGTGTCTTTCCTCAAGAGGAAAAAACAAATCTATTTGGGTACCCGCAAGAGACTTAAAATATTTACCCCAACAAGGGGATGATAATAATCAATTCTCCAGGGAGTGTCCCACCCCTGAGAACTATGCCTGTTTCTTCCCCAGAAACAACTGAAGGTGTGGATGCTACTAGACCCAAATGAAGCCAGAAAAGCTCCAGAAAGATTTACAGAAGAGGAGTCGGGACTTCTAAGACAACCTGCTGTAGACGAGCTTACATGGCTTTTTATCCCACCTTCTCCCTCCCCTTGGACCCCTCCTTCTTTCTGCTCTTTACCCTACCTTCTCCCTCCCCCTAAACCCCTCCTTCTTCTTATCCTCACTCTCGGGCCCTGTGTAATTAATAAGATTACACAATTCATTCATCAACAGCTTGAGGCAATTAAACTTCATCAGGCCAAGGCACCACAGGTTTGCGACTCAAAGACAATGGTTTTTCCACTTACTGGCTATCCACCTAACATCCCTCCCCAGCCCTCCATCGAACCAACGATGGGTAAGATCTCAGACAGGCTGAGACAACCTAAGACAGGGCGTGGAGTGGTCAACGGGCTAGAGGCATAGTACTCAGTGACGGGTAAGATTCTCAGAGGGGGACAACGTAAGACAGAGGCTATGCCATCCACCGTTCTTACAAAAACAAAAGGGGGAGATGTTGGGCCCTATGAGGCCCAGGTGTGAGGCCTAGCGGAACTTCCTGAGTTTGGCGACCTGTCCTTGTCCTAATTCTCAGCAAGGCCTGAGCCGAAACTACCTCCACCCAGCTACTGCTGACGTGATGAAATACTATTGGCCCTTATACCTTTCTCTCATCCCCTCTTCCCACCCCCTTCCTCAAAATATATAAATACTTCCCCTGAAAATAAATGGAGAGATTTCCGCCTTAGACATTTCTCCCGGCTCAATGTGGTTTTCTTTTCCCCGGTGGCTTGGGGAGGTTTTTTGAGTCGTCGACACCCGCCTTCTCGCTCAGCCTCAAGAAAAGCAGCTGGCCCGGTTCTCTCTCTCTTCTGCTCTACCTGCCAGTGGTGGAGGGAAAAAATCCCTGGCATCTGTGGTAGGATTCAGTGCCTGGCCACGTTGCCCCTCGCCCTCTGTTTCCTGCAAGTCACTTCTTCACAATCACCCTAGCTTTGTTGGCACTGTTGGATTTTTGGTGGTGTTTGTTTGCTTTTTAGTTATAGACACACTCACTGAGTGTGTAAACAGCACGTGTGGGTTCCATCCTCACCGTCGTCCCCGCCCCTCCCCCCAAGGGACCCTGCTCCCTGGGGATTCCAGTTACATCCCCATGGGTATTGTGGGTAGTGCATTTGGGGTAGCTGTCAGTTATCGGGGCGAGACCATGTCTCTGTCCCACCTTGTGGCCCTCACAGTCTTTCAGCCCACACTTGCATGAATCTCTATCAGCCGGCCCGGTTGAGTGTTATGCCTACTTCACTGATGAAGTCTGGGAGCCTCTGTGTCTCTAGATCTCTGTGATTCTGGCCTCCGTGAGAGTTGAGTGTTCTCTGTGCCTTTCACCTTCACCTTTGTGCTGGTTTAACAGAGTTTAACAGCCTCTAGAACTCTGCTCAGTTGTACATTTTGTTTTCCTCTCCATCACACCAGTGTGGGTTTCCAAAGTTGGCCCCCAACCAGCCATGTGGCTCTTCTCATCAAGATCTCTGTGCAGTGTCTGGGGTGCTGTTTCAGCTGGCAAGCTCGACTTCACTTTTGATAGGGGTTCAGGTATCTTTTCATGAATTTTGTCCAATTTGGCCTCGGATCTCATTGCCTCTGTGGTAGTGAAAAAAAAAAAAAAAAAAACACACAGTCAGCCGCTGTCTGCATTGGTGAATCTGTTTCTAGGCCACAGAAGGCAGTGGAATTTTATAGGAGAGCCACTGTTGCGGTTGCTGTACCATCCGGCCCCCTCTTCTCTCACCTGGACAGCTTCTGAAACCAACTCTGAATTGTTTTGATCATGACAAAGGCCTGCATAACAGTCTGGGTCTCTTCTGCAGAGATAGAGCTCATAGAGTTTTTCTCTAATTTTCAAAGAATATCGAGTCCTTTGCTGAGCTGGACCTAATAGACCTTAGCCAAATGTGTTTCTGAATCACTTATTGATTCTATTGAATGATTGATTGATTTCTGAGAGACAGAAGAAGACAGAGAGGGAGAGAGAAAGGACGCGCCAGGGCCCTCAGGCAATATAAATGAACTCCAGATGCCTGCACCACCATGTGCATATGGCTAATGTGTGACGTGGGGAATTGAACCTGGTTCTTTTTGCTTCGCAAGCAAATGCCTTAACCACTAAGCCATCGCTCCAGCCCTTCTATATTTTCTTTATTTATGTTTTGATTTTTAGATGTAGGTTCTCACTGTAGCTCAGGCTGACCCGGAAGTCACATTCTCTCTCTGTCTCTGTCGACCTCCTTCTATCTCTCGTATCAATAATAAAAATGATAAAATGAAGTAATAACAATAATAAAATAAAATGTATCTATGGTGGCGCTCACGCCTTTCATTCCTGCAACACAAGGAGGGAGGCGGAGAGTGAGGAGGGTCGTAGCTGTGAGATCCAGGCCACCCTCAGACGACGGAGTGAATTCCAGCTCAGCCGGGCTAGAGCCATTCCTATCTGGAAAACCAAGACAACCCCAAAAACCAAAGAAATAAATGTAACGTCTACCCTAAGTACAGTGTCATGCAGCCAAATGCAGGAGGATATGTTTAGAGCCTGATATATATATACACACATACATATTATTTATACCATGTATTGATTTTATGTATTATACGTTATTCATAATATATACAAATAGATATATATTTAAATTTATATAAACTTATATGTAAATATGTGAGTTCATATATGAATTTACATGGAAACTTATACATATATCACATATATAAAAATATATGTGTATATATTTACATATAGGACATGTATAAAATATTATTACATGTATTATAGGTTATTATACGTTATTTATACTACATGATATATAAATATTTATACTACATGATATATATATATATATATATATATATATTACATGATATATAAATATACAACAACAGTTGAAGGGAGGGTTCTATGTTATCGACTTTTCACGTGATGACACCAGGTGACACTGGCCTTGTGTCTGTGGAATTTTCTTTCCCAGGAGATCTTCTGGAAAGTTTCTGAAACCAACTCTGAATTTTCTCCATCATGACAAAGGCCTGCATTGCCATCTGTATCTCTTCTGCAGATATTGAGCGCACAGGGTTTTTCTGTAATTTTCAAAGAATATCGAGTCCTCTCCTTAGCAGGACCTAATAGACGTTTCCCAAATGCGTTGTATGTAATCGCTTTGCTTACAACTACTCCCGGCGTTTAGGCTATGTAAAGTCAAAGCTTCAGTCCTTTTCGATTGTAATTTATTTGATTTATTGTATATTTGAGTTTTTTTCTTTCTCTTTTTCTTGCTTTCTTGGGTCTTTGATTTCTGCTTTCTTCCTTCCTTTCTTTTCTTCCTTCCTTTCTTTCTTTTCGTTATTTTGGCTTTGCGATGTTTTGCAAGTGTGACTGAATGAAGAAATGGCATATTGGCGATTTTTCCATACCTTGCCCTTGTTGTGGTCCATCACCACACGTGCATCCACTGTGTTGTCAGGAAAGTGCTCATGCACCTTGTTGTGGGGGCTCCGTATCTCAAGGTACACTTTCCAAGTCTGAGGTTCTCGATTCCTTCTGCCCCTCTTCAGCTCGTAAGGCTTATAAGGCAAAAGGAATTTCTAGGCTGGAGAGATTGCTTAGGGGTTAAGGCACCTGCCTCCTAACCCTAAGAACACTGGTTTCAATCTCCAGCCGTTCCAATCTCCAGGTCCCACATTTAGCCAGATGCAAAGTGACACAAGGGCACAATGCCGCACTTGGCCACAAGGGGGCGCATACATCTGGATTTCGTTTGCAGCAGCTGAGACACTGCTCGTGCGCCCATCTCTGTCCTCCTCCCTCTTTCTCTCTCATTCTGTGTGTGTGTGTGTGTGTGTGTGTGTGTGTGTGTGTGTGTGTCTCCAAAAAAATAATAAAAATAAAAAATAAAGTTTTTTTAAAAAGTAACTAAAAGTTTTAATATTATCTTATTCATTAAAAAGTTGTATAAATAATACAATTAGTTCCTCTATACCTTTAACTTACTCAGTTTTCTTTAAAGTTAATATCTTTTATAGTGCACTACATTTGTCAAAACTAAGTTAAGAACATTACTGTCAAAGCTGTATTCTTTCCCAGATTTTACCAAATTTCCACCAATTGCCTTGTTCGTTTTCAGGATTTTATCCAAAATGGTTCATTCTATATAGTCATCATGTCTTCTTAGCTCCTCTGGTCTCTGAAGTTCTTTGTGTTTTAGCGATTTTTTTTAACTGACACTATTTTAACAGTCAAACTCTATGGGTCATGTGTCCCAAAGATAAGACCACTGACTTCCAGCAACTCACCTCATTCAACAATTCAGACTAGAATTTTTAAGAGTCATACTTAAAAACTTCTGTCCTGAAACCATCATATGACCAGTTACCAACTCTAAACCCTAGAAATACTTCAATAATTCTTCTTTTCAGCTGTTACTGACACTGTCAGAGGATACTTTCTCTTGTTTAGCTTGCTACACATACCCACCTTTGGATGAACAGGTTTCTGTGGTAGTTGTTGTGTAGGGTCTTTGAAGCGATCCAATCATACAGTAAACTCCAGAATCCCTTCTACAACATCTAGCAAGCACTGAAACAGGTCTCTTTGCCCAACACTACCACTACTACCACCCTGGGAACACATCCCAAGATATGTCTATGCCATCTTCTTGTGGACTGCTAGAAATGGCTATACCAAAATGAACGCAAATTTTGTCCCTTGCAGGTTCTTTTCATTGGCCCCATTTATGTCCTGCATAGAATCAAGATAGTAGATGGCAAATAAGCTCAAGATACAGTCTCAGCCCAGTTGTAAGGAGAGATTCAGACACACTCAGGAGGTGCTAGCGTTGGAGGGTTGCTTGCTAAGTATCCCATTTACAGTATATGATTTCATCTCGTTGGGCCTTAATTGACTTATCTTGTTAAAAAACTCACCACCACGTTTATAGAATTATTGTGAGAAGTAAATGAAATAACACTTTTGGAATTACCTAACTCATTGACAGGTGTAGAGAAGACTGTCCATAGGCATGAACATTCAGAGCATCGTCCCCCTGCCACCCACACTGACCAACTGCTGCTCTCATAACCCACAACCCCATGGTGAATATTAACAATCCCACTGAGGAGAGCCCTCAGTGGAATGGAGGAGAGGAGGTAGAAATGGTAGCAACACATGATGTGTGCATACAATATTTCTACATAATAAAAAAAATATTTACCTTGTAGACAACTAGTGACTACCCAGGTGAAATATACATTTCACACTCCATTACGCCATTCTTCTGCTTGACAACAGTGAATTCCTTTTTTCCTTTTCAATGAATTCTCTAGAGATTATGTGTAGTTTTGCTATTGACCTTTCCCCCTTGAAGTTTAATTAAACTGTTACTGAGCAGAACTGAAAGGTTAAATAAACTGAGAAAATTGGTTGCTCACATTCCCAAATATATGGCTCACTAGTGAGATTAGCCATGACAGTTGATGAGAGTTTGACGAGGATTAGTGTTCATCCTTTATTATCAACAAAATGTAGAAGTGGGGGCCTGGCTTGGGGCATTGATCTAAATTTCCATGGCAACACCAGGATGAACTATCTGCCTGTGAATAATTGATTTCCGATATGTAAAAGATGATAAGAATCACTGAAATGATCATTAAGAGAGAAGAAAAACACTTAAGGAAAACAGAAGTCTTCCTACTCCTTGAGGAAACTTAAAGAACTTTCAATAAATTTAGTAGTATCTTTAAATTCCCTGAGTATCTATTAGTGAAATGTTAATTTGAAATGATAAGAACAGAAAAAATAAGGAAAAGATAATGGGAAGGGGTCAGAAAAAAATGCATAAACACAGTTCATCTGAGTAAATATCTAATGGATTTTGCTTTCTGAGCCTAGCAGGATACTCAGTCTCTGTTTTTATACTAGATTCACGCGTCATTAGCTGTGTGACCTTAAATAACTTTTTAATTTCACTGTGTCTCATTTTCTTCCTCTGTGGCAGGGGGATAATAATAGTTTCTACTTCACAATGTTGTTTCGAGACTTGAGTGTGTACTTATAGCAGTTCTTGGCTCAATGAATATATATGTTGATATCATTTTAACTTTTGACATTATGATAATTATTATGCCTGCTAGTTGTTATTGATTCTGGAATAGATACTACCTTTCAATTTTTAAACTGGTAGAGAAACTACAGATGAGGCGGAAAGGTTATATTTTCCATTTTGAAATTTTGTTTGTGTTACAATAGAGTCCCAGAAATGGCAGCACTAGAGAGGTCTTATAGGTATTATCATTTTCAATTTCAATGAAGCCCTTAAGAAAATGGAAAGAGTGGATCTAGTTGAGTCACAGGATCCAAGTAAAGCCATGTTGTTGTTTAAACTCTCATCAAAATACAGGAACAGGTGGACATCTGTAAAATGTTTTGTGATCACACGTGAATTAGTTTACCTCAGACACAGCCACCTCTTGTATGACTTCTATGCAACTCTGAAAAACAATCTCAGGCCTGTGACATTTCATGGACCAATTTTCTTTGTGGACTCTGCTCATTTCAACTCGCCTCTGTCTATTGATTGGTTAAGTTTCTAGTCCAAGCAGAAAAACTACAGGAATTCATGTTTGGATTAGATGTTTCAGTGCTTATGTTTCTTGGAATATTATTTCAATAGGTGCTGGACAACATGCTGTATGCAGTCAAAATTACTGCTTTGGATGACATTGTGTAGTTATTTTTTATTTTTTTTTATTATTTCATATATTTTTGGAGAGAGACACAGAGAGAGAGAGACAGAGAGGGAGAGGGAGACAGATACAGATGGGCACGCCAGCAGCCTCTCAGCTACCCTGAACGAAATCCAGATGTGTGCGCACCATTATGGTCAAGTGTGGCATTGCGCCCTTGTGTCACTTTGCATCTGGCTAAACGTGGGACCTGGAGATTGGAACCAGCTTTTAGGCTTAGCTGGCAGGCGCCTTAACTGCTAAGCCATCTCTCCAGCCCTGTGTATTTATTTTTGTTTGAATGCCAACAAAACTGTCAGTCATCACTCAGTGGATCACATAGTTTCCGTGGCAGCCTAATACAGATGAAAGGGAGTGAGAGAAGGGGTCTCTACTTGCATCCTCTATGGACCCTTCCTCCTTTATTCCAATGTTTTGTCTTCCTGTTTCAGTGACTCTGATTAAAAAAAATTTGTAAGCCATCTCACTTACTCTTTGGAGATAATTCTATACAGATTAATAAATTAATTAATTGCATGGTGTTAAACAAGTGGATGAGAATGTTTTCTGGTTTGTATAATGGAGCCTGTCGATATCTACTCTGGCTCTCTCACCTGTTCTCATGCACATCATATAAGACAAGTCTCTTAAGAGCTTTGTCAATCCTGAAAGTGTTGTGTAGTTCCAAAGAATTATTTTCAATATTAGTAAATAGCTAAAATATAGACACGTATAATGTTAACCTGATTTAACTTGGAAGGAAAAGAACATGAGAAATTTCTCCTTGTCTCCTCAAAATCCCCTAATTCCTTCTAAAGTCTGTTCCTTTCTTGAATGAAAACTTTGCCCTTCTTTAGTATATATATTCTAGATCACGGTTCCAAAATGAGTTGGAAAACAAGGACCCTTTGTAGAAGGACCAAGTGAACATGGGCTCACTTGAATATCTGACCCTGGTCAAAGCTTCTTGTAACCCTTCTTTCAATGGGATTGCATCATTTCCTGGTTCCCAGAAAGTAACCAATTGCACATTCTGAGCTGGGAAACACCTCCTTCCTCAGAATCACTACACATCTGTCATTCATCAGTTACTGTCAGTGGATTTTGACTAAAGCATAGATTGTATGATGAGTTTTCTACCAAGTGGTGGGACTGTAGTGATGAACAAGGCCAGTTAAATTGTCATGGTGTTCCAAGCAGACAAAGCAGGAGTTTTCACCCCTATGAATTTGAGTTGTCCTTTGCTTTTGGAAAAGCTGAATTTGCAAAGGCAGGGGATTTCAGAACTCTTGGCATCATTCTGTAAATCTCCACCCCAGCCTTGCAGACAGGCATCCATCCTTCTGATGAAGCAGTTCAAGACTGGGGCGAAGGGACAGAGGAGGCAGCAGTGGCATCTCTGTGAAGGGAAGACATGGGAAAGCTCAGGTGGTTCCACTCTACTGGGCTCACAAGCCCGAGACTTTCTTTGCTGCTGAGACTGAAATTGTTGCGAGGTCAGGCAGGTGGAGAGGACCAGTGCATTGGGAATAAGTTGCACATTTGATTTTGCATATACCTCAGTTCTGAAAGCATTAGAAAAGAAGGTCCAGGGACTTGGTAAAGAAAGCCTTCCAGCATAGTGGCAGCTCAGGGTAGAACAGCGTCCAAGTTGGCTTCAGAAATCAGCTGGAATGGTGCAACACTTTTGTCCATTTCTGGGCAGTTCTGTTTCAAAAGAACTTATGAATACCAAGCCAGCCAAAAGCCGGGTTCGTTCCTGTACATTACATTGTCAGATGTAGCACAGAATTCTGTCTTGCAATCTGTGCGATTAGTTTCCTTTATCTCATGTAACAAAAGGGCACAGATTTTAATATGACAAGTATTGAATAAAGCGCCATCAGTGGCTTGTGGTAGGAACACTTGTACTTTGAACTGTACAGTATGTCCTAGCTCCTCTTTCGTAAGTACCTCAATTTTAAGGGAACGATACAATGTAGGCTCAGCAAGGAGTACTTCCTTCCTCATTAATATTTTTCATCCATGTTATTCTATCTACTGCCAAGAATATATATGCACAGAAATGAGTGATCCCGAGAACACTCTTCTTCGCATGCACTGACATCTGTATATTTTTGTTCATGGAAATAATGGACTAATCCTCAGTAAACTTACAAAACAAGACAAAAATCATCAGCCTTGGTCCATGGCTCCTGAGAGAAAGGTTCACAGGCTATTTTCAAAAGATGTGTGTGATAAGCACTATGCTTTAAAAATGTAACCGAATGCTTAATGATTGGTCTATCAATACGAAAGTATAGCCATTCAAATTAATATATATTTTCTCACTCAAGCCAAACAAGTTTTGGCATTCTTTTTAACTCATTAATTAAATGAGTGGAGTAGGATTATAGGTTGTATTTTTCAAATGTCACTCATTTGTATAGAAGTTCATTAATCTGCATTACTTGTATTACACTTTTATTTGTTTTCAATGTTTCTTTTTATCTGACTTTCTCATTGGATTCAATATAATTGTTTTTCTGTTATTTTAACTTGAAATGGTAAGCAAGAACATGATAACAAATGATTTCATAGTTTCCCGAATATATTCATTTCTAAAAACATGTTTGATGTTATACATTAAAGCTTATGTTACCTAGATTTATTATAATAGTGTTAGCTCAATAAGATTTCATAATGTGCAAATTAGGTCCTATAAATTATTTATTTATTTATTTTGTTTTTTCCAGGTAGGTCTCACACTAGTCCAGGCTGACCTGGAATTCACTCTGTAGTCTCAGGGTGGCCTTGAACTCACAGCGATCCTCCTACCTCTGCCTCCCAAGTGCTGGGATTAAAGGCGAGCACCACCATGCCCAGCTAAATTATTTATTTTTTTGAAAAGGAAACAAATGATGGGGATTTCATAGTGATGGTTTATTGTATATGCCTTGGGTACAATGAAGGTTATTTTAAATGGATAAGTTTCCCTTTCTCTTCAAATCTAATAATATTACCAGTTGTATATGTCAATTCTCTAATTTTCTTCAAAGTAATATCTTTATTGTTTACCCTGTTAGAGAAATAACTCTATCTTAAGTGATGAAGAAGTGTGGCTATAAAGTAGAATACAGCAAACACTGCGTGCCAACTAGGTGCACAGCTCTGAGAAAATGGTCCTTTTAATGTAGAAAGCCATCTGTTTTAAGTAGACACAAAGAGAATGATTAATAAGGAAATGCATTCATTAACAACTTCAAAAGTATGATTGAAATGGAAGAATTTTTTAGTATTTATTAAATATGCTTTAAAAACACAAATGCGCATAGTTGCTTTCTCCCTGAAAATTTTTTCATCCTGCTCTTCAATCTGTGAAGAAATAGTCCAGAATTAGAGAAACCAAAGCTATGGTGACCAAGGTGACACATGTTTGTAATGCTAGCACTATGGAGGATGAGGTAGGGAGACTTCCCACAGTTCAGCAAGGCCAGTCTTAGCTACATAGCAAGTATCACACCAGTCAAAGAAAGAAGCAAGACCCTGTCTCAAAACAGATAAACTAAAACAACCAAAGCATGTAGAAAGATAGTGGTTTTCTCTAAGTTTTTCTCTGATATAACTTATTAATATTTTTATCTACAAGACTAACCTTTGGACACAGCTTGGACAGGTTTTATGAAATACTGATTCTATCTTGAATGTCTGAAACAAGTATTGGACTAATATGGATGACCAGCCATATCACATTTAATGCTGTCTTCCAGGTTTCAGGGATTTTTGTTTGTTTGTTTTTTGTTTGTTTGTTTGTTTTGCATGTGTGTTTTTGAATCAGGCTTCACAGAAATTTAGAGTACATAAGGAAAAATACATGTTCTGCTACTTAACTCATTCCATTATTCAGGAGTAGATAAGACCATATGATGGCTGATGTTTTTTGCTTTTCTTCCTCCTACCTCTTTCAAGCTGTTGGAATTTAAGCATTTTATTTTTTATTAAATTCCAACTCAGAGAGTGGTTAGAAAATAACGCAAAAAAAAAAAAAGAAAAATCTCAATCTCTCTTCACTTTCTCCCTCTGCCTCATTATCTTAACTCTTCTGTTAAAGATTGCTTTAGATAACTGAGAAGAGGGCCAGGCATGGTGGTGTGTGTCTTTAACCTCAGCACTCGGTAGGCAGAGGTAGGAGGATTGCCATGAGTTCGAGGTCACCCTGAGAATGCATAGTGATTTCCAGGTCAACCTGTGCTAGAGTGACAAAAAAAATAAGAAAGAAGAGCTGGAGATGACTCAGTGGTTAAAGGCCCTTGCTTGTAAAGCGTGTTGGCCTATATTTTTTCCCCTATACCCAGGTAAAGCCAAATGCACATAGTGACATATATATCTGAAGTTTATTTGTAGAACAAGAGACCCTGGCATGCCCATGCACACACACTTTCTCTTCCTCTCTACTCACAAATAATTTTAAAAATCTTCCAAAAAGACAAGAAAGAAGGTTTAGAATATTGTAAAATAATGAAGTTCTAGAAACAATTTTGAATTTCATTTATCATTACTTTCTATTAGCTATTATTAGGACCAAACCTGGTTTCAGACCTACATTTGTTTTATAATTGTCAAGTAATGCATAGTAATATAACCTTTAAACCAAACAGTAAGGAAAAATTTTGTTTTAAGCTTTCAGATTTTTAAAATGATGGGCTTATATAATGGGATTGTGATTTATTACTTCTCAAAAACAATTATTGTGTTTCATTGTACAGTTTTCTATCAATCTACGTATGTTTTGAGCACAAGCTGTGAGCAAGGCATCTTCAAAAAATATGACATATGCACAATGAACTCAAGATATTACACTTTTTTCCTGTATATTGCATTGTCAGGTACTGCACATAATCCTGGCTTGAAATCTGTGCAATTAGTTTCCTTTATCTCACGTAACAAAAGGGCACAGATTTTAATATGACAAGTATTAAATAACGCGCCACCAGTGGCTTGTGGTGGGAACACTTGTACTTTGAACCATACAATATGTCCTAGCTCCTCTTTGGAAAGTACCCTGATTTTAAGGGAAAGATACACTGTAGGCTCAGCAAGGAGTACTTCCTTCCTCATTGATATTTTTCATCCATGTTATCCTATCTACTGCAGAGAATATACATGCATGGAAATGAGTGATCCCATTTTGTTTTTTCTATGTAGGGTCTCACTCTGTACTTTCAGGATGGCCTCGAACTCAAAGCAATCCTCCTACCTCTGACTCCCCAGTGCTGGGATTAAAGGCATGTGTCACCATACCCAGCTGAGAATATGACTTTTTATTACAAGGTATAGATATGTGTGGAGGGGGGTAGATTGGAAATTATAAAGATTATTTAAATGAAGATATTAGACTAATAATGTCACTTCTAAGAGTATAGGAATCACTTTCCAACTGACAGATATATATGACCTTGGCCATGTAAATTTGGTCAAATACCTAGGGAAGCAGTTTAAAAGCTTAGTTTTTGACCGGAGAGATTGCTTAGTGGTTAAGGTACTTGCCTACAAAGCCAAAGGTCTGAGGATCTATTCCCTAGTACCCGTGGAAGCCAGATGCACGAGGTGCCACATGCATCTGGAGTTCGTTTGTTGCAGCTGAAGCCCCTGACATGCCCATGCTCTCTCTCTCTCTCTCTCTCTCTCTCTCTCTCTCTCTCTCTCTCTGTCTCAAATAAATAAATTTAAGAAAACAATTCATTTAAAATAGCTTAGTTTTATAAAGGATGATGTTATTTAATGTGCAAAACAATTCCTGGTGGTAGATCACCCAAGAAGAATCAGTATTCCTCATTCTGATTCTATAAACTAGGGTACTGAGTCTAGAGTCTTCAATTATACCTGGAGTGTTTGAGAATATGTACTTATAGCCCCAGTTACATGACTGTAATGGAAACCATGAGTCAAGTCCACTAGAGGGTAGAATGAGGCTTTAGTTTTTACGTGGCTACATGTCTATGTATATACTTATCCAGTCCATACTCCCTTTAGGGAGCCAGGTTCTCCTGTGGAACACATTGGAAAACTATGAAATCAAGAAGTGTAACCTTTTCACTTTCTATGAATTTTCAGCTCTGTTTAACCTCATCCCTGTGGGTCTTCGAGTGGTGGCTATTGAAGGAGTTCAAACCAAGCTGTATTTGGCAGTGAACAGTGAGGGACACTTGTACACCTCGGTAAGTCTGTGTGCATGCTTTCCCTATCCTGTTTTTTATCTGCTCTGAAATAAGATGTGCTGTCTGTGTTTTCCATTCAGATTTTGGTGAGGAGATGAATATTGGTTTGTATGGAAATAGGCTGGTTTGGAAAGGCAAGATTAACTAATCATTTGAAGTTAACATGTGTAATATAAAATCAAACATTCTCTGAAAAGTTTTCATACAGTGCCATTGGGGTATACATATCATAAAATGGTCTTCTGGCTTTGTGGTTTTAGGAAACAAAGCTATTTCTTACCTATGTAAACAAATATTTTCCACCTTTATCTCTAAAAGAACTAATGAGATCTCTGTCTCTCTCAAATCATCTCTGAGACACAAAGACCAGTACTTGAAGTGCTTTTAGGGACTTGTGGCTCATCTCTTCAATTAGCACAGTTGCCATCTGTCTCTACTTATTTTCAATTTTTCAAATTGTTTTAATTATAAAAATTATGGAATACAGTGTCATAATTGAGTGAGTGTACAGTGTGTACTGATCAAATCAGGAAAATATGCATTTCCATCTTTTGAAAGACTTTGTAAATAATTTTTGATTAATATAACCATTTCTCATGTACTTCGTGCTATTTTAGTACATTTCTACAATATTCACTAATTGTATCAGGATAATTAATATTTCTTGTCTTCAACACCATTTTCAAGCTCCTATTAATTCATGATGTATCCACACTACCTTTTTTTCAAGAACAAGTTAACCTATTTCTTCATAACAACTCCCAGGAATGTTTTACCAGGTGGATTTATTAAGAATATAGGCCACAATTGAGTAAATAACACGGGGCCAAATTAATCATTTTTAAGCATATTGACATTTAATTATAAGCATAGTGTTAAAGTTCGTATTTTATTCATTTATTTTTTGAGGTAGGGTCTTGCTATAGTCCAGGCTGACTTGCAATTCACTATTTAGTCTCAAACTGGCCTCAAACTCACAGCAATCCTCCTACCTCTTTGTGAGAAAAGGTGTACATCACCATGTTCAATGATTTTATTTTATTTTTTAATGTTGACTGATTAATTGCAAATGCATAACATTGTAAGGCCTGGCTGTCTAGAGAGCACTGCTCAGTAAAGCTTTCACCATCATGGTTATATTCTGTATTTACAGTTCCCAGGGATTTTTGGTTTGTTTGTTTCGTTTTTCCAGGTAAGGTCTCCTTCTAACCCAGCCTGACCTGGAATTCATTATGTATTCTCAGGGTGTCCTCAAACGTGCTGCAGTCTTCATACCTCTGCCTGTAGAGTGCAGGGATTAAAGGTGTGTGTCACCATGCCCAGTTCAACAATTTGTTTTTTTTATTATTTTTTATTTATTTTTGGAGAAAGAGACAGACAGAGACAGATAGAGAGGGAGAGGGAGACAGAAATGGGCACACCAGCAGTCTCTCAGCTGCTGTGAACGAAATCCAGATGCGTGCGCCCCTTGTGGGCAAGTGCAGCATTGCGCCCTTGCCTCACTTTGCATCTGGCAAAACGTGGGACCTGGAGATTGGAACCGCTGGACATTGGAACCAGAGTTCTTGGGCTTAGCAGGCAGGCGCCTTAGCCGCTAAGCCATCTCTCCAGCCCAACAATTTGTTTTTATAAGTAGATTTAGTTTGATTTTATAAAAGACTATCAAATATATAAATTCTTTAAGTCTTTATACTGTATTCCTATGTTTTATGAAAAGAACAGGGTATTGAAAATGGAGAAAATTGCTTTGCAAACTGCCTATGAAGTAGCCTTAAAGGGGTTACTCATTGAGCCTTGGTGGGGGTATTTTAAGTCTACTTTAGTGTTTAGCTCTCAGCGGCTTAGAAAATTTTGCAGAAGAGGGAGGGTGGAAAGATTGTAAGAGCCACTTTGTGGGAGGTAATATCGAGAGGCATTGTCCCTATCACAAACAATGAATGACTGCTGTTCTCACAACTCATGACACACAACCCCATGGTGAATACCAGCAATACCACTGAGGAAGGCCTCAGTGGAATGGGGGCAGGGAGGAAAGGAAATCATGGTACCAACACATGATGCAATCACACAAAGCCTAGAGAGAGAGAAAGAGAGAGAGAGAGAGGAGAGAATAGAAATCAATTCCTTAAGCTGCCAATAAAACTCTTAATCTTCAGTTTTTCTCTCTTTTTTCCCTAAATTCACTTCAAAGCCAGATACCTAGAACGAGTCTTGGCAGACATGGTGGAAACTGTGGAGTATCTTTGCTTTTCGGGGCCATCATAGGAAGGAGAAATGAAAGACAATCACTACCACAAAGGGCCACTCATCACCCTGTATTTCAAACCTTGTTCACTGCCAGCATTCTTGTCAACACCTTTTCATTCATGTCATTTCTTTCTTTCTTTCTTTTCAAAGGTAGGGTCTCACTGTAGCTCAGGCTGACCTGGAATTCCCTATGTAGTCTCAGGATGGTCTCGAACTCATGGCAATCCTCCTACCTCTGCCTCCCAAGTGCTGGGATTAAAGGCATGTGCCACCATTCCTGGCCATTTATTTCCTTTTTAAGAAATACTATTATTTTTCCTAAAAGAAATGTTTGAATACATTGTAAGAATTGTGAAATCGGTCACTTTATTATTAACACAGTGCTATTAGTACAAATGATAGGAAACATGATTTATTTTTCAGACTTGTACCCTAATGGTAGGATAATTTAATAGTGGATGATTTTGACTTTAAATGATGTCTTTTAGATCAACAGGGTTATAGTCAAAGTAGGACTTTAGTAAAAGAAATACTTTCTGGAACTAATATGTAGGCATGTGATGGGATGCAATAGAACCACGTTTGTCGTCTTGAGTATGCGAAGTTATTACTGGTAATACACACAGAAATTATCTGATTTGTTATCACTGTTATTGGTGCTGTGATAAAAATGTTGATTAAAAATAAATCATGTGGGCTGGAGAGATTGCTCAGTGGTTAAGGTTCTTGCCTGTGAAGCCTAAGGGTTCAGGTTTCATCCCTCACGTAAGCCAAATACACAAAGTAGCACATGCATCTGGACTTTGTTTGCAGTGGCTGAAGGCTCTGGTGTGCCCATTCGCTCAACAAATCTGCCCCTTTCTCTCTCTCTCTCTCTCTCTCTCTCTCTCTCTCTCTCTCTCAAATAAAATAAAATAAAACAAAATATAAACCATGCAAGATATAAATTTTAAAATCACACATTTTGAAAATAATACTTACAAGTACTTACAAGTAGGGAACTCATGTCAAGTAGGTAGTATGTAAGGGTCCTTGACTCAAGAAAACTAGAGTATTTATTACTAACTTTAGGGAACTGATACTGAAAATACAGACCCTAACATTCAAATTGACCATTATTTCAGCAAACTGGTAAATGTCTATGTGAGCTCATTTCTAAGAAATGCTTCTCAGGGGACTCTGCACTGTAGATTTATGGGTTTCCTATCTGTGAAGTGCAAGCTAAAAGGTAGCAAAATATGGAACATTCTATATTTATTTCCTATTAAGTAAAAACCATTATGTTTTCATGACGTAGGAAAGATTCCAGATGATCCCGGGGTTCCTTTAGGGGAAAAATTTAAATATGTTAGTTCCAGGAATTAAGTCAGAATCTTCTCCAGGATGAATTTCCAATTCTTCCTATTATTTGGTATCGATTATGTGTTCAAGTCATCTTCCATGATTCTTCCAAAGCTCTTGGTTCCTAAGAATAAAGACCGTCTATGTCAGATGAGTCTTCTGTTTTTGCAAACTCCTTTATTACCGTGTTGATATTAAAATTTCATAACGAATCCCAGTTGCCTTTCATGCATACGATTCTATATTTTATTTTTATTTATTTATTGACTTGAGAGAGGAAGAGAGAGAAATAGGCAGATAGAGTGAGAGAAAGAGATTGGGCATGCCAGGGCCTCCAGCCACTGCATATGAATTCCAGATGCATGCACCACTTGTGTACCTGGTTTATGTGGGTCTGGGGAATTGAACCTGGGTCCTTTGGCTTTGCAGGCAAGGGCCTTCACTGCTAAGCCATCTCATCTCTCCGCCTCTATGCATGCATTCTATTTAAAACAACAATCCAAATGAAGGAATATATTTTACTAGTATTAAATAATCAACATTAATACATAGTGATTAATAATAAAACATTCCTCAAATTATATTACAAAGTGATGTTTGGGGAAGGAATTAATGGAAGTGTATTGATCTGTTTTCTTGGGAACAATGGGCACTGTTAAAGGGAAGTTTATGGTAAGCTACCAATGAGCCCCACCTCGTCAAGTTCTGCTGTGTCAACTTGTAATGTCTAGTTCCAAATACAAAAAATATATATGCATTTTGATCTGGTGTTCATATATCTTTCCCGTAAAGGAAAATTATAAAAAGAATTGAGGGTTCATTGTGCTGTGTGTCTTACTAAGTATGCTATGCTAAACACATCAAGATCACACTGTATGTAATCATTTTAGGAGATATACAACACACACATGTACACACCAAAACCTAGCTTCCATTTGTTACTATGGATCTTTAAATATAGGTCTAATTATTCCATTCCTACCTATGCATAGCTTCTGCCTTTCATTGCCTTATAACTCCCACTGAAAATGCATGACATTTCTGTGTATTAATGACATCGGAAAACTATTAAAGAACATAGTCTGATGATGATAATCTGTGTTTAGTCAGAGTAATGCACAGAATGGTAAGTCAATCGAAGGTACATATTACCACAACTCGATTCATGCACATGGAAATTATCTGAAAAGAAATAGCAGATTAGTGGTGCTTGACTCTAGGCTTGTTGTTAAGAGAGAGGGGAAGTTGAGGGGTTAACGTCACTTCCCCTTTTAGGGTATGTATACAGAAACCATCACAAAAACAGAACAGTTAATGATTAATCTATCAATATGAAAGTATGGCCATTCAAATTTATATATATTTACTCCCTCAAGCCAAACAAGTTTTGGCATTCATTTTAACTCATTAATTAAATGAGTGGAGTAGGATTATAGGTTGTATTTTTCAACTGTCACTCATTTGTACAGCAGTTCATTAATCTGCATTACTTGTATTACACTTTTATTTTTTCAATTTTTCTTTTTATCTGACTTTCTCATTGAATTCAATATAATTGTTTTTATGTTATTTAACTTGAAATGGTAAGCAAGAACATGATAACAAATAATTTCATAGTCTCCCAAATATATCAATTTCTAAAAACATGTTTGATGTTGTACATTTAAGCTTATGTTACCTAGATTTATTATAATAGTGTCAGTCCAATAAAACTTCATAATGTGCAAATTAGAACTTATAATTTATGTATTCATTCATTCATTCGTTTATTTATTTTGATTTTTCCAGGTAGGGTCTCACACTAGTCCAGCTGACCTGGAATTCACTCTGTAGTCTCAGGGTGGCCTTGAACTCACAGTGATCCTCCTACTTCTGCTTCCTGAGTGCTAGGATTAAAGGCAAGCACCATTATGCCCAGCTAAATTACTTATTTTTTTGAATAGAAAACAAATGATAGGCATTTCATAATGATGGTTTATTGTATCTGCTTTGGGTACAATGAAGGCTATTTTAAATGGATAAGTTTCCCTTTCTCTTCAAATCAGTTATATATGTCAATTCTCTAATTTTCTTTAAAATAATATCTTTATTAATTCCTCTGTTAGAGAAATAATTCTATCTTAAGTGATGAATAAGTGTGGCTATAGAGTAAAATACAGCAAACACTATGTACCAACTACATGCACAGATCTGAGACAATGGTCCTTTTAATGTAGAAAGCATCTGTTTTCAGTAGACACAAAGAGAATAAGTAATAAGGAAATGCATTCATTAACAACTTCAAAAGTATGATTGAAATGGAAGAATTTTTTAGTATTTATTAAATTTGCTTTAAAAACACAAATGCAAGTAATTGCTTTCTCCCTGAAATTTTTTTCAGCCTGCTCTTCAATCTGTGAAGAAATAGTCCAGAATTAGAGAAACCAAAGCTATGCTGACCACGGTGATACATGTTTGTAATGCTAGCACTATGGAGGACGAGGCAGGGAGACTGCCCACAGTTCAGCAAGGCCAGTCTGAGCTACATAGCAAGTATCACACCAGTCAAAGAAAGAAAGCAAGACCTTCTCTCAAAATAAAAAAGATAAACTAAAACAACAAAGCGTGAAGAAAGATAGTGGTTTTCTCTAAGATTTTCTCTGATATAACTTATTCATTATTTTTATCTACAAGACTAACCTCTTGACACAGCTAGGACAGGTTTTATGAAATACTGATTCTATCTTGAATGTGTGAAACAAATATTGGACTAATATGGATGACCTGCCATATCACATTTAGTGCTGTCTTCTAGGTTTGAGGGATGTTTGTTTGTTTGTTTGTTTGTTTGTTTGTTTGTTTGTTTGTTTGTTTTGCATGTGTGTTTTTGAATCAGGCTTCACAGAAATTTGGTGTTCATAAGGAAAAATACATGTTCTGCTAATTAATCCATACAATTACTCAGGAGTAGATAAGATGATATATAGATGGCTGATGTTTTTTGCTTTTCTTCCTCCTACCTCTTTCAAGGTGTTGGAATTTTATTTTATTTTATTTCATTTTATTTTATTTATTTGTTAGTTTATTTGTTTTTTGAGGTAGGGTCTCCCTCTAGCCCAGGCTGACCTGGAATTAACTATGTAGTTCAGGGTGGCCTGGAACTCAGGACAATCCTCCTATCTCTGCCTCCCAAGTGCTGGGATTAAAGGCACGTGCCACCAAGCCCAGCTAAATTTTATTTTTTATTAAAATAAAACTCAGAGAATGGTTAGAAAAGAACGCAAAAAAAGAAGAAAAATCTCAATCTCTCTTCACTTTCTCCCTCTGCGTCATCATCTTAAATTTTCTGTTAAAGGTTGCTTTAAGAAAACTGGGAAGAGGGCCAGTCATGGTGGTGTGCGCCTTTAATCCCAGCACTTGGGAGGCAGAGGTAGGAGTATTGCCATGAGTTTGACGCCACCCTGAGAATGCATAGTGATTTCCAGGTCAGACTTGGAAGAGAAGGTGCTTTCCTGAGGATCGGGTAAAAGAAATCAAAACATTGGAGATGGGCTAGAGCTAAAAGAGACTGGGCTGTGTATTTCCAAAATACTGCCTATGGCAAACTCCTCAAGCTCACTGCGTGGATTCCCAAACCCAACCTGCTAGAGATGAGGGGGCCTAGAGAGAAAAGTGGGGTTGGCTCACACAAATTGGCATGATATGAAAAGTCAGCAAAAACCACTGGGTGGCAGCATGGTGTTCAGCTCTGTATTGGCTGCCCCTGCCCCTGTAGCTGGGGCTGAGCCCATCTGTAGCCTCTTCTGAGTGGCTGGCAACAAGTGTCGCCATGCAAAATACCTCAGTGGGCGGGGGCTTTATGTCACTCAGGCTGGAGCAGGGGTCTGGCGAACTTCCAAGGGCTCCAGCCCAGGCTCCCACTGACCAGCTAAGAGTCAGACACTCAGGGAAGAACCCAATCCCACTCCTCCCCTTCCCAAAAGCGGAGCCAAGCGCAGCTCCTTGAATGCAACTCCCTCATCCCAGGGCTCTTCCTCCATCACTGTTCACTGCCAAAGCTCTGTCCAGAAGGGCAAACGATGGCCCAGCTTTGGGCACCAGGGCAGGACCTTAGGCCTCTACAGGTGTTAGGCTAAGTGACCCTCGGGGCATTTGGGGGATGGGTTGGGTGGGGAAGGCCCGCTGGAGACAATCAGTAGCTGGGCTCCCTGACGGAGGGGACTGACCTTCCAGGGAGAGGGCCACCCTGAGGCTGTTGTGCAATTAGGGAGGGAGGAGGGAGGGGGCCTGTGGAGATGAATTCCTGTCTCGTGCCTGCACCTCACCAAGAGCAGCAGGAAAGGCAAGGGAAGGATGTGAGGATGTTACCTGTTTGATCACTGCCAGAAAGCTGGCACTGGCCAACTTTTGCGATCATCAGGCCTAGAAGTTGCAGGATTAGTGGAAGAGGACTGGGAGGGGGCCAGGGCCAGAGCGCCCTCACCCGTGCTGCCTCCTCCCCCTGCCCTCGCCCGTGGCCTCTCTCCTGTGGAACCGCCCCCGTGCCCGTGCTCTCCCTCCCCCGCCTCCCTCCTCAGGCACTCTCCGTGCTGCACAGGGCAGGGATGCCTCTCAACTCCCACAGGAGAGGCTTGGAGTTGCACAGTGTCCTCGGGGCTCAGGACCAAGAGCTCGCCTGAGGGCAGCATGGTCTCCTCAGCCTGCCAGTCAGTGTAGACTGCTATGCCCACCCGGTTATGTGGAATCGGCTTGGACCCAGACTGCCAGCCACCCGTGGCTGGCAGCGCCAGACCAGGGCCCTCCTTGGCGGAAACCTGAGCGCGCAGAAGCCCGAGCACAGCGCAGGCCAAAAAGAGCCCAGGCGGGTGGCGGCACAGAGGAGGGGCCCGAGGCGAACCCACTGAGGGGCCCCCAAAGAAGGGGTGCTGTGGGCGTTGTGGCCATGGCAGCGGCTGTCCCCACTCGCTCCTCCGTCAGAAGAGACAAGCCCGTGAGCACGAGAAATCCAATGCCTGCAGGTGTGTCCACAGCCCGAGAAAGGCTAGACCAGCTGTGACAAAAACAAGGTAAAGGTCTTTTCCGGGTCCAACTCTGGTTCCAAGAAGAGGAGTAGAAGAAGATGAGGTGGGAAGGGGCTTTTTTGTCTTTTGGCATGTCCCCCCTTAGATTGGAGGACGGTGGAGGGGTTGGGGTGGCCATGTCAAGGGAGTTTGAAGCCCACCTTGTGTGTATGAGGCCGCCTAGCCAGTGTGCATGTGAAGGTGATGGCTTTCTCACCTCTATCACTGTAATGGGCTTGCTGCAATGAAACTGCCCTGGGACAGCCGCAGAGACCCAAAGCATATCGTTAACTCCTCTGTTAAAAGTTGCTTTAAGATAACTAAGAAGAGGGCCAGGCATGGTGGCACACGCCTTTAAACCCACCACTTGGGAGGCAGAGGTAGGAGGACTGCCATGAGTTCGAGGCCACCCTGAGAATGCATAGTGATTTCCAGGTCAGCCTGGGCTACAGTGAGACCCTACCTTGGAAAAAAAATAAGTAAGAAGAGTTGGAGATGACTCAGTGGTTAGAGGCCCTTGCTTGTAAAGCCTGTTGGCCTAAGTTTGCTTCCCCAATACCCAGATAAGGCCAAATGCACATAGTGACACATATATCTGAAGTTTATTTGTAGATCGAGAGAGCCTGGCATGCCCATGCACACACTCTTTCTCATTCTCTCTACTCACAAATAATTTTTAAAATATTCCAAAACGACAACAAAGAAGGTTTAGAATATTGTAAAATAATGAAGTTCTAGAACTAATTCTGAATTTCATTTATCATTTTCCATTAGACCTTACTATGACCAAACCTGGTTTCAGACCTACATTTGTTTTAGAGTTGTCAAGTAATGCATAGTAATATGACCTTTAAATGAAACCATAAGAAAAATTTCATTTTAAGCTTTCAGATTTTTTTAAATGATGGGCTTACATAATGGGATTGTGATTTATTACTTCTCAAAAACAATTATCATGTTTCATTGTATTTCTATCAGTCTACGAATGTTTTGAGCACATGTTGTGAACAAGGAAGGCATCTTCAAAAAATATGACCTATACACAATGAACTCAAGATATTACACTTATTTCCTGTACATTGCATTGTCAGATACAGCACAGAATCCTGGTTTGAAATCTGTGCAATTAGTTTCCTTTATCTCATGTAACAGAAGGGCACAGCTGTTAATATGACAAGTATTGAATAAAGTCTCCTCCCCCCACCCACGCCCGTGTCCTCTCTCCCGAGGGACTGCCCCCGCGCTCGTGCTCTCACTCTCCCTCCCTCCTCAGGCACTCCTCTCCCCACCGCACAGGGCGGGAGATTTCTCCAACTCCAACAGGAGAGGCTTGGACTTGCACAGTGTCCTCGGGGCTCAGAGCCACGAGCACACCTGAGGGCAGCACGGTCTCCTCAGCCTGCCAGTCAGTGTTGCCTGCTATCCCCGCCGGGGGCTGTGGGGTCGGCTCGGACCCAGACTGCCAACCGCCTGTGGGCGGCGGACCCCCGCCCTCCTGGGCGAAACCCGAGCGCGCAGAAGCCCGAGCTCTGCGCAGGCCAAGAAGAGCCCAGGCGGGTGGTGGCGCAGAGGAGGGGGCCCAGGCGAACCCACCGAGGGGCCCCAAAGGTAGGGGTGCTGTGGGCTTCCTGGCTGTGGCTGCGGCTGTCCCCACTGGCTCCTCCATCAGAAGAGACAAACCAAGAGCACGAGAAATCCAATGCCTGCTGGTGTGTCCGCAGCCCGAGCAAAGACAGGACCAGCTGCAACAAAAACAAGTTAAACGTCTCTTCCAGGTCCAACTCTGGCTCCAAGAAGAGGTGTAGAAGGAGACGAGGTGGGAAGGGGCTTTTGACTTTTGACATGTCCCGCCTTAGATTGGAGGATGGTGGAGGGGTTGGGGCGACCATGTCAAGGGAGTTTGAAGCCCAGCTTGTGCAGAGGAGGCCGCCTAGCTGGTTTGCGTGCGCGCGAAGGCGGTGGCTTTCTCGCCTCTGTCACTGTGAAAGACTGGCTGCAGTGCAACTGCCCTGGGACAGGCCCAGACCCAAAGCATATCCTGAACTCTTCTGTTAAAAGTTGCTTTAAGATAACTAAGAAGAGGGCCAGGCGCGGTGGAACACGCCTTTAAACCCAGCACTCGGGAGACAGAGGTAGGAGGACTGCCATGAGTTCGAGGCCACCCTGAGACTGAGACTGCATAGTGATTTCCAGGTCAGCCTGGGATAGAGTGAGACCCTACCTCAGAAAAAAAAAAAAAAAAAAAAAGATAAGAGCTGGAAATGACTCAGTGGTTAAAGGCCCTTGCCTTTTGTCAAGTAATGCATAGTAATATGACCTTTAAACGAAACCATAAGAAAAATTTTGTTTTAAGCTTTCAGATTTTTTAAATGATGGGCTTATATAATGGGATTGTGATTTATTACTTCTCAAAAACAATTATTGTGTTTCATTGTACAGTTTTCTATCAATCTACGTATGTTTTGAGCACCAGCTGTGAGCAAGGCACCTTCAAAAAATATGACATATGCAAAATGAACTCAAGATATTACACTTTTTTCCCTGTATATTGCATTGTCAGGTACTGCATATAATCCTGGCTTGAAATCTGTGCAATTAGTTTCCTTTATCTCACGTAACAAAAGGGCACAGATTTTAATATGACAAGTATTGAATAAAGCGCCACCAGTGGCTTGTGGTGGGAACACTTGTACTTTGTACTTTGAACCATATGTCCTAGCTCCTCTTTGGAAAGTACCCTGATTTTAAGGGAAAGATACACTGTAGGCTCAGCAAGGAGTACTTCCTTCCTCATTGATATTTTTCATCCATGTTATCCTATCTACTGCAGAGAATATGCACGCATGGAAACGAGTGATCCCATTTTGTTTTTTCTATGTAGGGTCTCACTCTGGTCCAGGCTGACCTGGAATTCACTCTGTACTTTCAGAATGGCCTCGAGCTCAAAGCGATCCTCCTACCTCTGACTCCCCAGTGCTGGGATTAAAGGCATGTGCCACCACACCCAGCTGAGAATATGACTTTTTATTACAAGGTATAGATATGTGTGGAGGGGGGTAGCTTGGAAATTATAAGGATTATTTAAATGAAGATATTTGGCCAGGCAGAGATCAGTTACCTTCTGAGAATATGGAAATTGAGGAGGAAGTGTTCCTTTGACCTAAAGGCAAAGATTTAACTGTTTTGTGATGCAGTTTTTCTGAGAAATCCTGTATTTACCATTTGTTCCATTTGCATCCTTGTGCCCTGAGAAGAAGTATAAAAACGCTAAACTAAATAAAGTTGGGGCCTAGGTATTGACAGACAACCCTCCCACGTTCATCTTTTGTCTCTCTTGTCTTTCTCTTTCCTTAATCCTCACTCCCCACTCAGGTACTGTTTGAATCTGCCAGTGGCTCTGGCAGATTATTTAAATGAAGACATTGGACCAATACTGTCTCTTCTAAGAGTATAGGAATCACTTCCCAACTCACTGATATCTCTGACCTTGGCAGTGTACATTTGGTCAACTACCTAGATAAGCAGTTTAAAAGCTTAGTTTTTGACCAGAGAGATGGCTTAGTGGTTAAGGTACTTGGCACAAAGCCAAAGGTCTGAGGATGTAATCCCTAGTACCCATGGAAGCCGGATGCACAAGGTGCCACATGCATCTGAAGTTCATTTGCTGCAGCTGAAGACCCTGACATGCCCATTCTCTCCCTCTCTCTCTCTCTCTGCCTCCTTGTCTCTCTCAAATAAATAGATTTAAGAAGAAAATTATTTAAAATAGCTTAGTTTTATAAAGGATGATGCTATTTAATGTGCAAAACAATTCCTGGTGGTAGATCACCCAAGAAGAATCAGTATTCCTCATTCTGATTCTATAAACTAGGGTACTGAGTCTAGAGTCTTCCATTATACCTGGAGTGTTTGAGAATATGTACTTATAGCCCCAGTTACATGACTGTAATGGAAACCATGAGTCAAGTACACTAGAAGGTAGAATGAGGCTTCAGTTTTTATGTGGCTACATGTCTATGTATATACTTGTCCAGTCCATACTACCTTTAGGGAGCCAGATTCTCCTGTGGAACATATTGGAAAACTATGAAATCAAGAAGTGTAACCTTTTCACTTTCTATGAATTTTCAGCTCTGTTTAACCTCATCCCTGTGGGTCTTCAAGTGGTGGCTATTGAAGGAGTTCAAAGGAAGATGTATACACCTTGGTAAGTCTGTGTGCATGCTTTCACTATCCTGTTTTTCATCTGCTACGAAATAAAATGTGATGTCTGTGTTTTCCGTTCAGATTTTGGTGAGGAGATGAATATTGGTTTGTATGGAAATAGGTTGGTTTGGAAAGGAAAGATGAACTAATTAATCATTTGAAGTTAACATGTGTAATCTAAAATCAAAAATTCACTGAAAAGTTTTCATACAGTGCCATTGGGTTATACATATCATAAAATGGTCTTCTGGCTTTGTGGTTTTAGGAAACAAAGCTGTTTCTTACCTATATAAACAAATATTTTCTACCTTTATCCCTAAAAGAACTCGTGAGATCTCTCTCTTTTTCTGTCAAATAAGCTCTAAGACACAAAGACCAGTACTAGAAGTGCTTTTAAGGATTTGTTGCTCATCTGTTTAATTAGCACAGTTGACATCTGTCTCTACTTATTTTTAATTTTTCAAATTATTTTAATTGTAAAAGATTATGGAATACAGTGTCATAATTCAGTGAGTGTACAGTGTGTAATGATCAAGTCAGGGAAATAAGCATTTCCATCTTTTTAAAGATTTTGTAAATAATTTTTGATTAATATAACCATTTCTTGTGTACTTTGTGCTATTTCAGTACATTTATACAATATTCACTAATTGTATCAGGATAATTAATAGTTCTTGTCTTTAACACCATTTTCTGGAGCTTTCAAGCTCCTATTAATTCATGATATATCCACACTACCTTTTTTTCAAGAACAAGTTAACCTATTTCTTCATAAAAACTCCCAGGAACTTTTTATCGGGTGGATTTATTAACAATATAGGCCACAATTGAGTAAATAACATGGGGCCAAATTAATCATTTTCAAGCATATTGACATTTAATCATAAGCATAGTGGTAAAGTTAAGTTTTTATGTATTTATTTATTTTGAGGTAGGGTATTGCTATAGCCCAGGCTGACTTGAAATTCCCTATTTAGTCTCAAACTGGCCTCAAACTCACAGAAATCCTCCTACCTCTTTGTGAGTAAAGGCGTACACCACCATGTTCAATGATTTTATTTTATTTTATTTTATTTTATTTTATTTTATTTATTTATTTATTTATTTATTTATTTATTTATTTATTTATTTATTTGGTTTTGCAAGGGTCTCACTCTGGTCCAGGCTGACCTGGAATTAACTATGTAGTCTCAGGGTGGCCTCAAACTCTCCGTGATCCTCCTACCTCTGCCTCCCAAGTGCTGGGATTAAAGGCGTGCGCCACCACGCCCGGCTTATTGTATTTTTTTAATGTTGACTGATTAATTGCAAATGTATAACATTGTAAGTCCTGGCTGTCTAAATAGCACTGTTCAGTGGAGCTTTCCACAATCATGGTGATATTCTGTATTTACAGTTCCCAGGGATTTTTTTGTTTGTTTTGTTTTTCAAGGTAAGGTCTCCCTCTAGCCCAGCCTGAACTGGAATTCATTATGTATTCTCAGGGTGGCCTCAAACTTGCTGAAGTCTTCATACCTCTGCCTGTAGAGTGCAGGGATTAAAGATGTGTACCACCATGCCCAGTTCAAGAATTTGTTTTTATAAGTAGATCTAGTTTGATTTTTTTTAAATTGTTTTAAATTCATTTTTATTGACAACTCCTTTAATTGTAGACAGTATCCCATGGTACTTCCCTCACTTCCCCCCATTTCCCCTTTGAAACTTCACTCTATGTCATATCCCCTTCCCCTCTCAATCAGTCTCTTGTCAGTTTGATGTCATGATCTTTTCCTCCTATTATAATGGCCTTGTGTAGAGAGGACCAGGAACTGAAAAGTCATGGATATCCAGGCCATTTTGTGTCTGGAGGAGCACGTTGTAAGGAGTCCTACTCTTCCTTTGGCTCTTATATTCTTTCCAACCCCTCTTCTGCAATGGGCCCTTAGCCTAGAAGGTGGGCTTGAGATGTTTCAGGGCTGAGCACTCCTCTGTCACTTCTTCTCAGCACCATGGTGCCTTCTGAGTCATCCCAAGGTCGCCACCATCTGAAAATAAAAGCTTCTCTAACCACAAGTGAAAGTAGCATTAATATATAGGTGTGGACATTAAGAGAAGAGCCTACTAGGCATTTTGGTGAGCATTGTATATACATTTAGTGTAACACCAGCAGACATTACACACGTAGGTCTCATGACTATGTGTGTCATAGGTTTTCAGCATCAGGGATGTATTCCCTCCCATGGAATGGGCCTCCTGTCCAATTAGAGAGCGGTTTGCGCCCCCCCCCCATATGCCACTATTGCACACATTGGCTCATTTGGCCTGGCTGACCAAATTTAAAGCTTGCAGTGTTCACTGTTAAGTACCTCCACTGGTGTTTTCTCTCTCCCCTTGAACTGCATGCAGGGTAGCTTTTTCCAACTTTCTGTCAGCTGGCCCACATGGAGGAGGCTTGCATCTCAGCTCCAGCAGGTTTTTGCAGTAGCTAGAAGTCCTGGCATGTCCATGTTCTCTCTAACACAAATGAATAAAATAAAATCCTAAAAATACTTTAAAAGGGCTTGAGAGATGGCTTAGCATTTAAGGAGCATGCCTGTGAAGCCCAAGGACCCCGGTTCGATTCTCCATGTCCCATGTAATTTAGTTTATGTTCCTAGAATAGATCTTCATGGCTGTAATGGTCTTCATTTACTTCCTGGATAGGAAGTATCACAGCTTTGGGTATCTGTATCATACGTGGTGTCTGCTTACTCCCACCAATAATTAGACATGTCATCTACTCGCTTGGGGACATTAAAGCTGAGCTACATAATGTCTGGCTCCAGATGCTACCATAAAGTGGATGTACTCCCCTGCAGAGGAAGTGCAGGCACAGATAAATTGGTTGCTGGGACTTAGTCCATCACAGAGACTTCTTCATTACCATCCAGCATATTCTTCACAGTTCTATCAATCAGGTGCAGACACAGATTCCAAGTGACTCAAGGGTGCAATGATGCCCTTGGCCACAAAGGGGCGTGCACATCTGGATTTAGTTAGCAGCAGCTGAGACACTGCTCGGGATCCCATCTCTGTCTACCTCCCTCTCTCTCTCTCTCTGTCTCTCTCTGTGTGTCATTCTCCAAAAGAATAACATAAAATAAGAAGTTTTTTAAAAAGGATTTTCTGTAGATTCATATGGGTTTAAGATAACCCTATTTTGTTTTCCTTTCGGGACTTAGGACACTCCACCATGTCTGCTGGGTTACCAGAAGTGTGAGCCTCAGGCAGAAAGGATGCTCCCAACTCCTACCGAACAACTCAAATCCTCTGTCAGTTCTGGAGGTCCCAGACAGATGTGAGCAGATGACTCAGGTGCATGTCGGGGGCCCCGTTTTTCTACCACGCAGAGGGTCCCTGGATCTCCCAGGCCTTATCCTGTCCCGTCCAGCTCAAGGTTAGAGAATCTGCTCGTTCCAAAAAACGCTCAAAATGGTCACCTGAGTTTGGACTGCTGAGCCAGGGGACAGGTGGTGCGCGGAAGGGTCTTTTTGGAAATGGAGCGATATCTTAGATTTCATGGCATCACTCGAAGTTAAGAGCCTACGGGAAGGGGGATGTGTGAAAAATGAAGAAAAAGTCACAGAGGGTATGTTTTCCTTGGAATAGCCCAGCGTATCTAAGGAGATAGTGGAAGGCTGACTGAAAAGGGCCTCAAGGAGTTAGAAACCAGCCACTAGAGAGCTAGACCCTACTTCAAATACTATTGTAGAGATATTTAAAAATCTTCCCAGCGTTTTGAGTCCAATTACTTGGACCACTGACGCGCCTGTCATTGTTGATGATGAGGAGAGGGACTCAGCTTTTGTGAAGTGCGCTCGATTGTCAGTGCAGGACCCTGGAAGGAGAGGCAGAACTCCGTGACGTGCGAGGAGCAGTGTTCTTTTACTGCCTGCTCACCCAGGCCAGTAGGAACCTGATTCCTAGGCTGAAGGCCAGTCGCATTGTTGTTCTTGGTTCTTTAGTTGCTCATTTTCATGACTCTTTTACCCTTTTCATTTCAGAGGAACCACTTGTAAGTGCCCCCCATACATTGGAACCATCATGCCCGTCTTCACCCCGGCCAGGCGAGGCAGGACCCGTCGCTGTGGGATGGTGTGCATTCTCAATGTTACTCTGGTTTCTAACTTTTGGCAGCAGCAGTCCACCTGTGGTGGGATTCAGTGTCTGTCCATGTTGCCCCACGCCCTCTGGTTTCTGCACACTCTCTTCTGCACAATCTTCTTAGCATTGGTGGCTCTGTTTGATTTTTGGTGGTGCGTGTTTGCTTTTTAGTTATAGACCCACTCAGTGAGTGTGTAAACAGCACGCGTGTGTTCCATCCTCACCCTCGTCTGCCCCCCTCTCTCTGCAAGGGATGCTGCACCCATGGGTATTGTGGGTAATGCATTTGGGGTAGCCGTCAGTTTTCTGGGTGAGTCCATGTCTCTGTCCCGCCTTGTGACTCTCACAGTCTTTCAGCCCACACTTGCATGAATCTCTATGACCAGTCCCAGTTGAGTGTTATGCCTACTTCGCTGATGAAGTGTGGGAGCGTCTGTGTCTCTGGATCCCTGTGACTCTGGACTCCACGGGAGTCGAGTGTTCTCTGTGCCTATCTCCTTCACATTTGTGCTGGTTGGAGTCTATTCCAATACTCCGAGTTTATCACCTCTAGAACTCTGCTCCGTTGTACACTTTCTTTTTCCTCCCCATCACACCAGGGTAGGTTTCCAAATTATGCCCACAACCAGCCTTGTGGCTCTTCTCATCAAGATCTCTGTGCAGTGTCTGGGGTGCTATTTCAGCTGGCAAGCTCGACTTCACTTGTGATAGGGGTTCAGGTATATTTTCATTAATATTGTCCAATTTGTTCTCGGATCTCATTGCCTCTGTGCAAGAAAAAAAAAAAAAAAAAAAAAAAACAAACCTCGCATTCATCAGCAGTGTACATTGGCGAATCGGTTTCTATGCCAGAGAAGGCAGTGGGAATTTATAGAGAGGCACTTTTGTGGTTGATGTACCATCTGTCCCCCTTTTCTCTCGCCTGGAAAGCTTCTGAAACCAACTCTGAATTTTCTTGATGATGACAAAGGCCTGCATAACCATCTGGGTCTCTCCTGCAGAGATAGAGCTCATAGAGTTTTTCACTAATTTTCAAAGAATATCGAGTCCTTTGTTTAGCGGGACCTAATAGACCATGGCCAAATGTGTTTCTGAATCACTTGTTGATTCTATTGAATGATTGATTCATTGATTGATTGATTGATTGATTTCTGAGAGACAGAAGAAGACTGAGACGGAGAGAGAATGGACGCGCCAGGGCCCTCTGCCACTACAAACCAACTCCATATGCATGCGCCACCATGTGCATCTAGCTAAAGTGGGATGTGTGGAATCGAACCTGGTTCTTTTGGATTCACAAGCAAATGCCTTAACTACTAAGCCGTCGCTCCAGTCCTTCTATATTTTATTTATTTATGTTTTGGTATTTAGAGGTAGGGTCTCACTGTAGCTCAGGCTGACCTGGAAGTCACATTCTCTCTCTCTCTGTCTGACTCCTTTTATCTTTCTATAAATAATAAAATGATAAAATGAAGTAATAATAACAATAATGGTTATAGTACTACTACTAATAATAAAAATATATCTATGGTGGCGCTCACATGTTTCATCCCAGCAGCACTAGGAGGGAGGGAGAGAGTGAGGAGGGTCTTGGCCATGAGTTCGAGGCCACCGTGAGAAGACAGAGTGAATTCCAGCTCAGCCTGGGCTAGAGCCAGTCCAACCTGGAAAACCAAGGAAACCCCAAAAACCAAAGAAATAAATGGAACGTCTGCCCTAAGTACAGTGTCATGCAGCCAAAAGCAGGAGGTGTTTAGAGCATGACATATAAATACACACACATATATATTATGTATACTATCAATTTATTTTATCTTTCATATATTATTCAGAATATATATAAATATATATTTAAATTTATACATAAACTTATATGTACATATGTAAGTTCATATATGAATATATATGTAAATGTATACTTATATCACATAAATTAAAATATATGTGATGTATATTAACATAAATGACATGTATAAAATATTATATGTGTTACAGATTATTATACGTTATTTATACTACACAATTTATACATATACAACTATATATAATAATATGTACATATATAAATTTTTATATATATCATAATAGGACTAGGATTAACGCCATATGTAAATTTATATCTTTAAATACATACATATATATCTATAATTTGAAGGGGGACTGAGCGGTAGGGACTGGTTGTTGCACGGGCTGACACAGAATTCACTGTGGCGTCTCAGGCTGGCCTTGAACTCACAGCCAAGAGCCTTCTAACATGTACTTATTCAGAATTGGTTTCCAGGAAATGTGAGAATAACTTCTAAGAAGTATCAATCTCAGAATTAAATCCTTCTAATGTCCTAAAATACCTAGTAAGTGCCAGCGAGCATTCTCTGGATCTCAGTTGAAGGGAGGCTTTTATAATGTCGACTTGTCACGTGATGACACCAGGTGACACTGGCCTTGTGTCAGTGGAATTTTCTTTTTTTTTATAATTATCAATATTTATTCTTCAGGTAGACATATTTTACTTTTTTTAAAACTTTATTTGACATTGAATGAATAATAGTGCCATGGTTTGAACCCAAGACTTGTACATATCTGGAAAACACCACTCATGGAGCTACAGTTACATCCTTCATTTCCTTATTTTTATTTTATTTTATTTTATTTTATTTATTTATTTATTTATTTATTTATTTATTTATTTATTTATTTATTGGTTTTGCAAGGTAGGGTCTCACTCTGTCCAGGCTGACCTGGAATTAACTATGTAGTCTCAGGGTGGCCTCGAACTCTTGGTGATTCTCCTACCTCTGCCGCCCAAGTGTTGGGATTAAAGGCGTGCGCCACCACGCCCGGCTTTTTTTTTTTATTGACAACAAAATATACTTACATACAAAAGGTGCATAGTATTTCCCTCCCCCCATTCCCCTTAAGAACTCCACTCTCCATCATATCCCCTCCCTCTCTCCATTAGTCTCTTTTTTAATTTGATGTCATCATCTTTTACTTCTATTATGAGGGTCTTCGGAGGTATTGCTAGGCACAGCAAGGTCATGGATATCAAGGCCAATTTCTGTCTGGGCAGTTGCATTGTAAGGAGTCGTACCCTTCCTTTGGCTCTTCCATTCTATCCGGCCCCTCTTCCGCAATGATCCCTGAGCCTTGGAGGGTGTGACAGAGGTGTTTCAGTGCTGGGCACTCCTCCATCCCTTCTTCTCAGCACTATGTTGCCTTTTGGATCATCCCAGTGGTCATCGCCATCTGAAAAGAGAAGCTTCTCTAACCAGAAGTGAGAGTAGCATTAATATGTGAATATGAGCATTAAGTGTAGTATTTTCTGGGCAGCTTGGTGGGAATAGTATATACATTTAGACAAGAGCATGCTATATACCCCTAAGGCTCATGACCTTACCTACCATAGACTTTGCTTAGGTTTTTCAGTATCAGGTATGTATTCCCTCCTATAGAGAGGGAATTTCAATTATATTTATATTATATTTATAAATTATATATAATTATATATAATTTATATATATAAATATATATTCAAATTTATATATAAAATTATATGTAAATAGGTAAGTTCATATATGAATATATATGTAACTTTATACATATATCACATAAATTAAAATATCTATGATATATATTTACATAAATGAGATGTATAAAATATTATTACATGTATTACAGATTATTATACGTTATTTTTCCTAAACAGTATAGACATATACAACTATATATAATTATATGTACATATATTTATATCTTAAAATACATACATATATATCTATAATTTAAAGGGGGGCTGCCTGGCAGGGACTGGTTGTTGCACAGGCTGACACAGAATTCACTGTGGCATCTCAGGCTGGCCTTGAACTCACAGCCAAGATCCTTCTAACATCTACTTATTCACAATTGGTTTCCAGGAAATGTGAGAATAACTTCTAAGAGGTATCAATCTCAGAATTAAATCCTTCTAATGTCCTAACATACATAGTAAGTGCCAGCGAGCATTCTCTGGATTTCAGTTGAAGGGAGGCTTCTATGATGTCGACTTTTCATGTGATGACACCAGGTGACACTGGCCTTGGGTCAGTGGAATTTTCTTTCCCAGGAGATCTTCTGGAAAGTTTCTGAAACCAACTATGAATATTCTCTATCATGACAAAGGCATGCATAGTCATCAGTGTGTCTCCTGCAGAGATAGAGCACATAGGGTTTTTCTGTAAATTTCAAAGAATATCCATTCCTCTCCTTAGCAGGACCTAATAGACATTTGCCAAATGTCTTGTATGTAATCGCTCAGCTTAAAACTATTCCCGGCATTTAGGCTATTTAAAGTCAAACCTTCAGTCTGTTTCGATCTCAATTTATTTGATTTATTGTATACTTTAGTTTTTCTTTCTTTCTTTCTCTGTTGCTTGCTGGCTTGCATCTTTCTGTCTTTCTTCATGCCTTTCTTTTTTTCTTTCTTTCTTTCTTGTTCTTTGTTATTTGGATTTTGCGATGTTTTGCAAGCATGACTGAATAAAGAAATGGCATATTGGCGATTTTGCCATACCTTGCCCTTGTTGTGGTCCATCACCACACCTGCACCTACTGTGTTGTCAGGAAGGTTCCCAAGCTCCTCCTTGTGGGGACTCCGTGCCTCAAGGTAAACTTCCCACATTTGAGGTTCTCGATTCCTTCTGCCCACTCTTAAGCTCATAAGGCTTATAAGGCAGAAGGAATTTCTGGGCTGGAGAGATGGCTTAGGGGTTAAGGTGCCTGTTTCCTAACACTAAGAACACCGGTTCCAATCTCCAGCGGTTCCAATCTTCAGGTCCCACGTTTAGCCAGATTCAAAGTGACTCAAGGGCGCAATGCTGCGCTTGGCCACAAGGTGGCGCGTATATCTGGATTTAGTTAGCAGCAGCTGATACACTGCTTGTGAGCCCATCTCTGTCTACCTCTTTCTCTCTCTCTCTCTCTCTCTCTCTCTCTCTCTCTCTCTCTGTCCTGTCTCTCTCTGTGTCTCTCTCCAAAAAATAACATAAAATAAAAAGTCTTAAAAAAAGGATTTTCTATAGATTCATATGGGTTTAAGATGCCCCTATTTTGTTTTCCTTTGGGGACTTAGGACGCTCCACCATGTCTGCTGGGTTACGAGAACTGTGAGCCTCAGGCAGAAAGGGTGCTCAAAACTCCTACCTAACAACTCAAATCCTCTGTCAGTTCTGGAGGTCCCAGACAGATGTGAGCAGATGACTCAGGTGCATGTCTGGGGCCCCATTTTTCTACCAGGTTGAGGGTCCCTGGATCTCCCAGGCCTTATCCTGTCCCGTCCAGCTCCAGATTCTCTAACCTCGGGTGACTGCGACACGGTCACTCAAGGTTAGAGAATCTGCTCGTTCCAAAAAAACCCTCAAAATGGCCGCCTGAGTTTGGACTGCTGAGCCAGGGGACAGGTTGTGCGCAGAAGGGTCTTTTTGGAAATGGAGCCATATCTTAGATTTCATGGCATCACTCGAAGTTAAGAGCGTACCGGAAGGGGGATGTCTGAAAAATGAACAAATAGGTCACAGAGAGTGTGTTTTCCTTGGAATAGCCCAGCGTATCTAAGGAGGTCGTGGAGGGCTGACGGGCAAGGGCCTCAAGGAGTTAGAAGCCTGCCGCTAGAGAGAGAGGCCCTGCTTCAAATACTAAGGTAGAGATATTAAAAATCTGCTCAGGGCTTTGAGTCCAATTACTTGGACCACTGACTCGCCTGTCATTGTTGTTGATGAGGAGAGGGACTCAGTTTTTCTGAAATGCACTCCATTGTGGGTGCAGGACCCTGGAAGGAGAGGCACAACTCTGTGACATGGGAGGAGCAGTGTTGTTTTACTGCCCGCTCACCCAGGCCAGTAGGAACTTGATTCCTAGGCTGAAGGCCAGTCGCATTGTTATTCTCGGTTCTTTAGTTGCTCAGTTTATGACTCGTTTACCCTTTTCATTTCAGAGGAACCCCTTGTAAGTGCCCCACATACCTTGGTACCATCATGCCCGTCTTCACCCCGGCCAGGCGAGGCAGGATCCATCGCTGTGGGATGGTGGGCATTCCCCATGTTACTCTGGTTCCTACCTTTTGGCAGCAGCAGTCCACCTGTGGTGGGATTCAGTGTCTGTCCATGTTGCCCCAGGTCCTCTGGATTCTGCACACTCTCTTCTGCACAATCTCCTTAGCATTGGTGGCTCTGTTTGATTTTTGGTGGTGCGTGTTTGCTTTTTAGTTATAGACCCACTCAGTGAGTGTGTAAACAGCACGTGTGGGTTCCATCCTCACCCTCGTCTGCGCCCCTCCCTCCAAGGGATGCTGCACCCTGGAGTTGCCAGTTACATCCCCATGGGCATTGTGGGTCGTGCATTTGGGGTAGCCGTCAGTTATCTGGGCGAGGTCATGTTTCTGTCCCGCCTTGTGGCTCTCACAATCTTTCAGCTCACACTTGCATGAATCTCTATGAGCCAGCCCGGTTGAGTGTTATGGCTACTTTGCTGATGAAGTCTGGGAGCGTCTGTGTCTCTGGGTCCCTGTGATGCTGGACTCCGCTGGAGTCGAGTGTTTTCTGTGACTATCTCCTTCATCTTTGTGCTGGTTGGAGTCTATTCCAATACTCAGAGTTTAGCAGCCTCTAGAACTCTGCTCCGTTGTACACTTTCTTTTTCCTCCCCATCACACCAGTGTAGGTTTCCAAATTATGCCCACAACCAGCCTTGTGGCTCTTCTCATCAAGATTTCTGTGCAGTGTCTGCAGTGTTGTTTCAGCTGGGAAGCTTGACTTCACTTGTGATAGGGGTTCAGGTATCTTTTCATGAATTTTGTACAATTTGTCCTCGGATCTGATTTTCTCTGGGCAAGAAAAAAAACAAAGAAAAACAAAACTCGCAATCAGCCGCTGTGTGCATTGGCGAATCGGTTTCTATGCCACAGAAGGCATTGGGTATTTATAGGAGAGGCACTTTTGCGGTTGATGTACAATCCGGCCCCATTTTCTCTCGCCTGTAAACTTCTGAAACGAAGTCGAATTTTCTTGATGATGACAAACACCTGCATAACCTTGTGGGTCTCCCCTGCAGAGATGGAGCTCATAGAGATTTTCTCCAACTACGAAAGAATATCGAGTGCTTTGCTTAGCGGGACCTAATCCTATTTGGTTTAACGCCACATGTAAATTTATATCTTTAAATACATACACTTATATATATAATTTGAGGGGTGTCTCCGGGGTAGTGATTTGTTGTTGCCAGGGCTGACAGAGAATTCACTGTGCCGTCTGAGGCTCACCTTGAACTCACAGCCAAGACCCTTCTAACATGTCCTTATTCACAATTGGTTTCCAGGAAAAGTGAGAATAACTTCTAAGAAGTATCAATCTCAGATTTAAATCCTTCTAATGTCCTAACTTACATAGAAATTGCCACCGAGCATTCGCTGGATCTCAGTTGAAGGGAGGCTTTTATGATGTCGACTTGTCACGTGATGACACCAGGTGACACTGGCCTTGTGTCAGTGGAATTTTCTTTCCCAGGAGATCTTCTGGAAAGTTTCTGAAACCAACTCTGAATTTTCTCTATCATGACAAAGGCATGCATAGCCATCAGTGTGTCTCCTGCAGAGATAGAGCACATAGGGTTTTTCTGTAATTTTGAGAGAATATCCAGTCCTCTCCTTAGCAGGACCTAGGAGACGTTTGCCAAATGTGTTGTATGTAATCGCTTCGCTTACAACTATTCCCGGCATTTAGGCTATATAAAGTCAAAGCTTCAGTCTGTTTCGATCGCAGTTTATTTGATTTATTGTATACGTTAGTTTTTCTTTATTTCTCTCTTGCTTGCTTGCGTCTTTGTTTCTGTCTTTCTTCATACCTTTCTTTTATTTCTTTCTTTTTTCTTTGTTATTTTGATTTTGCGATGTTTTGCAAGCGTGACTGAATGAAGAAATGGCATATTGGCGATTTTTCCATACCTTGCCCTTGTTGTGGTCCATCAGCACACTTGCATCCACTGTGTTGTCAGGAAGATTCTCAAGCGCCTCCTTGTGGGGACTAAGTGTCTCAAGGTACACTTTCCACGTCTGAGGTTCTGGATTCCTTCTGCCCACTCTTCAGCTCATAAGGCTGATAAGGCAGAATGAATTTATGGGCTGGAGAGATGGCTTAGGGGTTAAGGTGCCTGTTTCCTAACCCTAAGAACACCGTTTCCAATCTCCAGCGATTCCAATCTCCAGGTCCCACGTTTAGCCAGATTCAAAGTGACTCAAGGGTGCAATGCTGCACTTGGCCACAAGTGGGCGCACACATCTGTATTTAGTTAGCAGCAGCTGAGAAACTGAGCGCGAGCACGTCTCTGTCTACCTCCCTCTCTCTCTCTCTTTGTCTCTTTCCAAAAAAATAACATAAAATAAAAAGTTTTTAAAAAAGGATTTTCTATAGATTCATATGGGTTTAAGATGCCCCTATTTTGTTTTCCTTTGGGGACTTAGGACACTCCACCATGTCTGCTGGGTTACCAGAAGTGTGAGCCTCAGGCAGAAAGGGTGCTCAAAACTCCTACCTAACAAATCAAATCCTCTGTCAGATCTGGAGGTCCCAGACAGATGTGAGCAGATGACTCAGGTGCATGTCTGGGGCCCCGTATTTCTACCACACAGAGGGTCCCTGGACCTCCCAGGCCTTATCCTGTCCCGTCCAGCTCCAGATTCTCTAACCTCGGGTGACCGCGACGCGTTCACTCAAGGTTAGAGAATCTGCTCGTTCCAAAAAAACGCTCAAAATGGCCACCTGAGTTTGGACTGCTGAGCCAGGGGACAGGTGGTTCGCGGAAGGGTCTTTTTGGAGAAGGAGCGATATCTTAGATTTCATGGCATCACTCGAAGTTAAGAGCTTACGGGAATGGGGATGTCTGAAAAATGAACAAACAGGTCACAGAGGGTGTGTTTTCCTTGGAATAGCCCAGCGTATCTAAGCAGGTCGTGGAGGGCAGACGGAAAAGGGCCTCGAGGAGTTAGAAGCAGGCCGCTAGAGAGCTAGACCCTGCTTCAAATACTAAGGTAGAGATATTTAAAAAATCTTCCCGGGGCTTTGAGTCCAATTACTTGGACCACTGAATCGCCTGTTATTGTTGTTGATGAGGAGAGGGACTCAGCTTCTGTGAAGTGTGCTCGGTTGTGGGTGCAGGACCCTGGAAGGCGAGGAGGAACTCCGTGACATGCGAGGAGCAGTGTTCCTTTACTGCCCGCTTACACAGGCCAGTAGGAACCTGATTCCTAGGCTGAAGGCCAGTCTCATTGTTATTCTCTCTTCTTTAGTTGCTCAGTTTATGACTCTTTTACCCTTTTCATTTCAGAGGAACCCCTTGTAAGTGCCCCACATACGTTGGTACCATCATGCCCGTCTTCACACCGGTCAGGTGAGGCAGGACCCGTCACTTTTGGATGGTGGGCATTCCCCATGTTTCTCTGGTTCCTATCTTTTGGCAGCAGCAGTCCACCTGTGGTGGGATTCAGTGCCTGTCCATGTTGCCCCACACCCTCTGGTTTCTGCACACCCTCTTCTGCACAATCTCCTTAGTATTGGTGGCTCTGTTTGATTTTTGGTGGTGCATGTTTGCTTTTTAGTTATAGACCCACTCAGTGAGTGTGTAAACAGCACGTGTGGTTTCCATCCTCACCCTCATCCTCCCCTCTCCCCACGGGATGCTGCACCCTGAAGATTCCAGTTACATCCCCGTGGGTATTGTGGGTCGTGCATTTGGGGTAGCCATCAGTTATCGGGGCGACGCCATGTCTCTGTGCCGCCTTGTGGCTCTCACAAACTTTCAGCCCACACTTGCATGAATCTCTATGAGCCGGCCCGGTTGAGTGTTATGCCTACTTTGTTGATGAGTTCTGAGAGCGTATATATATATATATATATATATATATATATATATATACACAAACATATGTATATTATGTATACTATGTATTTATTTTATGTATTATACATTAATCATAATATTTACAAATATAAATATGAATTTAAATTTATATGTAAACTTATATGTAAATAAGGGAGTTCATGTATGAATATTCATGTAAATTCATACATATATCACATAAATAAAAATATATGTGATATATATACATATGTGACATGTATAAAATATTATTACATGTATTATAGATTATTATACGTTATTTATACTACACAATATATACATATACAACTATATATAATTATATGTACAAAAACAAATTTTTATATATATCATAGTAGGATTAGGCTTAAGGAGATATGTAAATTTATATCCATAAATACATACATATATACATAATTTGGGGAGGTGTGGTGTAGGGACTGGCAGTAGCCCATGCTGACACAGAATTCACTGTTGTGTCTCAGTCTGGCCTTGAACTCACAACCAAGGGCCTTCTAACATGTACTTATTCACAATTGGTTTCCAGGAAATGTGAGAATAACTTCTAAGAAGTATCAATCTCAGAATTAAATCCTTCTAATGTCCTAACATACATAGTAAGTCCCAGCGAGCATTCTCTGGATCTAAGTTTAAGGAAGGTTTCTATGATGTCGACTTTTCACGTGATGACACCAGGTGACACTGGCCTTGTGTCAGTGGAATTTTCTTTCCCAGGAGATCTTCTGGAAAGTTTCTGAAACCAACTCTGAATTTTGTCTATCATGACAAAGGCATGCATAACCATCTGTGTGTCTCCTGCAGAGATAGAGCACATAGGGTTTTTCTGTAATTTTCAAAGACTATCCAGTCCTCTCCTTAGCAGTACCCAATAGACGTTTGCCAAATGTGTTGTATGTAATCGCTTCGCCTACAACTATTCCCGGCATGTAGGCTATGTAATGTCAAAGCTTCAGTCTGTTTCAATCGTAATTTATTTGATTTATTGTACATTTTAGTTTTTCTTTCTTTCTCTGTTGTTGCTTGCTTGCGTCTTTGTTTCTGTCTTTAATCCTTCCTTTCTTTTCTTTCTTTCTCCCTCTTTCCTTCCTACCTTCCCTCCTTCCTTTCTTTCTTTTTTCTCTTTGTTATTTTGATTTTGCGATGTTTTGCAAGTGTGACTGAATGAAGAAATGGCATATTGGCGATTTTTCCATACCTTGCCCTTGTTGTGGTCCATCACCACATCTGCGTCCATGTGATGTCAGGAAGGTTCTCAAGCTCCTCCTTGTGGGGACTCCGTGCCTCAAGGTACACTTTCCAAGTCTGAGGTTCTGGATTCCTTCTGCCCACTCTTCAGCTCGTAAGGCTTATACAGCAGAAGGAATTTCTGGGCTGGAGAGATGGCTTAGGGGTGAAGTTGCCTGCCTACTAACCCTAAGAACACCGGTTCCTATCTCCATCGGTTCCAATCTCCAGGTCCCACGTTTGGCAAGATTCAAAGTGACTCAAGGGCGCAATGCCACACTTGGCCACAAGGGGGCACGCACATATGGATTTTGTTAGCAGCAGCTGAGACACTGCTCGCGAGCCTTTCTCTGTCTACCTCCCTCTCTCTCTTTCTCTGTCTCACTCTGTCTCTCTCTGTGTGTCTCTGTCCAAAAAAGTAAGATAAAATAAAAAGTTTTTAAGAAAGGATTTTCTTTAGATGCATATGGGTTTAACACGGCCCTATTTTTTTCCTTTGCGGACTTACGACACCCAACCATGTCTGCTGTGTTGCCAGAAGTGTGAGCCTCAGGCAGAAAGGGTGCTCAAAACTCCTATCGAACAACTCAAATCCTCTGTCAGTTCTTGAGGTCCCAGACAGATGTGAGCAGATGACTCAGGTGCTTGTCGGGGCCCCGTTTTTCTTCCATGCAGAGCATCCCTGGATCTCCCAGGCCTTCTCTGGGCCCGTCCAGCTCCAGATTCTCTAACCTCGGGTGAATGCGTCGCGGTCACCCGAGCTTAGAGAATCTGCTCGTTCCCAAAAAATGCTCAAAACGGCCAAGTCAGTGTGGAATGCTGAGCCAGGGGGCAGGTGGTAAGCGGAAGGGTCTTTTGGGAAATGGAGCGATATCTTAGATTTCATGCCATCCTTCTAAGTTACGAGCCTACAGGAAGGGGGATGTCCGAAAAATGAACAAACAGGTCACAGAGGGTGTGTTTTCCTAGGAATAGCCCAGCGTAACTAAGGAGATCATGGAGGGCTGACAGGCAAGGGCCTCAAGGAATTAGAAGCCAGCAGCTAGAGAGAGAGGCCCTGCTTCAAATATTAAGGTAGAGAGATTTAAAAATCTTCCCAGGGCTTTGAGTCCAATAATTTGGACCACTGACTCACCTGCCATTGTTGTTGATGACGAAAGGGACTCAGCTTCTCTGAAGTGCGCTCGGTTGTCGGTGCAGGACCCTGGAAGGAGAGGCAGAACTCCGGGACGTGCGAGGGATTGGGTTCTTTTACTGCCTGCTCACCCAGGCAGTAGGAACCTGATTCCTAGGCTGAAGGCCAGTCTCTTTGTCATTCCCGGTTCTTTAGTTGCTTATTTTTATGACTCTTTTACCCTTTTCATTTTAGATGAACCCCTTGTTAGTGCCCACCATACGTTGGTACCATAATACCCGTCTTCACCCAGGCCAGGCAATGGAGGACCCTTCACTGTGTGATGGTGAGTATTCCCCATGTGGCTCTGGTTCCTAACTTTTTGCAGCAGCAGTCCACCAGTGGTGGGATTCAGGGCCTGTCCATGTCCCACGCCCTCTGGATTCTGCACACTGTCTTCTGCACAATCTCCTGAGCATTGTGGGCTCTGTTTGATTTTTGGTGTTGTGTGTTTGCTTTTTAGTTATAGACCCACTCAGTGAGTGTGTAAAAGCACATGTGTGTTCCATCTTACCCTCGTCCCCGCCCCTCACCCCATGGGACCCTGCTCCCTGGGGATGGCAGTTACATTCCAATGGGTATTGTTGGTCGTGCATTTTGGGTAGCCATGAGTTATCGGGGCGAGGCCATGTCTCTGTACCACCTTATGGCTCTCACAGTCTTTCAGCGCACACTTGCATGAATCTCTCTGAGTTGGTCCGGTTGAGTGCTATGCCTACTTCACTGATGAGGTCTGGGAGCCTATGTCTCTCTGACTTTTGACTTTGTCGGAGTCGAGTGTTCTCTGTGCCTATCTCCTTCACCTTTGTGCTGGTTGGAGTCTATTCTAATACTCAGAGTTTAGCTGCCTCTAAAACTTTGCTCCATCGTACATTTTGTTTTTCCTCCCCATCACACCAGTGTAGGTTTCCAAACTCTGCCCACAACCAGCCGTGTGGCTCTTCTCCTCAAGATCTCTGTGCAGTGTGTGGGGTGCTGTTTCAGCTGGAAAGCTCAATTTCTCTTTTGATAGGTGTTCAGGTATCTTTTCATGAATTTTGTCCAATTTGTGTCTGGATCTCGTTGCCTCTTTGGAAGAAAAAAAACAAAGAAAAACAAAACACGCAGTCAGCCGCTGTCTCCATTGATGAATCGGTTTCAATGCCACCAAGGCAGTGGGATTTTATAGGAAAGACATTGTTGCTCTTGCTGTACCTAATAGACCTTTGCCAAATGTGTTTCTGAATCACTTGTTGATTCTATTGAATGACTGATTCATTTCCGAGAGACTGAAGAAGACATAAAGAGAGGGGAAAGAGAATGGGCGCGCCAGGACCTAAGCCTTTGCAAATGAACTGAATCAGATGATTCTATTGAATGATTGATTGTTGATTTCTGACTAAGGTGGACTTTGAGATGAATGGAAACCTGGTCCTTTTGGCTTGGTCAAGCAAAATGCCTTAACCTCTGACTATTTATTTACATTTTGGATTCAGGTTCTTTTGGCTTGACAAGCCAATGCCCTTCTATATTTTGATTATTTATGTTTTGGTTTTTAGAGGTAGAGTCTCACTGTAGCTCAGGCTGACCTGGAAGTCACAGTCTCTCTCTCTCTCTCTCTCTCTCTGTCTGACTCCTTCTATCTCTCCTATAAATAATAAAAATAATGAAATGAAGTAAAAAGAATAATAATGACGATAATAATAATAATAAAAGAAAATATATCTATGGTGGTGCTCACGCCTTTCATCCCAGCAGCACTAGGAGGGAGGCAGAGAGTGAGGAGGGTCGTGGCTGTGAGTTCAAGGCCACTCTGAGACGACAGAGTGAACTCCAGCTCAGCCTGGGCTACAGCCAGTCCTACCTGGAAAACCAAAGAAACTGCAAAAACCAAAGAAATAAATGGAAGGTCCACCCTAAGTACAGTGTCATGCAGCCAAAAGGAGGAGCGTGTGATTAGAGCATGATATATATATACACAAACATATATACATTATGTGTACTATGTATTTATTTTATGTATTATATATTAATCATAATATATACAAATATAAATATGTATTTAAATTAATATATATACTTATATGTAAATATGTGAGTTCATGTATGAACATACATGTAAATTTATACATATATCACATAAATAAAAATATATGTAATATATATTTACATATATGACATGTATTAAATATTATTACATGTATTATAGATTATTATACGTTATTTATACTACTATATATATATATATATATATATATATATATATACACAACAACTATATATAATTATATGAACATATATAAATTTTTATATATATCATAATAGGATTAGGTTTAAGGCCATATGTAAATTTATATCCATAAATACATACATATTACATATATATATAATTTTGGGGGGGTGCCACAAAGGGGCACGCACATCTGGATTTCGTTAGTAGCAGCTGAGACACTGCTCAGGAGCCCATCTCTGTCTACCTCCATCTCTCTCTTTCTCTGTCTCACTCTGTCTCTCTCTGTGTCTCTCTCCAAAAAAATAAGATAAAATAAAAATTTTTTAAAAACGGATTTTCTGTAGATGCATATGGGTTTAAGATGCCCTTATTTTTTTTTCCTTTGGGGACTTAGGACACCCCACCATGTCTGCTGTGTTGCCAGAAGGGTGAGCCTCAGGCAGAAAGGATGCTCAAAACTCCTACCGAACAACTCAAATCCTCTGTCAGTTCTTGAGGTCCCAGACAGATGTGAGCAGATGACTCAGGTGCTTGTTGGGGCCCTGTTTTTCTACCACGCAGATAGACCCTGGATATCCGAGGCCTTCTCCTGTCCCATCTAGCTCCTGATTCTCTAACCTCGGGTGAACGCGTCGCGGTCACTGGAGGTTCGAGAATCTGCTCGTTCCAAAAAAACGCTCAAATTGGCCGCCTGAGTTTGGACTGCTGAGCCAGGGGACAGGTGGTGCGTGGAAGGGTCTTTTTGGAAATGGAGCGATATCTTAGATTTCATGCTATCACTCAAAGTTACGAGCCTACCTAAAGGGGGATGTCTGAAAAATGAACAAACAGGTCACAGAGGGTGTGTTTTCCTAGGAATAGCCCAGCCTAACTAAGGAGATCATGGAGGGATGATGGGCAAGGGCCTCGAGGAGTTAGAAGCCGGCCACTAGAGAGCAAGGCCCTGCTGCAAATACTTAGGTAGAGAGATTTAAAAATCTTCCTGGGGCTTTGAGTCCAATTACTTGGACCACTGACTCGCCTGTCATTGTTGTTGATGACGAGAGGGATTCAGCTTTTCTGAAGTGCTCTCAGTTGTCGGTGCAGGATCCTGGAAGGAGAGGCAGAACTCCGTGACGTGCGAGGAGCGGTGTGCTTTTACTACCCGCTCACCCAGGCCAGTAGGAAACTGATTCCTAGGCTGAAGGCCAGTCCCATTGTCATTCTCGCTTCTTTAGTTGCTTATTTTTATGACTTACACTTCTCATTTCAGATGAACCCCTTGTAATTGCCCACCATACGTTGGTACCATCATGCCCATCTTCACCCCAGCCAGGTGAGGGAGGACCCGTCGCTGTGGGATGGTGGGCATTCCCCATGTGGCTCTGGTTCCTAAGTTTTGGCAGGATCAGTCCAGCAGTGGTGGGATTCAGTGCCTGTCCATGTTGCCCCACGCCCTCTGGATTCTGCACACTCTCTTCTGCACAATCTCCTGAGCATTGGTGACTCTGTTTGATTTTTGGTGGTGCGTGTTTGCTTTTTAGTTACAGAATCACTCAGTGAGTGTGTAAACAGCATGTGTGGTTTCCATCCTCATCCTCATCCCTCCCCTCTCCCCATGGGACCCTGCTCCCTGGCAATGCCAGTTATATACCCATGGGTTTTGTGGGTCATGTATTTGGGGTAGCCATCAGTTATCAGGGTGAAGCCATGTCTCTGTCTTGCCTTGTGGCTCTCACAAACTTTCAGCTCACACTTGCATGAATCTCTATGAGCCGGCCAGGTTGAGTGTTATGCCTACTTTGTTGATGAGTTCTGGGAGCTTCTGTGTCTCTGGATCTCTGTGACTCTGGACTCCGTGGGAGTCAAGTGTTCTCTGTGCCTATCTCCTTCACCTTTGTGCTGGTTGGAGTCTATTCTAATACTCAGAGTTTAGCAGCCTCTAGAACTCTGCTCCATCGTACATTTAGTTTTTCCTCCCCATCACACCAGTGTAAGTTTCCAAACTGTGCCCACAATCAGCTGTGTAGCTCTTCTCCTCTAGATCTCTGTGCAGTGTCTGGGGTGCTGTTTCAGCTGGCAAGCTCGACTTCACTTTTGATATGGGTTCAGGTAACTTTTCATGTATTTTGTCAAATTTGTCCTCGGATCTCATTGCCTCTGTGCCAAAAAAAAAAAAAAAAAAAGGAAAAACAAAACACGCAGTCAGCCACAGTCTGCATTGGCGTATCGGTTTCAATGCCACAGAAGGCAGTGGGATTTTATAGGAAAGCTATTTTTGCTCTTGCTGTACCATCCAGCCCCCTTTTCTCTTGCCTGGAAAGCTTCTGAAACCAACTCTGAGTTTTCTTGATCATGACAAAGGCCTGCATAACAGTCTGGGTCTCTCCTGCAGAGATGGAGCTCATAGAGTTTTTCTCTAATTTTCAAAGAATTTCGAGTTTTTTGCTTAGCGGGTCCTAATAGACCTTGGCCAAATGTGTTTCTGAATCACTTGTTGATTGTATTGAATGATTGATTGATTGATTTCTGAGAGACAGTAGAAGATGGAGAGCAAGAGAGAATGGACGTGCCAGGGTCCTCAGCCAATAAAAAGGAACTCCAGATGCATGCGCCACCATGTGCATCTGGCTAAGGTGGGACGTGGAGAATCAAACTTGGTTCTTTTGGCTTCGCAAGCAAATGCCTTAACCACTAATCCATCGCTACAGCCCTTCTATATTTTATTTATTTATGTTTTTTTAGAGGTAGGGTCTCACTGTAACTCAGGCTGACCTGGAAGTCACAGTCTCTCTCTCTCTCTCTCTATCTCTGTCTGACACCTTCTATCTCTCCTATAAATAATAAAAATAATAAAATGAAGCAAAAAATAATAATGATAATATTAATAAATAAAATATATCTATGGTGGTGCTCACGCCTTTCATGCCAGCAGCACTAGGAGGGCGGCAGAGAGTGAGGAGGGTCGTCGCTGTGAGTTTGGGGCCACCCTGAGACAAATGAGTGAATTCAAGCACAGCCTGTGCTAGAGCCAGTCCTATCTGGAAAACCAAGGAAACCCCAAAAACCAATGAAATAAATGGAACGTCCACCCTAAGTACAGTGTCATGGAGCCAAAAGCAGGAGGAAGTGTTTAGAGCATGATATATACATACATATATATATATCATGTATACTATGTATTTATTTTATGTATTATACATTAATCATAATATTTACAAATATAAATATATATTTAAATTTATATATAAACTTATATGTAAATATGTGAGTTCATGTATGAATATACATGTAAATTCATACATATATCACATAAATAAAATATATGTGATATATATTTACATATATGACATGTATAAAATATTATTACATGTATTATAGATTATTATACATTATTTATACTACACAATATATACATATACAACTATATATAATTATATGTACAAAAATAAATTTTTATATATATCATAGTAGGATTAGGTTTAAGGACATATGTAAATTTATATCCATAAATACATACATATATACATATATACATAAATTGGGGAGGGGCGGGGTAGGGACTGGCAGTAGCCCGGGCTGACACAGAATTCACTGTTGTGTCTCAGTCTGGCCTTGAACTCACAGCCAAGGGCCTTCTAACATGTTCTTATTCACAATTGGTTTCCAGGAAAAGTGAGAATAACTTCTAAGAAGTATCAATCTCAGAATTAAATCCTTCTAATGTCCTAACATACATAGTAAGTGCCAGCAAGCATTCTCTGGATCTCAGTTGAAGGGAGGCTTCTATGATGTCGACTTTTCACGTGATGACACCAGGTGACACTGGCCTCGTGTCAGTGGAATTTTCTTTCCCAGGAGATCTTCTGGAAAGTTTCTGAAACCAACTCCGTGTTTTCTCTATCATAACAAGGCATGCATAGCCATCTGTGTGTCTCCTGCAGAGATAGAGCACATAGGGTTTTTCTGTAATTTTCAAAGAACATCCAGTCCTCTCCTTAGCAGGACCTAATAGACATTTGCCAAATGTGTTGTATGTAATCGCTTCGCTTACAACTCTTCCCGGCATTTAGGCTATGTAAAGTCAAAGCTTCAGTCTGTTTCGATCATAATTTATTTTTTATTGTATATTTCAGTTGTTCTTTCTTTCTCTGTTGCTTGCTTGCATCTTTGTTTCTGTCTTCCTTCCTTTCTTTTTCTTTTCTTTCTTTCTTTCTTTCTTTCTTTTTTCTTTTTGTTATTTTGTTTTTGCAATGTTTTGCAAGTGTGACTGAATGAAGAAATGGCATATTGGCGATTTTTCCATACCTTGCCCTTGTTGTGGTTCATCATCACACCTGCATCCAATGTGTTGTCAGGAATGTTCTCAAGCGCCTCCTTGTGGGGACTCCGTGCCGTAAGGAACACTTTCCAAGTCTGAGGTTCTCGAATCCTTCTTCCCACTCTTCAGCTCATAAGGCTTATAAGGCAGAAGGAATTTCTGGGCTGGAGAGATGGCTTAGGGGTTAAGGTGCCTGCCTCCTAACCCTAAGAACACTGGTTCCAATCTCCAGCGGTTCCAATCTCCAGGTCCCACGTTTAGCCAGATTCAAAGTTACTCAAGGGCGCAATGCTGCACTTGGCCACAAGGGAGCACGCACATCTGGATTACGTTAGCACCAGCTGAGACACTGCTTGCCAGCCCATCTCGGTCTCCTCCCTCTCTCTCTGTGTCTCTCTCCAAAAAATATAGATAAAATGAAAAGTTTTTAAAAAAGGATTTTCTTTAGATGCATATTTAAGATGCCCCTATTTTTTTCCTTTGGGCACTTAGGACACTCCACCATGTCTGCTGGGTTGCTTTCTTTGTTGCTTGCCTGCTTGCGTCTTTGATTTCTGTCTTTCTTCCTTCCTTTCTTTTCTTCCTTCCTTCCTTTCTTTTTCTTTTTGTTATTTTGTTATTTTGGTTTTGCCATGTTTTGCAAGTGTGACTGAATGAAGAAATGGCATATTGGCGATTTTGTTCGCAGCACCTGGGACACTGCTTGCGTGCCCAACTCTGTCTTCCTCTCTCTCTCTCTCTCTCTCTCTCTCTCTCTCTCTCTCTCTCTGTCTTCTCTCTGTCTCTTTCTGTGTCTCTTTCCAAAAAATAAAATTAAATTAAAAGTTTTAAAAGAAGGATTTTCTGTAGAGCCATATGGGTTTAAGATGCCCCTATTTTTTTCCTTTGGAGATGTAGGACACTCCACCATATCTGCTGGGGTACCAGAAGTGTGAGCCTCCGGTAGAAAGGGTGCTCAAAGCTCCTACCCAACAACTCAAATCCTCTGTCAGTTCTGGAGGTCCCAGACAGATGTGGGCAGATGACTCAGGTGCTTGTCGGGGGCCCCGTTTTTCAACCATGCAGAGAGTCCCTGGATCTCCCTGGCCTTCTCCTGGCCTGTCCAGATCCAGATTCTCTTACCGCGATGCATTCACCCGAGGTTAGAGAATCTGCTCGTTCCAAAAAAACGCTCAAAATGGACACCTGAGTTTGGACTGCTGAGCCAGGGGACAGGAGTGCATGGAAGGGTCTTTTTGGAAATGGAGTGATATCTTAGATTTCATGCCATCACTCGAAGTTACGAGCCTACCAGAAGGGCGATGTCTGAAAAATGAACAAACAGGTCAGAGAGGGTGTGTTTTCATAGCAATAGCCTAGCGTAACTAAGGAGATCGTGGAGGGCTGATGGGCAAGGGCCTCAAGGAGTTAGAAGCCAGCTGCGAGAGAGCGAGGCCCTGGTTTAAATACTAAGGTAGAGATTCAAAAATCTTCCTGGGGCTTTGAGTCCAATTACTTGGACCACTGACTCACCTGTCATTGTTGTTGATGACGAGAGGGACTCAGCTTTTCTGAAGTGCGCTCGGTTGTCAGTGCAGGATCCTGGAAGGAGAGGCAGAACTCCATGATGTGTGAGGAGCAGTGTTCTTTCACTGCCCACTCAACCAGGCCAGTAGGAAACTGATTCCTAGGCTGAAGGCCAGTCACATTGTCATTCTCGCTTCTTTTGTTGCTTATTTTTATGACTCTTTTACCCTTTTCATTTCATAGGAACCCCTTGTAAGTGCCCACCATACGTTGGTACCATCATGCCCGTCTTCACCCCAGCCAGGCGAGGGAGGACCCGTCGCATTGGGACGGTGGGCATTCCCCATGTTGCCTCGGTTTCTAACTTTTGGCAGTAGCAGTCCAGCAGTACTGGGATTCAGTGCCTGTCCATGTTGCCCCACGCCCTCTGGATTCTGAACACTCTCTTCTGAACAATCTCCTGAGCATTGGTAGCTCTGTTTGATTTTTGGTGGTGCGTGTTTGACTTTGACTTACAGACCCACTCAGTGAGTGTGTAAACAGCACGTGTGGGTTCCATCCTCACGCCTCTTCCCCTCCCCTCCCCCCCCTCAAGGGAACCTGCTCCCTGGGGATGCCAATTACATCCCCATGGGTATTGTGGGTCGTTCATTTGGGGTAGCCGTCAGTTTTCAGGGCGAGGCCATGTCTCTGTCCCACCTTGTGGCTCTCACAATCTTTCAGCCCACACTTCCATGAATCTCTATGAGCCGGCCAGTTTGAGTGTTATGCCTACTTTGCTGATGAGTTCTGGGAGCCTCTGTGTCTGTAGATCTCTGTGACTATGGACTCCGCGGGAGACATGTGTTCTATGTTTCTATCTCCTTCACCTTTGTACTGGTTGGAGTCTATTCTAATACTCAGAGTTTAGCAGCCTCTAGAACTCTGCTCCGTGGTACATTTTTTTTTCCTCTGGATCGCACCAGTGTAGGTTTCCAAAGTGTGTGCACAACCAGTCGTGTAGCTCTTCTCATCAAGATCACTGTGCATAGTATGGGGTGCTGTTTCAGCTGGCAAGGTTGCCTTCACTTTTGATAGGGGTTCAGGTGTCTTTTCATGAATTTTGTTCAATTTGTCCTCCGTTCTCATTGCCTCTGTGCCAGAAAAGAAAACATCAAAGAAAAACAAAACACAGTCAGCCACAGTCTGCACTGGCGAATCGGTTTCTATGCCACAGAAGGCAGTGGGATGTTATAGGAGAGCCACTGTTGTGGTTACTGTACCATCCGGCCCCCATTTCTCTCACCTGGAAATCTTCTGAAACCAACTCTGAATTTTCTTCATCATGGCAAAGGCTGTATAACAGTCTGGGTCTCTCCTGCAGAGATAGAGCTCATCGAGTTGTTCTCTAATTTTCAAAAAGTATCCTGTCCTTTGCTTACAGGACCTAATAGACCTTGGCCAAATGTGTTTCTGAATCACTTGTTGATTCTATTGTATGATTGATTGATTGATTTCTGAGAGACTGAAGAAGACTAGGAGGGAGAGAGAATGGATGCTCCAGGGCCCTCAGCCAATACAAATGAACTCCAGATGCATGCGACACCATGTGCATCTGGCTAAGATGGGATGTGGGGAATCGAACCTGGTTCTTTTGGCTTTGCAAGCAAATGCGTTTACCACTAAGCTGTCGCTCCAGCCCTTCTATATTTTATTTATTTATGTTTCGGTTTTTAGAGGTAGGTTCTCACTGTAGCTCAGGCTGACCTGGAAGTCACAGTCTCTCTCTCTCTCTCTGTCTCTTTCTGACTCCTTCTATCTCTCCTATAAATAACAAAAATAATAAAATGAAGTAAAACAACAATAATAATAATAATAATAAAAATAAATATATCTATGCTGGTGCTCACGCCTTTCACCCAAGCAGCACTGGGAGGGAGGCAGAGAGTGAGGAGGGACGTGGCTGTGAGTTCGAGGCCACCCTGAGACGACAGAGTGAATTCCAGCTCAGCCTGGGCTAGAGCCAGTCCTACCTGGAAAACCAAGACAACCCCAAAAAACCAAAGAAATAAATGGAACATCCACCCTAAGTACAGTGTCATGCAGCCAAAAGCAGGAGGAGGTGTTTAGAGCTATATATATATATATATATATTATGTATTCTATGAATTTATTTTATGTATTATACATTAATCATGATATATATACAAATATAAATATGTATTTAAATTTATATATAAACTTATATGTAAATATGTGAGTTCATGTATGAATATACTTGTAATACATATATCACATAAATAAAAATATATGTGATATATATTTACATATATGACATGTATAAAATATTATTACATGTATTATAGATTATTATACGTTATTTATACTACACAATATATACATATACAACTATATATAATTATATGTACATATATATATATATCATATAGGATTATGTTTATATTTATATCCATAAATACATACATATATACATATATACATAATTTTGGGGGGTGCGGTATAGGGACTGGCAGTAGCCCAGGCTGACACAGAATTCACTGTGGTGTCTCAGGCTGGCCTTGAACTCACAGCCAAGACCCTTCTAACATGTACTTATTCACAATTGGTTTCCAGGAAAAGTGAGAATAACTTCTAAGAAGTATCAATCTCAGAATTAAATCCTTCTAATGTCCTAACATACATAGTAAGTGCCAGCGAGCATTCTCTGGATCTCAGTTGAAGGGAGGCTTCTATGATGTCGACTTTTCACGTGATGACACCAGGTGACACTGGCCTCGTGTCAGTGGAATTTTCTTTCCCAGGAGATCTTCTGGAAAGTTTCTGAAACCAACTCTGAATTTTCTCTATCATGACAAAGGCCTGCATAGCCATCTGTGTGTCTCCTGCAGAGATAGAGCACATAGGGTTTTTCTGTAATTTTCAAAGAATATCCAGTCCTCTCCTTAGCAGGACCTAATAGACGTTTGCCAAATGTGTTGTATGTAATCGCTTCAGTTAAAACTATTCCCGGCATTTAGGCTATGTAATGTCAAAGCTTCAGTCTGTTTCAATTGTAATTTATTTGATTTATTGTACATTTTAGTTTTTCTTTCTTTCTCTGTTGCTTGCTTGCTTGCATCTTTGTTTCCGTCTTTATTCTTTCCTTTCTTTTCTTTCTTTCTTCCTTCCTTCCTTTCTTTCTTTCTTTCTTTCTTTTTTCTTTTTCTCTTTGTTATTTTGATTTTGCGATGTTTTGCAAGTGTGACTGAATGAAGAAATGGCATATTGGCGATTTTTCCATACCTTGCCCTTGTTGTGGTCCATCACCACACCTGCATCCACTGTGTTGTCAGGAAGGTTCTCAAGCGCCTCCTTGTGGGGACTCCGTGCCGCAAGGAACACTTTCCAAGTCTGAGGTTCTCGATTCCTTCTGCCCACTCTTCAGCTCATAAGGCTTATAAGGCAGAAGGAATTTCTGGGCTGGAGAGATGGCTTAGGGGTTAAGGTGCCTGCCTCCTAACCCTAAGAACACCGGTTCCAATCTCCAGCGGTTCCAATCTCCAGGTCCCACGTTTAGCCAGATTCAAAGTGACTCAAGGGCACAATGCTGCACTTGGCCACAAGGGGCGCACATCTGGATATCATTGGTAGCAGCTGAGACACTGCTCGCGAGCCCATCTCTATCTACCTCCCTCTCTCTCTGTCTCTCTCTGTGTCTCTCTGCAAAAAATAAGATAAAATGAAAAGATTTACAAAAGGATTTTCTGTAGATGCATATGGGTTTAAGATGCCCCTATTTTTTTTCCTTTGGGGACTTAGGACACTCCCACCATGTCTGCTGGGTTACCAGAAGTGTGAGCCTCAGGCAGAAAGGGTGCTCAAAACTCCTACCGAACAACTCAAATCCTCTGTCAGTTCTGGAGGTCCCAGACAGATGTGAGCAGATGACTCAGGTGCTTGTTGGGGGCCCATTTTTCTACCACGCAGAGAGTCCCTGGATCTCCCAGGCCTTCTCCTGGCCCGTCCAGCTCCAGATTCTCTAACCTCCGGTGAACGCGTTGCGTTCACCCGAGGTTAGAGAATCTGCTCGTTCAAAAAAAATGCTCAAAATGGCCGCCTGAGTTTGGACTGCTGAGCCAGGGACAGGTGGTGCCCAGAAGGGTCTTTTTGGAAATGGAGCGATATCTTAGATTTCATGCCATCACTCGAAGTTACGAGCCTACCGGAAGGGGGATGTCTGAAAAATGAACAAACAGGTCACAGAGGGTGTGTTTTCCTAGGAATAGCCCAGCGTAACTAAGGAGATCGTGGAGGGCTGATGGGCAAGGGCCTCGAGGAGTTAGAAGCCGGCTGCTAGAGAGCGAGGCCCTGCTTCAAATACTAAGGTAGAGAGATTTAAAAATCTTCCCGGGGCTTTGAGTCCAATTACTTGGACCACTGACTCGCCTGTCATTGTTGTTGATGACGAGAGGGACTCAGCTTTTCTGAAGTGCACTCGGTTGTCCGTGCAGGACCCTGGAAGGAGAGGCAGAACTCCGTGACGTGCGAGGAGCAGTGTTCTTTTACTGCCCGCTCACCCAGGCCAGTAGGAACCTGATTCCTAGGCTGAAGGCCAGTCGCATTGTCATTCTTGGTTCTTTAGTTGCTTATTTTTATGACTCTTTTACCCTTTTCATTTCAGACGAACCCCTTGTAAGTGCCCACCATACGTTGGTACCATCATACCCGTCTTCACCCAGGCCAGGCAATGGAGGACCCTTCGTTGTGGGATGGTGAGTATTCCCCATGTGGCTCTGGTTCCTAACTTTTGGCAGCAGCAGTCCACCAGTGGTGGGATTGAGGGCCTGTCCATGTTGTCCCACGCCCTCTGTATTCTGCACACTGCCTTCTGCACAATCTCCTGAGCATTGTGGGCTCTGTTTGATTTTTGGTGTTGCGTGTTTGCTTTATAGTTATAGACCCACTCAGTGAGTATGTAAACAGCACGTGTGTCTTCCATCTTGCCCTCGTCCCCGCCCCTCCCTCCAAGGGATCCTGGACCCTGGGGATGCCAGTTACATCCCCATAGTATTCTGGGTTGTGCATTTGGGGTAGCCATCAGTTCTCGGGGCGAGGCCATGTCTCTGTCCCACCTGTGGCTCTCGTAGTCCTTCCATGCACACTTGCATGAATCTCTATGAGCTGGCCCAGTTGAGTCATATGCCTAATTCGCTGATGAGGTCTGGGAGCCTATGTGTCTCTGTGACCTTGGACTTTGTGGGAGTCGAGTGTTCTCTGTGCCTATCTCCTTCACCTTTGTGCTCGTTGGAGTCTATTCTAATAATCAGAGTTTAGGAGCCTCTGGAACTCTGCCCCGTCATACATTTTGTTTTTCGTCCCCATCACACCAGTGTAGGTTTCCAAACTCTGCCCAAAACCAGCCATGTGGCTCTTCTCAAGATCTCTGTGCAGTGTCTGGGGTGCTGTTTCACCAATCTTCCTTATAAATTCAGGTATCTTTTCATTGTTTTGAATTTGTCCTCGGATCTCGTTGCCTCTGTGCAAGGAAAATGATTCCTAGTCCCAAGGCCAGTCCCATTGTCATTCTCTCTTCTTAGTTGCTTATTTTTATGACTGGGGCTTTCATTTCAGAGAACCCTTGTAATAAAACCATGTTGGTACCATCATGCCCATCTTCACCCCAGCCAGGCGATGGAGGACCCATCACTGTGGGATGGTGGGCATTGCCCATGTGGTTCTGGTTCCTATGTTTTGGCAGGAGCAGCCAAGCAGTCCTGGGATTCAGTGCCTGTCCATGTGCCCCACAAAAACAAATTCTGCACACTCTCTTCTGCACAATCTCCTGAGCATTGGCTACTCTGTTTGATTTTTGGTGGTGCGTGTTTGCTTTTTAGTTACAGAATCACTCAGTGAGTGTGTCAACAGCATGTGTGGTTTCCATACTCACCCTCATCCCTCCCACTCTCCCCACAGGACCCTGCTCCCTGGCAATGCCAGTTACATCCTCATGGGTATTGTGGGTCATGTATTTGGGGTAGCCTTCAGTTATCAGGGTGAAGCCATGTCTCTGTCCTGTCTTGTGGCTCTCACAAACTTTCAGCCCACACTTCCATGAATCTCTATGAACCGGCCCGGTTGAGTGTTATGCCTACTTTGGTGATGAGTTCTGGGAGCATCTGTGTCTCTAGATCTCTGTGACTCTGGACTCCGTGGGAGTCAAGTGTTCTCTGTGCCTATCTCCTTCACCTTTGTGCTGGTTGGAGTCTATTCTAATACTCAGAGTTTAGAAGCCTCTAGAACTCTGCTCCATCGTACATTTTGTTTTTCTTCCAGATCACACCAGTGTAGGTTTCTGAAGTCGGCCCACAGCCAGCCGTGTAGCTCTTCTCATCAAGATCACTGTGCAGTGTCTGGGGTGCTGTTTCAGCTGGCAAGCTCGACTGCACTTTTGATATGGGTTCAGGTAACTTTTCATGTATTTTGTCGAATTTGTCCTCGGATCTCAATGCCTCTGTGCCAAAAAAAAAAAAAAAGAGAGAGAGAGAAAAAAAGAAAAACAAAACACACAGTCAGCCGCAGTCTGTATTGGCAAATCGGTTTCAATGCCACAGAAGGCAGTGGGATTTTATAGGAAAACCATTGTTTCTCTTGCTGTACCATCCAGGCCCCTTTTCTCTTGCCTGGAAAGCTTCTGAAACCAACTCTGAATTTTCTTGATCATGACAAAGGCCTGCATAACAGTCTGGGTCTCTCTTGCAGAGATGGAGCTCATAGAGTTTTTCTCTAATTTTCAAAGAATTTCGAGTTTTTTGCTTAGCGGGACCTAATAGACCTTGGCCAAATGTGTTTCTGAATCACTTGTTGATTCTATTGAATGATTGATTGATTGATTGATTGATTGAGAGACTAGAGAAGAAGAATACGGAGGGAGAGAGAATGGATGAAAGCCAGGGCCCTCAGCCAATACAAATGAACTCCAGATGCATGCACCACCATGTGCATCTAGCTAAGGTGGGACGTGTGGGAATCAAACCTGGTTCTTTTGGCTTCAAAAGCAAATGCCTTAACCACTAAGCCCTTCGCTCCAGCCCTTCTATATTTTATTTATTTACGTTTTCCTTTTTAGAGGTAGGGTCTCACTGTAGCTCAGGCTGACCTGGAAGTCACAGTCTCTCTCTCTCTCTCTATCTCTGTCTGACTCCTTCTATCTCTCCTATAAATAATAAAAATAATAAAATGAAGTAATAATAATAATAATGATAATATTAATAAAATAAATCTATGGTGGTGCTCACACCTTTCATCCCAGCAGCACTAGGAGGGAGGCAGAGAGTGAGGAGGGTCATGGCTGTGAGTTCGAGGCCACCCTGAGACGACAGAGTGAATTCCAGCTCAGCCTGGGCTAGAGCCAGTCCCTACCTGGAAAACCAAGGAAACCCCAAAAACCAAAGAAATAAATGGAACGTCCACCCTAAGTACAGTGTCATGCAGCCAAAAGCAGGAGGAAGTGTTTAGATGATATGATATATGATATATATATATATATATATATATATATATATATATATATATATATTATATTATGTATACTATGTATTTATTTTATGTATTATACATTATTCAGAATATATACACATATAAATATATATTTAAATTTATATATAAACTTATATGTAAATATGTGAGTTCATATATGAATATACATGTAAATTTATACATATATTATAATAAAAATATATGTGATATATATTACATATATGACATGTATAAAATATAATTACATGTATTATAGATTATTATACGTTATTTATACTACATAATATATACATATACAACTATATATAATTATATGTAATATATATAAATTTTTATATATATATATATTTATAATAGGCCATTAGGTTTCCATCAACACACAAACACAAACACATTTATATCATATAATACATGCATACATAAATACATATATATATATAATTTTTGGGGGGTGTGGTAGGGACTGGCTGTAGCCCCAGGCTGACACAGAATTCACTGTGGCATCTCAGGCTGGCCTTGAACTTCCAGCCAAACCCTTCTAACATGTACTTATTCACAATTGGTTTCCTGGAAAAGTTAGAATAACTTCTAAGAAGTATCAATCTCAGAGAATTAAAATCCTTCTAATGTCCTAACATACATAGTAAGTGCCAGCGAGCATTCTCTGGATCTCAGTTGAAGGGAGGCTTCTATGATGTCGACTTTTCACGTGATGACACCAGGTGACACTGGCCTTTTGTCTGTGGAATTTTCTTTCCCAGGAGATCTTCTGGAAAGTTTCTGAAACAAACACTGAATTTTCTCTATCATGACAAAGGCCTGCATAGCCATCTGTGTGTCTCCTGCAGAGATAGAGCACATAGGGTTTTTCTGTAATTTTCAAAGAATATCAAGTCCTCTCCTTAGCAGGACCTAATAGACGTTTGCCAAATGTGTTGTATGTAATCGCTTCGCTTACAACTATTCCTGGCATTTAGGCTATGTAAAGTCAAAGCTTCAGTCTGTTTCGATCGTAATTTATTTGATTTATTGTATATTTTAGTTTTTCTTTCTTTCTCTGTTGCTTGCTTGCTTGCAGTCTTTGCTTTCTGTCTTTCTTCCTTCCTTTCCTTCCTTCCTTCCTTCCTTCCTTCCTTCCTTCCTTCCTTCCTTCCTTCCTTCTTTTTTTCTTTTTGTTATTTTGGCTTTGCGATGTTTTGCAAGTGTGACTGAATGAAGAAATGACATATTGGCGATTTTTCCATACCTTGCCCTTGTTGTGGTCCATCACCACACCTGCATCCACTGTGTTGTCAGGAAGGTTCTCAAGCGCCTCCTTGTGGGGACTCCGTGCCTCAAGGTACACTTTCCAAGTCTGAGGTTCTCGATTCCTTCTGCCCACCCTTCAGCCTATAAGTCTTATAAGGCAAAAGGAATTTCTGGGCTGGAGAGATGGCTTAGGGGTTAAGGAGCCTGCTTCCTAACCCTAAGAACACTGGTTCAAATCTCCAACGGTTCCAATCTCCAGGTCCCACGTTTAGCCAGATGCAAAATTGACAAGATATAATGGTGCAATGCTACACTATATGCCACAAGGGGGCACATCTGATTTCGTTAGCAGCAGCTGAGACACTGCTCGAGCCCATCTCTGTCTTTTGGATTCTCTCTTATCTATTCTTTATAAGATCTCTTTCTGTGTCTCTCTCCAAAAAATAAACTTAAAATGTAAAATGTTTTAAAAAAGGATTTTCTGTAGATGCATATGGGTTTATATATATGCCACCAGGTTTATAAACTTTGGGGACTTAGAACACTACACCATGTCTGCTGGGTTACCAGAAGTTTAGCCTCAGGCAGAAAATATGCTCAAAACTCCTACTGAATATCTCAAATCCTCTGTCAGTTCTGGAGGTCCCAGACAGATGTGAGCAGATGACTCAGGTGCTTGTCACAGAGCCCATTTTTCTCCCACGCAGAGAGTCCCTGGAACACCCAGGCCTTCTCCTGGCCCATGTGCGGCTCCAGATTCTCTAACCTCAGCCAAGAACTTCGTCGCGTGCATTCACCTGAGGTTAGAGAATCTGCTAAGAAGTCCAAAAAAATGCTCAAAATGGCCTAACTGAGTTTGGACTGCTGAGCCAGGGGACAGGTGGTGCGTGGATGGGTCTTTTGGAAATGGAGCGATATCTTAGATTTCATGCCATCACTGCTGGAGTTTCTGAGCCTACACTGAAGGGGGATGTCTGAAAATGAACAAACAGGTCACAGAGGGTGTGTTTTCCTAGAAGAATAGCCCAGCCTAACTAAGGAGATCGTGGAGGGCTGATGGGCAAGGGCCTCGAGGAGTTAGAAGCCGGCCGCTAGAGTTGACCAAGGCCCTGCTTGAAATACTAAGGTAGAGAGATTTAAAAATCTTCCCTTCAGCTTTGAGTCCAATTACTTGGACCACTGTCTCGCCTGTCATTGTTGTTGATGACGAGAGGGACTCAGGTTTTCTGAAGTGAGCTTTATTTCTGTCGGTTCAGGATCCTGGAAGGAGAGTGAGAACTTCCTTCCTGCCTTTTTTCAGTGTTCTTTTACTGGCTGCTCACCCAAGCCAGAATGAAGAACCTGATTCAAATTATAATATTTCCATACCTTGTTACTTGTTCATTCCAAGAAATTTACTTTAGTTGTTTATTATATTTATTATGACTTTACCCTTGTGGTTTAGATGATGACCCCCTGTTGCACCGTGCTGTCAGGACCAAATTTATACTTTCTCTCACCTGGAAAGCTTCTGCCAACTCTGAGTTTTCTTGATCATACAAAGGCCTGCATAACAGAATGTCTCTCCTGCAGATGGTACTTATAGAGTTTTTCTCTGGTTTCTAACCCTAAGAACACTAGTCCACCAATCCTGAGGGGATTAGCAGGACCTAATCCACCTTGGCCAAATGCAAATGTGAATCACTTGTTGATTCTGCACAATCTGATTGAGCATTGACTCTGATTTTTTGAGAGACAGAAGAAGACTGCCTGGGAGAGAGAATCTGGACGCCCACACCAGGTCCCTGTGTTACAAAAGTGAACTCAGATGCATGCACCTCAAAACTCCTGTGAATCTCTTCTAACCTGGACAGTTCTGGGGTCCCAGACAGACCTGAGTTCTTGACTCAGGTGCTTGTCAGCAAATGCCTTCTCCACTAGAGAGTCCCTGGAACCCCAGCCCTTCTCCTTTTTTTTTGGGCTTGATTTTGGTTTTTTTAGGTAGGGTCTCACTGTATCCTCAGGCTGACCTGGAAGTCACATTCTCTCTCTGTCTCTGTCTGAAAACTCCTTCTAAATGGCTCCTGAGTTTGGACTAATAAAAATAATAAAATGAAGTGATAATAAGGGTCTTTTAAAATGGAAGATATCTATGGTTTCATGCCATCATCCCAGTTACGAGCCTACCGAAGGGGATGTCTGAAAAATGAACAAACAGGTCACAGAGGGTGTGTTTTTTGAATGGCCCAGCCTAACTAAGGAGATCGTGGAGGGCTGATGGGCCTGGCCTCGAGGAGTTAGAAGAACCTGGAGACCAAGGCCCCCCTTGAAAACCAGTGCAGGTATAAATTTAAAAATCTTCCCTAAGCTCTGAGTCCAATTACTTGGAAACTGTCTCGAGGTCATTGTTGTTGATGACGAGAGGGACTCAGGTTTTCTGATATGAGCTCATATGTCTATGCAGGATCCTGAATAGAGTGATTTTATGTGAGGTATACAACATTTTTTTTACTGCCCGCTCACCCAGAATATATACACATATGAATATATATTTAAATTATATATAAACTTATATGTAAATATATGAGTTCATATATGAATATACATGGAAATTTATACATATATTAGATATATAAATATATGTTATATATTTACATATATGACATGTATAAAATATAATTACATGTATTATAGATTTTTATACGTTATTTATAATACATAATACACACATATATACTAATATATACAATTATAGGTGAATGTATATAAATTTTTATATACATCTCCATAGGATTAGGTTTAAGGCCATATGTAAATGTGTATCCATCAACACAGAAACATACACACACACACACAGGACAACACACACATATATGTATATATATAATATTATATACATACATACATACATACATACATACATACATACGTACATAATTTTTGGAGGGGGTGCAGCGTAGCAATGGCTGTAGCCCGGGCTAACACAGAATTCACTGTGGCATCTCAGGCTGGCCTTGAACTTCCAGCCAAACCCTTATAACATGTACTTATTCACAATTGGTTTCCTGGAAAAGTTAGAATAACTTCTAAGAAGTGTCAATCTCAGAATTAAATCCTTCTAATGTCCTAACATACATAGTAAGTGCCAGCGAGCATTCTCTGGATCTCAGTTGAAGGGAGGCTTCTGTGATGTCGACTTTTCATGTGATGACACCAGGTGACTCTGGCCTTGTGTCTGTGTTATTTTCTTTCCCAGGTGATCTGCTGGAAAGTTTCTGAAACCAGCACTGAATTTTCTCTATCATGACAAAGGCCTGCATAGCCATCTGTGTGTCTCCTGCAAAGATAGAGCACATAGGGTTTTTCTGTAATTTTCAAAGATTATCGAGTCGTCTCCTTAGCAGGACCTAATAGACGTTTGCCAAATGGGTTGTGTGTCATCGCTTCGCTTACAACTATTCCCGGCATTTAGGCTATGTAAAGTCAAAGCTTCAGTCTGTTTCGATCGTAATTCATTTGATTTATTGTATATTTTAGTTTTTCTTTCTTTCTCTGTTGCTTGCTTGCTTGAGTCTTTGCTGTCTGTCCTTCTTCCTTCCTTTCCTTCTTTCCTTCCTTTTCTTCCTTCCTTTCCTTCCTTCCTTCCTTCCTTCCTTCCTTCCTTCCCTTCTTTTTGCTTTTTGTTATTTTGGCTTTGCGATGTTTTGCAAGTGTGACTGAATGAAGAAATGACATATTGGCGATTTTTCCATACCTTGCCCTTGTTGTGGTCCATCACCACACCTGCATCCACCGTGTTGTCAGGAAGGTTCTCAAGCGCCTCCTTCTGGCGACTCCGTGCCTCAAGGTACACTTTCCAAGTCTGAGGTTCTCGATTCCTTCTGCCCACTCTTCAGCTCATAAGGCTTATAAGGAATTAAAAGGAATTTCTGGGCTGCAGAGAATACTTAGGGGTTAAGGCGCCTGGCTTCTAACCCTAAGAACACTGGTTACAATCCTGAGGGGGGTTTCAATCTCCAGGTCCCACGTTTAGTCAGATGCAAAGTTACGCAATGGGTGCAATGCCTCACTTGGCCACAAGGGGGCGCATCTGGATTTCGTGCACAGCAGCTGAGACACTGCTGCCTTGCTCCTCTCTCTCTTCTCTGTGTCTCTCTCAAAAAAAATAAGATAAAATAAAAAGTTTTTAAAAAGGATTTTCTGAGATGCATATGGGTTTACCCATTTCTTTGGGGACTTACACTCCACCAGGTCTGCTGGGTTACCAGAAGTGTGAGCCTCAGGCAGAAAGGGTGCTCAAAACTCCTACTGAATATCTTCAAATCTCTGTGTCAGTTCTGGAGGTCCCAGACAGATGTGAGCAGATGACTCAGGTGCTTGTCGGGAGCCCCCATTTTTCTCCCACGCAGAGAGTCCCTGGAACACCCAGGCCTTCTCCTGGCCCGTCCGGCTCCAGATTCTCTAACCTCGGGTGAACGCGTCACCGGTCACCCGAGGTTAGAGAATCTGCTGGTTCCAAAAAAACGCTCAAAATGGCCGCCTGAGTTTGGACTGCTGAGCCAGGGGACAGGCGGTGAGCGAAGGGGGTCTTTTTGAAATGGAGCGATATCTTACATTTCATGCCATCACTCTTAGTTACGAGCCTACCGGAAAGGGGATGTCTGAAAAATGAACAAACAGGTCACAGAGGGTGTGTTTTCCTAGGAATGGCCCAGCCTAACTAAGGAGATCGTGGAGGGCTGATGGGCAAGGGCCTCGAGGAGTTAGAAGCTGGCCACTAGAGACCAAGGCCCTGCTTGAAATACTAAGGTAGAGATTTTTAAAATCTTCCCTGGGGCTCTGAGTCCAATTACTTGGACCACTGTCTCGCCTGTCATTGTTGTTGATGACTTCTCAAATATCTGTGCATTGTCTATTTTTGCCGTTATTTATAATACAGGAGGCAGTACTATTTTATAGAGTGCCATGTATATAAATTTTTATCCATTTGTCAATAGATTCATTGCCCCTTTTGTGTCTCACATCAACACAGAAACATAAAAAACATGATAAAAAATTGACACAAACAAACATCATGACAACAGGCCTGCATAACAAATAAATTTCTACCTGAGTGCAGGGGATTTTAGGGAGAGCAGTGCCCAATCTGGTTTTTCTCTCTGTTGTCCTGAATATCCAGCCAAACTCTGAATTTTCTTGATTCACAAAGGCCTTTAACAGAAATGTTAGAATAACTTCTTGAGATAGAGCTCATCAGAGTTTTTCTGAATCACTTGTATCGATTCCTTTGAATGAGGACTTCATTGATAGATTTCAAAGAGACAGTTTGAATATCGGAGAGGGATTCTATTGAATGGAACTCTGATTGATTGATTTCTCAAGAGACATACAAGATGAACTCCAGATGCATGCACCACCAAGTGCATCTGGCAGATGCATGCTCCACCATGTTCATCTGGCTAAGTGGGGGAATCGAACCTTGTTCTTTTGGCTTTGCAAGCAAAGGTCCCAAAGACTGAGCCTTCACTCAGCCCTTGTATTTTTATTTATTTATGTTTTGGTTTTTAGAGGTAGGGTCTCACTGTATCTCAGGCTGACCTTGAAGTCACATTTTCTCTCTCTCTCTGTCTGACTCCTTCTATCTCTCCTATAAATGATAAAAAAATAAAATAAAATGAAATAATAATAATAATAATAATAATAATGAAATATAAATATGGTGCCACTAACGCCTTTCATCCCAGCAGCACTAGGAGGGAGGCAGAGTGAGGAGGAACCTGGATGTTTGTTCGAGGCCACCCTGAGACGACAGAGTGAATTCCAGGTCAGCCTGGGCTAGAGCCAATCCCTACCTGGAACCAAGAAAACCCCAAAAGCCAAAGAAATAAAGGTAACAGCTACACTAAGTATGGTGTCATGCAGCCTAAAGCAGGAGGAGGTGTTTTGAACATAATAGATATATATATATATATATATATATATATATATATATATATATATACACACATATATATGTTATGTATTCTATGTATTTATTTTATGTATTATACATTATTCAGAATATATACACATATAAATTTATATTTCAATTTATATATAAACTTATATGTAAATACGTGAGTTCATATATGAATATACATGGAAATTTATACATATACTATACATATAAATATATATTATATATTTACATATATGACATGTATAAAATATAATTACATGTATTATAGATTTTTATACGTTATTTATAATACATAATACATACATATATATACTAATATATATAATTATATGTGAATGTATATAAATTTTATATATATCTCAATAGGATTAGGTTTAAGGCCATATGTAAATGTGTATCCATCAACACAGAAACATCATACACAGAAACACACACACACACACACACACATATATATATATATATATAATATACATATATACATACATACATACATAATTTTTTGGAGGGTACAGGTAGCAATGGCTGTAGCCCAGGCTAACACAGAATTCACTGTGGCATCTCTGGCTGGCCTTGAACTTCCAGCCAAACCCTTGTAACATGTTCTTATTCACAATTGGTTTCCTGGAAATGTTAGAATAACTTCTAAGAAGTGTCAATCTCAGAATTAAATCCTTCTAATGTCCTAACATACATAGTAAGTGCCAGCGAGCATTCTCTGGATCTCAGTTGAAGGGAGGCTTCTGTGATATCGACTTTTCATGTGATGACACCAGGTGACTCTGGCCTTGTGTCTGTGTTATTTTCTTTCCCAGGTGATCTGCTGGAAAGTTTCTGAAACCAGCACTGAATTTTCTCTATCATGACAAAGGCCTGCATAGCCATCTGTGTGTCTCCTGCAAAGATAGAGCACATAGGGTTTTTTGTAATTTTCAAAGATTATCGAGTCGTCTCCTTAGCAGGACCTAATAGACGTTTGCCAAATGGGTTGTGTGTCATCGCTTCGCTTACAACTATTCCCGGCATTTAGGCTATGTAAAGTCAAAGCTTCAGTCTGTTTCGATCGTAATTTATTTGATTTATTGTATATTTTAGTTTTTCTTTCTTTCTCTGTTGCTTGCTTGCTTGAGTCTTTGCTGTCTGTCCTTCTTCCTTCCTTTCCTTCCTTCCTTCCTTTCTTTCTTTTCTTCCTTCCTTCCTTCCTTCCTTCCTTTCCCTTCTTTTTTTCTTTTGTTATTTTGGCTTTGCGATGTTTTGCAAGTGTGACTGAATGAAGAAATGACATATTGGCGATTTTTCCATACCTTGCCCTTGTTGTGGTCCATCACCACACCTGCATCCACTGTGTTGTCAGGAAGGTTCTCAAGCGCCCTCCTTCTGGCGACTCTCCGTGCCTCAAGGTACACTTTCCAAGTCTGAGGTTCTCGATTCCTTCTGCCCACTCTTCAGCTCATAAGGCTTATAAGGAATTAAAAGGAATTTCTGGGCTGGAGAGAATACTTAGGGGTTAAGGCGCCTGGCTTCTAACCCTAAGAACACTGGTTCCAATCTCCAGCGGTTCCTGAGGTGGGATCTCAGTCTCCAGGTCCCACGTTTAGTCAGATGCAAAGTTACGCCCATCTCTGCAATGCCTCACTTGGACACAAGGGGGCGCGCACATCTTGATTTCGTGCACAGCAGCTGAGACAATGCCTGCCCGCCCATCTCTGACACTCCACCAGGTCTGCTGGGTTACCAGAAGTGTGAGCCTCAGGCAGAAAGGGCGCTCAAAACTCCTACTGAATATCTTCAAAGGTCTGTCAGTTCTGGAGGTCCCAGACAGATGTGAGGAGATGCTTCAGGTGCATGTCGGGGGCCCCCATTTTTCTACCACGCAGAGGGTCCCTGGATCTCCCAGGCTTTATCCTGTCCCGTCCAGCTCCAGATACTCTAACCTCGGGTGACCGCGACACGTTCACCGGAGGTTAGAGAATCTGCTTGTTCCAAAAAAAAAAAAAACACTCAAAATGGCCGCCTGAGTTTGGACTGCTGAGCCAGGGGACAGGCGGTGAGCGGAAGGGTCTTTTTGGAAATGGAGCGATATCTTACATTTCATGCCATCACTCTTAGTTCCGAGCCTCCCGGAAGGGGGATGTCTGAAAAATGAACAAACAGGTCACAGAGGGTGTGTTTTCCTAGGAATGGCCCAGCCTAACTAAGGAGATCGTGGAGGGATGATGGAAAAGGGCCTGGAGGAGTTAGAAGCCGGCCGCTAGAGAGTGAGGCCCTGCTTGAAATAGTAAGGTAGAGAGATTTAAAATCTTCCCGGGGCTCTGAGTCCAATTACTTGGACCACTGTCTCGCCTGTCATTGTCGTTGATGACGAGAGGGACTCAGGTTTTCTGAAGTGAGCTCGGGTGTCGGTGCAGGATCCTGGAAGGAGAGTGAGAACTCCGTGAGGTGCGAGAAACAGTGTTCTTTTACTGCCCGCTCACCCAGAATATATACACATATGAATATATATTTAAATTATATATAAACTTATGTGTAAATATATGAGTTCATATATGACTATACATGGAAATTTATACATATATTAGATATATAAATATATATTATATATTTACATATATGACATGTATAAAATATAATTACATGTATTATGGATTTTTATACGTTATTTATAATACATAATACATACATATACTAACATATATAATTATATGTGAATGTATATAAATTTTTATATATATCTCAATAGGATTAGGTTTAAGGCCATATGTAAATGTGTATCCATCAACACAGAAACATACACACACACGCAAACACACACACACACACACACACACACATTTATATATGTTTAATTTTTGGTGGTAATTTTGGAGGGGGTACAGGGTGCTTTTATATTAAGGGGGGGGTACAGGGTAGCAGTGGCTGTAGCCCGGGCTAACACAGAATTCACTGTGGCATCTCTGTCTGGCCTTGAACTTCCAGCCAAACCCTTGTAACATGTTCTTATTCACAATTGGTTTCATGGAAATGTTAGAATAACTTCTAAGTAGTGTCAATCTCAGAATTAAATCCTTCTAATGTCCTAACATACATAGTAAGTGCCAGCGAGCGTTCTCAGGATATCAGTAAAAGGGAGGCTTATGTGATATCGACTTTTCATGGGATGACACCAGGTAACTCTGGCTTTGTGTTACGCATGGGTGCAATGCGTCACTTGGACACAAGGGGGCGCGCATATCTTGATTTCGTGCACAGCAGCTGAGACACATCGTGCCCCCCCATCTCTGACACTCCACCAGGTCTGATGGGTTACCAGAAGTGTACTCAGACATAGAAAAGGCGCTCAAAACTCCTACTGAATATCTTAAAACCTCCCCAGTTCTGGAGTCCCAGGTTTCAAATTATGCCCAGAACCAGCCTTGTGGCTCTTCTCATCAACAGTTTCTGGAGGTCCCAGACAGATTCAGCAGATGACTCAGGTTCTGTGATAGGGAGCAGGTATTTTTCCCACGCAGATTGTCCCTGGAACACCCAGGCATTCTCCTGGTCTCTGGGCAAGAAAAAAAAAAGAAACCCCGGTTGAAAACGTCGCAGTCACCCGGGGTTAGAGAATCTGCTCGTTCCAAAAATAACGCCACAAATGGCCGCCTGAGTTTGGACTGCTGAGCCAGGGACAGGCGGTGAGCGGAAGGGTCTTTTTGGAAATGGAGCGATATCTTACATTTCATGCCATCACTCTTATTTACGAGCCTAATAATAAGGCGGATGTCTGAAAAATGAACAAACAGGTCACAGAGGGTGTGTTTTCCTAGAAATGGCCCAGCCTAACTAAGGAGATCGTGGAGGGCTGACGGGAAAGGGCCTCGAGGAGTTAAAAGCCGGCCGCCAGAGACCAAGGCCCTGCTTGAAATGCTAAGGTGGAGAGATTTAAAAATCTTCCTGGGAAGACTGAGTCCAATTCCATCTCAGCCTGGGCTAGAGCCACTCCTACCTGGAAAACCAAGGAAACCTGTCATTGTTGTTGAACAATTAGATGGAACTCAGGTTTTCTCAAGTGAGCTCGTGTCATGCAGGATCCTGGAAGGAGAGTGAGAACTCCGTGAGGTGTTTAGGTTTCTTTTACTGCCCGCAAACATATAGAATATATATACATATGAATATATATTTCAATTATATATAAAACTTATATGTAAATATATGAGTTCATATATGAATATACATGGAAATTTATTCATATATTAGATATTTAAATATATGTTATATATTTACATACATGACATGTATAAAATATAATTACATGTATTATAGATTTTTATACGTTATTAATAATAAATAATACATACATATACTGATATACATAATTATATGTTAATGTATATAAATTTTTTATATATATCTCAATAGAATTATTTTTACAACTATATGGAAATGTGTATCCACCAACACATAAACATACACACACCCACAAACACACATTAGGTTTAACACACATATATATATATATATACATACATACATACATACATACATACATACATACATACATACAACATTTTATTTTTTTAGGGGTACGAGGTAGCAATGGCTGTTGGCCGGGCTAACACAGAATTCACTGTGGCATCTCAGGCTGGCCTTGAACTTCCAGCCAAAGCCTTATAACATGTACTTATTCACAATTGGTTTCCTGGAAATGTTAGAATAACTTCTAAGAAGTGTCAAATCTCAGAATCAAATCCTTGTAATGTCCTAATATACATAGTAAGTGCAGCGAGCATTCTCTGGATCTCAATTGAAGGGAGGCTTCTGTGATGTCGACTTTTCATGTGATGACACCAGGTGACTCTGGCCTTGTGTCTGTGTTATTTTCTTTCCCAGGTGATCTGCTGGAAAGTTTCTCAAACCAGCACTGAATTTTCTCTATCCTGACAAAGGCCTGCATAGCCATCAGTGTGTCTCCTGCAAAGATAGAGCACATAGGGTTTTCTGTAATTTTCAGAGATTATCGAGTCGTCTCCTTAGCAGGACCTAATAGACGTTTGCCAAATGGGTTGTGTGTCATCGCTTTGCTTACAACTATTCCCGGCATTTAGGCTATGTAAAGTCAAAGCTTCAGTCTGTTTCAATCGTAATTTATTTGATTTATTGTATATTTTAGTTTTCTTTTCTTTCTCTGTTCTTTGCTTGCTTGCTTGAGTCTTTGCTGTCTGTCCTTCTTGCTTTTCCTTTTTCTTACTTCCTTTCTTTTCTTTTCTTCCTTGCTTCCTTCCTTCCTTCCCTTCTTTTTTCTTTTTGTTATTTTGGCTTTGCGATGGTTTGCAAGTGTGACTGAATGAAGAAATGACATGCTGGCGAGTTTTCCATAACTTGCCCTTGTTATGGTCCATCACCAAACCTGCATCCACCCTGTTGTCAGGAAGGTTCTCAAGCGCCTCCTCTGGCGACTCCGTGCCTCAAGCTACACTTTCCAAGTCTGAGGGTCTCGATTCCTTCTGCCCACTCTTCAGCTCATAAGGCTTATAAGGAATTAAAAGGAATTTCTGGGCTGGAGCGAATACTTAGGGGTTAAGGCCCCTGGCCTCTAACCCTAAGAACACCGTTTCAATCCTGAGTGGGATTTCAGTCTCCAGGTCCCACGTTTAGTCAGATACTGTTGACGCATGAGTGCAATGCCTCACTTGGACACAAGGGGCGGGCACATCTTGATTTCGTGCACAGCAGCTGAGACACATCCTGCCCGCCCATCTCTGACACTCCACTAGGTCTGCTGGGTACCAGAAGTGTGCGCCTCAGGTAGAAAAGGTGCTCAAAATTCCTACTGAATATCTTAAAACCTCTGTTAGTTCTGGATGTCCCAGACAGATGTGAGCAGGTGACTCAGGTGCTTGTCCCTGTTTTTCTCCCACGCAGATAGTCCCTGGAACACCCAGGCCTTCTCCTGGATTGTCCGGCTCCAGATTCTCTACTCCGGTGAACGCGTCGCGGTCACCCAAAGTTAGAGAATCTGCTCGTTCCAAAAAAATGCTCAACATGGCCGCCTGAGTTTGGACTGCTGAGCCAGGGGACAGGTAGTGCGCAGAAGGGTCTTTTTGGAAATGGAGCAATATCTTAGACTTCATGGCATCACTCGAAGTTAAGAGCCTACCGGAAGGGAGATGTCTGAAAAATGAACAAACAGGTCACAGAGGGTGTGTTTTCCTTGGAATAGCCCAGCGTATCTAAGAGGTCGTGGAGGGCTGACGGAAAAGGGCCTCGAGGAGTTAGCAGCCAGCCGCTAGAGAGGGAGGCCCTGCTTCAAATACTAAGGTAGTGTTGCAGACAGCTTCAGGTTCGCTGAGATGAACTTCCAGACCAGGCACAGTTATGGAGGAAGGGATATTATTTATTGAAGCTTACAGATCCAGGGGAAGTTCCATAATGGCAAGAGAAATGGCCTGCTCTCCACAGGGCCAAGCAGAGAGAGCAAAGCCAACCAGCCAGCCAGCCACCACAGAGCAAAACTACAGCCAAAAGGTCACACAGCACACTTCAGGAACTCCTGCTAGGCACATTTGCATATCTTTACAATGGAATCTCAAACCATCACCACACCTTAAGACTGGGGCCCCCAGTGACCTTGCCTCTAGCAAGGTGATTGCAGATGCAAACTATAAACTAATAAAACCACTGAATATATTGGGGGACATATATTCAAACTACCACATTCCGCCCCTGGCCCCCAATATATTTAGCTCCTGGCCCCCAATAGATTTATAACTATCACACATTGTAAATTGTACTCAGTCCAATTTCAAAGGTTCTCACAGTCTTGATCAACTTAAGATAGTGAGTCCTGTAAAATCAAACAAGTTAAATACTTTCAACATGTAAAGGCACCTAGTAAACATTTTTAACTGGTATAAGGCATAGCAAGGAGAGGAGAGACTAGAACAATGCAAACTCAACCACCATCAGCAGTCATCAAACTTCTGCAGTTCAAGTTCAATATTACCATAGACTGACAATCTCCAGGTTTTCCAACTCCGCCCCTCCAGCTGGGCAGAGTCGCCAGGGAAAACTTTCATCCCATGCCAACACTGCACTCCATGGTAGCCCTTTTGCACAGTCCTGGTATATCCAAAACATCTTCAGGTCTCCATGCAAACCACGGTCCATCTTCCAAAAGGCTCTTCCAGCCTGTTCCTGAGGGTCTTCATGCTTTGCCTCATGCCGCATCTCAGCAGCAGCTCCTGGAACCGTGTGCAACTCATGACCACTCCATGCATTTTTCATATTTCCAAAACTAATACCAGGTGTGCAGGACACAGCCATATTCTAAATCCAGGGACAAAATAAACCATAGCCTTGAAAAGCAGGTTCCTTCTCCAGTCAACTCTTTCCAAAGAGTTTGCATTTCTAACAGTCTTTCCTCAGGCATCCTCTCCATTGTTTTAATGTAAATCAAGTCAGGCCACCTTCCTTCCACCTTCCTTAAGATTGCTAATGCGTTGACAATAGCAGCTCCAGTAACCTAAACCAGCCTCAGTGCCTCTGCTTTTAACTTGCTTGCGGTTTTCCAACTTAAAATCTTAAAATCTCAGTCCGATATCTTTAGCCAAGCACATCAGTCCATTACAAATTTAACCTTGATCAAACTTTCTGTCCCTGGATAGCGGAAGTAGCCATCCCTTATGCCAGTAGCCCAGTTCCAACAAAGTCCTCTGCAGTCTTTCCTTCCCCTTAGAAAGCTCATAAGCCAAGCCTCAAAGTTCAATACTGTCTGCACTTAGCATTCTCAAACTCTCATCAAAATAGTCCATAAAACTTGGCTTACCACTCCAGAAGGCATCTTCAGTTGCAAGCACCAAGTCCATGCCCATTCCTCCAAAACAAAGGTTCCAAAAGACGAAGATCCGCACGGTCAGGTTCATCTCACCCCACACTCCTCGGTACCACTTTACTGTTGCAGACAGCTTCAGGTTCGCTGAGATGAACTTCCAGACCATGCACAGTTATGGAGGAAGGGATATTATTTATTGAAGCTTACAGATCCAGGGGAAGTTCCATAATGGCAAGAGAAATGGCCTGCTCTCCACAGGGCCAAGCAGAGAGAGCAAAGCCAACCAGCCAGCCAGCCACCACAGAGCAAAACTACAGCCAAAAGGTCACACAGCACACTTCAGGAACTCCTGCTAGGCACATTTGCATATCTTTACAATGGAATCTCAAACCATCACCACACCTTAAGACTGGGGCCCCCAGTGACCTTGCCTCTAGCAAGGTGATTGCAGATGCAAACTGTAAGTAACAAACCACTGAATATATTGGGGGACATATATTCAAACTACCACAGGTAGAGATATTAAAAATCTTCCCTGGGCTTTGAGTCCAATTACTTGGACCACTGACTCGCCTGTCATTGTTGTTGATGAGGAGAGGGACTCAGCTTATCTGAAGTGCGCTCGGTTGTGGGTGCAGGACCCTGGAAGGAGAGACAGGACTCCGTGATGTGCGAGGAGCAGTGTTCTTTTACTGCCTGCTCACCCACGCCAGTAGAAACCTGATTCCTAGGCTGAAGGCCAGTCGCATTGTTATTCTCACTTCTTTAGTTGCTCAGTTTATGATTCTCTTACCTTTTCATTTCAGAGGAACCCCTTGTAAGTGCCCCCCATACGTTTGTATCATCATACCCGTCTTCACCCCGGACAGGCGAGGCAGCACCCATCACTGTGGGATGGTGGGCATTCCCTATGTTACTCTGGTTCCTAACTTTTGTCAGCAGCAGTCCACCTGTGGTGGGATTCAGTGTCTGTCCATGTTGCCCAACGCCCTCTGGTTTCTGCACGCTCTCTTCTCCACAATCTCCTTAGCATTGGTGGCTCTGTTTGATTTTTGGTGGTGCGTGTTTGCTTTTTAGTTATAGACTCACTCAGTGCGTGTGTAAACAACACGTGTGTGTTCCATCCGCACCCTCGTCTCTGCCCCTCTCTACATGGGGTGCTGAACCCATGGGTATTGTGGGTCATGCATTTGGGATAGTCTTCAGTTATCTGGGCCAGGCCATGTCTGTGTCCCGTGTTGTGACTCTCACAGTCTTTTAGCACACACTTGCGTGAATCTCTATGAGCTGTCCCAGTTGAGTGTTATGCCTACTTCGCTGATGAAGTCTGGGAGCATCTGTGTCTCTGGATCCCTGTGACTCTGGACTCCGCGGGAGTCGAGTGTTCTCTGTGACTATCTCCTTCACCTTTGTGCTGTTTGGAGTCTATTCCAATACTCAGAGTTTAGCAGCCTCTAGAACTCTGCTCCGTTGTACACTTTCTTTTTCCTCCCCATCACACCAGGGTAGGTTTCCAAATTATGCCCACAACCAGCCTTGTGGCTCTTCTCATCAAGATCTCTGTGCAGTGTCTGCAGTGCTGTTTCAGCTGGGAAGTTCGACTTCACATGTGATAGGGGTTCAGGTATCTTTTCATGAATTTTGTCCAATTTGTCCTCGGATCTCATTGTCTCTGGGCAAGAAAAAAAAAAAAAAAAAAAAAAAACTTGCAATCAGCCGCAGTGTGCATTGGTGAATCGGTTTCTATGCCACAGAAGGCAGTGGGAATTTATAGGAGAGGCAATTTTGTGGTTGAAGAACCATCCGGCCCCCTTTTCTCTTGCCTGGAAAGCTTCTGAAACCAACTCTGAATTTTCTTGATCATGACAAAGCCCTGCATAAACGTCTGGGTCTCTCCTGCAGAGATAGAGCTCATAGAGTTTTTCACTGGTTTTCAAAGAATATGGAGTCCTTTGCTTAGCGGGACCTAATAGACCTTGGTTAAATGTGTTTCTGAATCACTTGTTGATCCTATTGAATGAATGATTGATTGATTGACTGATTTCTGAGAGACTGAAGAAGAATGAGAGGGAGAGAGAATGGACGTGCCAGGGCCCTGAGCCAATGAAAACGAACTCCAGATGCATGCGCCACCATGTGCATCTGGGTAAGGTGGGACATGTGGAATCGAACCTGGTTCTTTTGGCTTCACAAGCAAATGCCTTAACTACTAAGCCGTCGCTCCAGCCCTTCTATATTTTATTTATTTATATTTTGGTTTTCAGAGGTAGGGTCTCACTGTAGCTCAGGCTGACCTGGAAGTGACATTCTCTCTCTCTCTCTCTCTGTCTCTGTCTCACTCCTTTTGTCTTTCTATAAATAATAAAAACAATAATAACAATAATAGTAATAATAACAACAATAAAATAAAATATATCTATGGTGGCTGTCACGCCTTTCTACCCATCAGCACTAGGAGGGAGGTACAGAGTGAGGGGGGTCACATTCTCTCTGTCTCTGTCTGACTCCTTCTATCTCGCCTGTAAATAATAAAAGTAATAACATGAAGTAATAATAACACTAATAGTAATAATAACAATAACAATAATAATAATAAAATATATCTATGGTGGGGCTCACGCGTTTCTTCCCAACAGCACTAGGAGGGAGGTAGAGAGTGTGGAGGGTCGTGGCTGTGAGTTCGAGGCCACCCTGAGAAGACACAGTGAATTCCAGCTCAGCCTGGGCTAGAGCCAGTCCTACCTGGAAAACCAAGGAAACCCCAAAAACCAAAGCAATAAATTGAACGTCTACACTAAGTACAGTGTCTTGCAGCCAAAAGCAGGGGGAGGTGTTTAGAGCTTGATATATATGTACACACATATATATATTATGTATACTATCAATTTATTTTATGTATCATACGTTATTCAGAATATATATAAATATATATTTAAATATATATATAAACTTAACTTCACATAAGAATATACATGTAAATTTATACATATATCACATAAATAAAAATATATGTGATATATATTTACACATATGTCAGGTAGAAAATATTATTACATGTATTATAGATTATTATTCGTTATTTATACTACACAATATATACATATACAACTATATATGAGTACATATATAAAGTTTTACATATATCATAATAGGAATAGGTTTGACGCCATATGTAAATTTATATCTTTAAATACATACATATATATCTATAATTTGAACGGGGTCTGCTCAGTATGGACTGGTTATTGCACGGGCTGACACACAGAACTCACTGTGGCATCTCAGGCTGGCCTTGAACTCACAGCCAAGAGCCTTCTAACATGTACTTATTCAGAATTGGTTTCCAGGAAATGTGAGAATAACTTCTAAGAAGGATCAATCTCAGAATTAAATACTTATAATGTCCTAACATACCTAGTAATTGCCAGCGAGCATTCTCTGGATCTCAGTTGAAGGGAGGATTTTATGATGTCGGCTTTTCACGTGATGACAACAGGTGACACTGGCCTTGTGTCAGTGGAATTTTCTTTCCCAGGAGATCTCGAAAGTTTCTGAAACCAACTCTGAATTTTCTCTATCATGACAAAGGCATGCATAGCCATCTGTGTATCTCTTGCAGAGATAGAGCACATAGGGTTTTTCTGTAATTTTCAAAGAATATCCAGTCCTCTCCTTAGCAGGACCTAATAGACGTTTGCCAATTGTGTTGTGTGTAATCGCTTCGCTTACAACTCTTTCCGGCATTTAGGCTATATAAAGTCAAAGCTTCAATCTGTGTCGATCGTAATTTATTTGATTTATTGTATATTTTAATTTATCTTTCTTTCTTTCTCTCTTGCTTGCTTTCTTGCGTCTTTGTTTTTTTCTTTCTTCATACTTTTGTTTTCTTTCTTTCTCTCTTTCTTTCTTTCTTTCTTTCTTTCTTTCTTTCTTTCTTTCTTTCTTTCTTTCTTTGTTTTTCTTTGTTATTTTGATTTTGCGATGTTTTGCAAGTGTGCCTGAATGAAGAAATGGCATATTGGGGATTTTTCCATACCTTGACCTTGTTGTGGTCCATCACCACACCTGCATCCACTGTGTTGTCAGGAAGGTTCTCAAGCGCCTCCTTGTGGGGACTCCGTGCCTCAAGGTACACTTTCCACGTCTGAGGTTCTCGATTCCTTCTGCCCACTCTTCAGCTCATAAGGCTTATAAGGTAGAAGGAATTTCTGGGCTGGAGAGATGGCTTAGGGGTTAAGGTGCATGTTTCCTAACCCTAAGAACACCGGTTCCAATCTCTAGCGGTTCCAATCTCCAGGTCCCACGTTTAGCCAGATTCAAAGTGACTCAAGGGCGCAATGCTGCACTTGGCCGCAAGGGAGTGTGCACATCTGGATTTAGTTAGCAGCAGCTGAGACACTGCTCGCGAGCCCATCTCTGTCTGCCTCTCTCTCTCTCTGTCTCTCTCTCTATCTCTCTCCAAAAAATAACATAAAATAAAAAGGTTTTAAAGAAGGATTTTCTGTAGATTCATATGTGTTTAAGATGCCCCTATTTTGTTTTCCTTTGGGGACTTAGGACACTCCACCATGTCTGCAGTGTTACCAGAAGTGTTAGCCTCAGGCAGAAAGGGTGCTCAAAACTACCGAACAACTCAAATCCTCTGTCAGTTCTGGAGGTCCCAGACAGATGTGAGCAGATGACTCAGGTGCATGTTGGGGGCCCCGTTTTTCTACCACACAGAGGGTCCCAGGATCTCCCAGGCCTTATCCTGTCCCGTCCAGCTGCAGATTCTCTAACCTCGGGTGACCGCAACGCATTCACCCGAGGTTAGAGAGTCTGCATGTTCCAAAAAAACGCTCAAAATAGTCACCTGAGTTTGGACTGCTGAGCCAGGGGACAGGTGGTGCGCGGATAGGTCTTTTTGGAAATGGAGCAATATCTTAGATTTCATGGCATCACTCGAAGTTAAGAGCCTACAGGAAGGGGGATGTCTGAAAAATGCACACACAGGTCACAGAGGGTGTCTTTTCCTTGGAATAGCCCAGCTTATCTAAGGAGTTCATGGAGGGCTGACGGAAAAGGGCCCTGAGGAGATAGAAGCCGGCTGCTAGAGAGCGAGGACCTGCTTCAAATAGTAAGGTAGAGATATTTAAAAATCTTCCCTGGGCTTTGAGTCCAATTACTTGGACCACTGACTCGCCTGTCATTGCTGTTGATGAAGAGAGGGACTCAGCTTTTCTGAAGTGCGCTCGGTGTTGGACGCAGGACCCTGGAAGGAGAGACAGAACTCCGTGATGTGCGAGGAGCAGTGTTCTTTTACTGCCCGCTCACCCAGGCCGGTAGGAACCTGATTCCTAGGCTGAAGGCCAGTCGCATTGTTATTCTCGCTTCTTTAGTTCTTCAGTTTATGACGCTTTTACCTTTTTCATTTCAGAGGAACCCCTTGTAAGTGCCCGCCATACATTGGAACCATCATGCCCGTCTTCACACCGGTCAGGCGAGGCAGGAACCGTCGCTTTTGGATGGTGGGCATTCCCTATGTTACTCTGGTTCCTACCTTTTGTCAGCAGCAGTCCACCTGTGGTGGGATTCAGTGTCTGTCCATGTTGCCCCACGCCCTCTGGTTTCTGCACACTCTCTTCTCCACAATCTCCTTAGCATTGGTGGCTCTGTTTGATTTTTGGTGGTGCGTGTTTGCTTTTTAGTTATCGACCCACTCAGTGAGTGTGTAAATAGCACGTGTGGGTTCCATCCTCACCCTCGTCTGGTCCCCTCTCTGCAAGGGATGCTGCACCCATGGGTATTGTGGGTCATGCATTTGGGGTAGCCGTCAGTTATCTGGGCGAGCCCATGTCTCTGTCCTGCCTTGTGACTCTCACAGTCTACCCGCCCACACTTGCATGAATCTCTATCAGCCGGCCCCGTTGAGTGTTATGCCTACTTCGCTGATGAAGTCTGGGAGCATCTGTGTCTCTGGATCCCTGTGACTCTGGACTCTGCGGGAGTTGAGTGTTCTCTGTGCCTATCTCCTTCACCTTTGTGCTGGTTGGAGTCTATTCCAATACTCAGAGTTTAGCAGCCTCTAGAACTCTGCTCCGTTGTACACTTTCTTTTTCCTCCCCATCACACCAGTGTAGGTTTCCAAATTCTGCCCACAACCAGCCTTGTGGCTCTTCTCATCAAGATCTCTGTCCAGTGTCTCTGGTGCTGTTTCAGCTGGGAAGCTCGACTTCACTTGTGATAGGGGTTCAGGTATCTTTTCATGAATTTTGTCCAATTTGCCCTCGGATCTCATTGCCTCTGTGCAAGAGAAAAAAAAAACAAAGAAAAACAAACCTCGCATTCAGCAGCAGTGTGCATTGGCGAATCGGTTTCTATGCCACAGAAGGCAGTGGGAATTTACAGGAGAGGCACGTTTGCGGTTGATGTACCATCCGGCCCCCTTTTCTCTCGCCTGGAAAGCTTCTGAAACCAACTCTGAATTTTCTTGATGATGACAAAGGTCTGCATAAACGTCTGGGTCTCTCCTGCAGAGATAGAGCTCATAGAGTTTTTCACTAATTTGCAAAGAATATCGAGTCCTTTGCTTAGCGGGACCTAATAGACCATGGCCAAATGTGTTTCTGAATCACTTGTTGATTCTATTAATGACTGATTGATTGATTGATTGATTTCTGAGAGACAAAAGAAGACTGAGAGGGAGAGAGAATGGACACGCCAGGGCCCTCAGCCAATACAAACGAACTCCAAATGCATGTGCCACCATGTGCATCTGGCTAAGGTGGGACGTGTGGAATCGAACCTGGTTCTTTCGGCTTCACAAGCAAATGCCTTAACTACTAAGCTGTCGCTCCAGCCCTTCTATATTTTATTTATTTATGTTTTGGTTTTTAGAGGTAGGGTCTCACTGTAGCTCAGGCTGACCTGGAAGTCACATTTTCTCTCTCTCTCTCTCTCTGTCTCTGTGTGACTCTTTCTATCTCTCCTATAAATAATAAAAATAATAAAATGAAGTAATAATAACAATAATGTTAATAATAATAATAATAATAATAATAATAAATACAATATATCTATGGTGGCTGTCATGCATTTCAACCCAGCAGCACTAGTAGGGAGGTACAGAGTGAGGAGGGTTGTGGCTGTGAGTTGGAGCCCACCCTGAGAAGACAGAGTGAATTCCAGCTAAGCCTGGGCTAGAGCCAGTCCTACCTGGAAAACCAAGGAAACCCCAAACACCAAAGAAATAATGGATACATCTACCCTAAGTACAGTGTCATGCAGCCAAAAGCAGGAGGAAGTGTTTAGAGCATGATATATATGTACACACATATATATATTATGTATACTATCAATTTATTTTATGTATCATACATTATTCAGAATATATATAAATATATATTTAAATTTATATATAAACTTATATGTAAGTATGTAAGTTCATATAAGAATATACATGTAAATTTATACATATATCACATAAATAAAAATATATGTGATAATATTTACATAAATGACATGTATAAAATATCATTACATGTATTATAGATTATTATACTTTGTTCATACTACACAATATATACATATACATCTATCTAATAATATATATATATAATTCTATGTACATATATACATTTTTATGTATATCATTATAGGATTAGGTTTAACGCCATATGTAAATTTACATCTTTAAATACATACACATATATATATAATTTGAGGGGGGGCTGCGGTGTAGGGGCTGGTTGTTGCCAGGGCTGACACAGAATTCACTGGCATCTCAGGCTGTCTTGAACTCACAGCCAAGAGCCTTCTAACATGTACTAACATACATAGTAAGTGCCAGCGAGCATTCTCTGGATCTCAGTTGAAGGGAGGCTTCTATGATGTCGACTTTTCACGTGATGACACCAGGTGACTCTGGCCTTGTGTCAGTGGAATTTTCTATCCCAGGAGATCTTCTGGAAAGTTTCTGAAACCAACTCTGAATTTTCTCTATCATGACAAAGGCATGCATAGCCATCTGTGTGTCTCCTGCAGAGATAGAGCAAATAGGGTTTTTCAGTAATTTTCAAAGAATATCCAGTCCTCTCCTCAGCAGGACCTAATAGACGTTTGCCAAACGTGTTGTATGTAATCGCTCAGCTTACAACTCTTCCCGGCATTTAGGCTATGTACAGTCAAAGCTTCAGTCTATTTCGATCGTAATTTATTTGATTTATTGTATAGTTTAGTTTTTCTTTCTTTCTCTGTTGCTTGCTTGCTTGCATCTTTGCTTTCTGTCTTTCTTCCTTCCCTTCCTTCCTTCCTTCCTTCCTTCCTTCCTTCTTTCCTTCCTTCCTTCCTTTCTTTCCTTTTTCTTTTTGTTATTTAGGCTTTGCGATGTTTGGCAAGTGTGACTGAATGAAGCAATGGCATATTGGCCATTTTTCCATACCTTGCCCTTGTTGTGGTCCGTCACCACACCTGCATCCACTGTGTTGTCAGGAAGGTTCTCAAGCGCCTCCTTGTGGGGACTCCGTGCCTCAAGGTACACTTTCCAAGTCTGAGGTTCTCGATTCCTTCTGCCCACTCTTCAGTTCATAAGGCTTATGAGGCAAAAGGAATTTCTGGGCTGGAGAAATGGCTTACGGGTTAAGGCACCTGCCTCCTAACCCTAAGAACACTGGTTCCAATCTCTAGCTGTTGCAATCTCCAGGTCCCACGTTTAGGCAGATGCAAAGTGATGCAAGGGCGCAATGCCTCACTTGGCCACAAGGGGCGCACATCTGGATTTCGTTAGCAGCAGCTGAGACACACTGATCTTGTCTTCCTCCCTCCCTCTCTCTCTCTCTCTCTCTCTCCTCTCTCTCTCTGTCTCTCTCTGTCTCTCTCTCTCAAAAAAAAATAAGATAAAATAAAAAGTTTTTAAAAAGGATTTTCTGTAGATGCATATGGGTTTAAGATGCCCCCATTTTTTTTCCTTTGGGGACTTAGGACACTCCACCATGTCTGCTGGGTTACCAGAAGTGTGAGCCTCAGGCAGAAAGGGTGCTCAAAACTCCTACTGAATATCTTAAAACCTCTGTCAGTTCTGGAGGTCCCAGACAGATGTGAGCAGATGACTCAGGTGCTTGTCGGGAGCCCCGTTTTTCTACCACGCAGAGAGTCCCTGGAACACCCAGGCCTTCTCCTGGCCCGTCCAGCTCCAGATTCTCTAACCTCAGGTGACCGCAACGCATTCACCAGAGGTTAAGAATCTGCTCGTTCTCAAAAAAAAAAACGCCAAAATGGCCTTGAGTTTGGTTTGCTTAGCCAGGGGATAGGTGGTGCATGGAAGGGTCTTTTTGGAAACGGAGCGAAAGCTGAGATTTCATGCCATCACTTGTAGTTATGAGCCTACCGGAAGGGGGATGTGTGAAAAATGAACAAACAGGTCACAGAGGGTGTGTTTTCCTAGGAATAGCCAGGCGTAACTAAGCAGATCATGGAGGGCTGACGGGAAAGGGCCTCGAGGAGTTAGAAGCCACCCACTAGAGAGCAAAGCCCTTCTTCAAATACTAAGGTAGAGAGATTTAGAAATCTTCCGGGGACTCTGAGTCCAATTACTTGGACCACTGTCTCGCCTGTCATTGTTGTTGATGACCAGAGGGACTCAGCTTTTCTGAAGTGCGCTCGGTTGTCAGTGCAGGACCCTGGAAGGAGAGGCAGAACTCCGTGACGTGCGAGGAGCAGTGTTCTTTTACTGCCAATTCACCCGGGGCCAGTAGGAACCTGATTCCTAGGCTGAAGGCCAGCCTCATTGTCATTCTCGCTTCTTTAGTTGCTTATTTTTATTTCTCTTTTACCCTTTTCATTTCAGAGGAACCCCTTGTAATTGCACAACAACGTTCATATCATCATGCCCTTCTTCACCCCGGCCAGGCAATGGAGGACGCGTCGCTGTGGGATGGTGGGAATTCCACATGTTACTCTGATTCCTAACTTTTGGCAGCAGCAGTCCACCCGTGGTGGGATTCAGTGTCTGTCCATGTTGCCCCACGCCCTCTGGATTCTGCACACTCTCTTCTGCACAATCTCCTGAACATTGGTGGCTTTGTTTGATTTTTTTCTGGTGCGTGTTTGCTTTTTAGTTATAGACCCACACAGTGAGTGCGTAAACAGCACGTGTGGGTTCCATGCTCACCCTCGTCCGCGCCCCTCCCCCCAAGGGACCCTGCTCCCTGGGATGCTGGTTACATCTCCATTGCTATTGTGGGTCATGCATTTGGGGTATCAATTATCTGGGCAAGGCCATGTCTCTGTCCCGCCTTGTGGCTCTCACAGTCTTTCAGCCCACACTTGCATGAATCTCTATGAGCCAGCCCAGTTGTTTGTTATGCCTACTTTGATGATGAGCTCTGGGAGCCGCATTGTCTCTGGATCTCTGTGACTCTGGACTCCGCGGGAGTCAAGTGTTCTCTGTGCCTATCTCCTTCACCTTTGTGCTGATGGAGTCTATTCTAATACTCAGAGTTTAGCAGCCTCTCTAGAACTCTGCTCGATTGTACATTTTGTTTTTCCTCCCCATCACACCAGTGTAGGTTTCCAAAGTCTGCCCTCAACCAGCCGTGTGGCTCTTCTCCTCAAGATCTCTGTGCAGTGTCTGGGCTGCTGTTTCAGCTGGAAAGCTCTTAACTTCTCTTTTATAGGGGTTCAGGTATCTTTTCATGAATTTTGTCCAAATTGTCCTCGGATCTCATTGCCTCTGTGCAAGAAAAAAAAAAAAAAAAAAAACAAAACGCCACAGTCAGCAGCAGTCTGCATTGGCCAATCGGTTTCTATGCCACAGAAGGCAGTGGGATTTGATAGGAGAGCCACTGTTGCGGTTGGTGTTCCATCCAGCCCCCTTTTCTCGTGCCTGGAAAGCTTCTGAAATCAACTCTGAGTTTTCTTCATCATGACAAATGCCTGCATAACATTCTGTGTCTCTCCTGCAGAGATAGAGCTCATAGAGTTTTTCTCTAATTTTCAAAGAATATCGAGTCCTTTGCTTAGCGGGACCTAATAGACCTTGGCCAAATGTGTTTCTGAATCACTTGTTGATTCTATTGAATTGATTGATTGATTGATTGATTGATTGATTTCTGAGAGACAGAAGAATACGGAGAGGGAGAGAGAATGGACGCGCCAGGGCACTCAGCCAATACAAATGAACTCCAGATACATGCACCAACATGTGCATCTGGCTAAGGTGGGACGTGGGGAATCAAACCTGGTTCTTTTGGCTTCACAAGCAAATGCCTTAACCACTAACCCTTCGCTCCAACCCGTCTATATTTTATTTATTTACGTTTTGGTTTTTAGAGCTAGGGTCTCACTGTAGCTCAGGCTGACCTGGAAGTCACATTCTCTCTCTCTCTCTCTATCTCTGTCTGACTCTTTCTATCTCTCCCATAAATAATAAAAATAATAAAAATAAAATAATAATAATAATAATAAAATAAAATATATCTATGGTGGCGCTCACGGCTTTCATCCCAGGAGCACAAGGAGGGAGGCAGAGAGTGAGGAGGGTTGTGGCTGTGAGTTCGAGGCCACCCTGGGACAACATAGTGATTTCCAGCTCAGCCTGGGCTAGAGCCAGAACCTACCTGGAAAACCAAGAAACCCCAAAAACCAAAGAAATAAATGGAACATCTACCCTAAGTACAGTGTCATGCAGCCAAAAGAAGGAGGAGGTGTTTAGAGTATAATATATATAAATACATATATATATATATATATATATATATATATATATATATACCATGCATTTATTTTATGTATTATACATTATTCAGAATATATACACATATGAATATATATTTAAATTTATATATAAACTTATATGTAAAAATATGAGTTCATATATGAATATACATGGAAATTTATACATATATTACATATATAAAAATATATGTGATATATATTTACATATATGACATGTATAAAATATAATTACATGTATTATAGATTTTTATACGTTATTTATAATACATAATATATACATATACAAATATATATAATTATATGTAAATATATATAAATTTTTATATATATCTCAATAGGATTAGGTTTAAGGCCATATGTAACTGTATCCATCAACACATAACACAAACACAACACACATATATATATATATATGCATACAAATACATATACATATATATATATAAAATTTTTTTGGGGTGCCAGGTAGCAATGGCTGTAGCCCGGCTGACACAGAATTCACTGTGGCATCTCAGGCTGGCCTTGAACTTCCAGCCAAACCCCTTATAACATGTACTTATTCACAATTGGTTTCCAGGAAAAGTTAGAATAACTTCTAAGAAGTATCAATCTCAGAATTAAATCCTTCTAATGTCCTAACATACATAGTAAGTGCCAGCCAGCATTCTCTGGATCTCAGTTGAATCCTCTGTCAGTTCTGGAGGTCGCAGACAGATGTGAGCAGATGACTCAGGTGCTTGTCGGGAGCCCCGTTTTTCTCCCACGCAGAGAGTCTCTGGAACACCCAGGCCTTCTCCTGGCCTGTCCAGCTCCAGATTCTCTAACCTCGGTTGATCGCGGTCGCGTCGCAGTCACCCGAGGTTAGAGAATCTGCTCGTTCCAAAAAAATGCTCAAAATGGCCGCCTGAGTTTGGACTGCTGAGCCAGGGGACAGGTGGTGCGCGGAAGGGTCTTTTTGGAAACGGAGCGATATCTTAGATTTCATGCCATCACTCGTAGTTACGAGCCTACCGGAAGGGGGATGTGTGAAAAATGAACAAACAGGTCACAGAAGGTGTGTTTTCCTAGGAATAGCCCAGCCTAACTAAGGAGATCGTGGAGGGCTCTCGGGCAAGGTCCTCGAGGAGTTAGAAGCCGGCCGATAGAGAGCGAGGCCCTACTTCCAATACTAAGGGAGAGAGATTTAAAAATCTTCCTGGGGCTTTGAGTCCAATTACTTGGACCACTGACTCGCCTGTCACTGTTGTTGATGACGAGAGGGACTCAGCTTTTCTCAAGTGCGCTCGGTTGTCGGTGCAGGACCCTGGAAGGAGAGGCAGAACTCCGTGACGTGCGAGGAGCAGTGTTCTTTTACTGCCCGCTCACCCAGGCCAGTAGGAACATGATTCCTAGGCTGAAGGCCAGTCGCATTGTCATTCTCGCTTCTTAAGTTGCTTCTTTTTATCACTCTTTTACCCTTTTCATTTCAGAGGAACCCCTTGTAAGTGCCCGCCATACGTTGGTACCATTGTGCCGGTCTTCACCCCGGCCAAGCGATGGAGGACGCGTCGCTGTGGGACGCTCTGGTTCCTAACTTTTGTCAGCAGCAGTCCACCAGTGGTGGGATTCAGTGCGTGTCCATGTTGCCCCTCGCCCTCTGGGTTCTGCACACTCTCTTCTGCACAATCTCCTGAACATTGGTGGCTCTGTTTGATTTTTGCTGGCGCGTGTTTGCTTTCTGGTTATAGACCCACTCAGTGAGTGCGTAAACAGCACGTGTGGGTTCCATGCTCACCCTCGTCCGCGCCCCTCCCGCCAAGGGACCCTGGTCCCTGGGGATGCCTGTTACATCTCCATGGCTATTGTGGGTCATGTATTTGGGGTAGCCGTCAATTATCGGGGCCAGGCCATGTTTCTGTCCCGCCTTGTGGCTCTCACAGTCTTTCAGTCCACACTTGCATGAATCTCTATGAGTCAGCCCGGTTGAGTGTTATGGCTACTTCGCTGATGAGGTCTGGGAGCCGCTGTGTCTCTGGATCTCTGTGACTCTGGACTCCTCGGGAGTCCAGTGTTCTTTGTGCCTATCTCCTTCACCTTTGTGCTGAGTGGAGTCTATTCTAATACTCAGAAGTTAGCAGCCTCTAGAACTCTGCTCCCTCCTACATTTTCTTTTTCCTCCCCATCCCACCAGTGTAGGTTTACAAAGTCGGCCTTAAACCAGCAGTGTGGCTCTCTTCCTCAAGATTTCTGAGCAGTGTCTGGGGTGCTCTTTCAGCTGGCAAGCTCTTCCTCTCTTTTTATAGGGGTTCACTTATCTTTTCATGATTTTGTCGAATTTGTCCTCGGATCTCGTTGCCTCTGTGCAAGAAAAAGCAAACAAACAAAAAAAAAAAAAAAAAAAAAAGCAAAACACGCAGTCAGCCGCAGTCTGCATTGGCAAATCGGTTTCTAGGCCACAGAATGCAATGTGATTTTTATAGGAGAGCCAATGTTGCGGTTGCTCTACCATCCGGCCCCCTTTTCTCTCGCTTGGAAAGCTTCTGAAACCAACTCTGAGTTTTCTTGATCATGAGAAAGACCTGCATAACATTCTGGGTCTCTCCTGCAGAGATAGAGCTCATAGAGTTTTTCTCTAATTTTCAAAGAATATCCAGTCCATTGCTTAGCGGGACCTAATAGACCTTGGCCAAATGTGTTTCTGAATTACTTGTTGATTCTATTGAATGATTGATTGATTCATTGATTGATTTCTGAGAGACAGAAGAAGACGGAGAGGGAGAGAGAATGGACGTGCCAGGGCCCTCAGGCAATACAAATGTACTCCCAATGCATGCTCCACCATGTGCATCTGGCTAAGGTGGCACGTGGGGAATCAAACCTGGTTCTTTTTGCTTCGCAAGCAAATGCCTTAACCACTAAGCCTTCGCTCCAGCCCTTCTATATTTTATTTATTTATGTTTTGGTTTTGAGAGGTAGGGTTTCACTGCAGCTCAGGCTGACCTGGAAGTCACATTCTCTCTCTCTCTCTCTCTCTCTCTCTCTCTCTCTGTCTGTCTAACACCTTCTATCTCTTTTATAAATAATAAAAATAATAAAATGAATAATAATAATAAAATTAATAATAAAATATGTCTATGGTGGCGCTCAAGCCTTTCATCCCAGCAGCACTAGGAGGGAGGCAGAGAGTGAGGAGAGCCGTGGCTGGGATTTCGAGGCCACCCTGAGACGACAGAGTGAAGTCCAGCACAGCCTGGGATAGAGCCAGTCCTACCTGGACAACCAAGACAACCCCAAAATCCAAAGAAATAAATGTAACATCTACCCTAAGTACAGTGTCATGCAGCCAAAAGCAGGAGGTGTTTAGAGCATGATATATACATACATACATATATATATGTATATTATGTATAGTATGTATTTATTTTATGTATTATACATTAATCAGAATATTTATGAATATATCTTTAAATTTATATATAATCTTATATGTAAATATGTGAGTTCATATACGAATATACATGAAAATTTATACATATATCACATATATATATAAATATATGTGATATATATTTACATATATGACATGTATAAAATATCATTACATGTATTATCGATTATCATACGTTATTTATACTACATAATATATACATATACAACTATATATTATTATATGTAAATATATAAAAAACTTTTATATATATCATAATTTTTATATTTATATCATAATAGCATTAGGTTTAAGGCCATATGTAAATTTATATCCATAAATACATACATGCATAAACATATATATAATTTTGGGGGGTGGGGTGCCAGGTAGGGACTGGCCGTAGCCCCGGCTGACAGAGAATTCACTGTGGCGTCTCAGGCTGGCCTTGCACTCACAGCCAAGACCCTTCTAACATGTACTTATTCACCATTGTTTTCCAGGAAAAGTGAGAATAACTTGTAAGAAGTATTAATCTCAGAATTAAATCCTTCTAATGTCCTAACATACATAGTAAATGCCAGCGAGCATTGTCTGGATCTCAGTTGAAGGGAGGCTTTTATGATGTCGACTTTTCACGTGATGACACCAGGTGACACTGGCCTTGCGTCTGTGGAATTTTCTTTCGCAGGAGATCTTCTGGAAAGTTTCTCAAACCAACTCTGAATTTTCTCTATCATTACAAAGGCCTGCATAGCCATCTGTGTGTCTCCTGCATAGATAGAGCACATAGGGTTTTTCTGTCATTTTCAAAGATTATCGAGCCCTCTCCTTAGCAGGACCTAATAGACGTTTGCCAAATGCGTTGTATGTAATCGCTCAGCTTACAACTATTCCTGGCAATTAGTCTATGTAAAGTCAAAGCTTCAGTCTGTTTCGATCGTAGTGTATTTGATTTATTGTATATTTTAGTTTTCCTTTCTTTCTCTGTTGCTTGCTTGCTTGGGTCTTTGCTTTCTTTCTTTCTTCCTTTCTTTCTTTCTTTCTTTTCCTTCCTTCCTTCCTTCCTTCCTTCCTTTCTTTCTTTTTTCTTTTTGTTATTTAGGCTTTGCTCTGTTTTTCAAGTGTGACTGAATGAAGAAATGGCATATTGGCCATTTTTCCATACCTTGCCCTTGTTGTCGTCTGTCACCACCCTGCATCCACTGTGTTGTCAGGAAGGTTCTCAAGCGCCTCCTTGTGGGGACTCCGTGCCTCAAGGTACACTTTCCAAGTCTGACTTTCTCGATTCCTTCTGCCCACTCTTCAGCTCATAAGACCTATAAGGCAAAAGGAATTTCTGGGCTGGAGAATGGCTTAGGGGCTAAGGCGCCTGCCTCCTAACCCTAAGAACACTGTTTCCAATATCCAGTGACATTTAGGCTATGTAAGGTCAAAGATTCAGGCTGTTTCGATCGTAATTTATTTTGTTGTATTGTATATTTTGGTTTTTCTTTCTTTTGCTTGCTTGCTTGCTTGCATCTTTGCCTTCTGTCTTCCTTCCTTCCTTCCTTCCTTCCTTCCTTTTCCTTTCTTTTTTTTTTTTTTTCTCTTTCATTTTTTTTTTTTTGTTATTTTGGTTTTACGATGTAGGGTCTCACTCGATCTGAGGCTGAACAGGAATTCACCATGGCGTCTCAGGGTGGCTTCAAACTCTCTGCCATCCTCCTACCTCTGTTATCCAAGGGCTGGGATTCAAGACGTGCGCCACCACGCCCAGCTATGTTTTGGTTTTTCATGGTAGGGTCTCACTCTAGCCCAGGCTGAAGTAGAACACACGATGTTATCTCAGGCTGGCTTTGAACTCATACCTAAGCATGTACATCCTCCTTGTCAGTGCTGGGGATCAAGGTGCATTGAACCACGTCAAGCTCAAGGGATTTTTAGTAGACTCGTGCCTCCTGATGGTGGAAAATCACAGACAAAAATCTCGAGATCGCAATCATAGGTCAAATTTCACACATAGTTTTTTCAACACTTGTAATTGAAGCGAGATGCCCTGGGAAGGAACGTGTGATTGCGAGAGACTTGTCCCCAACGCTAATGCGATCCTGTCCTGGCAAGTAAAGGTGTAATTCTCCTGAGAAACCATTTAAAGTGTTTCCAGACAGTGGAATCACTGTCTGAAATGATATTTTCCGTAGAAGCGTAAAGTGTAACTATGCACTTGCTCTTTCTCTTCAACGTCAGATTTGGAGTTTTAAGTATTTTCTGCATCACATCAGGCCACCACAAATTCTCACTGTGTTAATAGGGGTCCTGGTGTTGTGTACTGACCATGCTTTCATCCCTGATTGCAAGTGTGACTGAATGAAGCAATGGCATATTGGCGATTTTTCCATACCTTTCCCTCATTGTGGTCCATCACCACACCTGCATCCACTGTGTTGTCAGGAAGGTTCTCAAGGGCTTCCTTGTGGGGACACCGTGCCTCAGGGTACACTTTCCAAGTCTGAGGTTCTGGATTCCTTCTGCCCACTTTTTAGCTCATAAGGCTTATAAGGCAAAAGGAATTTCTGGGCTGGAGAGATGGCTTAGGGGTTAAGGTGCCTGCCTCCTAACCCTACGAACACTGGTTCCAAACTCCAGCGGTTCCCATCTCCAGGTCCCACGTTTAGCCAGATGCGAAGTGACGCAAGGGCGCAATGCCGTACTTGACCACAAGGGGGCGCACACATCTGGATTTTATTCACAGCAGCTGAGAGACTGCTGCCGCGCCAATTCTCTGTCTCTGTCTCCCTCTCTATCTCTCCAAAAAATAAAATAAAATAAAATAAAATAAAAATCTAAAAATAAAGAAACATAAAGAAACAAAAATACCCACCTAGGCCTGGGCATTGCAGTGCATGCCTTTAATCCCAGCACTCAGGAGGCAGATGTAGGAGGATCGCAAAGAGTTCGAGGTAGCCGGGTTTGGTGGCAGACGCCTTTAATCCCAGCACTCGAGAGGCAGAGGTAGGAGGATCGCTGTGAGTTCAAGGCCACCCTGAGAATACAGAGTGAATTCCAGGTTAGCCAGAGTGTGACCCTACCACAAAAAAAGAAAGAAAAAAAGAAAAGAGAAGAAAAGAAAAAGAAAGAGTTCGAGGCCACCCCGAGACTACATAATTCCAGACCCTACCTCAAAAAACTAAAAATTGCCAGACGTGGTGGTGGCACACACCTTTAGTCCCAGCACTTGGGATGCTCAAGACAAACCTGAGACCATGAAGTGAATTCCAGTTCAGCCTGGGCTACAGTGAGACCCTACCTTGAAAAAAAAACGCCCCAAGTTAAAATCACTATATTGGCAAAATCTAACATGTCTGTAAACAATTCCTGCCCATGAGCCACCAGTTATGACCTGTGCTGTAGGAATACTAATTGTAGCATATTTGCTACTACCATTTAAGCACAAAGTGGATTAGTAATTGGCTTAAGTACAGGTTGAGTACGTCCGGCTAACAAGTTTCTTTGAAAAGAGAGAGAGAAGATGGCTCAGTGGTTAAGATGTTTCCCTGGAAAATCCAAGGATTAATGCCAAGTTCAATTTCCCAATACACACGCAAAGGAAGATGCACAGGAACGTGCTTGCAAATGCAAAATGGGTGAGTGGCGCATGAGTCTAGAATTCCTTTATACCGGCTTAAAAAAAAAGGTGAGTGCCTCTTACAGCAAAGACAGGCACTGTCAAAAGGACAATTTTTAAAACAGAAAGTCAGAAAAGAATTAAAAAGACATCTGGCTGGGCGTGGTAGTGCATGCCTTAATCCCAGCACTCGGGAGGCAGAGGTAGGAGGATCACCGAGAGTTCAAGGCCCCCCTGAGACTACATAGTTAATTCCAGGTCAACCTGGACTAGAGTAAGACCCTAACTTGCAGAACCAAAAAAAAAAAAAAAAAAAATACATCTGCCTTTTAAACCTAAAACAAAGAAAATTTTTATTTGGTCAAATAAGTAAGTATTTGGGGTAAAGGTATTTTAGCAGTCCTTCTTCGGTTAGGGTGAGTGACCACATGCAATTTCTCAGCAAGCAATGCGCACCATGCAAATGAGGACAAACAGGATTTGCTTCTTGGGAGGAGAGTTCTCATGCCCACCAGGTGATGATACAGAACAAGGAACCACTGAAGTTTGAGGGAGCCTCTCCTCAGTGAATTTCTCTTTTATGTAAATTAGTATCAGGTTGCAGAAATATTGCTGTGGACCAGGCTTGAACTGGGAAGAGATACTCTTTGGGTTCCTTTAATCACAGATCGCCCCCCACCTTAGGTTTTAACCTCAGCCATCTCCCCAGCCCGCTATTACAAAGGGAACGTTCCTAAAACTGTGGGATACCTGAAGACGAAACCAGTGCTGTGAATGTGCCCCGTTCGCATCTGTCTCTTTTTTTATCACCTTCTTGGTGCAATTGACAACTTGGGTAGCAAGAGAAGAACATTTCTAGGCTTTCCAATTTTACAAATGACCAAAAGACACTTATAATGTCTTTAAACTCTTGGAAACAGCAAGGGAGCAGCCACTTCCACCTGCCAGATGGGCTAAGGGTTGGTACTAAGCAAATGCAGTGTGACATAATTGAGTCGGGTCAATAGCATCAAATTTCCAGTGTCAGACGCCTGTGACAGAAGTCTGTCAGCAGAGGACGATGGCAAACTCAGGGTGGAGAAGTCAGTGGTTTCCTGTAAAGGCAAGGGGTCTCAGATAGCGAGTGCCTGCATCAAGAGCAAGTCTCCACTTTGCAACAGTACTGGAGGAACAACTGTCAACAAAGAACTTTCCCAGATGATCTTCAAGGTAAGATGAGCCCAAGTGACAATTTGTCACGTGTGGTTCCTCCCCTTTAACTTTAGTAGGGAATGATAAGGTCATAGCTCTAAAGAGAGTAACTCATTCATTCTGTTTTAGTTTCTATGCTTCAGTATTACTTAATACTGATCCAGCATCCACGTCTTTGATCTCTGAGAAAAGATGGCTCATAGACAGAGAAGACTCAAGAAAGTCTTTCCTACAACTCCAAGGGGCCTGGATGCCTTCTGAACGATTTTTTTCGATGTAGGGTTTCACTGCAGCTCATGCTGACCTGGAATTCATTATGTATTCTCAGAGTGGCCTTGAACTCACAGCAATCCTCCTACCTCTGCCTCCCAAGTGCTTGGATTAAAGGTGAGCGCCACCATACCTGGCTGGCGTCAGAACATTAATTTGTGGTGGAGGTGAGATAGACACCCTAGGCTGATCTTGAACACAATATATAGCAAAGACGACTGCAACTCAGGCCTCGACTTCTCAAATGCTGGAATTACTGGCCGGTGCATCACATTTGACTCTTGGAGATAAATAATATGTTTTGATTTTTAAAATTTTAATTTATTTTGTTTTGTTTTGGTTTGTTTTTTCAGGCAGGGCCTCACTCTAGCCCAGGCTGACCTGGAATTCACTCTATATTCTCAGGGTGGACTTGAACTCATGGCAATCCTCCTACCTCTGCCTCCAGAGTGCTGGGATTAAAGGCATGCGCCACCACGCCTGCAAAATTTTTAAATTTATTTAATTAAAAGGAGTGAGAGGGAGAGTGGGCACCAGGGCCCAATGAGCAGCGAAATGAGAGACCCTCCCTATCTCAAAAAGGTAGACAGTCATAAAGGAGGAAGATACCCTGCTAAAAATATGACGGTCACTACCCATTAGAGCCAGACCTACCTCCCTAGAAAAAAAACAAAACAAGTGTAAGTTGCCTAAAGTAGGGGTCTTTTATATTCAGTGATGATCAATACTGGACAGAGAGATTTCAAGTATAGTCGCCCTAGGGCTCCTCCATGCCTCCCACCATACACATGTGTCCCCTCTCCCAGCGTCCTGCGTCCCTGCGCTCCCAATCTATTTGACTCCATTTTGGTGCAATTCCACACATAAACAGTACCACCATAGTTCCAGCAGGTGGCAGTCAGCACTCATCCAAGAGACACAGACTTGGGGTGTGTGTGTGTGTGTGTGTGTGTGTGTAGATTTCTTTGCTCTTGTTTTGACATTTTCTTCTTATTCTAAGGCATCTCATTTTCTTTCTATAATTTGCTTATTTCCTTGGGGTGTGAATATAGACACATGCACCATGTATTTGTTTAATTATTTGCAAGCAAAGAAACGGAAAACTGAGGTGGAGGTGGAATGGGTACACCGCCCTCTACCTCAGGATAGACTCAAAATCTCTTGTTCAGTCCAACCCAGGATGGCTTGGAACTGACGGGGATCCTCCTAAATTCCAGAGCCCCTCTTGGGTGCTTGGATTAAGGGCGTGTGTCACCACACCCAACTCTTGTTTCCTTTTTTTTTTTTTTTTTTTTTTATTTATTTCTTTATTTTTATTTATTTATTTGGTTTTTCGAGGTAGGGTTTCATTCCAGCTCAGGCTGACCTGGAATTCATTATGTAGTCTCAGGGTGGCCCTGAACTACCTGCGATCCTCCTACCTTTGACTCCTGGGTGCTGGGATGGAAGGCATGAGCCACCATGCCTGTCTTTTAAACTCTGATCTCTTTTTTTTTTTTTTTTTTTTTTTTGGTTTTTCGAGGTAGGGTCTCACCACTCTGGCCCAGGCTGACCTGGATTTCACTATGGAGTCTCAGGGTGCCTCGAACTCACAGCGATCCTCCTACCTCTGCCTCCCGAGTGCTGGGATTAAAGGCGTGCCCTACCACGCCCTGATTTTTTATCTCCATTTTTAGCTCCTGGAGTTCCAGGCCAGCTTGGGGCTACGGATAAAGTTTCCAGTCAACAAAAACAAAACAAAACAAAAAACTAGGAAACAGGCAGACAGTTCAAAGAAAGAAAAGAATAACCAAAAAAACTTTAAAATGTGTTCTTTATAGAAAAAGACAAGCTACTGAAAATGCATAAGCTCACCTATGGAGGAAGGGTGGAGCAAACATGTTAGAAATCCTCATCCATCCATCTTTCTTTCACCTGGTCTGCTTTTGAGCCACTGTCTTACTTATAACTGGTTCTGGAGCTTGCAGAGCTTCTGGCATACCCACTTCTAGCTTCACATGTGTGGGTCCCACTGGGGAATATAACCTGGGCCTACAGGCTTTGCAAGCATCAAGCACCTTTGACTACAGAGCCATTATCTCCAGCCAGCCTTCCTCCTGTTTCTTTCCTTTTTTATTTGATAGAGAGAGAGAGAGAGAGAAAGGGAGAGAGAGAATGGACACAACAGGGCCTCCAGGCACTGAAAATGCATGCCAGAAGCATGCGCCATTTTGTGCACATGGCTGTATGTGTGTCCTGGGGAATCCAACATGGCCTTGCAGGCAAGCACCTTTGACCCTGGAGCCATTTCTCCAGTCTTCCTCTCTCTTTTCTTTTCTTTTTCCTTTTCTTTTTTATTTACATAGGCATGTATTGGCACCCTAGGAACTCTTGCCACCAGACACATACACTATTTATTTTCTTTAAAATTTCATTTTTTTGTTTTGTTTTTCGAGGTAGGGTCTCTCTGTAGCCCAGGCTGACCTGGAATTCACTATGTATTCTCAGGGTGGCCTCGAACTCACAGTGATCCGATCCTCCTACCTCTGCCTCCCAGTGCTGGGATTAAAGGCGTGCACCACCACGCCCAGCTTAAAATTTCATTTTTATTTATTTATGAGAGAGGGGGAGGGAGAGAGAAAATGGGTATAACAGGGCCTCCAGGCACTGCATATGCACGTGCCATTTTGTGCACATGGCTCTATTGTGGGTACTGGGGAATCTAATCTTGCTTGGAAGGCCAGCAACCATCACCATGGAGCCATCTCTCTAGCATTCCCTTTTTTATTTTTTTGGTCTTTTGGGTTGTTTTGCTTTGTTTTTGGAGGTAGGGTCTCACGCTAGCCCAGGCTGACCTGGAATTCACTATGTAGTCTCAGAGTGTATTCTTATTTATTATTGGGGGAGGGGGAAAGAGAGAGAGAGAATGGGCACAACAGGGCCTCCAGGCACTGCAAGTACACTCCAGATGTAGGCGCCATTTTGTGCACCTGGCTGTGTGTGAGTTTTCTGCCTGCTGGTTGAAATGTAGGCCGAGCTGGCCATAGTGATGTCACGTTATGGAGGTCGCTCAGTCCTTGAAAAACTGCTAGTGTAATGTAATGTTAAATGTTAAAGTGATTTCCTAAAATATGTTCCTAAAATCTAAAATTTCCAAAAATTATTTATCTTTAAATAAAACTTTACTGTCATTTGGTTTAAATGTAAAAGTTAACAAATTGGACATCATTGTTTTAATAAAAGCGGGAAGAAGAGGAAAAGAAAATTCAAGAGAAGAAAATACAGATCTATGGAGGTGAGGGTCAGGCTCTTGAGTGCATTTCCTTTTTCTTTTCCTTTTTATTTTGAATGCATTTTTCTTTTCCTTTCTTTTTTTAAAAAAATTTCTTTTTCTTTTTAGAATGCATTTTTCGAGCAGGAACCTTTAGATGCTGAGCCCTCTCTCCAGACAATGGATACATTTTTTGGAGTGGCTGGCTATCTTTTTCACCCTTAGAAATATAGGTAGCCTGGTGAGCGAGCTGACTACTCCTTATTTTGCCTGGCTCCATGAAAACATCAAGCCCTATGAGTCTGGGTGGGACAGAAAGGCCAAAGAGAGATTGTATGTGTGTGTGTATCTGCCTGAGGCAATGGCAGCCTGCCCTGGGGCAGGTGTTGGGCTCCGATGAGGCAGGCCTTGCTGGTGAAGACTTCATGTGGCACTTGTTGTTTAGGCCATCCTCCCCGCTGTGCCCCACCCCTAGCAGCAACAGGGTGACTTCTGTTTTTTTTTGAGTTAGGGTCTCACTGTAGCTCAGGCTGACCTAGACTTCACTATGTAGTCTCAGGGTGGCCTCGAACTCATGGACATCCCAAGTGTTGGGATTAAAGGCATGCGCCAGCACATCTGGCTTGACTTCTGCGTTTATTTGAGGAGAGGGGGAGGAGAGAAGAGCGACCCATCCTAGTGATGTTAGCCAAATGCTTTCCTGGGACCGGGGTGCCATCTAGAGGTTGCTGTTTGAAACGTGAGACGGTGAAAGTCGGGAAAACAGGCCCTCACCCACACCAGACACGCTCGTGCAGAGTTCACTCTGTAGCCCCAGAGGGGCCTGGAACTCACCGAAATCCTCCTAAGTCAGCACCTGGAGCGAGTGAGCACTGGAGTGAAAGGGCTTCGCCACCATGTTAGGCTGCTTTGTGATCTTTATCTAAATTGCTATGTGTCCTTAAAAAAGAGATATTTTCTGAATGGTCAACAAAGATAACCTGTAGGACTTTTCATTCTGTTCTCACACCCCCTTCTTACTCTTACTGCTACTTTCTTTTATTTTGTTTTCTTTCTCTTTTTTCTTCTTTTGGTTTTTGGAAGTAGAGTCTTACTCTAGCCCAGGCTGACCTGGACTTCAGCCTATGTACTCTCAGACTGGCCTTGAACTCATGGCGACCCTCTTACCTCTGCCTCCCGAGTGCCTGGATTAAAGGAGTGTGCCACCACAGCCAGAGTTTTACTTTCTTTTCTTTTCTTATCTATCATTTATGGTTATTTATTTAAAGACATGAGAAATGGTAGACCATGGAGACATACAGAGACATGATTGATAGATGACAGATAGATAGATAGATAGATAGATAGATAGATAGATAGATAGATAGATAGATAGATAGATGATAAAAAGGAATGGATGAGAATGAACAAATGGTCAGTCTTCTGCCACTGCAAACGAACTCCAGTCTCACGTGTAAGTACTGTTGTGGATGCCGTGTGTGTGTGTGTGTGTGTGTGTGTGTGTGTGTGTGTGTTCTTCTTCTCTTTTTTAAGTATTTTAAATGTATTTTTATATTTGTTTATTTGAGAGAGAGAGAGAATGGGCACACCAGGCCTTCAGCCACTGCAAACAAACTCCAGATGCATGTGCCCCCTTATGCATCTGGCTTACATATTTCGCCGGGCGAGGGGAGGGCGTTTGGTGTACATGCCAGCCTTCTACTGTCTCCTACGTACTGTTGGTTCTGTAACTGGAGTTGCCCAGTACTCGTCAGAAACCGCTAAGAAAAAAATGTTTAATTTTACACAGATGACTTGCAGGATTTTCATGTGGGAGAACGAATGCTAGGCTCTCCTGCCACTGCAAAGGGAACTAACTCAGGACACAAGTGCCACGTCGTGTACCTGCTTTTACATGGTTAGTGGGGAATTGAACCCCACCTTTAAGTAACTACGGGATCAGCCACCTCTATCTCCCCAGCCCATTCTTTCTCCTCCTCCTACTCCTTCCTTTAACCGCTGCTGTGATTCTTCTAGTTGCCCTGCCGGTTTTTCTAAGTAAAATAAAACCGACATTTCTTAAAAGCGGAACTTGCTTTGTGATGGACATGGTATGTTTCTTCTGTCTCTCCTATGGATTTTTAGGTGAACACTCTTAAAGAAACAAGCACTCACAACATGATGCCCGCATGTCAGAGTTCTTCACAATACGTTAGGAAGTGAAAAGAAAAAAAATGTCTTTTCCATTCTCTCTCTCTCTTTCTTTCAAGCGGGAGTGTGGGAATGCATAGTGCCACCCACCACTCCCATCCTGTCACGAGTCTCTTGAGCGAGCGAGCGAGCGAGCGAGAGACAGAGAGAAAGAGAGAGAGGGCCTTTACCTCCTACACTGTCCTGTACCTCACTGACGCTTTGCCTCTGCCTGCGCTGCCCCCCGCCACCCCTTCTTCCCATTCTTCACCGGGCGAGGGGAGGGCGGTTGGGGTACATGCTAGCCTTGTCTGTGTCTCCTACATAATTTTCGGTTCCGCACCCACAGTCGGTCGGTACCCCAGACACGATTTCTGTATCCAGCAGGGACTCCCCAGAAACAGCTAAAAAGCAGATATCTTGTAGGGTTTTCAACTGGGAGAATGAATGTGGGGGCATCCCACCAATACAAACGGATGGTATTTTCATCTTTTTATATTGTTTCTATTGATGGAAGTTGTCAGTTAAAGAAGTCTTTTCCTCTCCCTTCCTTCTTTCCCTCCTTCCTTCCTTCCTTTAATCGGGAGAGTGTAAGGGACTGAGGGGCTGGTTTCTGTTCTCTCAGGCTGTCTGACAGCTTCATTCATTGAGCTCTATCTACTTTTGGTCTGGCAAGGTGGCTCAGGGTTAGGGCGCCTGCCAGCGGAGCCCAAAGACCTGGGTTCGAATCCCCAGGTCCCAAAGCACAAAGCGGTCCCTGTGGTCCCTGGGAGGCCGTGGCATGTGATGGTCCCATTCTCTCTCTCTCACCACTAAATGGTGAAATGATAAAACGAACAAATAGATATACATAATCAATCAATAAAACAACAAATAAATAATTATGATGAATGAATATAATGAACGAATAAGGATAAATGTTAAACAAACAAATATAAATAATAAAAATAGCAGGGCATGGTAGTGCACGCCTTTAATCCCAGCACTGGGAGGCAGAGGTAGGAGGATCGCTGTGAGTTCGAGGCCACCCTGAAACTACAAAGTTAATTCCAGGTCAGCCTGGCCCAGAGTGGTGGGACCCTACCTCAAAAAACAAAAAATCAAAAACAAAAAAAAGAAAAAACAAAATAATAAAAATAAAACAATAAATACATATGATAAATAAATATTATAAACAAATCAGTATAAATATTAAGTGAGTATAACCAATAAATAAGAAAAGCAATAAGTAAATATATATATACATAAATATAATAAATAAGGATGGCTATTAAATAAATGAGCATAAATGATAAATAAATAAATTAATACACATAATAAATAAAATAATAAATAAATATAATAAACAAATAAGGATTAAATACTAAATAAATGAATATAAATAATAAATAAATATAGTAAATACATATAATAAACAAATAAGGATAAATATTAAACCCACGATTATAAATAATATATAAATGCATATAAATAATCAATTAATAAATATAAATCACTGTATAAGCATAAATATTAAATACATTTCTACAAATAAGTCAACATAATAAACAATAAGTACTAAATCAACGAATATAAATAATAAGTAAAGATAGAACAATAAATTAATATGATAAGGAAGTAAATGTAATAAATCAGTATGAATATTAAACAAGCGAAAATAAATAATAAGTAAAACAATCAATAAATATGATAAATAAGGATAAATATCAAAAAATGAATATAAATAATAAATAAATAAAACAATAAATAAATATTACTAAATAAGTATAATAAACAAAGCAGTATAAATATTAAATAAACAAATATTTAAAATAAATAACTATAATAAACAAATAAGGATAAATACTAAATAACTGAATGTAAATAATAAATAAATATCAATAATAAAGAAATAAAGACAAATAATAATAAATAAATTTAAATAGCAAATAAATCTAAATAATAATAAATGTAAATAATAAATGAATAAATAACTGTAATATTTTTTGTTTGTTTTTTGTTTTTTGAGATAGGGTCTCACCACTCTGGCTCAGGCTGACCTGGAACTAACTTTGTAGTCATCTCAGGGTGGCCTTGAACTCACAGTGATCCTCCTACCTCTGCCTCCTGAGTGCTGGGATTAAAGATGTGTGTCACCATGCCCGGCAATAACTATAAATTATTAAAGGAAGAAATAAAGATAAATCTTAAAAGGCCATATGGCTGGCATCCTGGCTCAAGGCCTGTCCAGTGCACAACGTCTCTGTGTGTCTAATAAGTAAATAAATGAAAATGCATATTTAAAAAATACTTTAGTTACTTATTGATTAGAGAGAGAGAAATAGAGAGGGACAGAGAGACGCAGAAGAGAGGAGGGAATGGACACGCCAGGGCCTCCAGCCGCTGCAAACGAACTCCAGATGCATGCGCCACATTGTGTATCTGCCTTACGTGGTTCCTGGAGAGTCGCACCTGGATCCTTAGGCTTCGCAGGCATGTCCCTTAATTGCTGAGCCATCCCTCCAGCCCGAGTTTATTTGTTTATTATTATTATTATCATCATCATCATTATTATGATTACCATTGAGGTCAGGTGTGGCACTAGGCCAGTCTGACCCATAATCCACTCTGTCGTCTCAGGCTGGCCTCAAACTCATGGCCACGACCCTCCTCCTCCTTCTAAGCAAGTTGACTGCAATTTTCTTATTTTTATTTTATTTTATTTTATTTATTCTATTATTCATATAATAGTTTATCATTTTATTTAAATTTTTATTTTGGTATTTATAATTTATCTTATTATTTATTATTTGATTGCTTTATTTTACTTTTTAGTTTAATTTAACTTATTTTATTATTTAACTTTCGATTTCATTATTTATTATTTTACTTTTAAATTTTATTTTATTATTTATTATTTTATTTTATTATTGGTATTGTTATTATTATTAATATGGTTTTTTGAGGTCAGGTGTGGCTTTATTTAGCCAGGCTGACCCGGAACCCGCTGTGTGTTCTCAGGCTTCTCTTGAACTCGCGGCCCCGAACAAAGCCCGAGCAAAGGCAAGACCAGCTGCGACAAAAACAAGTTAAACATCTTTTCCCAGGTCCAACTCTGGCTCCAAGAAGAGGCACAGAAGGCACAGAAGAAGACCAGGTGGGGCTTTTGCCTTTTGACATGTCCCCCCTTAGATTTGAGGATGGTGGAGGGGTTGGGGTGGCCATGTAAGGGGAGTTTGAAGCCCAGCTTGTGGGGATGAGGCCGCCTAGCCGGTGCGCATGCCTGCGAAGGCGATGGCTTTCTTGCCTTTGTCACTGTAGTGGGCTTGCTGCAGTGCAGTTGCCCTGGGACAGGCGCAGAGACCCAAAGCATACCCTATCTTGGATGTATCCCCTGAGCGTCAGATATGTAGTGTGTGTGTGTCAGTGTGTGTGTGTGTGTGTGTCTGTGTGTGTGTGTGCCTGCGCGCATTCCAGGCTTTGGGAAGGCGTGACCGGGACACGGGGACAAGCAGTCAAGTGTGTACCTTGGAAATTGCCCAAGGGGAGCTGAGCGGACATCATTGCTGCTCTCTGTGTTTGGTTCTATGAAGGCAGGCCAGATTCTTCTCAGTGATCCTGAAGCTGTCTGCTACACCCCCATCATTGCTTGAAGGGAAAAATGGAGCAAAGTAGATCTGAGCACTAAAGACTACTTTCAGAACTACATAGCTAGAGACAGCTAAGTCATAGACAAGGCTTTTGATATTAAGGACTGAAGAGCTTTACATATTTTAAGAATGCTTCCTAGGCTAAGAAGAGGAAATCATCTTCCATGATTCTTCCAAAGCTCTTGGTTCCTAAGATTGAAGACCCTCTATGTCAGATGATTTTTCTGTTTTTGCAAACTCCTGTATTAACGTGTTGATATTAAAGTTTCATAATGAATCCCAGATGCCCTTTCATGCATAAGATTCTATATTTTATTTTAATTTATTTTTTGACTTAAGAGAGTGTGAGAGAGAAATGGGCAGGTAGAGTGAGAGAAAGAGAATGGGCGTGCCAGGGCCTCCAGCCACTGCATATGAATTTCAGATGCATGCACCACCTTGTGCACCTGGTTTATGTGGGTCTGGGGAATTGAACCTGGGTCCTTTGGCTTTGCAGGCAAGGGCCTTCACTGCTAAGCCATCTCATCTCTCCAGCTCTATGCATGCATTCTATTTAAAACAACAATCCAAATGAAGGAATATATTTTACTAGAATTAAATAATCAACATAAATACATAGTGATTAATAATAAAACATTCCTCAAATTATATTACAAAGTGATGTTTGGGGAAGGTATTAATGGAAGTATATTACTCTGTTTTCTTTGGAACAATGGGCACTATTAAAGGGAAGTTTATGGTAAGCTACCAATGAACCCCACCTGGACAAGTTTTGCGCTGTCAACTTTTAATGTCTAGTTCCAAATACAAAAAACTATATATGTCTTTTGATCTGGTGTTCATATATCTTTCCTGGAAAGGAAAAGTATAAAAAGAATTCAGGGTTCATTGGGCTGTGTGCCTTACTAAGTGTGCTATGCTAAACACATCAAGATCACACTGTATGTAATCATTTTAGGAGATATACAACACACACATGTACACACCAAACCTAGGCTCCATTTGTTATTATGGATCTTTAAATATAGGTCTAATTATTCCATTTCTTCCTGTGCATAGCTTCTGCCTTTCGTTGCCGTATAACTCCCACTGAAAATGCATGACACTTCTGTGTACTAATGACATTGGAAAACTATTAAAGAACATAGCCTGATGATAATCTGTGTTTAGTCAGAGTAATGGCACAGAATGGTAAGTCAATCGAAGGTACATATTACCACAACTCGATTCACGCACATGGAAATTATCTCAAAAGAAATGGCAGATTAGTGGTGCTTGACTCTAGGCTTGATGTTAAGAGAGAGGGGAAGTTGAGGGGCTAACTTCACTTCCCCATTTAGGGTATGTATACAGACAGAAACCATCACAAAAACAGAATGCTTAATGATTAATCTATGAATATGAAAGTATAGCCATTCAAATTTATATATATTTCCTCCCTCAAGCCAAACAAGTTTTGGCATTCATTTTAACTCATTAATTAAATGAGTGGAGTAGGATTATAGGTTGTATTTTTCAACTGTCAGTCATTTGTATAGCACTTCATTAATCTGTATTACTTGTATTACACTTTTATTTTTTTCAATTTTTCTTTTTATCTGACTCTCATTGAATTCAATATAATAGTTTTTCTGTTATTTTAACTTGAAATGGTATTTAAGAACATGATAACAAATGATTTCATAGTTTCCCAAATATATCCATTTCTCAAAACATGTTTGATGATATACATTAAAGCTTATGTTACCTAGATTTATTATAATAGTGTCAGTCCAATAAAACTTCATAATGTGCAAATTAGAACTTATAATTTATTTATTCATTCATTCATTCATTCATTCATTTATTTATTTATTTTGGTTTTTCCAGGTAGGGCCTCACACTAGTCCAGCTGACCTGAAATTCACTCTGTAGTCTCAGGGTGGCCTTGAACTCACAGTGATCCTCCTACCTCTGCCTCCCGAGTGCTGGGATTAAAGGCAAGCACCACCACGCCCAGCTAAAATATTTATTTTTTTGAAAAGAAAACAAATGATAGGCATTTCATAATGACGGTTCATTGTATCTGCTTTGGGTACAATGAAGGCTATGTTAAATGGATAAGTTTCCCTTTCTCTTCAAATCTGTAATAATATTACCAGGTATATATGTCAATTCTCTAATTTTCTTTAAAATAATATCTTTATTAATTAGCCTGTTAGAGAAATAACTCTATCTTAAGTGATGAAGAAGTGTGGCTATAGAGTAGAGTACAGCAAACACTGCGTGCCAACTAGGTGCACAGCTCTGAGAAAATGATCCTTTTAATGTAGAAAGCATCTGTTTTCAGCAGACACAAAGAGAATAAGTAATAAGGAATTGCATTCATTAACAACTTCAAAAGTATGATTGAAATTGAAGAATTTTTAGTATTTATTAAATATGCTTTAAAAACACAAATGCAAGTAATTGCTTTCTCCCTGAAATTTTTTCATCTTGCTCTTCAATCAGTGAAGAAATAGTCCAGAATTAGAGAAACCAAAGCTATGCTGACCAAGGTGATACATGTTTGTAATGCTAGCACTATGGAGGATGAGGCAGGGAGACTGCCCACAGTTCAGCAAGGCCAGTCTGAGCTACATAGCAAGTATCACACCAGTCAAAGAAAGAAGCAAGACCTTGTCTCAAAATAAAGAGATAAACTAAAACAACCAAAGCGTGCAGAAAGATAGTGGTTTTCTCTAAGTTTTTCTCAGATATAACTTGTTCATTATTTTTATCTACAAGACTAACCTCTTGCCACAGCTTGGACAAGTTTTATGAAATACTGATTCTATCTTGAATGTCTGAAACAAATATTGGACTAATATGGATGACCAGCCATATCACATTTAGTGCTGTCTTCCAGGTTTTAGGGATTTTTGTTTGTTTGTTTTGCATGTGTGTTTTTGAATCAGGCTTCACAGATATTTGGAGTTAATAAGGAAAAATACATGTTCTGCTAGTTAATTCATACCAGTATTTAGGAGTAGATAAGAGCATATATATATGGCTGATGTTTTTTGCTTTTCTTCCTCCTACCTCTTTCAAGCTGTTGGAATTTAAGAATTTTATTTTATTTATTTATTTTTGTTTGTTTGTTTTTCGAGGTAGGGTCTCACTCTGGCCCAAGATGACCTGGAATTAACTATGTAGTCTCAGGGTGGCCTTGAACTCACGGCGATTCTCCTAACTCTGTCTCCCGAGTGTTGGGATTAAAGGCGTGCACCACCACGCCTGGCTAAATTTTATTTTTTTATTAAAATAAAACTCAGGGCTGAAGAGATTGCTTAGTGGTTAAACACTTGCCTGTGAAGCCTAAGGATCCCGGTTCAAGGCTCGATTCTCCAGGACCCACGTAAGCCAGATGCATAAGTGGGCACATGCATCTGGAGTTCGTTTGCAGTGGCTAGAGGCCCTGGTGCACCCATTCTCTCTCTCTCTCTACCTGCCTATTTCTATCTCTCTTTCTCTCTCTCTCTCTAATAAATAAATAAATATAAATATAAAATAAAACTCAGAGAGTGGTTAGAAAAAAACAAAAAAAAAAAAAAAAAAAAATCTCAATCTGTCTTCATTTTCTCCCTCTGCCTCATTGTCTTAACTCTTCTGTTAAAGGTTGCTTTAAGAAAATTGAGAAGAGGGCCAGGCATGGTGGTGTGCGCCTTTAATTCCAGCAATCGGGGAGGCAGAGGTAGGAGGATTGCCATGAGTTTGATGCCACCCTGAGAATGCATAGTGATTTCCAGGTCAGACTTGGAAGAGAAGGTGCTTCCCTGAGGATCAGGTAAAAGAAATCAAAACATTGGAGATGGGCTAGAGCTAAAAGAGACTGGGCTGTGTATTTACAAATACTGCCTATGGAAAACCCTTCAAGCTCACTGCATGGATTCCCAAACCCAACCTGCTAGAGATGAGGGGTCCTAGAGAGAAAAGGGGTTTGGCTCACACAAATTGGCATGATATGAAAAGTCAGCAAAAACCCCTGGGTGGCAGCGTGGTGTTCAGCTCTGTAGTGGCTGCCCCTGCCCCCGTAGCTGGGGCTGAGCCCATCTGTCGCCTCTTCTGAGTGGCTGGCAACAAGTGTGGCCATGCAAAATACCTCAGTGGGTGGGGGTTTTATGTCACTCAGGCTGGGGCAGGGGTCTGGCGAACTGCAAGGGCTCCAGCCCAGGCTCCCACTGGCCAGCTAAGAGTCAGACACTCAGGGAAGAACCCAATCCCACTCCTCCCCTTCCCAAAAGCGGAGCCAAGCGCGGCTCCTTGAATGCAACTCCCTCATCCCAGGGCTCTTCCTCCATCACTGTTCACTGCCAAAGCTCTGTCCAGAGGGGCAAGCGAGGGCACCAGCTCTGGGCACCAGGGCAGGACCTTAGGCCTCTACAGGTGTTAGGCTGAGAGACCCTCGGGGCATTTGGGGGATGGGTTGGGTGGGGGAGGCCCTCTGGAGACAATCAGTAGCTGGGCTCCCTGAAGGAGGGGACTGACCTTCCAGGGAGAGGGCCGCCCTGAGGCTGTTGTGCTCTGAGGGAGGGAGGGGGAGGGGGCCTGTGGAGCTGAATTCCTGTCAGGTGACTGCGCCTCACACAGGGCAGCAGCAAAGGCAAGGGGAGGATGTGAGGATGTTACCTGTTTGATCACAGGTGGAAAGCTGGCACTGGCCAACTTTTGCGAGCATCAGGCCTAGAAGTTGCAGGACTAGAGGAAGAGGACAGGGAGGGGGCCAGGGCTGGAGCGCGCTCGCCCGTGCTGCCTCCCTCCCCGCCCTCACCCGTGGCCTCTCTCTCGAGGGACCGCCCCCGCGCGCGCGCTCTCGCTCCCCCTCCCTCCTCAGGCACTCTCCGCGTGCGCAGGGCGGGGGATGCCTCGCGACTCCCACAGGACAGCCTGGGACTTGCCCAGTGTCCTCGGGGCTCAGGGCCACGAGCACGCCTGAGGGCGGCCCGGTCTCCTCAGCCTGCCGGTCAGTGTAGCCTGCTCTCCCCGCCCGGGGCTGTGGCGTCGGCTCGGACCCAGACTGCCAGCCACCCGCAGGCACCGGACCACGGCCCTCCTTGGCGGAAACTCGGAAACTCGAGCGCGCAGAATCCCAAGCACAGCGCAGGCCAAGAAGAGCCCAGGCCGGTGGCAGTGCAGAGGAGGGGCCCGAGGCGAACCCACCGAGGGGCCCCAAAACAAGGGGTGGTGTGGGCGTGGGGCCATGGCGGCGGCTGTCCCCACTTGCTCCTGGTCAGAAGAGACAAGTGGCGAGCACGAGAAATCCAATGCCTGCCTGTGTGTCCGCAGCCCGAGCAAAGGCTAGACCAGCTGCGACAAAAACAAGGTAAAGGTCTTTCCCGGTCCAACTCTGGCTCCAAGAAGAGGCGCAGAAGGAGACGAGGTGGGAAGGGGCTTTTGTCTTTTGACATTTTCCCCTTAGATTGGAGGACGGTGGAGGGGTTGGGGCGGCCACGTCAGGGGAGTTTGAAGCCCAGCTTGTGCGGACGAGGCCGCCTAGCCATTGTGCACGAAGCCGGTGGCTTTCTCGCCTCTGCAGTGCAACTGCCCTGGGACAGGTGCAGAGACCCAGAGCATATCCTGAACTCTTCTGTTAAAAGTTGCTTTAAGATAACTAAGAAGAGGGCCAGGTGTGGTGGCACAAGCCTTTAAACCCAGCACTCTGGAGGCAGAGGTAGGAGGACTGCCATGAGTTGGAGGCCACCCTGAGAATGCATAGTGATTTGCAGGTTAGCCTGGGCTAGAGTGAGACCCTACCTCACACACACACAAAAAAAAGATAAGTAAGAAGAGCTGGAGATGACTCAGTGGTTAGAGGCCCTTGCTTGTAAAGACTGTTGGCCTAAGTTGGGTTCCCCAATACCCAGGTAAAGCCAAATGAACATAGTGACACATATATTTAAAGTTTATTTTAGAGCAAGAGACCTTGGTAAGCCCATGCACACACTCTTTCTCTTTCTCTCTACTCACAAATAATTTTTAAAATATTCCAAAACGACAACAAAGAAGGTTTAGAATATTGTAAAATAATGAAGTTCTACAAATAGTTCTGAATTTCATTCATCATTATTTTCCATTAGATTTTACTATGACAAAACCTGGTTTCAGACCTACATTTGTTTTATAATTGTCAACTAATACATAATAATATATCTTTAAACCAAACCATAAGGAAAAATTTAGCTTTAAGCTTTCAGATTTTTTAATGATGGGCTTATATAATGAGATTAGTACTTCTCAAAAATAATTATCATGTTTCATTGTACAGTTTTCTATCAATATAGGAACATTTTGAGCACCTGCTGTGAGCAAGGCATCTTCCAAAACTGTGACATATATACACGACATACTCAAGATATTACACTTATTTCCTGTACATTGCATTGTCAGATATTAGCACAGAATCCTGGCTTGAAATCTGTGCAATTAGTTTCCTTTATCTCACGTAATAAAAGGGCCCAGCTTTACTATTACAAGTATTTAATAAAGCACCACCAGTGGCTTGTGGTGGGAACACTTGTACTTTGAACTGTACACTATGTCCTAGCTCCTCTTTGGTAAGTGCCCTGATTTTAAGATAAAGATACACTGTAGGCTCAGCAAGGAGTACTTCCTTCCTCATTAATATTTTTCATCCATGTAATCCTATCTACTGCAGAGAATATATATGCACAGAAACGAATGATCCTGAGAACACTCTTCTTAAGCATGCACTGACATCTCTATATTTTTGTTTATGGAAATAACGCACCAATTTATCATCCTCAGTAAACTTACAAAACAGGATAAAAATTATCAGCCTTGGTCCATGACTCCTGAGAGAAAGGTGCGCAGGCTATTTTCAAAAGATGTGTGTGATAAGCACTATGCTTTAAAAATGTACTGTCTTCTTTTTGTTCATGGTGTGTGAGGGAGTAGACAGCTAGTAGTGGGAGGACACCCACTGGTTGTCTCCAGTGAGTGGTGTGTGGTTGTGAGGAGAGCTTGGGTGTAAATTTCATGCACTCAGACCTTCAAATGAAGAGATGAAGGCCTAGCTGGACGTGGTGGCACCCGCCTTTAATCCCAGCACTTGGGAGGCAGAGGTAGGAGGATTGCTGAGAGTTAGAGGCCACCCTGAGACTACATAGTGAATTCCAAGTCAGCCTGGACCAGAGTGAGACCCTACCTCGCAAAACCAAAAGAGAGAGAGAGAGAGAGAGAGAGAGAGAGAGAGAGAGAGAGAGATGAAGGCCTCATTGGCACCATTTGGATTCCCACTTGTAACTATTTTGCAGGAAAAAAAATTGATAAAATACACCTTCTTTTTGAGTCAGTGTCTTACTCTAGCGTGGGATGTCTTGGAACTCACTGTGTAGCCCCAGGCTGACCTGCCTCAGAGTTGCAAGTGCTGGGATTCAAGGCATGCACCACAAAACCTGCCTCCTTGTTTTTATTGATTTAATCTTTGTTCTTCAAGACTAAAAGCTAAACCCCTCTCAAGACTGACTTGGAAAATTTCTGCTCTTTAATAAAATCTTCTCTGGGAGAATACGACTTATTATTGCAAGGTCTAGATATGTTTGGAGGGAGGTTGGATTGGAAATTATATAGATCATTGTGGGCAGCCATTTGATGTTGACTTAACTTCTGTTTGACAATGGGCTAAAGATAAGAAGAATGTTTGGCCAAGCAGAGATCAATTACCTGCTCAGAATATGGAAATTGAGGAGGAAGTGTTCCTTTGATCTAAAGGCAAAGATTTAACTGTTTTGTGATGCGTTTTTCTGAGAAATCCTGTATTTACCATTTTTGCCATTTGCATCCTTGTGCTCTGAGAAGAAGTGTAAAAACGCTAAAGTAAATAAGGCTGGAGCCTAGGTATTGACGGACAGCCCTCCCAAGTTCATCTTTGGTCTCTCTTGTCTTTCTTTTTCCTTAATATTCACTCCCCACTCAGCTACTGTTTGAGTCTGCCAGTGGGCTCTGGCAGATTATTTAAATGAAGATATTGGACCAATAATGTCTCTTCTAAGAGTATAGGAATCACTTCCCAACTGACTGATATCTCTGACCTTGGCAGTGTAAATTTGGTCAACTACCTAGGGAAGCAGTTTAAAAGCTTAGTTTTTGACTGAAGAGATGGCATAGTGGTTAAGGTACTTGGCTACAAAGCCAAAGGTCTGAGGATCTATTCCCTAGTACCCATGGAAGCCGGATGCACAAGGTGCCACGTGCATCTGAAGTTCATTTGCTGCAGCTGAAGACCTGACATGCCCATTATCTCTCTCTCTCTCTCTCTCTCTCTCTCTCTGCCTCTTTGTCTCTCTCTCTCTCTCAAATAAATAAATTTAAGAAAATATTATTTAAAATAGCTTATTTTTATAAAGGATGATGCTATTTAATGTGCAAAACTATTCCTGGTGGCAGATCACCCAAGAAGCATCAATATTCCTCATTCTGATTCTATAAACTAGGATACTGAGTCTAGAGTCTTCCATTATACCTGGAGTGTTTGAGAATATGTACTTATAGCCCCAGTTAAATGACTGTAATGGAAACCATGATTCAAGTACACTAGAAGGTAGAATGAGGCTTTAGTTTTTATGTGGCTACATGTCTATGTATATACTTGTCCAGTCCATACTACCTTTAGGGAGCCAGGTTCTCCTGTGGAACACATTGGAAAACTATGAAATCAAGAAGTGTAACCTTTTCACTTTCTATGAATTTTCAGCTCTGTTTAACCTCATCCTTGTGGGTCTTCGAGTGGTGGCTATTGAAGGAGTCCAAACCAAGCTGTATTTGGCAGTGAACAGTGAGGGACACTTGTACACCTTGGTAAGTCTGTGTGCATGCTTTCACTATCCTGTTTTTCATCTGCTACGAAATAAAATGTGCTGTCTGTTTTCCATTCAGATTTTGGTGAGGAGATGAATATTGGTTTGTATGAAAATAGGTTGGTTTGGAAAGGCAAGATGAACTAATTAATTATTTGAAATTAACATGTGTAATCTAAAATCAAAAATTCACTGAAAAGTTTTCATACAGTGCCATTGGGTTATGCATATCATAAAATGGTCTTCTGGCTTTGTGGTTTTAGGAAACAAAACTATTTCTTACCTATATAAACAAACATTTTCCACCTTTATCCCTAAAAGAACTCATGAGATCTTTCTCTCTCTCAAATCAGCTCTAAGACACAAAGACCAGTACTAGAAGTGTTTTTAAGGATTTGTTGCTCATCTGTTCTCTCATTGTTGCTCATCTGTCTCTATTTATTTTCAATTTTTCAAATTATTTTAATTATAAAAAATTATGGAATACAGTGTCCATAATTCAGTGAGTGTACAGTGTGTAATGATCAAATCAAGGAAATAAGCATTTCCATCTTTTTAAATACTTTTTAAATACTTTTTGATTAATATAACCATTTCTCATGTGCTTTGTGCTATTTCAGTACATTTATACAATATTCACTAATTGTATCAGGATAATTAATATTTCTTGTCTTTAACACCATTTTCTGGCGCTTTCAATCTCCTATTAATTCATGATATATCCACACTACATTTTTTTTCAAGAACAAGTTAACCTATTCCTTCATAAAAACTCCCAGGTACATTTTATCAGGTGGATTTATTAACAATTTAGGCCAAAAATGAGTAAATAACATGGGGCCAAATTAATCATTTTGAAGCATATTGACATTTAATTATAAGCATAGTGGTAAAGTTAAGATTTTATTTTTTTTTTTGAGGTAGGGTCTTGCTATAGCCCAGGCTGATTTGCAATTCACTATTTAGTCCCAAACTGTCCTCAAACTCACAGCAATCCTCCTACCTCTTTGTGAGTAAAGGTGTACATCACCATGTTCAATGATTTTATTTTATTTTTTAACGTTGACTGATTAATTGCAAATGTATAACATTGTAAGGCCTGGCTGTCTAGATAGCACTGCTCAGTAGAGCTTTCCTCAATCATGGTGATATTCTGTATTTACAGTTCCCAGGGATTTTTTGTTTGTTTGTTTTTCAAGGTAAGGTCTCCCTCTAGCCCAGCCTGACCTGGAATTCATTATGTATTCTCAGGGTGGCCTCAAACTTGCTGCAGTCTTCATACCTCTGCCTGTAGAGTGCAGGGATTAAAGATGTGTACCACCATGCCGAGTTCAAGATTTTGTTTTTATAAGTAGTTCTAGTTTGATTTTTTAAAAATAATTTTAAATTTATATTTATTGACAACTTCTTTAATTGTAGACAGTATCCCACGGTACTTCCCTCTCTTCCCCCACTTTCCCCTTTGAAAGTTCACTCTCCGTCATATCCCCCTCCCCCTCTCAATCAGTCTCTTTTCAGTTTGATGTCATGATCTTTTCCTCCTATTATAAGGATCAGGAACTGCAAGGTCATGTATATCCTGGCCATTTTGTGTCTGGAGGAGCACGTTGTAAGGAGTCCTACTCTTCCTTTGGCTCTTATATTCTTTCCAACCCCTCTTCTGCAATGGGCCCTTAGCCTAGCAGGTGGGTTTGAGATGTTTCAGGTCTGAGCACTCCTCTGTCACTTCTCTGTCACTTCTCTAACCACAAGTGAGAGTAGCATTAATATATGGGTGTGGATATTAAGAGAAGAGCCTACTGGGCATTTTGGTGAGCATTGTATATACATTTAGTGTAACACCAGCAGACCTTAAACCCGTAGGGCTCATGACTATCTGTGTCATAGGTTTTTAGTATCAGGGATGTATTCCCTCCCATGGAGTGGGCCTCCAGTCCAATTAGAGAGCAGTTTGTTCCCCCCCCCATAAGAGACATGCCACTATTGCACCCATTGGCTCATTTGGCCTGGTTGACTAAATTTAAAGCTTGCAGTGTTCACTGTTGAGTACCTTCACTGGTGTTTTCTCTCTCCCCTTGAACTGCATGCAGGGTAGCTTTTTCCAACTTTCTGTCAGCTGGTTCACATGGAGGAGGCTTAAAGCTCAGCTCCAGCAGGATTTTGCAGTAGCTAGAAGTCCTGGCATGCCCATGTTCTCTCTAAATCAAATAAATAAAATAAAATCCTAAAAATACTTTAAAAGGGCTTGAGAGATGGCTTATCAGTTAAGGACCATGCCTGCAAAGCCTACGGACCCCAGTTCGATTCTCCATGTCCATGTAAAATAGTTTATGTTCCTGGAATAGATCTTCATGGCCGTCATGGTCTTCATTTACTTCCTGGATAGGAAGTATCGCAGCTTTGGTTATCTGTATCGTACGTGGTGTCTGCTTACTCCCACCAACAATTAGACATGTCATCTACTCGCTTTGGGACATTAAAGCTGAGGTACATAATGTCCGGCTCCAGATGCTACCATAAAGAGTATGTTCTCCCCTGCAGAGGAAGTGCAGGCGCAGATAAATTGGTTGCTCAGACTTAGTCCTTTACAGAGACTTCTTCATTATCACCCAGCATATTCTTCACAGTTCCATGGATCACGTGCAGGCCCAGACGAATTTGTAGGTGGCACCCAGTCCATGGCAGAAATTTCTTCATTACCATCCAGCACATTCTTCACAGTTCAATGGTTCCTGCACTACATCTTCATCCATACTTGGATGTGGCTCACGGTAGCATGATTGTCATGACATGGATGCTGAAGCCACAGGAATCCTCTGCACCTGTGATCCCAGTGAGGAGTCAGGTAGCTTTGTTAGGTTAGTTTAGGGTGACTGGGCCCTGAAAGTAAAAAAGCAGAAATGTCCTTAAATTTGCCCTTTCAATATCCACTTTTCTAGAGATCAGAGAAGGATCTCTCCTCTCCTTATCTCCTGATTGAAGGAGTTCCCTAGACCTATTTTTCCACAAACCACCTGTGTCCCTCCTTGATCTAGTTTGATTTGATAAAAGACTATCAAATATATAAGTTCTTTAAGTGTTTATACTGTATTCCTATGTTTTATGAAAAGAACAGGGTATTGAAAATGGAGAAAATTGCTTTGCAAACTGCCTATGAAGTAGCCTTAAAGGTGTTATTCCCTGAGCCTTGGTGGGTGTACTTTCAGTCTACTTTGGTGTTTAGCTCTCAGCGGCTTAGAAAATTTTGCAGAAGAGGGAGGGTGGAAGGATTGTAAGAGCCACTTTGTGGAAGGTAATATCCAGAGGCATTGTCCCCACCACACACGATGAATGACTGCTGTTCTCACAACTCAAAACACACAACCCCATGGTGAATACCAGAAATACCACTGAGGAAGGCCTCAGTGGAATGGGGGCAGGGAGGAAAGGAAATCATGGTACCAACACACGATGCAATCATACAAAGTCTAGCTAGCAATATATATGGGGGGAGAGAGAGAGAGAGAACACAAATCAATTCCTCAAGCTGCCAATAAAACTCTTAATCTGCAATCAGTTTTTCTCTCTTTTTTTCCCTAAATTCACTTCAAAGCCAGATACCTAGAAAGAGTTTTGGCAGACATGGTGGAAACTGTGGAGTATCTTTGCTTTTCAGGGCCACGATGGGAAGGAGAAATGAGAGACAATCACTACCACAAAGGGCCATTCATCACCCTGTATATCAAACCCTGTTCACTGCCAGCATTCTTGTCAACACCATTTCATTCATGTTATTTCTTTCTTTTCTTTTCTGTTTTTTTTTTTTTTTTAAGGTAGGGTCTCACTGTAGCTCAGGCTGACCTGGAATTCACTATGTAGTCTCAGGATGGCCTCGAACTCATGGCAATCCTCGTACCTCTGCCTCCCAAGTGCTGGGATTAAAGGCATGTACCACCATTTCCGGCCATTCACTTCCTTTTGAAAGAAATACTGGGACTATTATTATTTTTCCTAAAAGAAAGATTTGAATGCATTGTAAGAATTATGAAATCCGTCACTTTATTATTAACACAGTGCTATTAGTATAACTGATAGGAAACATGATTTATTTTTCAGACTTGTACCCTAATGGTAGGTGTTGCAGACAGCTTCAGGTTCGCTGAGATGAACTTCCAGACCAGGCACAGTTATGGAGGAAGGGATATTATTTATTGAAGCTTACAGATCCAGGGGAAGTTCCATAATGGCAAGAGAAGTGGCCTGCTCTCCACAGGGCCAAGCAGAGAGAGAGAGAGAAAGCCAACCAGCCACCACAGCACACAGAGCAAAACTACTGCCAAAAGGTCACACAGCACACTTCAGGAACTCCTGCTAGGCACATTTGCATATCTTTACAATGGACTCTCAAACCATCACCACACCTTAAGACCGGGGTGGCAGTGACCTTGCCTCTAGCAAGGTGATTGCAGATACAAACTATAACTAATAAAACATTGAATATATTGGGGGACATATATTCAAACTACCACATTAGGATAATTTAATAGTGGATGGTTCTATCTTTAAATGATCTCTTTTAGATCAACAGGGTTATAGTCAAAGTAGGTTTTTAGTAAAAGAGATACTTTCTGGAACTAAATGTAGGCATGGGATGGGATGCAATAGAGCCATGTGTGTCATCTTGAGTATGTGAAGTTATTACTGGTAACACACAGAAATTTTTGATTTGTTATCACTGTTATTGGTGCTGTGATAAAAAATGTTGATTAAAAATAAATTGTGTGGGCTGGAGAGATTGTTCAGTGGTTAAGGTGCTTGTCCGTGAAGCGTAAGGGTCCAGGTTTCATTCCTCACATAAGCCAAATTCACAAAGTAGCACATGCATCTGGAGTTTGTTTGCAGTGGCTGAAGGCTCTGGTGGGCCCATTTGCTCAACAAATCTGCCCCTTTCTCTCTCTCAAATGAAATAAAATGAAATATAAATCATGCAAGATATAAATTTTTAAAATCGCAAATTTTGAAAATAATATTTACAAGGAGGGAACTCATGTCAAGTAGGTAGTATGTCAGGGTCCTCCACTCAAGAAAACTAGAGTATTCATTACTAACTTTAGGGAACTGATACTGAAAATACAGATCCTACCATTCAAATTGACTATTATTTCAGCAAACTGGTAAATGTTTATGTGAGCTCAATTCTAAGAAAAGCTTCTCAGGGGACCCTGCACTGTAGATTGGTGGGTTTCCTATCTGTGAAATGCAAGCTAAAAGGTAGCAAAATATGGGACATTCAATATTTATTTCCTAGTAAGGACAAACCATTATGTTTTCATGAAGTAGGAAAGATTCCAGATGATCCCGGGGTTCCTTTAGGGGAAATATTTAAATATGTTAGTTCCAGGAATTAAGTCAGAATCTTCTTCAGGATGAATTTCTAATTCTTCCTATTATTTGGTATTGATTATGTCTTCACGTCCCTTCAACATAGTTATCACCCCCCTCCCACGTGGTGAGCACACCCTATTAGGACATTGTTCCATCTTAATAACTTGAGCAACTGATGTTACTAACACTACAATGCTTAATGAAACCTCGTGAATTCATCAAGAGAAGGCAATAAAATATGCATCATTCTCTTCCATAAATCTATGAAACTTTAGAAAGTGCTATGCACCATGCAAGGAGATAAAATAGCACAGGACAAATATCTAATGGCCTTCCTTACAGCCATTGCAATGGAAGTGGCTAAAAGAAGATCGATAAAAGAATTGATTGATCTTATAAGTAAAATAATTTTGATGTATTGGCTGATTTCATTTGGAAGGGAAGCAGGACCATCATATGTGTTAACATTTACTGCATAGATAGATATATATGATGAAGGTGATAACTGGAAACAATTGGCAATAGACATGAAAAGATTTACCTATGGTTTATGAAAAGAAAGTAAATGACAAAAAACACTTAGGTGTTATCTCATGGTGATTGCTGATACCATGAGAACACTTGAGAGAATATGTGGCATGCAAAGGGAGGAGGATTTAAAAAATACTGTTCTTTTGAGGTGGCAAGCAGAGGAAAGTACTTTTGGCACACATAAAGATATTGCAAAAACAAACTAAATCAGAAGCTTTATGTAGTTAATCGATGTTAAATGTGTCTAGGAAAAAACAGATAAAGCCATGTCATTGTTTAAACTCTCATCAAAATACAGGAACAGGTGGACATCTGTAAAATGTTTTGTGATCACAAGTGAATTAGCCACCTCTTTAATGACTTCTATGCAACTCTGCAAAACAATCTCTTGACATCTCATGGACCAATTTTCATTGTCGACTCTGCTCATTTCAACTGGCCTCTGTCTATTGATTGGTTAAGTTTCTAGTCCAAGCAGGATAATTACAGGAATTCATGTTTGGATTAGATGTTTCAGTGCTTATGTTTCATGGAATATTATTTCAATAGATGCTGGGCAACATGCTGTATGCAGTCAAAATTACTGCTTGGACTGGCATTGTGTAATTTTATTTTTTGAATGCTGTCAGTCATCACTCAGTGGATCACAGAGTTTCTGTGGCAGCCTAATAGAGATGAAAGGGAGTGAGAGGAGGGGGAGTCAAACCTTGGTTGGAAACTCTACTGGCATCCTCTATGGACCCTTACTCCTTTATTCCAATGTTCTTGTCCTTGTGCTTCAGTGACTCTGATTTTTTTTAAATTGTTTTTGTAAGCCACCTCACTTTCTCTTTGGAGGTAATTCTATACAGATTAATAAATTAATTAATTGCATGGTGTTAAGCAAGTTGATGAGAATGTTTTCTGGTTTGTATAATGGAGCCTGTTGATATCTACTCTGGCTCTCTCACCTGTTCTCATGCACATCATATAAGACAATGAAGACATGAAGAGATGGAACAAGAGCTGAGAAGTATGGTATCATAATAGACAGAAGGAAGTCAAGTACATATAATAAACATTTCAGAAGAGAGAAGTATAAACTGTGGGACTGATTCTATTGGTGGCTTCTTTCACGCTATTCCTTCTTCTCAAGCTACCCCAGTAGTATATTGTGACCTAAAATGACACCAGTACAGGCGCTGTCTATTATAACATTAACTGTTAGTAAATGAAGCTAATTTTGGCAGGGGGTTTAAGGTTGATCATTTCCTATTAATCTGGCACTGATGAGAGCATGTGATTAACAAGTCATTTTATTGGAAAGTAGTTCTCCAAGGATGAGATATAGGAAGGAGCTTTTGCAAAGAAAAAAGAAGAATTTAGAATGACGAATAATTTGACAGACATCCTTAAGATGCATTAGGGAAAGTACTTGAGCAGATGGTGAGAGAACAAGAGGAGAAGTTAAGAAAAAGAACATGAGAAATCTCTCCTTGTCTCCTCAACACCCCCTAATTCCTTTTCAAGTCTGTCCCTTTCTTGTATCAAAACTTTGCCCTTCTTTAGTTTAGTTTTTTTTTTTTTTTTTCTAGATCAGGGTTCCACAATGAGTTGGAATACAAGGACCTTTGGTAGAAGGCCCAAGTGAACATGGGCTTAGTTGAATATCTGACCCTGTTCCAAGCTTCTTGTGACCCTTCTTTCAATGAGATTATCTTTTCCTGGTTCCCAGAAATTAACCAATTGCACATTGTGAGCTGGGAAACACCTCCTTCCTCAGAATCACTATACATCCGTCATTCATCAGTGACTCTCAGTGGATTTTGATTAAGCATAGACTGTATGACAAGTTCTATACCGAGTGATGGGACTGTAGTGATGAACAAGGCCTGTTAAATTGTCACAGTATTCCAGACAAAGCAGCAGTTTTCACCCCTATTAATCTGAGTTGTCCTTTGCTTTTGGGAAAGCTGAATTTGCAAAGGCAGGGGATTTCAGAACTCTTGGCATCATTCTGTAAATCTCCACCTAGCCTTGCAGACAGGCATCTATACTTCTGGTGAAGCACTTCAAGACTGGGGAGAAGGGACAGAGGAGGCAGCAGTGGCATCTCTGTGAAGGGACAACATGGGAAGTCTCACGTGGTTCGGCTATACTGGACTAACAAGCATGAGAGTTTCTTTGTTGCTGAGACTGAAATTGTTGGGAGGTTAGGCAGGTGGAAAGGAGCCAAAGGGGATTTGGGGGATGGGGTGGGTGTGGCAGCCTGCTGGAGACAATGGGTAGTTGGGCTCTCAGAAGGATGGAAGGAGGGGACTGTCCTTTGGCAGGAGGCCTTCAGGCTGTTCAGGAGGGAGGAGGGAGGGGGCCTGTGGACATGGAATTCCCATCCTGGTATTGCTCTGTGCTCAGAGAACAGCAACAGTAGCAGCAACAGTGAAGATGTGAGGCCACCTGATTGATCACTGCTGGAAAGCTGGCATGGGCCAACTTTAGCGATCATCAGTCCTAGAAGTTGTAAGAACTAGTGGAAAAGTACTGGGAGGGGGCCAGGGCCGGAGTAAGCTCCCTCCCCGTTCTGCCCCCCCACCACTGTGCGGTAGCCTCTCTCCCGCGGGACCCTCCCCCGCCCCGCACTCTCCCCCCCCCTCCCCCCTCTGGCACTCTCTCTGCCACACACAGGCTGGTGATGCCATGCAACTCCAACACGAGCCACTTGGACTTGCACAGTGTCCTCGGGACTCAGGCCCGAGAACGCCTGAGGGCAGCACAGTCTCCTTTGCCAGCCAGCCAATCAGGTAGCCTGTGATCCCCGACCAGGGCTGTGGCTTTGGCTAGGACCCAGACTGCCAGCCACCTGTGGGTGCCAGACCACTGCCAGAGGAGCTCCCATGGCTGTGTTGAGCTCCTCCTCAGGGGAAACCCCGGGCAGAGCACAGGCAAAAGAAGAGCCCAGGTGGGGAAGGCAGAGGAGGAGCCCCCGGTGAACCCACCCAGGGGCCCCAAAAGAAGGGGTGGTGTGGACTGGAGAGATGGCTTAGGGTTTAAGGCGCCTGCCTCCTAACCCTAAAAACACTGGTTCCCATCTCCAGCGATTCCAATCTCCAGGTCCCACGTTTAGCCAGATGCAAAGTGACGCACTTGCCGCACTTGACCACAAGGGGGCACACATCTGGATTTCGTTTGCAGCAGCTGAGATACTGCTCTCGCGCCCATCACTGTCTTCCCATTACTCTCTCTCTTTTTTCTCTCTCTCTCTCTCTGTGTGTGTCTCTCTCTCTCTCTCTCTCTCTCTCTCTCTCCAAAATAAAAAAAAAAAAAGTTTTTTTTTTTTTTTGTTGGTGTTGTGGGCATTGTGGCCATGGCAACTGCTGTCCCCATTCCTCTGTTAGAAGAGACAAGCCTGCGATCGCAGAAATCCAATGCCTGCCAGTGTGTCCACAGCCCCAGCAAAGGCTAGATCAGCTGCGAAAAAACAAGGTAAATGTATTTTTGGGGTCCAACTCTTTGGCTCCAAGAAGAGGCCCAGAAGGAGATGAGGTGGGAAGGGCTTTTTGTCTTTTGACATGTCCCCCGTTAGATTGGAGGATGGTGGAGGGGTTGGGGTGGCCATGTAAGGGGAGTTTGAAGCCCAGCTTGTGGGGATGAGGCTGCCTAGCCGGTGTGCGTGCATGCGAAGGCGATGGCTTTCTTGCCTCTGTCACTGTAACTGGCTTGCTTCAGTGCAACTACCCTGGGACAGGTGCAGAGACCCAAAGCATATCCTATCCTGGATGTATCCCCTGAGATTCAGACATTTAGTGTGTGTGCGCACTCCCTGGGCTTTGGGAAGGCGTGACCGGGACACGGGGACAAGCAGTCAAGTGTGTACCTTGGAAATTGCTGGAGGGGAGCTGAGTGGACATCATTGCCATGCTCTATGTTTGGTCCTATGAAGGCAGGCCAGATTCTTCTCAGTGAACCTGAAGCTGTCTGCTACACCCCCATCATTGCCTGAGGGGGAAAATGGAGGAAAGTAGATCTGAGCACTAAAGACTCCTTTCAGAACTACGTAGCTAGAGACAGCTAAGTCATGACAAAGCTTTTGATATTAAGGACTGAAGAGCTTTACACGTTTTAAGAATGCTTCCTAGGCTAAGAAGAGGAAATCATCTTCCATGATTCTTCCAAAGCTCTTGGTTCCTAAGATTAAAGACCCTCTATGTCAGATAATTTGTCTGTTTTTGCAAACTCCTGTATTACCGTGTTGATATTAAAGTTTCATAATGAATCCCAGATGCCCTTTCATGCATACGATTCTATATTTTATTTTTATTTATTTATTGACTTGAGAGAATGAGAGAGAGAGAAATAGGCAGATAGAGTGAGAGAAAGAGAGTGGGCATGCCAGGGCCTCCAGGCACCTCATATGAATTCCAGATGCATGCACCATCTTGTGCACCTGGTTTATGTGGGTCCTGGGTAATTGAACCTGGGTCCTTTGGCTTTGCAGGCAAGGGCCTTCACTGCTAAGCCATCTCATCTCTCCACCTCTATGCATGCATTCTATTTAAAACAACAATCCAAATGAAGGAACATATTTTACTAAATTAAAAATAATCAACATTAATACATAGTGATTAATAATAAAACATCTCTCAAATTATATTACAAAGTGATGTTTGGGGAAGGAGTTAATGGAAGTATATTGCTTTGTTTTCTTGGGAACAATGGGCACTATTAAAGGGAAGTTTATGGTAAGCTACCAATGAGCCCCACCTGGACAAGTTTGCCCTGTCAACTTTTAATGTCTAGTTCCAAATACAAAAAACTATATATGTCTTTTGATCTGGTGTTCATATATCTTTCCTGGAAAGGAAAAGTATAAAAAGAATTGAGGGTTCATTGGGCTGTGTGTCTTACTTAGTGTGCTATGCTAAACACATCAAGATCACACTGTATGTAATCATGTTAGGAGATATACAACACACACATGTACACACCAAAACCTAGGCTCCATTTGTTACTATGGATCTTTAAATATAGGTCTAATTATTCCATTCCTACCTATGCATAGCTTCTGCCTTTCGTTGCCTTATAACTCCCACTGAAAATGCATGACATTTCTGTGTACTAATGACATCGGAAAACTATTAAAGAACATAGCCTGATGATGATAATCTGTGTTTAGTCAGAGTAATGCACAGAATGGTAAGTCAATCAAAGGTACATATTACCATAACTCGATTCACGCACATGGAAATTATCTCAAAAGAAATAGCAGATTAGTGGTGCTTGACTCTAGGCTTGATGTTAAGAGAGAGGGGAAGTTGAGGGGCTAACTTCACTTCCCCATTTAGGGTATGTATACAGACAGAAACCATCACAAAAACAGAATGCTTAATGATTAATCTATCAATATGAAAGTATAGCCATTCAAATTTATATATATATTTCCTCCCTCAAGCCAAACAAGTTTGGGCATTTATTAATTAAAAATGAGTGGAGTAGGATTTTAGGTTGTATTTTTCAACTGTCACTCATTTATATAGCAGTTCATTAATCTGCATTACTTTGTATTACACTTTTATTTTTTTTTCAATTTCTTTTATTCTAACTTTCTCATTGAATTCAATATAATTGTTTTTCTGTTATTTTAACTTTAAATGGTAAGCAAGAACATGATAACAGATGATTTCATAGTTTCCCAAGTATATCCATTTCTAAAAGCATGTTTGATGTTATACATTTAAGCTTATGTTACCTAGATTTATTATAATAGCGTCAGTCCAATAAAATTTCATAATGTGCAAATTAGGTCTTATAATTTATTCATTTATTTATTTATTTATTTATTTATTTATTTATTTATTTATTTTGATTTTTCCATGTAGGTCTCACACTAGTCCAGGCTGACCTGGAATTCACTCTGTAGTCTCAGGGTGGCCTTGAACTCACAGCAATCCTCCTACCTCTGCCTCCCAAGTGCTGGGATTAAAGGCAAGCACCACCATGCCCTGCTAAATTATTTATTTTTTTGAAAAGGAAACAAATGATATTCATTTCATAGTGATGGTTTATTGTATCTGCTTTGGGTACAATGAAGGCTATTTTAAATGGATAAGTTTCCCTTTCTCTTCAAATCTGTAATAATATTACCAGGTATATATGTCAATTCTCTAATTTTCTTTAAAATAATATCTTTATTAATTAGCCTGTTAGAGAAATAACCCTATCTTAAGTGATGAATAAAATGTGGCTATAGAGTAGAATACAGCAAACACTGCATGCCAACTAGGTGCACAGCTCTGAGAAAATCATCCTTTTAATGTAGAAAGCAGCTGTTTTCAGTAGACACAAAGAGAGTAAGCAATAAGGAATTGCATTCATTAACAACTTCAAAAGTATGATTGAAATTGAAGAACTTTAGAATTTATTAAATATGCTTTAAAAACACAAATGCAAGTAATTGCTTTCTCCCTGAATTTTTTTTTTCATCCTGCCCTTCAATCTGTGAAGAAATAGTCAGAATTAGAGAAACCAAAGCTATGCTGACCAAGGTGATACATGTTTGTAATGCTAGCACTATGGAGGATGAGGCAGGAGACTGCCCACAGTTCAGCAAGGCCAGTCTGAGCTACATAGCAAGTATCACACACAGTCAAAGAAAGAAAGCAAGACCTTGTCTCAAAATAAAACAGATAAACTAAAACAACCAAAGCATGTAGAAAGATAGTGGTTTTTTTCTCTAAGTTTTTCTCTGATATAACTTATTCATATTTTTATCTACAAGACTAACCTCTTGCCACAGCTTGGACAGGTTTTATGAAATACTAATTCTATCTTGAATGTCTGAAACAAATATTGGACTAATATGGATGACCAGCCATATCACATTTAGTGCTGTCTTCCCCGTTTTAGGGATTTTCATTTGTTTGTTTGTTTGTTTTGTTTTTGTTTGTTTTTTGTTTGTATTACATGTGTGTTTTTGAATCAGGCTTCACAGAAATTTATAGTACATTAGGAAAAATACATGTTCTGCAAATTAATTCATGCCATTATTCAGGAGTAGATAAGACCATATGATGGCTGATTTTTTTTTTTTTTTTTTTTTTTTTTTTTTTGCTCCTATCTCTTTCAAGCTGTTGGAATTTAAGCATTTTATTTTTTATTAAAATCCAATCAGAGAGTGGTTAGAAAATAATGCAAAAAACGAAAAAAAAAAAAAAAAATCTCAAACTTTCTTCACTTTCTCTCTGCCTCATTATCTTAACTCTTCTGTTAAAGATTGCTTTAGATAACTGAGAAGAGGGCCAGGCATGGTGGTGGGTACCTTTAATCTCAGCACTCGGTAGGCAGAGATAGGAGGATTGCCATGAGTTCGAGGCCACCCTGACAATGCATAGTGATTTCCAGGTCAGTCTGGGCTAGAGTTTTTTTTAAAAAAAGATAAGAAGAGCTGGAGATGACAGTGGTTAAAGGCCCTTGCTTATAAAGCCTGTTGGCCTAAGTTTTCTTCCCCAATACCCAGGTAAAGCCAAATGCACATAGTGACACATATATCTGAAGTTTATTTGTAGAGCGAGAGACCCTGGCATGCCCATGCACACACTCTTTCTCATTCTCTCTACTCACAATTAATTTTTTTTAAATTTATTTATTAGAGACAGACAGAGAGAGAGAGAGAGAGAGAGAGAGAGGAGGGAGAATGGGCATGCCAGGGCCTCCAGCCACTGCAAATGAACTGCAGATGCATGTGCCTCCTTATGCATCTGGCTTACATGAGAACTGGAGAATCGAACCGGGATCCTCTGGCTTTGCAGGCAAACGTCTTAACTGCTAAGCCATCTCTCCAGCCCCCACAATTAATTTTTAAAATATTCCAAAAAGACAACAAAAAAGGTTTAGAATATTGTAAAATAATGAAGTTCTAGAAATAATTCTGAATTTCATTTATCATTATCTTCCATTAGCTATTATTATGACCAAACCTGATTTCAGACCTACATTTGTTTTATAGTTGTCAAGTAATGCATAGTAATATGACCTTTAAACCAAACCATAAGGAAACATTTAGTTTTAAGCTTTCAGATTTTTAAAATGATGGGCCTATATAATGGGATTGTGATTTATTGCTTCTCAGAAACAATTATCATGTTTCATTGTACAGTTTTCTATCATTATACGAATGTTTTGAGCCCCTGCTGTGAGCAAGGCATCTTCAAAAGTATGACATATACACAAGGAACTCAAGATATTACACTTATTTCCTGAACATTGCATTGTCAGATACAGCACAGAATCCTGGCTTGAAATCTCTGCAATTCATTTCTTTTATCTCACTTAACATGGCAAGTATCGAATAAAGCACCATCAGTGGCTTGTGGTAGGAACACTTGTACTTTGAACTGTATAGTATGTCCTAGCTCCTCTTTCCTAAGTACCCTGATTTTAAGGGAAAGATACACTGTAGGCTCAGCAAGGAGTACTTCCTTCCTCATTAATATTTTTCATCCATGTTATCCTATCCTATCTACTGCAGAGAATATACATGCATGGAAATGAATGACCCCATTTTGTTTTTTAATATGTAGGGTCTCACTCTGGTCCAAGCTGGCCTGGAATTCACTCTGTACTTTCAGGGTGGCCTTGAACTCAAAGTGACCCTCCTACCTCTGCCTCCCCAGTGCTGGGATTAAAGGCATGTGCCACCACACCCAGCTGAGAATATGACTTTTTATTACAAGGTATAGATATGTTTGGAGGGGGGTAGATACTAATAATGTCACTTCTAAGAGTATAGGAATCACTTCCCAACTGACAGATATATCTGACCTTGACTGTAAATTTGGTCAAATACCTAGGGAAGCAGTTTAAAAGCTTAGTTTTTGACTGGAGAGATGGCTTAGTGGTTAACAGACTTGCCTACAAAGCCAAAGGTCTGAGGATCTATTCCCTAGTACCCGTGGAAGCCAGATGCACAAGGTGCCACATGCATCTGGAGTTCGTTTGCTGCAGCTGAAGCCCCTGACATGCCCATGCTCTCTCTCTCTCTCTCTCTCTCTCTCTCTCTCTCTCTGTCTCAAATCAATAAATTTAAGAAAAAAATCATTTAAAATAGCTTAGTTTAATAAAGAATGATGGTATTTAATGTGCAAAACAATTCCTGGTGGCAGATCACCCAAGAAGCATCAATATTCCTCTTTCTGATTCTATAAACTAGGGTACTGAGTCGAGAGTCTTCCATTGTACCTGGAGTGTTTGAGAATATGTACTTAGCCCCGGTTAAATGACTGTAATGGAAACCATGAGTCAAGTACACTAGAAGGTAGAATGAGGCTTTAGTTTTTATGTGGCTATATGTCTATGTATATACTTGTCCAGTCCATACTACCTTTAGGGAGCCAGATTCTCCTGTGGAACACATTGGAAAACTATGAAATCAAGAAGTGTAACCTTTTCACTTTCTATGAATTTTCAGCTCTGTTTAACCTCATCCCTGTGGGTCTTCGAGTGGTGGCTATTCAAGGAGTTCAAACCAAGCTGTATTTGGCAGTGAACAGTGAGGGACACTTGTACACTTTGGTAAGTCTTTGTGTGCATGCTTTCACTATCCCGTTTTTCATCTGCTACCAAATAAAATGTGCTGTCTGTGCTTTTGGTTCAGATTTTGGTAAGGAGATGAACCTTGGTTTCTATGGAAATAGATTGGTTTGGAAAGGCAAGATTAATTAATCATTGGAAGTTAACATGTCTAATATAAAATCAAAAATTCACTGAAAAATTTTCCTACAGTGACTTTGGGTTATACATATCGTAAAATGGTCTTCCGGCCTTGTGGTTGTAGGAAACAAAGCTATTTCTTACCCATATATACAAATATTTTCCACCTTTATCCCGAAAAAAAACTAATGAGATCTCTGTGTCTCTCAAATCAGCTCTAAGACACAAAGACCAGTACTAGAAGTGCTTTTAGGGACTTGTTGCTCATCTCTTCAATTAGCACAGTTTCTATCTGTCTTTACTTATTTTTAAAATTTCAAATTATTTAATTTGTAAAAAATTATGGAATACAGTGTCATAATTCAGTGAGTGTACAGTGTGTAATGATCAAATTAGCTTTGTCAATAATTTTTGATTAATATAACCATTTCTCGTGTACTTCATGCTATTTCAGTACACTTATACAATATTCACTAATTGTATCAGGATAATCAATATTTCTTGTCTTTAACACCATGTCCTGGTGCTTTCAAGCTCCTGTTAATTCATGATATATCCACACTACCTTTTTTTCAAGAACAAGATAACCTTTGTCTTCATAAAAACTCCCAGGAACATTTGATCAGGTGGATTTATTAACAATATAGGCCACAATTGAGTAAATAACATGGGGCCAAATTAATCATTTTTAAGCATATTGACATTTAATTGTAAGCATAGTGGTAAAGTTAAGATTTTATTTATTTATTTTTTGAGATAGGGTCTTGTTATAGCCCAGGCTGACTTGAAATTCACTATTTAGTCTCAAACTGGTCTCAAACTCACAGCAATCCTCCTACCTCTTTGTGAGTAAAGGTGTACATCACCATGTTCAATGATTTTATTTTATTTTTTAATGTTGACTGATTAATTGCAAATGTATAACATTGTAAGGCCTGGCTGTCTAGATAGCACTGCTCAGTAGAGCTTTCCACAATCATGGTGATATTCTATATTTACAATTCCCATGGATTTTTGGTTTGTTTGTTTTGTTTTTCAAGTTATGATCTCCCCCTAGCCCAGCCTGACCTGGAATTCACTATGTATTCTCAGGGTGGCCTCAAACTTGCTGCAATCTTCATACTTCTGCCTGTAGAGTGCAGGGATTAAAGGTGTGTGCCACCATGCCCAGTTCAAGATTTTGTTTTTATAAGTATATCTTGTTTGATTTTATAAAAGACTATCAAATATATAAAAATATATAGAAAATTGCTTCGCAAACTGCCTACAAAGTAGCCTTAAGTGGGTTATTCTCTGTGCCTTGGTGGGTGTATTTTAAGTCTACTTTAGTGTTTAGCTCTCAGCAGCTTAGAAAATTTTGCAGAAGATGGAGGGTGGAAGGATTGTAAGAGCCACTTTGTGGTAGGTAATATCTGGAAGCATTGTCCCCACCACACACAATGAATGACTGCTGTTCTCACAACCCCATGGTGAATACCAGCAATACCACTGAGGAAGGCCTCAGTGGAATGGGAGCAGGGAGGAAAGGAAATTATGGTAACAACAAATGATGCAACCATACAAAGTATCTCTCTAAGAGAGAGAGAGAGAGAGAGAGAGAGAGAGAGAGAGAGATGGAAATGAATTCCTCAAGCTGCCAATAAAACTCTTAATCTGCAATCAGTTTTTCTCTCTTTTTTTTCCCTAAATTTACTTCAAAGCCAGATACTAGAAAGAGTCGTGGCAGACATGGTGGAAACTGTGGAGTATCTTTGCTTCTCAGGGCCACGATGGGAAGGAGAAATGATAGACATCACTACCACAAAGGTCATTCATCATCCTGTATCTCAAATCCTGTTCACTGCCAGCATTCATGTCAACACCATTTCATTCAGTCATATCATTTTTTATTTTTATTATTATTATTATTATTATTATTATTATTATTATTATTATTATTATTATTCTTAATTTTTGGTTTTCCAAGGTAGGGTCTCACTCTAGCTCAGGCTGACCTGGCATTCACTATGTAGTCTCAGGGTGGCCTCTAACTCAAGGCAATCCTCATACCTCTGCCTCCCCAGTGCTGGGATTAAAGGCATGCGCCACCACACCTGGCTATTCCTTCCTCCCTCTCTCCCTCCCCTCCCTCTCTTTCTTTTTCCTTCTTCCTTCCTTCCTTCCTTCCTTCCTTCCTTCCTTCCTTCCTTTCTTTCTTTATTTATCTTTTTCTTTCTTTCTTTCTTTCTTTCTTTCTTTCTTTTTCTTTCTCTCCATCCCTTCCCCTCTTCCTCCCTCCCTTCCTTCCTTCCTTCCTTCCTTCCTTCCTTCCTTCCTTCCTTCCTTTCTTCCTACCATCCTTCCTTCCTTCCCTTCCCATGCCCCCTTGCCCCCCTTCTGCTCCCCCCTGCTCCCCTCCTCTCTCCCACTTCCCTCCCTTCCTTCTCTCCAGTCTGACCTGGACATCAGCTCGTGCTTTCACAGAACTCAACAGTTAATTTCTGCATCTCATTGAGGCATTAAAAAAGTATGCTCTTTTCTTAGCCTCAATTCAGTGTCCTCAATAATGACCCCTTAATATCACTCTGCATTGTCATCCAGAGGGCTTGTGGGAGCTGGGCATAGTGATGCAAGCCTGTGAACCCAGCACTTGGGAGGTGGAAGCAGGTCAGGAGTTCAAGGCAAGCCTGGCCTGCAAGAGAACCTTTCTCAAAACAAAACAAAAGCAGTGCTGATGGCCAGGCATGGTGACACATGCCTTTAATCCCAGCACTCAGGAGGCTGAGGTGGGAGGATTGCTGGGGGTTCGAAGCCATCCTGAGACTACATAGTGAATTCCAAGTCAGCCTGGGCTAGAGTGAGACCCTACCTCAAAAAAACAAAAATAAAATAAAAATAAAAACAAAGCCAGGCTGGTGGCATACGTCTTTAATCCCAGCATTAGGGAGGCAGAGGTAGGAGGATCACCATGAGTTCAAGGCCACCCTGAGACTACATAGTGAATTCCAGGTCAGCCTGGGCTAGAGTGAAACCCTACCTGACAAAACCAAAAGAATACAAAATAAAAACAAACAAAATATAACCAAGGCTGGGGAGATATTTGGTGAAGTGTTTGCCTTGCAAGCATAAGAACTTGAGCTGTGTCCCCAGGACTCATGTGAATGTTTGGTGTGGTTGCTGTATCTGTCCAGGTGGAGACAGGAGGAGCCCTGGATCTCACTGGCCAACCAGTCTAGCCTAGTTGGTGAGCTTCAGACCATTAAGAGACCCTGTCACAAAGGCATGGCTAAGACACCTGAGCAGAACTCCTCAGTTCCCTTCTGACATACAAAAAAAAAACCACTTTAAAAAATTTTAAGCCAGGTGTGGTGGCACAAATAAATGTTTTTACCCTGAAAAAAAAAAAAAAAGACCCTAAAAACCAAAAAAAAAAAAAAAAAAAAAAAAAAAAAAAAACAAGACCACACACAACCCCATGTAGTAGCTTATTACTATCCTTATAGACACAGCCTGGGATCTCCCCAACATGGCCAGGTCCTCGGTACTTTAAGCATTACAGTGAATGTTTTCCAGGCAGTAAGGAATTGTTAAAGATGACGTATTAATCATATTTGGATCTAGAAGATCTAGAAGTTTCTATAGCAATTATTAGGCCACAGGGAACTAGGGATGGGGCATAGTTCAGTGGAAAGGACTTGCCTGACACATTCAACACTCTGGACTCCCTGGTACTGCAAAAAGAATATGTACAGGGCTGAAGAAATGGCTCAGCGGTTCATGTGTTTGCTGCAAAGCCTCACAACCTGGCTTCAATTCCCCAGTACCCATGTAAGCCAGATGCACAAAGTGGCCCAGGCATTTGGAGTTCCTTTGCAGTGACGGAAGGCCCTGGTGCTCCCATTCAGTCTCTCTCCTCTGTCTCTGTATCTCCTTGCATGCAAATAAATAATAAAATACACTTTTTAGCCTAATGGGGTGGCATGCAGCTTTAATTCTAGCACTCAGGAGCCAGAGGCAGGAGGATCATTGTGAGTTCAAGGGCACCCTCAGATTATATATACTTTTGGTTTGGTTTTCGAGGTAGGGTCTCACTCTAGCTCAAGCTGACCTGGAATTCACTCTGTAGTCTCAGGATGGCCTTAAACTTATGATGATCCTCTTACCCCTGCCTCCCAAGTGCTGGGATTAAATGTGTGCTTCACCGTGCCTGCCTAAAATATATAAATATATATATATATATATTTTATTTTTGGATAGAGACAGAGAGGGAGAGGAAGACAGAGATGGGCATGCCAGCAGCCTCTCAGCTGCTGTGAACAAAATCCAGATGTGTGCGCCCCCTTGTGGTCAAGTGCAACATTGCGCCCTTGCGTCACTGCATCTGGCTAAACGTGGGAACTGGAGATTGGAACCGCTGGAGATTGGAATCAGTGTTCTTAGGTTTAGGAGGCAGGCGCAATACATATAATTAAGAGGCACATAGTAAGATCCTACCTTCTACAACCTCACTATGCACCTGTCAAGCCAGAAGCCTGTGTCACTGTTACTCTGTAATGAGCTATAGTTCTCTGCTTCCAATTGTTTTGATTTAGTCAAAAGGAAAAGAAAAAAAAAAAAAAAAGACTGACATTGAATTTCCATCTCAGACCTAGAAAAGCCTTTCTACATTCTGAGGTGTCAACCATTGTGAGAAAGAGTGTGCACAGATGATGGGAATTAATCAGTAAAAAGAACCTTAGCCAGAGGTGAGCTGTAACACTGCAGAACTTTCTGGAAGGAGTGAGACCCCCGTGTCCCTTATCTCCCAGAGCTCTCATTTGGAGTGAGCCACAACACAGATTTCAGATCTTCCTTGAACTCTTTTCCCTGGGAAGGACTCACTTTCAGTAAACAAAGCCTTCACTGTTGTTGAGAATCATAATTTTAAGGTCATCCATAGGAGCACGCAACTAGGCATTCTCTTCAAATTGTAGCTCTGGCAGATGAAAATTTTAATATAAGAAGAATCTTCCTGGACTGGAGAGATGGCTTAACACTTATGGTGCATGGCTGTGAAGCCTAAGGACACTGTTCGGTTTTCCAGGTCCCATGTGAGCCAGATGCACAAGGTGGTGCATGCCTCTGGAGTTTGTTTGCAGTGGCTGAAGGCCCTGGCACATTCATTCTCTCTCTCTCTAAATAAATAAATAAATAAATAAATAAATAAATAAATAAATAAATAAATATTGGGCTGAATAGATGGCTTAGCAGTTAAGACATTTTCCTGCCAAGCCAAAAGATCCCAGTTTGATTCCTCATGAGCCATGTAAGCCAGATGCACAAGGGGCACATGCATCTGAAGCTCATTTGCAGTGGCTGGAGGCCCTAGCACACCCATTCTCTCACTCACTCTCTCTCTCTCTCTCGCCTCTTTCTCTCAAATAAATAAACAAACAAACAAATATATATACATACATACATGCAAAAATATATATTTTTTAAATAAAAATTTAGAAGAAGGAGGAGGAGGAGGAGGAGGAAAAGAAAAAAAAACCTTCCCGACAGGTGTGGTTGTAAAAGCCTGTCATTTTGGCAGAAGGATTGCAAGCTTAAGGCCTGCCTAGAGTACACAGTGAATTCAATGTCAATTTAATGAGACCATTGTAAACTAAAACAGCTAGGCCTGGTGGCCCCATGCCTTTAATCACAGCACTCAGGAGGCAGAGATAGGAGGATCACCATGAGTTCCAAGCCACCCTGAGACTATATAGTGAATTCCAGGTCAGCCTGAGGTCGAGTGAGACCCTACCTCAAAAAAAAAAAAAGTAAAATGAGGGCGAGAGAGAAAGAGAGAGGGATAGGGAGAGGGAGGGAGAGACTCTTATTTTTTTCACGGTAAAGACTTGCACTAGCTCAGGCTCACTTGGAATTCACTAGGTAGCCTCAGGCTGGTCTGGAACTCATCTGATCTTTGTGCCTCTAGTTCCTCAGTGCTGGGATTAAAGGCATGTACCACCAAGGGTGGCTTCAGGCCCCTGAGCTATCTTCCCAAACCCAAGTTCACCTGTTAAAAAAGATCTTTGGGGGATGGAGAGATGGCTTAGCGGTTAAGGTGTTTGCCTGCGAAACCCAAGGATCCTGGTTCGATTCTCCAGGTCCCACGTAAGCCAGATGCACAAGGGGGTGCATGAATCAGGAGTTCGTTTGCAGTGGGTAGAGGCCCTGGTGCGCCCATTATCACTCTCCCTCTCTCTGTCTCTAATAAATAAATAAAAATAAAATCTTTTAAAAACATCTTTGGAGTCTGGCATGGTGGCATATGCCTTTCATCCTAACACTCAGGAGACTTAAATAGGAGGATCGCCATGAGTTTGAGGTCACCCTGAGACTACCTAGTGAATTCCAGGTCAGCCTGGGCTAGTGTGAAACCCTACCTGGAAAGAAACAAAACAAAACAAAACAAACAAGTAAATAAATAAATGATTAAATGTATAATCACAAGTTCAATAAATCTCAAGATTTGCATTGACTTTCATGAATTTCATTTTTTGTTTTGTTTTGTTTTGGTGTTTGGGATGCAACTCAGAACCCAGATAGGCTAGGCAATCATCCTGCTACTGAGCTGCACCCCATCCCAAAGGTACTTACCGTGAGATATGCAAGTTGGCATACTGGTCTGGCATTTGTTTGTAGTACCTGGAGTCCCTAGCATGCTCATTTTCTTTCTCTAGCTGCTTCTCACTCTGTCTCTCTTATACATGATAAATAAATAAAACTTAAAATACTTTTTAAAATCTGGACCAATGCAGTAGTGCACACCTGTAATCCCAGTAGATGTTGGAGGCAGAGGCAGGAGGATCTCAGTGAGTTGACAGCCAGCCTAGGCTGACCTGTAACTTCCTCTATTGTCCCAGGTTGTGTATCTGACTTGATTTGTGTACTGGGGAATTTAACTCAGGTTCTTAGGCTTTGCAAGCACGTGCCTTAACAGCTGACCCATCTTTCCAGGCCCAGTCTTCCTTATTTTAAAATTATTATTTGTATAATTATTTATATGAGAGTGACAGAAAGAAGGGAGAGAGAGAAAAGGAGGAGGAGAAGGAGGAGGAGGAGGAGGAGAAGGGAGAAAGAACAGGCGCAGCAGAGCCTCCAGCCACTGCAAACACACCCCAGACACACGTGCCCCCTTGTGTATCTCGCTTACATGGGATCTGGGGAATTGAACCAGGGTTCTTAGGCTTTGCAGGCAAACACCTTAACCGCTCTCTCAAACTTTCTGGAAAGTTCTAACACATCCGTGACAGCAGGGGCTTGACCCCTGCTGAGAGCTTGGGTCAGAAGCAGAGGTGGGTACTACTTTCCAAGTCCCATTCTCCACCTTCCTCCAGCTAGGTCACAGTGCCAAAGGTTCCAAACCACCCAAAACAGGGACACCTGGTGGACACCAAGTGGTTAAACACTTGAGCCTGTGGGGGGACAGTTCCCACTGAAACCACAACAGAAACCACACTTCTCACTTATATGTTTGGTTGTTTATTATTTATTTAGAATATGTCTTGCTTTGTATCCCAGGATAGTCTCAAACACTCTTCCCGCCTCAGCCTCCAGAATAATTGGATTACAAGTGTGTGCCAAAACACAGTTTAACCATACATGTGAAGATAACATTACAATACATCTGAAAATAGAAGTGGATAGTGGGTAAAATAATTTTTAATCATCTCTCTATATGCCTCTCAAATAAATAAACAAGAATAAAATAACTTTTTTAAAAAAGAGCTGCAGTGCCAGGCATGTTGGTGCACACATTGAATCCCAGCACTCAGGAGGCAGAGGTTGGAGCATCGCTGTGATTTTGGGGCCACCCTGAGACTACATAGTGAATTCCAGGTCAGCCTGAACTAGAGTGAGACCTTACCTCAAAAGACCAAAAAGATAAAAAAATAAAAACCAGAGATGGAGAGATGGCTTAGTGGTTAAGGCACTTGCCTGCAAAGCCAAGGGATGCAGGTTCCATTCCCCAGGACCCTTGTAAGCCAGATGTACAAGGTGGTGCATGCATCTGAAGTTCATTTGCAGTGGCTGGAGGCCCTGTTGCACCCATTCTCCCTCTCTGTCTCTCTCCGTGTCTCTTCCCTGTCCCTCTCACCTCTCTGAAATAAATGAAGGAATGAAATATTTAAAATAATAATTTTTAATTTGGGAAAGCACAGGTTGGCAGATCTTTTTTTTCATCTTTGTTTGTTTGTTTTTTTTTTTCTTCTTTCTTTCTCTTCTTTATTTCTTTGTTTTTATGTCTCTCTCCCTCCTCCCTCTCTCCTCCTCCTTGCTCCAACACTTCCTTCCATCAGCAATCTGCCCGTCCCCTTCAGGTTTTCTTGATTAAATGACCAAGTCGATAATCAAAGGCCTTGAACTCTCAAGATTGCAGTTGTCATGGCTAATTAAATAGCAAAGTTCTAAATTCATAGATATGATTAATATCGTCAGGTTGTTTTATGATCTTTATGTTGATAAATTAAGTTTGACAATGAAACTTTAATGTATGCTATAGGATTTTTCCTCTTAAGGATCAGAATTAATCGGTGTTTTCTCAATTGATTTTAAATATAAATCATAGTGGGTTCAGTAAATTCTATAGCATAAGTATTATGAAAAAGATCTCAGACAGAGGACATAACAAAAAGCAAGCCACCATCAGAATGCATTGCAAGTGGAGTGCCCCATGGCTTTTTATTCTGAATACAAATCAGGAGAAGCAATAAATTTCTTTTAATAATGATTCTGGAAACGTTTTTTCTGAAGTAGAAGCCCCAAAAGTGATTGGGAGAAATTATTTGCCAGCTAGTCAACTTGAGTCAGGTTATATTCCCGGCGTCACTCTTTATACTCTGGAATTTCATTGTGACACTGACAAGATCTCCTTGTGTTTTCTTCCTACTTGGACTTAAGTTCCAATGGCTTTTCTCTAATCTCCTCATTTGTATTTCTACCGAGTTGTTTTCTGGGCTTTTGGACATAATGAGATAACTCCAAAAATGCAATGTGCTCTGTACTGCTTAATCTCTTAACAACCCGCTGTGGTGCCTTATTCAGCAAATGGTAAGGTCCCAGTGGTCCCAGTGCTTTTGACCCTGTTGTATTTGCACCATCCCCTTTCCTCTCAGAGTTTATTATCAGTTCTTAAAATGTAGCTGACCATTCAGAGGTTGTTTGCTTTTCTTTTCTTGTTGGTTTGAATGAACTGCTAATGGAGATAGAAAGCAAACTGGCAAGTGGTTCTGATCATATTTATCTTGAAGGAAATCTGGAAACCTCTCATTTTTAGACTTTCAGACAGTCAATTCCTTCCTCCCCAAAAGGGACTGAGACTGCTCCTGATTATGCTGTCTCAGTTCTTTCGTATTTACTCACCACAGTCCCATCTGTTTGGGTTTCTCTCTTTCACCTAGAAATGACTCTTGAGAGCTGGTCCTCTCAGCTTCTGACAGCTCATCTGAGGCTGGCCAAAAAGACTGGCAAAGAACGATGAGCATTCTATGCTCTGATAACTCCCACAACTCTGAAAACAATCTTAAAACCTGGTTCTCAGGTGAACTCCTGAAGAGTGGAGCTGAAGGCCTTGTGCATTTGTCTTTGGAATCCATGAGAAACTTTATGTTTTGTCTATTTATTTATTTATTTATTTATTTATTTATTTATTTATTTATTTATTTATTGGTTTTTCAAGGTAAGGTCTCAACCTGGTCCAGGCTGACCTGGAATTAACTATGTAGTCTCAAGGTGGCCTCAAACTCTTGGTGATCCTCCTACCTCTGCCTCCCGAGTGCTGGGATTACAGGCATGCGCCACCATGTCTGGCTTTCTTTCTTTCTTTCTTTCTTTCTTTCTTTCTTTCTTTCTTTCTATTGTTTTTTTGAGGTAGGGTTTCACTCTGGTCCAGGCTATGTAGTATGTAAACTATGTAGTCTCAGGCTGGCCTCGAACTCACGGCCATCCTCCTACCTCTGCCTCCCAAGTTCTGGGATTAAAGGTGTGTGCCACCATGACCGGCTTTTTTATTTATTTATTTTTTACTGACAACTTATTTAATTGTAGACAGTATCACTTGGCACTTCACTCCCTCCACCCACATTCCCCTTTGAAATTTCCCTCTCCATCATATCCCCTCCCCCTCTCAACCAGACTCTCTTTTCAGGGTGATGTCATGATCTTTTCCTCCAATTATAATGGTCTTGTGTAGGTAGTGTCAGGCACTGTGATGTCATGGATATCCAGACCATTTTGTGTCTGGAGGAGCACGTTGTAAGGAGTACTACCCTTCCTTTAGCTCTTACATTCTTTCTGCCCCATCTTCTGTAATGGACCCTGAGCCTTGGAAGGTGGGTTTGAGATGTTTCAGTGCTGAGCACTCCTCTGTCCCTTCTCAGCACCATGCCTTCTGAGTCCTCCCAAGTTCACCACCATCTGAAAAGAGAAGCTTCTCTAACCACGAGTGAAAGTAGCATTAATATATGGGTGTAGACATTAAGAGAAATGCTTACTGGGCAGTTTGGTGAGCATAGCATATACATTTAGCATGACACCAGCACACATTGCACCCTTAGGGTTCATGACTACCTCTGTGGTAGGTTTTCAGTAAAAACATTATGTTTTGGGGGAGTGGGGAGGGAAGAAACAGTAAGTATAAACAGAGGAAGATGAGGTGGTAGGAGTATAGATAAACACAAAATAATCATAGACTCCCAGAGCATTCCCCAACTCACAGTTAGTTACTGCGGTTAGTGCAGAGACAGGATGAAAACATATCCCTTCTTCCAGACAGACTACAACTCTTTGGCAATGGAAGTGGAGATGGTGCCAAGAATGCCTGTTTACTGAACATGGTCAAGAAGTAAGCTTGGGGAAGTGGAGGACAGGAGGTCTACAAAGAAAAAAGGGGAATAGACCCCCATGCAGGTGAGACAGTGGTAATGTTAGGTATGCCACACCTGCCTCTGCTTCCTGCATGGGTTGTCCCCAGCATCCTAGGAGTTGTCGCCATCTAGTGGTTCTGTGGCCACATACCCCACAAATGATGCAAACAGGTTATTTCCTTGCAAAAGTAGCTATCAGAATAATCTTTTATGGCAAGGTAAGCTACTTATTGCAGTGAACATTAGACAGCACTTTGCCTCTGATTTAGGAAGAGTGCCTTCTACACACATACCTTTCATCTTTTTTCAAATTTATACACTCAACAAAGCTCTTTATTATTTATTTTAATTTTTTAATTATTATTTTTTAATTTTT